>OW285243.1:82622717-83822717 GCA_935421215.2 Melolontha melolontha
ACTTTTCCAAGAACGAAAATAAGCAACTGTATGGGATAGGACGGTTATCCGAGTTAAACGTATTTGGTTTTTAACGATGTGAATGTTTTCGTATGCGTCGAGATCTCTTGAGCTGTTGATATTTTTTATTAGTTTTAACATTTTTACCGACAAATTATGATCCGTGTTTAATGCATGGGATGCCACGCTCGATTTTTCTGGTCTATTAAATTATTATTAATATGTAATATGTGTTTTTTTTAACGGATTATTATTGAACGTTTGACCTATATATTTCAAATTATAGTCGTCGCAATTAATTTCGCATATATCTGATTTCAAATTAAAATTAACTTTATCTTTGGTATTACCTAGGAGACTTCTGATGGTGTTTTCGGACCGAAACGCAACTTGGTGAGTTCTTTAATAAATGTTTTTCGTTATTGGATGGTATGGTAAACATATTGCTATGGATTTTTAATTAAAAATAATTTAAGTTAAAAATGTACAATTATTTGGGAAAAGACTGTATATTGAAAATGTATATAAATTTAACAAGGGAAAAAACTTGTTATCCGAGATTTCACGTAGAGATCGAAGTTGTGAAGAGACCAAAATTATAGTTTAAACTAGAAGGTTGCTTTGTGTGATATAATTAAATATATTTAATTAATTCGGTTATTTGATTGAAAAGTGATTTATAGATGTATTAGAGTGTTATAGAGTTAAATTCTCGTATGTTATTTGATGTTTAAATTGTATAAGCACCTTCTTCGTCTCCACCCATTTTTTTGTAAGTAGAATTAATATTATAAGACGTCATAGTATAAAAAGCTATTACAAGTATATTTCTATTGTATCCAAGCTTGTAATTAAGAGAATTAATTATTAGAAATATAGATAATAAAGTTTATTATTAACATTTCTTTGTTAAAATTATAAATGAAAGTTTGTTCGACGGGAATCAGGTTTTTTGTGCGTGTCTGTTTGCACATGCGTAAATTTTGCTCGTGTATCAGTATCTGATTATACAGTGTGGTTCTCTGGAGAGAAATTAATAGTAGACTTGATTATTTTTAGATAATTTTGTTCGGATTCATAAAGAGGATGTTTTCCATTCATTTAGCTGTCAATTTACAATGATTGTTTTTACCTCATGTATTTTTGTATAATACAGCATCTTTATACTTTGTAAATATTTTTTTAAATTTTTTTTATTTTGTATTAAATATTCAGTTTAATTTTATCCTGCGTTTGATTTATTGTGCTCATGCCATTGTTGCTAATTAATAAAATAAGTAAATAAATTTTGTGAACATTTCACTGGCGCTCAAATTTACATTGCAGTCACGTATTTCCTAAGTGTCTCTCTTAGAAGTCTCATATTTGAAAATTCACCGGCTGAGAAACCTAGTTGGGAAAACTAGTTGTGGATGGTGGCGTGCTAAATTTTCAAACCACTATTCATAGCAATATGTACTTTTTCTCCTGGTTACGTTGAGATATCAAACTTGTGGATTCGCGGATTGTTTTTTTTAAATTCATTTCTCTAATTAATTTATTAATTATTTCTATGTCAAAGCCATTATACCTCGCGATGTTTTTAATGAAATCTAGTTCTATTTCGTATCTCTCTTTTGTTAACGGAAAGTGTAGTAACCGATTGACTAAGAAACTAAAGGAAGCTGTCTTGTGTTGAATTTATTGTCATTAGTTTCTTTCCGGAAAATGTCGATTTCTATTTTGTGCTTATTTCTAATAAACGTAAAATATAGTTAGTAATTCCTTGGAATTTGTTCAATTAATTAAAGATTGTGAACTGGAAATGAAAAGTTGAGCACGTTTCTATGTGTTAGCTTTACTGTGCCTCATTTTCCACACATTGATTAGATGCTTTACCTACTGATGATGGCAACTTAGTTGTCGTAATACGAATTTAGGATATCTACAATTATTAATTGTGGTTATTACTAACACGTTGATTGGTGTGCTAACGATAAAAGAAATTATTTGAAATAAATAATTGATGGTGCCGGTGACGCATCAAAGGTCCAGGACGTGTGTAATAATGCTGATATAAATATATTACCACTTACTAACTAAATAAAACAAAGGAACGTTGTGCTTAAAGTTCGTATTTATTATTTACATAAGAAATTGAGCGTTGATATATTTTAAAGTATAGCAAGCGCCAATTAAGTTGGCGCGAGGAGGGGGTGCGCAGAAGCCGTTTTTTAAAATGTCCACCCCCACTACTCAAGTAATTGTCAGAATACACTTGTCATTGATGTTTGACGTAACATAATGTCTTTGCTAGGGGATCATAAAGTGATACACGCTCAGAGGTTAGAATTATCTGACATTTGATGTAAAATCAAATACAAATCTCCCCACTACTTCCAATCCTGCGCGAATTTACCCCTCTTCGCGCCAACTTAATTGGCGTTTGCTATAATTAAATAAAAATAATATATACAGGGAACGTTGAATAAGTAATAAAAAAATAACACCTGAACAGAACGTTAAATTAGGCAGTAAATTAAATGTGAATTAACGATGATTAATATAAAATAACCTCTGCATCGAGCAATACAGAGTTACTTTTGAGTTGCAGGGATGATGGCCGGCCACGAAATTGGTACCTACATCATGTACCTGGGTAAGTATGTAGGGCGATGTTTGGCTGGAGGACGAAGAAGTTAATTAGTGAAATTAATGTGAATTAGATTAAAAGAATAATGTATATTGAACAATACAGATTATCTTAGAAACGAAGAACTCCGGACGGCGTGTTCTTTGCATGCTGGAACAGCACGTGAAGTAAAATGTCTATGTTACGAAGGCTCTGAACAGAAAATAATAGAGAACACTGGTCTAAAAAAAAGATTTAAGTTTTATTGTACTTTGGAAAGGGGATCGAAGTTGTCGATGTCTTGAATAATGAATTAATCAAAAGACCGAGCTAAAAAGTTGTGATATCGATGACACAGATATCATTAAAATATTCTTTGTGAGACAAGCTTTAAAATGATATGCGACACGATATATTATAAGAGATGTAACTAATTAAATTAATAACTTAAGTTAAAAACGAAATGTATAAAGGAATTCAAAGCGAACATTAGATGCTTGTTTGACCGTTCAAGTCCAGGTAGATGTCGATGGGTCGGTCGGCCAGTGCGATAACAAAAGAAGGCTTTTCTATTTGCAAATGCGAAATATACACAGAAAATGTCTAAGTTGAACTTATATTTTAAATGCGAGATATTTGTAGAAGAAATAATATTTAAAATTAAATTAAACATTCTATATATGCGAAGCGTATCATGGTAAGGGGTATTATACTTTTTTTGTGTTTTCACTTAGCCACAGTCTCTAAAGAAAGACTTTTCTCCACACTTAGCCCAGCGAGATTCCTATTTTTCAAAGCATTCAAAAAGTAATCTTTCTGCAACTCTGCAAAATATACATTTATCACCTCTTATTTATTTCTTTATCTATTTATTTATTTATTGCCCAACAGATATATACAGGCTGATTCAAATTAAGTGCGCACTATTGCTATCTCTGTTATTATTGATTCTAGAAAGTAGGTTAAATTAGCAAAGTATTAGTGTTTTTAACATTGATTAGCATGCAGTTCATGAAAAAAAAAATTGAATAACGCATTTTCGAAAAATTTTGAAATTTATAATTTTTTTAAATGGAACAGCCTGTATATTTTTTAAAATTCTGAATGCTAATGTTCTTTGTAATATAAAAGGTTCAATACACTATTGCCCTAAAACGACTAATAATGTAGTTATAGCAGTTTCTATTTCCTTCTAAATGTTGTCATTGCTCCGCTAACTTTTGACAAAACATACATATTTTGTGTTTAATGTTTATTTTAACATATTACAGCTTACAAAATTAAATTAAAAAGAAGAAAGTACATGTATAATTTATAAATACTGCTCAAAGGTGTCACCTTCCTGCTCAATACATTTTCGTGCCCGCCTCAGTACACTCTGGGTGGCTTTTAAGATTGTCCTTCTATCTAATTGGCGAAAAACTTCTCTGACCTTGTCTTGCAATTCGCGCACATCGTCGTATCGCGTTTTGTACACCTCATTTTGTAAGTATCCCCAAAGAAAAAAGTCTAGAGGTGAGGGGACAGGGGAGCGTGCTGGCCATTGAATTGGGCCATTTGTACCAATCCACTTTTCGGCAAAGATGGTGTCGAGGTAGGTTTTCACTAGGTGATAGTTGTGTGCAGGAGCTGAAAGTATAAATTTTGGCGCATCAGGTAATTGGCGTTATCAAGGAAAATCCTCTAGAACGTTACGAATAAATTCCAGATATCTGTTTCCTGTCAACGTACCATTGTAGAACAGTGGACAAACGACTACCGAACCAATTAATCCGCACCAAACGTGACTATTTTTCTTATTAAACATGCCTCTATTTGAAAAATTTGTTTCGTCACTCCATAAAATACACTGTGCTCCATTCAAATAAGTGGGCGTGCGCGACTTAAAAAGACTACGGCGCATCCCCACCGCTCGCCATCTTATTTGGCGCTTGCTATAACTTGGTAATAAATCGTGGCATTTGAAGGAGCACCGTTACTCAATATTTGCTGCATATCCGTAACAGCAGTTGTGCTCATCTTCTTAAAAAAAACAAGGACTGAATTGCACCACAAATAGCGATTTTATCCATTTTATAACTTTCGTCATTGAGCAACTGTATCTAACAAACAGACGTCAGACGTCAGTATGGCGTACTCGAAAATAATATCGATTTTTCCACGAACTGACATTAATAGGCGAGTCTCGTCTTCCGTCAAATCATTCTCGTAAACACCTTCTAAACGTTTTTTGAACAATGCTCGTATATAGGCGGATGTTATTCATTTGAAAATAATTGAAAGTCTAGAAAGAATATGAATTATTAAAATTTCTTCATAAACATTTTACCAATTTAGAAGTGTGTAATAACAAGCTTTTAATGCTGTATAAATCATTAATATCTGCGGGTATTATAAATCCGATAATAAACGACAATTTTATTACGTGGTGTTATTGCACAAAATTAATACATGTCTTTACTCCGGAAAATATGATATGGCTTTTATTTGGCATCAACGACATTGTTAATATCGAAAATACTGCATTTACTCTACTATTATAATCTGTTTTTTCATAAATCATAATCCAAATCAATACTTTAATAACAACATGAGATGTATATGGCTAAAAAACTGTTTTATTAAAAAGCATGTTCATACTACGTGTCTAATACTTAGTTTATATATGTATAGACCTTATATGTCATAATAAGTAAATATATATTTTTATAGTAATATACTAAAGTTAATTATTTCAAAATTAACAAAATATTATTTTTGTTATTTATAAATTGATCCTACAAACATTACAGGTGATACAAATTAATACAAATATGTTAAAACTGTTATACTTCGTATAATGAATGTTTTAATACAATTTTAAATTATATTTCTTCAAATATTTCGAATTTAAAATATTAATTCAAACGTAGGCATTTTCTGTATATTTTCGTTTGCAAAGGGGAAAACCTTTCTTTTGTTATCGTACGGGTCATAAATGACAGCTCTTCAAAATCTAGCTGATTGAGAACGGTCACCAAATATCTAACGTTCGTTTCAAATTTCTATATTTTACATTTCATTTTAAATTAAGTAATACGTCTTCTCTTCCAAGTCATATCTATGTTTGATATCATTTTTAAGTGCTTTTAACATGGAATATTTTAATGATATTTATTTCATAGATATCACAACTTTTTAGCTCGCGTCTTTTATTAGTTCTTGACAAAGATTAACTAACGGGTGTTCAGAAACATTCGAAGTCAAGTGGGCTTTTTTTTTCAGGGCTGAATCGTATATCTTTACTTAAGTATCTGATTTGTAATAATTATTAAATGTCAACTGTTGTCTGTCAAAAATCAATCTATCTCAGACATGACTTCATATTTTCAAGGACTACTTTGACTTCGAATGTTTCTGAACACCCGTTATATGACTATTATTTTCGTTGTTACGAGCCTGGCAATACAGATGTCACTGTTTTTGGTTGATGACGAAAGTGGATTGCTTCGTGCTTTTTCTTATACCGGGTTAGTCAAAAGTATGGAATGGACGGTTTATTTCTGTAATTATGAACTTTATAACAAAATGTCTTTAATAAAAGTTTTTTTACTAATTATTCTCCATTTGTTAGCCTACTCGTTGTTTTCTATATGTCAACGCATATCCGTGGAAACCTTTTTTTTTTTTAAATGGCAACCATGTGTTTTTTGTGCTGATTTCTATTCCTTTTTTTTTTTTCTTGAAATGACTTGATATTTTCTTCATATGCTTTCATAACAACATTTTAGAAAAAATACTCGCAATACTTTATTCACTCAAATAATATTTAACTTAAAATAAATGTTCAAACTGAAGACCCTTTGCAGCTTGGCAATAACCTAATCTATCACAAAAATTCCGTAACGAATTTTGTAGACAGATAGGTGGTATTTCTTCAATTTCATGTCTGATTCTGGCTGCCAGGTCTTGCAAAATTTTGTGGTTTTTATTTGTAAATTTTATTTTTTAAATGACCCCAGAGGAAAAAATCTAGGAGACTCAAATCAGGCGACCTGGAAGGCCATTCAATAGGTCCTCGACGTCCTATCCAACGACCTGGATAGACGTTATTCAGAAACAGGCGAACATCAACTCCATAATGAGGTGCAGCGCCGTCTTGCTGAAACCAAACATTGCGGTTTGGCATTCCTTGTTGATCTTCATCCGAAAATAAACGTGCAATATCAGGCACAATGTGATCACGCAATAGGTTTAGATATCTATCTGCTATCTATAAAGTATGGACCTATTATGTGGTGCCCAATAAGACCAGTACAGACATTAAGTTTTTGTGGAAACTGTGAATGGTGTTCCATCATCTAATAAGAATTTTCACTGGACCAGTAGCGAGAGTTGTGTCTGTTTCAAAAACCATTTAGACAAAAAGTGGCTTCATCCGAAAATAAAATGTGGTTTAGAAAACTTGAATTATTATTGATCATTTCCATTATTGTTGCACAAAACTGCATTCTTCTGTCTGGGTCATCTTCGTTTAGCTCATGGAGAAAATGTAGTCTTGTAGTTCTTGTGTTTGTTCTTTTTTAATATTCGAACAACCGACGATTGACTAATATCATTATCCAAAGTAAGTAGCGTGGTTGACGTAATTGGGTTATCCGTAACATTAAGTAATACATCTAGAGCTTGATCTTGATTTGTGGCTGATTTTAGACGTCCAGACCATGGCATATTTTTTACATTTCCAGTTTCTCTAAATTTTCTAACCAATTTAGACACTGTGGATTGTACAATACGATTTCTTTCCTGATGAATGTTATTAAATAAATGACAAACTTCTTGGTGTGAACGTTGTCGATCTCCATAACCAACCATCATTAAGATTTCAACTTTTTCAGTTTCACTGAGTTTCACCATGTTTACAAATTAAAATGAAACTATTCTTATTATATCAACTTATTGAAAGGTACTTCACAATGACATGAAAAATTACATTAAAGAAAACAAAGGCCACTATCATTTTTTTGAGAGAATCTGATTTTATATCACATTTTACACAGAAATTTTGTTATGGAAGCATATGAAAAAATATCAAGTCATTTTAAGAAAAAAAAGAGGAATAGAAATCAGCAAAAAACACATGGTTGCCATTTGAAAAAAAATAAAATAACGTTTCCATGGAAATGCGTTGACATACAGAAAACAACGAGTAGGTTAAGAAATGGAGAATAATTACTAAAAAAACTTTTAGTAAAACTTTTAGTAAAAGAATTAGTAAAAACATTTGGTTATAAAGTTCATAATTACGGAAATAAATCGTCCATTCCATACTTTTGACTTACTTTGTATATCAGTATTCAACGCTTGAAACAAGGTGGCTCGAATGCATGGACATGTCTGGACCTATCCTCTGCCGGGGATTGCGCGAAGATGCTAAAGAAGTACTATGGCATTCATTTCAACAGAAAGTTCAGAGCAGTGCGCGTCGAAAAGCCATGGATTAACGACACAACATTAAGTTCTGCTTCGAATTGGGTAAAACGTACCCAACAAAGAAATAGGAAAATCAACATCGAAAACTTGGAAGGTAAAAGTTTTATTGGAGTACTACTTCTTACTGGGTATGTTCAAGTTTCAGACAAACTTAGTACAAGGTGACACAAAAAAAACGGGAATTTTTTTACAATCCAATAAAACTAGAAGTGATGAAGGAAATAAATTTTATTCATAGTAATTGAAACCTTAAAACTTGCCATTTACGAAACATTGATGGAATTTATCATTTTTAAAAAATTACGTCCTTTAGATGGCGTCCTGCTGTACGAATACATTCTTGAAATCAGTTGTTGAGATTCCCCATTGACCGCTGCAACATCTCAGCTGGGATACTATGAATTTCATCCTGAATTCTCTCCAGGCTTCTTGGTCGAGTCGTGTACACTTTACTCTTGAGGTAACCCCACAAGAAAAAATCACAAACGGATAAATCTGGCGATGTAGGGGACCAGGGAATGTTACCGAATCTTGAGATCACACGGTTGCCAAACAATTCTCGCACAGCTTCAGTGTGTGATGTCGCTCCATTCTATTGAAACCAGGTTTCTTAAACGTGTGGAAAGTTGTTCAATTCAGGTGTAACGAAAGTTTGTAACATCCCCACGAAACGAGCCGCATTGACAGTTATTGTGTTTCCCTGTTCATTTAAAAAAAAATACGATCCGATAATCACATGTGATGAAACTGCACACCATACTGTCACTTTGCGTGTAAAGTGCGCTCATGAAGTTCATTAGGATTTGTGTCTGCCCAGTAACTGTAGTTCTGCTTATTCACATAACCTGTGAGATGAAAATGAGCCTCATCTGACATCCACAACTTGTTTAGGAATTCATGATCATTGTTTATGTTTGTTATCATTTGTTGACAGAATTGTAATCGTAACTGGTAATCGTTTTCATTCAGTTGTTACAGTATCTGTAGCTTGTACGGATGAAATTCTAAATCTAAATGAAGAATTCTGCGAACACTCCCGGGAAATTCCAACTGCAGCTGCTTGCTTACGAATTGAACGATGTGGGCTCCGTACGATAGACTCACGTACAACATCAATGTTCTGTGGAGTACGAGCACTTCTTAGTCGTCCTTGGTTTCTTCTTTAGGGCAGATCCAGTCTCTTCTAAGTTATTAATCCAACCTTTTATGGCGTGTTTTGACGGAACGGCACTATGACGTCCTAAATTATAAAAACGTCGAAACTCCCTCTGCGCTGCTTCCAAACTATCATTGTTTTTATAAAACATTTTTATGGCTAACGCACGCTGTTGCCCGTTCCACTGATCCATTATTTTTAAAATGGCGGAGTGTTTACTTGCTAAATGTCGCAGTGCTTCCACCTGCTCATGGCTACCAATACGCATTAAAAAAATTCCCGTTATTTTGGGTCACATTGTATTGTAAAGGTTGCTGCTGATACTTTTTCATTTAGACTACTGCGTATTTTATATTTATTAAACAATTAATGAGTTCAGACGAGTAGTTGGAATGTCATTAATATATCAACAAAAATATGATGCGTACTTGTATTACAGTTCATCATGAAAACATGTTCCAACGACGGAAAATACGCCACAGAATGTGGCAACAGTGCGCGATGCTATCCTGCAAGACTGAAGGCGAACAATCTATTACATTTTTAACATTGTCGGCTTGTCGAACAGCGTATTTTGTCTGGCGGACTCAATATGCGGCGCATGGCTGCGAAGTTTGTACCAAGGTTACTCAGCATTGAACAAAAACGACACCGTATTCATATGTGCACAGAGCTGAAATTGCCAAGAGACGCACGCAAGCTTTAGTACCAGAATCATTACTAGTGTACGGGTATGATCTCGAAACAAGGCAGTCATCACAGTGAAAGACGCCATCGTCACCACGACCGAAGAAAGCAGGGAAGTTCGAAGTAACGTTAACAATGTACGATCTACGGATAGGCCTGAAGATGTCCTTTATAATAGTGGACGAAACGTTGGCAATTACGCCTAACTCGACGCGGTACCAACGCGGAAACCTAGATCTACATCTAGAGAATTACCGAGGAAACCTACTCCTACAAATGCATAGGTGTTAGGTTGCAAAAGACCCCGGCAGGGTATTCGCCAATATCTAACTGTTCAACAACTTGCATGAGCGGATGAGCGACCCTGTCGGAATCCATGCTGTATGTCTGCAATTATTATTGTTTCTGTAATTCTTTTAAAATATTTTGGTATTTAATAGAAATAAAATAACAAACTTAAAATGAGTTAAAAACATTTATTATAAAAACAATACATTTCAAAGTAATACATTAGTGTTTTTTCTTTTTCTTGAATCCTTCAAATTGCATACTTATCAGTGGATTGTTCCTCTGCATCTGTAACAAAATTTCAATGTCAATATAAGCAAATTATACCTATTACAATTAGGCATTACTACCTGAAATTTAGAAGCAGAACTTTCTGATGTTTTAAAATGATCTCGGGTTCGCTTTCGTTTCTTAGAAATACCGGCTAAATTCTTGAGTGTTGGCGGTATTATATAATCCGGAACGTCGGCCAGATGTTGTTGAATTTTAACTGTGTGTAACGCTTTATCGTGTCTTAGAACTTGAAGATCGTTCGGGTTATCTTCAAAGAAACTCTAAAAACGATATAATACCAAAATTATTGAACTTAATATGCCATTTGCACAACATTTAATAGTGTCATTTATCATTTAGATGATATTCTACGACAAGTGTTCAATGAATTAGAATTAGAATCTCTTATGAAAATGTAATAAAATTTCTTTTAATTGTGACTCCTAAAAATAATATGAAATTTAGGTAATTTAATTTCAATAAATACGTCATAGTATAATGAACTCTGTACCATGAGAAGTTTGTTAATGATCGTAACTCTTCTCCTTGTGTAATATAATGTGATTAATTATAAGCACATTTTTGCAACACGCAAATCAGATTATAGAATTTAAAACAGCTTTATTTTCGCAAATTCTTACGCGGTTATATCATCACTGGTCAGGATGAGTTTTAGAATGAATTTAGAATTTATAGGACGAAATTTGCTATATCTTGTAGGCGATTTCAACGTAAATGTATATACAGATACAAATCTGTTCTTAAAAAGATTTGTGTCATTTGTATACATTGCTTCACTAGCTTGACTGACGACGCCTATAGATGGCAGAAACACGTGTCTTAAGCAGAAGTAAATGCTGAAAATACGAGGTGTATTGTCCATGTGTACAGTTACAGATATGTATATTGCATGTCTGTTTCATTTGTAATAATTTTTATTGTTAGATATTGGCAATATACGATGCTAGTTGTGTATAGCGCCAAAGAGAAGGTATAGCGCCAAGGTGTATGTGAGAAAAAATCGCGGTTAGTAACGAAACAATTATTTTTCCTTATTCGAGTCCGGCCCTGTTGCAGTTAAATATACGGGCGGCAATACAGGCTTCCACCTCTAATTCATCAGTAATTCTCTTTACCTACTAATTATATTGCTCTATTGGTATTTGCCAGTACCACACACAAATTTAAAGAAAAAAAATTATATGTAAATAATTCCATACAAATAATTAAAAAACGGGTATCTATCTCATTGGATACGTCATGGACACGATACATAAAGTTTTTTGTTTTATGACGATTTTTGTTTTAATTACAACGTGATTGCAATTTAATCAATTAAATAAAATTATTATGTTTATAATAATTTTACTTTTAAAGAAGTTTAACATTCAAAGTATGTAATTTTATTAATCACATTTTAATTAATGCAGTATAGGTTTGTCGAGATACTCGGCGGGATATCCACAAAAAAAAAAACATCGCGATATGTGCGACCGAGCATGTTTTGGTAAGAAAACAATAACATTCACTATCTATGAACAGGAACTTATGTTAAAAGTATCGTTCGGAATTTTATCGATGTTTTTGCAGGTCAATTAACTTGATTTACAGCTGTATTTCGGTAAATATAGAATAAACAAAGACATGGACCGACTTTAACTACATTTTGGCCCTAAAAATTTGGAAATTTTGGATGAATTACAGTTTTTTTTTTGGTTTTCAGTTAGGCATTTATACGTATTCTCCAGATTTGCATAGCTTGGGCGCTATTAAGCGGTAACCCCTGTATACATATAACTCTTTTACCTGTTATATTTCTCACAGGGGATGGACTCTTAAATGTGAGGTAGTAGATATGTATTAACAGACAAGGCTAAATTAATTAATTTGTGTGTAAACAATACAGAAGATGTCTAATACTCTAAAATAAATAAGTTTGGTAACTCCAATTTATTTTGTGGTTTGACAGACATTGTATGGCTTGTGTTTATAGTATTTATAGCATTTTCTTTAAGAGCCATTTAATCATGTGTTAAAAAACATCACTTTCTTCTCCCAAAAAATGAATTTATACAAGAAATAGATAGCAGTTTAAAATAAAGCAATTAGTTTGCCATATTCGTTCCTGTTCTAAAGATTATTCAACCAATAATCGCATACTAAATGCTGCAATTCTATGTTTGCATTTACCTGATAGAACTATGGCGAATTCAGTTTAAACTTATATAAATATGTATTTGATAATGTTTCGTTTCTTATAGCTTTTAATGATTCTATTTGAACTGCAGAAATTGGTAATACTAGCTAGAGTCTAAAAATGTATAGAAACAGGTAAATATTTTGTATTAATGAAATATGTTATTTTTTCCTTCGATTAATAAATAGTTGTCCCTGCGAACGGTTGGTGAGTAACTGTGCTTCGAAAGGGTGGAAGGAGCTTAGCAGATGTTAGTTATAATCGGACGACTGTTAGTCATTTATCATTTTTAGGGCCAAGAATATACCTCGTTTGTACCTTTGTATTTGCTGTGTTTAGAGTTTTGTACGGTTTAGTTTAATAATCTCGCAATTATGAACGTCTATAAAGGGACCATCGGTTCACGAAGTACAGAAGTTTATCGGTAAATTTCCGGTTTTAATATATGGTGGAAGTAAAATAATTTGTAAAGTTTGTAACAAAGCTTTGCTAATGTTCTGGAACAGATTTGAATAAGATACACATTGATAGTGCACAGCATAAAAATTTTAAAAAGGCGTTGGGTTGAGCATCGAATTTTTATTCGATTTAATTTTAAAACTGATTACGTATAATCTATCGTTTAATTTATTAGATAATGAATTATTTTATTCTTTCTGAAATAAATACATTCAAAGTGGAAATTGCCTAGTTGGACAACTTTTAACATCAGTGCACAATAAAATTGTAAGCAGCATTAAATCAGAACTAAAAAATAAAAAGGTCTGGTTATGTATGGATCAGTCGACTGATCATAAACAAAACTTGTTTTTAATGTTATGGCTCGGACAATGGAACCTCTGCAACCGTCAGTTCCAATTTCAGTAAAATTCTAGTAACAGACTAGAAAATGTACTGCTTAATTGCAAAGGAGGTGCTAAATATTATGAAGAAATTTGAAATTTCAAAAAAGAACAACTCTCAATGATTGATGGTGATGCAAACTTGCTTTCCGTGGGTCGGTCTCTTAAAAAAGAGTGTATAACATTACATTTTGTGTCTGAAACTATTCGAAGGTGTTATGCAGAGGTAGACGGTTTAATACCGTATACATAAGCAGTATTTCTGTACCTACAAAGTCGATTCCTACACGCTGAGTTGCATGGTTATGGGCAACATTATTACTCTGAGCATTTCTAAAACATTAAGTCTGCTATTTGAAAAGTCAAAAGAAATTGCAAAATTGCCCAAGTTGAAACAGATTTAAAAATTATTTATAGGAATTACAATGGACTGGTTGACGACGAACTGCAAAAATAACAAACTTCGTTGTAATTAGTGGAGTCAATATAGATAGTAGATATTATACAAACACACCTACATGCATTCAACAAAGCAAGAAATATTAGTGTTATTTACACAAGTAGATAGTGTTAACGCAAGATTCAGATTTTACAAAAAAATAATTACAAAGAATTTCTGGTGGCAATGTACATGAAACGAAAGATAATTTAAGCAAAATTGAAGATATTGACCTATATGTCCACCGTTCATTTCTAAGGACGCCATATAAAAGTTTTTTTTATGATGGGTTATCCAATTAATACTTTAGAAATTAAATACAACGTAAAAATTGCTTTGCGACACAAAATGTTTTGTTTTATTTGAAAGAGCATCTTATTACAATTATGTTTTGAAGATAATGTCATTCAAATGTGCACCACGATTTTGTTGACAATAGCGTATTTGATAAGTCCAATTTCTCAGTAGCCTTTCACACATTGCGGCCAGTATCTTACGAGTAACAGTTCTAATGTTGGTTTTTAAATCCCCAATTGTTGTCGGGTTGTTAGTCTAGACCTTCGACTTTACATAAGCCCACAGGAAGGCGTCACACAGTGTCGAATCATAGGATTGTGGTGAAAAATGCACAGATCCATTCCTTTAAATTTTATCATCAAATTCACCTTGCAATAAAGCAATGGTTTCGTTGATGGTATGGCATGTAGTCCTGTCTTGTTGGAACTAGTATTCTTATAGACTGTTTGCAACAACAGTTGGGAAGAAATATTCGTTTAACAATGTCCGATAACGAACGCCTTTCACGGTGACATGTTGTCGTTGCGCATTTTCAACCAATGACACCATCGGCATGAATGGCACACAAAATTGTAACTTTCTCCGCATGCAAGGGTGTTTATTCATATTCGTGAGGGTTCTCTTCCCTCCAACTCCTGCTTGATTACAAAGCCATTTAGTCAGAAATGCGTCCCATCGCTGAACATTACAATACAATGAAAAAATTAATCTGCAGCCAGCTATTCTAATGTGCAAGCAGCAAAACTACTACGGCCACAATGATTTGCTGGGTTCAATTCTTGGACCAGTTGGATTTTGTGTGGATGCAAGCCCAAATTCTTTCGAAAAGTCCTAAGTTGATCCGTGTGTAAGAACCAATTGCTGAGCACGATATCTAACATTTGAATTATCGCGAACACTCTTACAGCTTCAACATTGTCTGCATTTCTCACATTTCCGACACGATATCTTCTTGGATTATCCAGCAACGTAAACTCACATTCAAAAGTCTTCACAACATTATGAATTGTTTGTTTACTTAGTCGATGATGTGCACCATAGAGGGAACGTAATCTGCGCCGTTTTCTTTACAGAGCATTGGATCTGATAGTCAATTTCGCCACGTTCTAGAGGTGTTAAATGTTCCATGCTGTTTTGCAAATTTTGGTGTAATAAGCTAACCTACAAAACTGACAAATACCTGAAGGTAGGCACTGTTTAGGTTTGCCAATATATCACTTTAAAATTCTAAACCATTAATTGAATCACGCTTTATAATCCTTTTGCTTAATAAAACTCAGCACTAAGTTATGACAATCGGGTTTACGATTTTACGCGGAAGTTGATAATCTATTTAATCTATGGTGTGGATCTTGTAGTATAGAAAAAGGGGAGGAAATTCGGAACAAGGTGTTTTGTTTGACCAGGATAACGCTTTATAGAGATTTTATATTTGATGGATATTTAATATAGATACGTATTTGTTATTCTAAGACATTTTCTAGAGTATAAATGTTATGTAATAAGTACTGAAAGATCTACAAATTTTTGTAACAAAATCATAAGAGATTCTAGTTCAGTGACTCTCAAAATAGTTGAAATGCAAATTAGTTATTACAGAAACTTTAAATGTGAAATATATTATCACCTTTAATTTCTGACAGTTAAATATTTCCTGTTTAATTTCCTTAAGCCTTGCTTCTCTGACGGCGATTCTCGTAACGGCTCTCCAGGCATCTTTTGCTCTGTATCTAAATGCTTCTACTTCTTCTAACTTAAATTGGTACGTACTAAAAAGTATAGAAGACTTATTTTTCATAGAATCATAGAGTCTGGCACAAATAACTTACCGAAATACAGATTCCTCAGATTGTTGTAATTTCAAGTAATTTTCAACTGCCTTTAATAAATCCTGTTCCTTGATATTTACAAAGGATAAGACACTTCCCTAAAAGAAATTCAAATTTAAAAGAATTGTCATCCCATATAAATTTATATAAAATATGATTTAAGCGCATGCGCAGCTTTTATTTTAACCTAACAATTCTCGCCAAACTAACAATGATTTCATATTACATGATAAATACCTGCATAAAATTATAATTAACAAAATTATGATACTTTAGGATTATTTTAGTCAACTACTAAGCATTGGCTCTAGAAAAAGAATGGAAGTAACCATATTAACATTGTGTTAAGCAGATATACAAAAGCTGAGAAAAACTGCAAAGGACATCATAAAACACTTATGCCCGTTTTCGTTACGTTTAAATATCTAGTAGATAAACTTGTTCTCTCGATAACTACGAGGTGCTATCCAGAAATTCCCGGAATGTGAAAAAACCGCAATAAATTGTTCTTACAACTTATTCATTGCCATCCCCTTTAAAAGTACTCTCCTTTCGCATGAATACATCGATCCCAGCGACTTGTTCATGACTGGAAGTAGTGCTGGAAGTCTTCGCATGTAACGTGTTCAATACTGTCTGCGATTCGGTCTGCATCTCCGCAATAGTCTCAAAACAGCGGTCGTTGAGCTTCAGTTTCAACTTTGGAAATAGGAAAAAGTAATAAGTGGCAAGATTTGAGGAGTAGGAAGGGAGGGGTAGTACTGTCGTCTTCGTTGAGGCGAGAAACTGACGCACAACAGGTGACGTATGGATTGGTGCATTGTGGTCGTGCCACTTGGTAAGTCGCTTGCGTCGAATGCTTTCTCTTAGTCGCAGAAGAATATCGCACTAAAATCGTTCATTCACTGTTTCACCTGGTGGAAGAAATTCTTTGTGCACGATACCATCAATGTCAAAGAGGCAAATCAATATCGAATTGACGTTGCTCCGAACTTGCCATGCTTCCTTCGATCGTGGTGACGATGGCGTCTTCCACTGTGATAAATGCTGCTTTGTTTCAGGATCATACCCGTATACCCATGATTGTGGTACTGAAGTTCGAATCACTTTCGGTAGTTCCTCTCAGATCTGTGCACACATCAACACGGAACCGTTTTTCTTCAATGCTGAGTAACCTTGACGCACACTTTGCAGTAATAGGGCGTTTTCACATCTACCGATACGGCACCGCCACGACAACGATGTCAGTGGGCGGGCGCTTAATCACATATAAATAAATGGGAATGCTTTCACACTCACCAACATGTTGGTATCGTGTTGTTACTGGCGACGACATGTCGGAGAGTAGCAGTCTCTCCACTCATGTCGTCGACGGCAGTTTAGCGTTTTTATTTTTGTTAGTGTTGAATTTTTTTAAGCGGTGTAATATTTTATAATTGAAATCTTTTGCGCCTTAAATATAATAAATAAAGCAAATACAATTTGTTAATTCCCGCCATGACGTTTCCCTGAACGACATACGACAACTAGTTGTGCCGGCACAACTAGTTGTGCCGTGTTGTTGCCAATGTGCAAATATTCTGCCTCGTGCCTGTATCGGTGCTGTGCTGATGTCGTGTCGGTGTCGCTAAATGTGAAAACGCCCATACGCCGCATGTTGAGTTCGCCGGACAGAATACCCTGACAAACAACGTATGACAAGTCGACAATGTTACAAATGTCATGGATTGTTCTCCTTCTGTCTTGCAGGATAGCATCACGCACTTTTTTCCGTCGATGGATACCCGGAGTCATCATCAACCGACACACGTCCATTTTTAAAACGGTTGTATCATTCATAAGTTTGCATCTGACCTAAAGCATCCTCACTAAACGTTTGTTTAAGCATTTTCAGAGTCTCCACTGCCGTTTTACCAAGTTTAGAGCTGAATTTTATGCATGGTCTTTGCTCTTTCACATCAGGCATTGTAGTGTCGCAAAATAACTTAAACACAACTCAACAAATATTAACACAAAAACTGTTTGTCACCACCTAGCAAAGTACCGTTTGACAGACTGAGTTAGAATAGACGCAGCTCACTCACACCATCTAGCCTTATAGAGCTGTACTACCATCCTTTCACGCGCCATATTCGAATGCTGGGAATTTCTTGGTAGCAACTAGTATAAGAGGAATACACAAATGGGTTTCTTCACTTTTAGATAGACTTCTTAGAGTTGAATATAACCTTTAGATATTTCGTTGCGCGGGTATGTTCTTAGGGAAAACGTTTAATTTTTCATTGATCTGCCATTAACAGATCCATAAATTGGTGTTGATTAACATTTGTTAATGTTTGGGTTCTGGTCAAATTATTCCTACCCTATGAATATGTTATATACAAATACAATCAAATATTAACCGAATTATATGGTGAAGTTGGACGATGCAGAATTTTACTCAGGTTTCTTTAAAAAAAAAACAAAGGATAATAATTTTGTTTCAACAAATAGAGGAGCATTTATAAGTAGTTTGAAATCAGTAAAGTATAATTTTAGCAATAGATCTGTGATTCAATTAATAAAATATTGACTCAGACTTTATAACACAGACAGCTTGCTGTATTGTAAACAGAATGTCAGCAGTAATAGCATTCTTGCTACGAAAATTCATGTAATGCAAAATAATGCTTGGTGTCAGTGCTTACTCAATGCAAAATTATTTACAAAGCAGTTTTAATTAAGTCCATGAACACAGATAGAGGAAAGATATAACTTTCCCACATTAGAACTTGAAATATTGTAGAATGGTTAAATTTTAAAAAAATGAAACATCATATACATTGGCTTTTGTTGGTTATAAAAAAAATGAAGTATATTACTTGATTCGACTGAAAATATAAAAAATTTCATGTTTAAAGTGCTTTCCAGAAATTCCCGGAATTTGAATGTGGCGTGAGAAGGGATGGTAGTACAGGTATATATATATATGAGCTACGTCTATCTAAGTCAGTCTATCAAATGGTGAACACAGTTTTTGTGTTTATATTTGTTAAGTTATCTTTGAGTTATTCTGTGACATTACAAGGTGTAATATCAAAGAGCAAACGTGCACCAAATTCTGCTTCAAATTTAGTAAAACGGCAGCGGAAACTCTGAAAATGCAAGAGTTTGGTGAGGATACTTTAGACCAGACGCGAACTTATGGTGGTACAATCGTTTTAAAAATGCACGTGTTGGTTGATGGGCGTTCCGGTCGTCGATCGACCGAAAACAAGCCATAAAATGTTGCGAAAAGCATTATGCTATCCTGCAAGATCAGAGGAGAACAACCCATGACATTTGTAACTGTGACGTATTGCTGCAAAGTTTGTGCTAAGGTTACTCAGCATTGAACAAAAACGGTACCGTCTTCATGTGTGTATGGAACTGAAAAACAACTGCCGAAACCAGAACCATTACTGGCAGGGAATCATGAGTGTACGGGTATGATTCCGAAACTAAGTAACAGTCATCGCTATGGAAGACGTCATAATCATCACGACCGAAGAAACCACTGTAAGTTGATGTTGATTTACTTCTTCCAAATTGATGGCATCATGCACAAAGAATTTCTTCCACCAGGTGAGACGGTTGATGGACGATGTTCTTCGGCAACTAAGAGAAAAAAATCAAGGCAAACGGCCTGCCAAGTTGTACAACAATTCGTGGACTCACACCACAACAATGCATCAACCCACACGTCACTTGTTATGTGTCAGTTTCTAGCCTCAACAAAGACCTCACCCTCCCTATTTTCCAGTCCCTACTGCTTACGAAGTTGAAAATGAAGCTCAAGTGGCGCCATTTTGAAATGATTGAGGAGATTCAAACAAAATCGCGGGCAGTATTGAACATCCAGCACTGCTTCCAGTCATGGACAAGTCGCTGGGATCGGTGTATTCATGCGGAAGGAGAATACTTTGTCAAGGGGATGGTAGTAAATAAGTTGTAAGAACAATTTGTTTTTTTTTCAGATTCCGTAATTTATAGGTAGTACCTCGTACATAAAAATTGATTTCTTATATGAGATGATGATAAAGCAGTTACAACATGAAAAAATACAGTTAATGTTACTAACAATAAAGTTGAAGAATTTGAAAATCGAAATTTAATGTTTGTGGTGAATCAAGAAGAATGGAAGTAACCATACTAGGGTAAACCTGCAGAATCAAGCCCCCATCCAAATTTCCCGCTACGAATATAGCAAACTTACTGCAACGTTGTCAAATCTCTGGTATTTATTTAATTTATATCTCATTGTTAATTCACCTTATTTTCCAGTTATTAATTTACGTTAATTTGTAATTTTTATATGTTATAGGTACTCCTAATTTATATGTTATAATTTAGTTAGAACTTAAAATACATTGTTAAATGGTTCGTCTTGGTATAAAATTATTTTGCGGTTATATTAACAAATATTTACACATCGCTCTAAATCACCATTCTTTATATTACTAGTGCATTTGGCAACGTTGCTCGTATATTGCCAACATATGATTGGTTATGCTCATCCGTAAATGTCAGTTGAAATGGGAGCTTGATTCTGCAGGTTTACCCCATACTAGCATTGTGTTAAGGCAGATCTATAGAAGTTGGAAAAACTATAAAGGAAAATAGTGTTGTTTCAGCCAACTGTATCATGATACTCGTAATGAAAAAATCATATTGAATAAATACATTATGTAATATTGTTAAGTTCAATTTCTTACTATTAAATTATTTTCGTTCAATTTTCTTTAACATTAAATAATTCTTACTTGATTATTTCCTCTTGCAGTTCTACCAGCTCTATGGATATAGGAGTCAATGTCTAATGGAAAATCAAAATTTATCACATTTGCCACACATTGAAAATCGATACCCCTAGAAACCCCACTCTCTTTGTCTTTCTTTCGTTTAGATTTTTTGACTTTACCACCATCTTCAAAATCACCAGGATTTTCTAAAGCTCTTTCATCAGATGCAATGATAATATCGTATATGCCTTGATTAAATTGGTCGACTGAATGGCATCTGACTTTTGCTGGAAGTTCGGAATTTAGGACACATGTTCTAATAGCAAATTGTTCTAAATAAAGTTTTATCCTAAAACACAAGACATAATATATCAACTATAATATATTGCCAATATAATTTTTTTTTAAATAAAATATAAATTTTGTAGTAGCTTAAATATACATTACTTACTTATAACATTTATCAACAGTATTTACAAATATTATTGTTTTTCCTCTTATCAAATGTAGTTTTAATAATGCATATAAAATGCTGGCCTTATCCATTTCTTCTGCAGCCAAGTGATAATGAGTTAATTGTGTTAATGGTGCCAAGTCAGGCTCTTCTAATTTTAATGTTACAGGATTATGCAGTACTAAGTTTTTTAAACTTTTAACATCTTGACTTAATGTTGCTGATGCTAGAATTGCTTGATATATTTTTGGAAAATAACTGAAATTATTCATTTATCACTTAATGAAATGATGTGACATGCATATACTTACGATAGCAATTGTTTAATTTCATTTTCGTATCCAAAAGAAAATACTAAATCTGCTTCATCAATGACTAATATTTCTAAAGATTTCTTCACATCGAGATTATTATTTTTTATGTGTTGTAGTGCTCGGGCAGGAGTACTTACAATAATGTCTGGTTTTTCTACTAACATAGGTTTTTGTACATTTAAATCTACTTGTGGAGATATATCTATACATCTCACTTCCCTCGAACATTTAATTGTCAAATCTTTGATTACTTTACAAATTTGACAACACAATTCTTTGCTTGGTGCCAATATTAATGCTTTAACTTCTTGATGGATAGTTGATTGTTTACTACTGAGAATTTTTTGTATAACTGGGATTGAAAATGCCGCAGTTTTTCCTGAGCCTGTTCTTGCTCTTACTAAAACGTCTTTTCCTTCTAAAAGTAAAGGAATGGCTTGTTCTTGAATAAGGGTTGGTGTTTGCCATCCTAACTTGGCTATTCCCTAAAACCTTTAAATTTAATATTGTTTTTATATAGTGCACAATTCTTACCTTTAATATCCTATCGTCGATTTCCATTTCATGGAAGTTTTTAGGTTTTTCTTCTGTTTCTTCAGTCATTTTGAATTATTTTTGTACATATAAACACGTGTTGAGTATATTTTTTACTTTCAGGGTAGAATCAGGTTTCTAGGTTATGTATTGATTGATAAAAGTATAGTATAAGATATTGCATAATTTTAGGCGTATTAAATTCAAAATTTCTAAAAACTAGGAACAAGATATTTTTAAAATTATTTTGAAATATGGATTTTTTTAACCTAAATATTTGTTTATTATAATTAAGCTTATTAAAAAATTTTAAATATTAAACTTTAATAAAGCAATATTTAGTTCTGACTTTAGCATTTTACAATGTATGAATATATGGCGGCGAAAATTATTTTCGCCCACGCCACCACGTACTTATACAACCAAATATACACGAATTGGATTAATAAATTCAGTGTCGTATCATTTAAATTTAGTTTAGGTAGTTAATTTTTTGTAAAATTTTAAAAACTGATATTGCTTAAATATTAAAGAAACACTTGCTACAAATAAATTTATTTGGTATTCATTTTGTAATCATAAAATCTTTAAATGTGATTAAATTTATTACAATAGCTGCGAAGAGTGCCCACCGTGGCTTTCCAAACATATAATTACTCCCCTCTTCATGTTTTCAAATGCTCTTTACAATTCATCCACTGTAATTTCTTGTATTAATTGTTTAATAGCTGCTTGCAGTTCATCGATATTATGCATATGATAATCTGTATTTTATTTTTGAAAGTAAATAAAAATCTAAGAGTGTTAGATCTGGTTCAGGCGCGGCTCGTGTGTTTTCGGTGTTTACTAAGAAAACGCTACAGTTAGTACACGAGAATACACGAAGCACTCGCATCATTGTACGCGCCCTCCCAAATACGTCATCACGAGCTGCGCCTGCTGGTGATCGTCTCCTGCTAAGTTTTTTTAATGCTTCTCGACAAGAATCATAAGATACGTTTATAAAGAAAGCAAACTTTAGGTATTAATTAATATATGTAATTTATAGTTTAGGTACTAACTTGTTATGACAATTGTCTAACTGATTTATGTGGACTTCGTTCTATTCGAGTTTGAATATAGGTTTTTCACGATAACAGACGAGACATGTGATAAATAGTTACTTCGGAACAAGTAACATTTAAATTACAATAATACCTAATAATCCTAGTATTTCTCTCTATTAAGTGAATATATTATGTTACCAGAACTGGGCATGGTTGCCAGCTTGGATTCTGTCAAATGTCATTTGAATAAGTTGTTTACAATGAGTTCATACTTACAAGTTACTCCCTATTTTATTTATAAAACGATATTATATATAAGGTCAGTTATTTTCACAACTAAATCATGCCTATATATAGTATAGTATATATAATAACAACATAAAGCATATTAGTAGAAGTGAATATTTTAAAATGACATAAACCTAACCTAATATATTATTTACTAACAACAGCTGATTCAAAGCAATGTAGATTTGTCAACCCTGTTCTGTAACTATTTATCACGTGTCTCGTCTGTTACCTTGAAAGACCTATATCATCAACAATCTCTGTTGTTAAAACAGTTGACCTACCTTCGAATGAGCAATTACAATATACGCATGTTCAGATGTAAACTCTATCCTCACAAAACATTTCTAAAATAACATTAACTTAACTATTAGCCATAGTAATTAACATAGTTTTTAATGTTATACTACTCACATCACAATCACACAAAGTTTTTGTATTGAGCTCTGAAAAGAACCGTTAATCCAAAAATAAAGTGAAATATAACAAGAACAAAATCTAGACCCGACGCTAATGTCCTCAGCTGATACCAATTGATATATATCAATTGGTATCAGCTGAGGACATTAGCGTCGGGTCTAGATTTTGTTCTTGTTATATTTCACTTTATTTTTGTGGTATGTATTTACATAAATACGATGAATGCGGTAACCTATCAAAGTTAAACTTATTAAATTATGAAAAATAACTGGTCACGTGGGCTACAATCGTTTTCTTGGCACGTTGTGTAGTTATATAACTAACTATAAGCAGTTGGTTTAGAAAAGTGAATTAAATTGTATTTAGATTTTATAAATATATAAAGTGCTGGAGTTACTTTTTTAGATTATACTTTATTTCCCTTTAAGTTTTTGAAAACTTTTTATTTCTTTGGACCTTAAATAGTCCCGAGGAAATGAAAATAGTATTATATAGGTATGAAAAAAATAGAACATAGTTGGGATGGAGCAGTTAAAGGCATAATCTAAGCAGAAGATGCTTATTAATATTCAACACTTTAACATTGTTTTTTTATTATCTTTCAGTTAAATACATTTTTTATATTCCAAGATTTATCTGACATTTTCGACAAAGAAAAATAAATTTCACTTCTTCTAAACAGATAGTCGGAATATATAACAATGTTTAACATGTTATACCAATATATTTCAAAAAGTTAGTTTATTAAAGTGTTCCCTAAACCAAACCAACAGTTTTTACGAAGGTGTTTGTAATTTTACATCTGTAATAAACAAACGGAATAATATTCTGCGTTGTGTACATTTAAACAGCAGTTTTTAAAATGTTTAAATTTAGAATGTTTATTTGATAAATGCGCATTAATTAATTTGGGCAATATTGGTTTTAATGCATTAAACTACATAAACATAACTTGATGTTCTTTGACAAATATTCATATGCAAGCACGCGTGCAAGATATTACTAATCAACTTGGCAACATTAGTTGTACTAAATTCCGTATATTGTATATACGTATTAACTATAAAACTCAAAAGTTTAGTATATTTTTAATCAAAAATGTTATGTACCTACTCCCGAAATGAAGATTATAAAGGTGCATGTGTATTCTATAAAATCAAAATGAGGTTAGTCTAAAATTATATTTATATAGAATCTTGAATTATTAGGACATCAAGCACACCATCTTGAACATGTTGAGTACAGTGTCGATTATAAAATTTATGTATCTAGATCGTACCGTGTATTTTATGACATCATTTAGGATTTAATGAGACGTAAAGTTTTGTACATATGCCTTGGGTTTGTTACAATGTAAGTTGTAAGTTCACTTTCATACATTTTATTTATATTATGTTATATGAAGACAATAGGTTGGTAGGTATAGCAAACGCCAAGTAAGTTGGCGCGAGGAGGGGTAGGTTCGCGCAGGATTAAAAGTAGTGGGGAGATTTGTATTTGGTTTTACATCAAATGTCAGATAATCCTAACCTCTGAGCGTGTATCACTTTATGATCCCCTAGCAAAACATTATGTTCCGTCAAACGTCAATGACAAATGTATTCTGACAATTACTTGAGTAGTGGGAGAGGACGTTTTTAAAAACGGCTTCTGCGCACCCCCTCCTCGCGCCAACTTAATTGGCGATTGCTATACCAGTGGCGGCTCTTTAATGAGAGCAAGTGAGCAATTGCGCCCCCTGGAATAATGAAACAAAACAAACCAAGCGGCGACTAACTGAAAGTGTTTATTTATTATGTATTCATAGTTATTGACGAGGAACGTGTCACGCTAACAACGTACATACACCGAGTGTCGTCACAGAGATACTGAGCAAAGCCCAACTGTTGCTCTGTTAAGGCATTAACATTACATTGATGGTGGGGAGAACTGTATTTTGACGTACTTCAATGTCGTATAATACATAGCGTTGGAGCAATTGAACCAGACTTCTCTCGGGCGTTGTTACAATGAATTCTGTCTTTTTTAGAGAACAAAGCGTTTTCGCGTTTAACGTATAATGAAAAAATCGCAGTAAAGGATCTTAAACGGCCGATACCTCAATTATGTTTAGAAAATGAACAAACTTTTAAAGGTAAAGACGTTATAAGAAAATTCAAAATGAATATTTATCAGAAAAATGACTGGATTTGTGGATGTGAAATTAAAAATGCTTTGTTTTGTTTTCCGTGTCTTTTGTTTGGTGGTGAACCGTCTTGGTCAAAGAACGGAATAAGAGACTTAATTCATCTTAGTGCTAAAATTAGTAAACATGAAAATTCCGAAGGGCATTTGAAAAATATATTTAGTCAAAGAATGTTAGGAAAAAATCACATTCAGAATGTTTTAGATTTATCATATAGAAAAGCAATTCAACAACACAATGAAAAGGTAACAAAAAATAGGCATGTGTTAAATTTAATAATAAATTGCATTAGATTTTGTGGCGCGTTTGAACTGGCACTTCGGGGTCATGATGAACAGCAAACGTCGAATGACAAGGGCATTTTTCGGGAATTGATAAATTTTACGGCAGAATTGGATAAATCGCTCAGAGATCACATCGAAGCAGCACCGGTTTTTAAGGGATTATCAAAAACGATACAGAATGAGCTGCTTGATGCAATGTTGAACGTGTATCATGAACAAGTTGCCAGTGAAATTAAAGCAACCGACTTCGTATCTGTGATAGCTGATGAAACCACAGATGTGTCCAATCAGTTTCAGTTGGTGGTTGTTTTAAGATATATTGTGAACGCGAGACCGGTCGAAAGATTTTTGGAAATTTCTTCTGCCTAGTGGACATGATGCTAATTCTTTATCTGCCTCCATCCTTAACGAAATTATTTTGCTTGTTGATGACCCAGAAAACCTGATTGCACAGAGCTATGATGGGGCAGCAGTCATGAGTGGTGCTATTAACGGCGTGCAAAGACATGTCCAAGACCAGTATCCAAGGGCTAATTTTGTACATTGTTGTGCACATCAGGCAAATCTAATTATGTCACATGCTACATCGAGCAGTAGTAATTGCAGAATTTTTTTTTGCCAATCTGACAGGATTATGTACATTTTTCTCCACTTCACCACAACGAGCTGCAAGATTGGAAGAATTCCTTCAGAGAAAAAGCTTCCCTCTTTCTTCAAAAATAAGATGGAACTTCAATTCTAGGACAGTGAATACAATATATGAGCACCGAGAAGAAATAATTGAAGCTCTAGAACAAGACGAGGGAGAAGCTAGTTTACAAACTACCATTCATCAAGCTAGTGCCAATTTGCGAATTTTAGAGGAGGAAAATTTTATCTATTGGTTAACTTTCTTTCATAAAATTATGCCACATGTGGACATATTGTTTAATTAATTACAAAATGTCAATACAGATGCATTAAAAATCAAGAATAATTTTGATAATTTTGAACGTGCTATTGGAAAAATTCGAACCGAAATCGCTGACACAGATAATCAGTTGGTTAAACAAAATGACCCAGAACTGACTCCTCGACCATCAAAGCGGCGAAGAGTAACTGATGGTAGCCAAAGAAGGAGGGAAACTATTGAAGTGTGCGATATTATTTTGCTAGAAATAAAAACTAGATTTCGGTATACAGGGCACTTAATATTAGCAAACTTAATTTCTTTTAAACAGTTCTCCTCTTATCAAAAAAAATTTCCGGAAGATTGCCTTAAAGAAGCAGTAAAATTTGATCCATCATCAATGAAAGCAGACTACGAACTGAATTAAGCGTTCTATATTCTAGAGAAGAATTTAGGCGAAATATAGAAGTCGGTGCTGTAGGTCTGCTAGGTCTTCTGCTGGATGGATTAAGCGACACCTTTAATGAAGTTGTTACGCTTTTAAAAATTGTCATTACAATCCCAATGACAACGTCCGAAGCGGAACGCCAGTTTTCACGGTTGAAGAGAATAAAAACTTTCCTGAGAAATACAATGAAAGAAGAGAGATTAAATGCCCTTACTATGTTATCTTGTGAAAAAGAATGTATAAATGATTTCCCAAACTTTAATGAAAAAGTGATAGAACTGTTCTGCAAGTCAAGGACACGTAAAATGGACTTCGTTTATCGTCAGATGTAATTAAACTGTGTAGTGTAATATTTACTATTCCCTCAAAACAAACTCTACAATGAACAGTACCTGTCTGAAACAGTACGTCGGTGAAATTTATAAGGATTGGGTAAGCGTTTTTGTATTACACTTTTTAATTTTGAAATTATGCACTCCCTATGTGAACCACCCCGAGCCGCCACTGGTAGGTACTGAAATATCTACTATTAACGTATATTGTACACAGCCTGTTTACCAATAATCTGGTATCAATGTGTGAACTATCAATTTATCGGTTCAATAATACAAATTTAAGTTTGTTCTCTGGCGGTTGAAATGTTGAATTTTAATAGGTAGGTATTAATATTGATATGTTGTGATTTAAAATTTTTTCCCATCACATCCAGATACAACACAAATAACGAAAAAAGAGCATTGCCTTTTAAGAACGTATATACCTAACTATATTGTATTTAATAATGACAAATTGACACTTTTACATTTTAATATATCAAAATATACCTACATTCATAAATATTAAATAGTATTAATCGAAATTCTGAAACTTTTTTTAATAAGATCGTTGTCCCTTTGTTTGAAAAGACCGTTTAATCGTTTTTCTTTTATGTACAGACGCAGGGATGTCTCTTTTTAAACGCCAACAGTAGTCAGCCATAATGTTTGTATTCCATCTTCATTGGTACCTTTGTTCCATTTCTTTCATGTCCTGAGGGAATCTCTCTCCTTGTTCTTCACTCATTCGTCCAAGATTTTCGGGGGAAAAAATCAAGATGGACATATGTTGAGGATACATTTAATATCCTTTCGTAATATTTTACTTTCAAACATTGTTAAATATAAGTAAATTTAGGATATAGAATTCAAACATAAACATTTCAAATTTTATAGATATTTAACGTTCATTTTCAAGTTTAACCCAATGTATAATAAAATCTTATTACTCTGACAAGGAACGATCCGGAAATGCATACTTAGGTTTATGACACCTACTAATATTTAATTAGTAATTAAATTTTATTATTTATTAGTTAAGATTAGATCTTTAAGACAGTATCGTAAACCTTAGTTATTATTAGTTATAGGTATAATTTCCAGGAATTAGATAACATACAAAATTTCCCGTTATGACGTCATAACAATATACTATTCTACAAATACACTTTTAATATGTAATAGTTCCGTGTAGAAGTATATTTTTACCAATTTGTAAAATAGAAGAGAAGAGATCAGTACAAACTCAATATCGGTATAAGACGCACAGTCTTAATATCAGTATAAGACACACAGTCTTACAGTATTAATCAGAGTCTAACACCAGCAACATTCATATCAAACAGTATGACCTCAAACACAGCATCAACATAACAATAATTTTTTAACAAGAGACACCAGTCTCGACAGCAGTTTATGTTAGTATAAGTCGTTGCAGATCTAAAATAAATGTACAATAGATCCCCGCAATTCGCGGGGGTTGCATTCCATGAAAACACCGCGAACATTGAATTCGCGAATATCGGGGTTCAAAAATAAAAGGTATGTATAGCAAGCGCCAATTAAGTTGGCGCGAGGAGGGGTAAGTTCGCGCAGGATCAGAAGTAGTGGGGAGATTTGTATTTAGTTTTACATCAAATCGCAAGATACAGTAGGCGGCAACGTCAGATAATTCTAACCTCTACGAAAAAACCATAATTGAACAGATTAAAAAAACATAAAACACAAAATTTGATGTAAATAATGAGATTATAATGTATAAACAGGTTTTTAAGAATATTTTTAAAAGCATCGTTTTAGCGTGTATCACTTTATAATCCCCTAGCAAAGACATTATGTTCCGCCAAATGTCAATGACAAATGTATTCTGACAATTACTTGAGTAGTGGGGCTAGACTTTTTAAAAACCGTTTTCTGCGCACCCCCTCCTCGCGCCAACTTAATTGGCGTTTGCTAAATGTACATATAAACTACAGGTATGTATATATGTAATAGACACAAATAGATATACACACACATACATATTGCATATAAGAACCAAATACGGTGAACTTCAAAAAAAAATGAACAAAGGAAATATTGAAACTTTAGGGGAACTTCCCATACTAAACCGCGAATACGGAGCGCGGATAACGAAAAATGCCAGTAAAAACAGATTTGCGAATAAGCGAATTCGCAAATACAGGTGGCACGAATAGCGGGGGTCCATTGTATATAGTGTAAATAAATATATTTAGATGAAAGTACATTTATTCATTCAACGAACAGTTACCGAAGATTGAAAAAGTAAAGCGTATACACAGCCTTACAACCTAATTCTAGTAACTGACTTTGAACCATTGCAATCAGAAACCGGTACATCACACCCTGAACAATACAGCATGCAAAAATTGAATTTTGAGGTTCATATTTAGACTGCGGAACAGACGCTATCCTCTAATGAGTTATGCAGACGCAGGGGCAGAGTCGGTTTAGCTTAAATAATAAGATTGGTGCAATATTAGCTCGTAACCCTGATTTTAATGTCCTGAAAGGCTTTTGTAGTAATGTTCAAAATACGGAAATCGGTAGATATATTAAATTTAAAGATTATTACTTCTATGCACCACTCACTAGCTCTGGTGTTGAGCGAAGTTTTTCTATATTTAAAGACATACTGTTTAATAAAAGAACGTCCTTTACAGAACAAAGTTTAGAATATATTGTAATAATTAATGTGAATAAAAAATGTTTACTGTGGTGTGACTAAGCATTGACTTTAATTATAGGTGATATAATTAATTTCAAGTTCATACTTCAATATTTTGAATTTTTTCACTGTATAAAGTAAATGCATTTTGTATATATCTGGGACTAATTTCAATTCAAGTTAATTTAAATTCATTTAACTTAAGTGTTTTATTTATTTCCCTAAAAATAAATTTCCGTATATATATTTCATTGCCTTTATTACGACTCTGGAGAAATACACTCCGCTAAATAATTATCGCAACACCTGAATTTTTTGAGTCTACGACCATTTAAACTTACTGTTTGCTATTAAATTGATCATATGACCTTTTTTGTCGTTGTCAGACTGACATCTAAACGACATACCAAAAAAACATTCTTTTTACTGCCTGTTTTTTGATAAGTGCCGAAGACGTGCAGTAGAGAGCATTTAAAATATTGTAGTTTGTTAGTCAGATCGGTTCAATTTTTTATTAAATTACCGTTATGAATGTTCAGCAACGTGTCTTTACATCTTACGTATGAAGAAACCGTGCAATGTATCACACTGGTGGAAAATGGCCGTAGCATGCAGTATGTAGCTAGAGTGCTAGGAGTACAGCCATCAACTGTAAGTAGAGCAGTAGCACGATTTAGGGAAACTGGGAATTACAGAAGAAGGTTTGGGCAGGGTCGCAAAAGAGCTACTACCTCACGAAATAATCGTTTTCTGTGGTTAACTGCTCTGCATACGCGTCATTTCACTGCTAAATTTCTCAAGAATGAGCTTTTAGGGGCTAGAAATGTACAGCTTTCCGCACAAACTATCCGCAACCGTCTTCGAGAAGATGAGATAACAGCTCATGTTTCTGCTCACGGTCCACTTCTCACCAGAGAGCACTTGGTAGCCCGATTACAGTTTGCACGCGAACACGCCGATTGGGACATAAACCACTGGGTCAATGTCATCTTTACGGAGGAGTCTAGGTTTACTTTATGGTCTTCTGACAGACGTGTGCCGGTGTACAGACGACCTGGCGAACGTTATACTGTCTGTAACTTCCGTCCACGTGTCCCTTTTGGTGGAGGATTCGTGATGTTATGGGGAGGCATCTTTTTACAGGGCCATACAGCATTGATATCATTACCTGGGGCTAGATTAACAGCAGCTAGATGTGTTACCGACATTTTAGAAGAACATGTGATACCATATACGCCCTTTGTTGGCGAAAATTGTGTTCTTATGCCCGATAATGCACGACTAGCAGGAATTGTACACCAATATTTGCAGGAAGTTCAATTGCCAGTATTAAGGTGGCCTGCACGAAGCCGAGACATGAACCCAATCGAGCATGTCTGGGACCATCTAGGACAAGCTTTAAAACGGCACCAGCGAGCATTCCGTAACCTTGAAGAACTCGAAGATGTACTTTTACAAGAATGGGAAAATCTTTCACAAGACTATGTTGCAGATCTCATACGCAGCATGCCAAGGAGGATGGAAGCTGTAATTAAAGCCAGTGGTGGATATACTATATACTAGTGCCATTTTAAGCCAGTATTTATTATTTTGTAATTTTGAATAAGGTGTTCTTTTGTTATTTTCTGCATTATATGAGTTGAACAGTGCTGTTAATTATCTTTCATGTTTTTTCATGACCTAACATTTATAAGTAGAATAGTTTAAATATTCAGAAATGACATTTTATGGAAATAGTTGGTGTTGCGATAATTATTTTGCGGAGTGTATATTTCACAACTTCGTCTGTTTGCATTAAAATACGTACAAACAGACAACTTTAATCAATACCATCGCGCTATAACGTTCATATATAGGTACATGTTAAGTTGACCGATTCTACATTGTCAGCACCGATGAATCACACCCGATACGGGATAGCGTAGTTTCCGCAGTTTACTCATATTTCAACCTAAATCGTGAAGCTTTTGCATAACTTTCTCATAATCCTGTGATTTATGATTTCCTAAAAAGTTTTCCATTACACTTTCTAAACTAATCCGGGTAATTAATTAAGTAGATAAGTGTGTATTTCACTAATAGATGGCATTAGATAAATTTTTAAGTAAATTTAAGTGTTTGAAATGTCAACCTCACTTTGTTGTTTATAGATGGTGTTGGTTTTTCAATTTTCTTTCCGTAAAAAAAAAATTGTATCCATATGATTGTGTAGTTTTTATTTGCTGTCGGAAAAATGGAAAACCAAAACGCACGTTTTATTTTTCGCTTTTTTTACTACAGCAAAGCATAAAAGGTATGTGCAAGATCATAAAAAGTTATGTGTTGTGTATGGTGACGCAGTTTTAAGAGAATAACAGTTCCAAAATTGGTTTGTTAAATTTCGTTCTGCGTCTAGTTGGAGTTAATGACTATCAAATTAGAACAATAATCGATGCGGATTGTGCTAGCATAATGCGTGAGATTGCAGAGAAGCTTGATGTATCACATCTATGCATTGTAAAGCCCCTAAACTACTCGGATATATAAAAAACTCGATTTATGAGTTCTTCAAAAGTAATTTATCTCGGACTTGTTTATTTAATGTAACGAAAATTGTCCATTTCTTAAAATATTGATTACCCTTTCGTTATTGATTTAAATGTATAATACTTCATTTGGTCTGATAGTTGAATTGTTTCTCTTGTCAGATTTGCACAAGTTATTTCTGAAAATACATTTTTACTCTAAAAACGTCACCAACGCTAAATAGATGACCTTTAAAGGCGTTACACGTTTAGGATATGAAATTCTAAATACCATATAGTGTCTACGGATTTTATTAAAAATTAATTCGAAATTGAATGCAGTAAAACTCTAATTTAAAGCTAAAACAAAATGCCTATAAATCAAATATATTTTATTCAATACAAACAGTGAAATGAACACCTAAAACTGAAATAGACACATAGTAAAACTCATAAATTTTTACTGAACTGAAAACTAAAATGATTGATGCATAAATTCGTAGCATTTTCATTGAACTGAACATTGAAGTTTTATTAATGTTTTAACAAACAAAATACGTGAACTAATGAAGAATATATGGTCTTTCATTATTTACGATTGCCTCCTAAGGATCTGAAATTGTTTCGATTCGATGCCCGAGAAAATGCGGTTTGGAAGTGACAAGGTCGTAAAGCCAATTTTTAATGGGCTACAGCATTATTAAAAGGGATTCCTCGAAGGTTGTTTGACAGAGAGCGGAAGAAATACCAATCTGCCGGAGCGGGATTAGAAGAATAAGGCGGATGTCGAATGACCTTCTAACTGAGTTCTTGAATAACCGTTTTCATAATGTTGGAAGTTGAAGGTGACTGTTATCGTGTGCTGTAAAATGGTTTGATGATGGTTTTCCGCACTTTTTTCTTGAATTGCAGCTTCAAGTTGGCGGAGTTGTTGATAGTAAATCTCTGCAGTGATGGTTACATTCCTCGGAAACAATTCATAGTAGACGACGTCGACGTCGACGGTGTAAATTTACTCGTGACAAATAACCAACAGCGGCACACAAACAAAAAGACAACTTGTCAAGTCGAGGTTCTCAATAGTAGTGTCCGAAGATCACACGCAAACTTGTGCCTATTCTACGCAGATACCAGAAAATTCGACTCACGCATGAACGATAAGGCGATATATACACCACAGTCCAGAATATCGTAACAACAGACTATACGAGGGTGACTTGACGCAAGAGTGACATTTCAACATTGGTCACTTCAGCCATGTATTATAAAACTAAAATTTCGCCCACATAGATAAGTGTTTTGCAATCGTTTAAAGTAAATGTTGCTTTTGTGTTAATATGAAGAAAAAATAATTTTGGGTGTTAATTAAACGTTACGTTTTACGTAGAAAAGCCATTAAACTGAAGAAAAGTTACATCAATACTATGATGAACTTGCTCCTTCCCATGGAATGATTTGTATGTGATTCGCTGGTTTTAGAAATTATTAATAAAGTCAATACCATTCTAAAGATTAATCGCCAAATAAAAGTGTGTGAGATGGCTGATGGCGTAAATAAGCGAATGGGTACAGGATACCTTGCATCAACGGTTAAATATTGAGAAGGTAGGAGCAAAATTAGTGCCACGTTTGCTTACTACTGAGCAAATATGAAATTACTAATTTCTATATGTATAAGCTCAAACTAAATTAAAGAAATTTGACAAAGTACGAGGGTGGTTTTACAATTAACTTGGTTCACACACTAATAGGTGGCGCAAATGTAATCTGTATATGTAATCATAAAGTGCCATTCCTATGAGTTAATATTCTCTGGTCTTAAGTCATTCTGACAGTAACTCGTTGTTTGACAGTTACTTAAACAGAAGTGTTTCAAGCAATAGCGAAAAATGGATAAAGTTGGAATTCGTGGTGTGATTCAATTCTTTTATCTGGAAGGGAAAACAGCGAAGGAGATTCATGAGAGAATTTCACCTACATTGGGTGACTCATGTCCTTCTTATGAGTGTGTTCGACTTTGGGTAAATGAGTTTAAGCGTGGCAGAACAAGCATTAAAGATGCACCACGTCCTGGAGCCCTGAAATCAGCTGTGACACCCGAAATCATCGATAAAGTCCATGATTTGATTTTAGCCGATAGACGAGTGAAAGTGCGCGAGTTAGCGGAAGCCACAGGCATCTCAACACTTCGTTTTGCATAAAGAATTGCATATGCAAAAACTATGCGCAAGGTGGGTACCGCGTTTACTCAATCAAGAGCAAAAGCGAATTCGCATGTATTACAGAAGGATGTAGTTGAGTTTTTTCGCCGTTTTGTGACAATGGACGAAACTTGGATACACCACTAGGTATATCCCGGAAACTAAACAGCAGTCGAAACAATGGATTGTCCGTGGCGAATCGGCTCCGAAAAAAGCGAAATGCGTTTCATCCGCTGGAAAGGTCATGGCGTCAGTTTTTTGGGACGCAAAGGGAATTCTCCTAATTGACTACCTTGAAAATGGAAGAACCATTACCGGAGAATACTATGCATCACTTTTGGACCGATTAAAGGCGGCAATAACAGAGAAACGCCCGGGAATGGCCAAGTAAAAGGTGTTTTTTCACCATGACAATGCCCCCGTGCATTCAAGTCGTGACGCTCAGCAAACATTGGCCGAGCTACGATTTCAACTCCTTCCGCATCCTGCGTATTCGCCAGATCTAGTTCCTTCGGACTACCGTCTATTCCCGAAACTAAAAACTTTTCTGGCAGGACGAAAATTTGAGTCTAATGAGGATGTCATACAGAAAGTAAACCAGTATTTTGAAAGCATCGAAGCAATTCATTTCCGTGAAGGAATCGCGAAGCTGGAGAAACGTTGGGGCAAGTGCGTTGAACTTCGAGGGGACTATGTCGTAAAATAAAGTACGTTGCAAAACTCAAATTGTTTTCTTTTATAGCAAACCAAGTTAATTGTCAAACCAGCCTCGTAGATGAAATTTGGATGGTGGAAAACACAGATGAACGTGATTTGAACAAGGCCAAATCCGTTTTTTTGCCAATCAGATAATGACTATGTTACAGTATCACAGTACAGTAACTGGCCAATATTATGCTGATGTACTGACACGTTTCGATGCCGAACTGACGAAAAGACGATCGCGTTTATTCACAAAAAGTTTTTTTCCATCAGAATAACGCGACCTTTTTCACAACCGCTAAATTTGTCCAATTAAGATTCAAATTGCCTCATCCACCATATTCAAGAGATCTGGCTCTGAGCTATTTTTTCTTGTTCTCAAGCTTGATAAAATGGTGCAATGGAAAGAGATTGGGGACAAACAAGGAGGTGATTGTCACAACGAAAGCCTATTTTTACGAGGTTTCGAAAGATTACATCTTCGATGGCTTGAAAAAATTGAAAAGTCGCTGGGGTAATTGTATAAAATTGGTTAGGTATTATATTTAAAAATAAAATATATTCTTTAACTTGCCTTAAAATAAGAACTTCATTGAAAAGTCAATCTCTCGTTAAATCACTCTGGTGCATTCAATAACTGAAAAGCTGAACAATGCGATTCAAGAAAAACGATCAGAATTGGCAATCATAAAGATATGTTATGCCATCATTGCACATTTTTTTTGGACGTTAAGTGTTTGAAACCAGATTGGGTTGTATGCCTACATCCACCATTCAGTTTTGACGTTGCTCTTGATTCAGTTATTGCCGACAAAAATTACGATGCTGCCTGAAAGATTAAGAATACATTGATAAAAACTGACGATACATTGCTGAATAAAAATAATTCGTTCTATGCAAAAATTGTCTTTAATTTTCTTTAAAAAATATCAATTACTTAGTTGACAAATTAAAAATAGGAAACACAATTCGTTAGTTTTTGCTAATTAGGATTTATGTAATATAATCAAAAGAGAGATTCATTCGAGTAATATCCCACCGGCGGTTCGTCCTAACGCGTATATACAGGGTGGTCCTTAATTTCTTCGAGAAATTTTAGGGTGCGATTCCTTGGGTAATCTCGAGAGAAATAGTTCCTATGAACATTTGTCCTAAAGTTTTCCGTTGTAGAGATACAGGCTGATTAATTTTTCACCAAAAAAATTTTTATTTAAAAAATTTAGAAATCGATTTAGGGAACTGTTGTGTTGGTTGTCATGTTTACAGCATTTATTTGTACTTACGTAACTGTCATAAGTATTGTCAAACAATAATTAATTTGAAAGTTCGTACCTACAAATCTTTTTTTGTAATTATGGTGAATTATACAAATGCTGAAATGGCAGATATGCATTTTGTGTACGGTCTAGCTAATGGAAATAGTTATGAAGCAAGGCGTATATACCAACAAAAATATCCTCGACGACTTGTACCTTGTGCGGAAACCTTCAGTAATATTCACCGTCGTCTAGCAGAAACTGGTACATTTTGACGGCGCTCCAGCACACTTTAGTTTACAAGCTAGGCAATTTTTAAATAGGACATATCAGAATAGATGGATAGGTCGAGGAGTGGAAGTTCCGAATCAGCCGTGGCCTCCAAGGTCACCTGATTTGAACCCTCTAGACTTCTTTCTGTGGGGAAAAAATTAAACAGCCTGGAAATCTCTACAACGGAAAACTTTAGGACAAATGTTTATAGGAACTATTTCTCTCGAGATAACCTAAGGAATCGCACCCTAAAATTTCTCGACGAACTTAAGGACCAGCCTGTACATTATGTCGGTCGCCGTCCGAACACCATTCAGTGTATTTCGCTGGTTTACAGTGATAAATAACAATTTTATAATATTACAAATAGTCAGAAAGGAACTGTTTTACAATGTAGCTCATAAATTGTTAAAGGGATTTCCGGATTTAATGCACAATGGCAGTTTAATAAAGTGTAAAGTGTGTGATATACCGCTAATGTGTTCAAGTAAATTTCACTGCGAAAGACACGTAAATACTGCAATGCATAATCGCAAAGAAAGTGGTGAGCCATTTTTGTTTAATTTATATGTAACATTCATATTGTGTAATGTACCGTTTAAGTTAGTAAACAACGAATCATTTCGTTCATTTTGGAAGCACTATGGTAGGTGAACGTTACCTAGCCGGAAAAGATTACTAAATTTTCTACCATCCCTCCCTGAACGTATTGAATATATGATTAAATACGAATTGAAAAATAAGGAACTGTGGTTATCTGTGGACAAAACAACAGATTGTAAAAAAATTCGATTGTTAATGTTATGGTGCGTACAATGGAACCCCAATCGTCACTTTCAATTTTACTAGTTTGCAGAAGAGTAGATACAACTATGTACCGCAGAAATAATTTTAGAGTTAGTGTTAAATACATTGGAAAAATTTTAACTTTCAACAAACCAAATGCTAATGTTTACAAGTGATGGTGCCGCAAACATGCTCTCTGTAGGCTGGTCTCTAAAAAAATTGTGCTAACTTCTTACATGTTACGTGTAAAATTCATGCTTTACATCCGGTGGTAGAAATTATTCGTAGTTGTTATTCAGATGTAGATGCATTAATTGCAAGTATAAAGGCTATGTTTCTCAAATCCCCAAAATGTGTTCGCCAATTGAGGAATATCGGGACACAGTCTGTGAAACTGTGTCCCGATATTCCTCAACCACCACAGCCGATTCTTACACGTTGGGGAACATGGTTACAGGCAGCGTTTTACTATCATAAAAATATTTTGATAATATTAAGAACGCGGTTTTTAAATTCGATCCCGCAGAAGCTGCAACTATCAAGGAAAGCCAGTCAAACAAAATTTTAAGATAATCAGGTTAAAACAGATTTAAAAACTATTCAGAACAATTACGTTAGACTAGTGGGGGCAATAGAAAATTTTGAAAATTCTTCGGTGTGGTTAATGGAATCTCTGCAAATAGTGCAACATGTTCAAACACAGCTATGAGCGGTAGAAGATGCAAAAAATGTTTATGTTCTAGAAAGGTTTGAAAGTGTTTTAGAGAAAGATTCAGGTTTTTCGACATTAAGGTAAACTTGTGAAGGTGGGTCAACAGAATCGTAAGTTGTTTTAAAGATTATTTTAATTATGCAAATATAACATCAGTAAATGTAGAACGCTCGTTTTCTGCATATAAGCACATTTTTTCTCCGCAAAGCACTCAGTTTGTGGAAATTACTGTGGAAACACATCTGATATTGCAAATATTTAATCGATTTTACCCAGTTTGTGACCTCACGGAAGACGTTTAAAACGGTAAATATTCCACCACTTTTTATAAATTTATAACTTATTATTTATTTATATAGCTCAGTTTTTAATAGTATTAGTTTATTACTTTAAACGAGCAAAGTGCGCTCAACGTCGTCCGATGGCGACTGATTATAGTATATTAAAAAACAAATTTCATAAGGCACCATTTTGCCGCACGAGATCAGTTTAGAAAACGAGCCGCGATAGCGGCGAGTTTTTTTAAAGGAGCGAGTGCGGCAAAATGCCTTATGAAACGAGTTTTTTATACTATTTTTTCTATTTTGCGTTTATTACATTAATAAATTGCTTAAATTGGAATTATTTAATTTGAAAGTTCAGAGTTTAATTTTTATATAAAGCATGCAGTTGGTCACATTGATACTTGACATTTTCAAATTTAAATCTTGCTATCCGCAAAGTATATTATATTACATATTATTTATTAATTTTCGTTAACATTACTTGATATTTCATTTAAAAATATAAACATGAGTGACATAGAAACATATATATGTTGTTGTCAATTGTATACAACATACGTTGTTTGTGTAAAATACGGACATATATCATATCTGTCAAATGTACATAAATTCTTAAAATCAAATGATAGCAATGATATTTATTTCTGTATTCGAACAACGCCAACATTGAAAAATAAAAAAAAGTGTATCGAAATGAAGCTCATTTCGATACTGTTTTGGGTTTCATAATGAGTTCATTTCGAACGCAAAATAGAAAAAATATATACAGTACAAATCTCTTCCCTATAGTCACCTACAAACGTGTATTACGTATGTGTGCGTTCAAGAAACGAGGAGTGGGGACGCACATAGCATGTATGTATGTATGTATGTATGTACTGTAGATCAGTTTGGATGTAAGCAGTACGCAAACGTCGATGAATGTGGAACTACCGTCAATAATAGGGACTTTATGTATTATGTAATAATAAACACAAATAAGTGTAGACTTTTTGGAAGATTTTAATATTTTTAACGTTTAAAACAATGTCAGATATACCTATAACAATAACAATAAATAAAGCGGTAAATCATAATAACTTCTATATTCTATACATAATAAATAAAACTAGAATTAAAAAAATAAAAAGTAAACTATTTAATGTATTGTATGCTCAAAACGGTCTCCTAATGCAAACAAGCAATGTCCTAATCTGTCATAAAAGTTTCTCTGAACATTTAAAATCGTTTGCGGTTGAATATTTAGGATAGATTCAACTATTTTCGCCCGTAATTATCGTTTCAAACGCAATGGTACGTTGAAAGTTAATTTGAAATACCCGTGCAATTTCTCTTATGCTGCGACCAAGATGATACTGTTTTACGACATATTTTTTTTGTTCAAGGGTAAAAATATCCATCGTGAATACGGACTATTCGCAAAAGTTGAGCAAACCATCCAACTTGGCAAGTAAACTGTAACTAATGGCATGTATCACATGTATGCATTACTATGCATCGCTTCGTGCGTCCCCACTCCTCGATTCTTGAACGCACACATACGTAATACACGTTTGTAGGTGATTATAGGGAAGAGATTTGTACTGTATACGCACGAGGACAAGCCGCCGGTGCGATGTTACTATAATGAACCTATCTAATAATAATTTCGATCCAAAGTGAAACTTCCTTCGTATTGGTACTTCTCAAAATTATTTGACAATACACATTCACAAAATTAATATCCAGCAAATTAAACATGAGAGTATGTGTTGATTCATAACAAAATTAAACTTCCGCCGAGCAGATTTACTAAATTTACACTCAATATTATTTCGGTTGGTGCGCGAAAACATTTCAATGGTAAAACTTTTTAATTTATTACCAGGACGGGTATTATAAATTGCGTTCGGTATTAACTGTAACATGGATTGCGTCCCCAATCTTTTAGGGAAATTTCGAAATAATGTAATATATATGTTTTATTGTGTGTATATCACCAGAACATGCCGACGGCAGAACTGATTGAATGCTTGATTGATTTATAGTATAGAACTTTAGTTGACAATAAAAACGCGTGATGGATTAATGTTCACATGAATATACATATGGATTGGTATGGGTTTATATGTGCATATATTTCATAACTATAGTATCTACATTTTAAAATATTAAATTCGAAAGTTTTATCGCTTTCTAAGAAATAATTCCTAGAAAAAAGACATCAAGTACCATTGATTAAAATATTTCTAGAAACGTTTCATAATAGAATTAAAATTGCTTGCCTATATACTTACAATAAACGTAAATTTATATACACTGTGTCCATAAAGTATGGACACAAGCCCGTAGTAACGTTATTGTGCATTATTTGACAAAATGCAAAGATTTGTCGATTAATGTTTTTTATTAGCTATATTTAGATACTACCATTTTATTTTTTCCGTCGACCTTGAATAAGTTATGACGTCATTGATATATTTTTTAAATGTCAACCCCACTTTTTCTTTGTGGATTTTGAAAGCTTTTACAATTCTTAATCGATGTTGTAAAAATTTTGGTATGTTACATTAGAAAATTTTTGAGTAAATTGTGTTGTAATTCTAAGTTTTATTTTTGACATTTTCAGTATCAAATTTATAAAAAATGCTCAAAATATTTTCCTTCATTTTGTTGACAAAATCCTAAGCGATGATAAATTCCATTTCGCACATTCTGTAATATTTCGGGAGTGATTAGTCTGGTTTCGTAGATGATGCGTTGTCGTAAAACGTCCAAATTTTCCGGTTGTGTCACATAGACTTTTCTAATGTAACACTAACACCAAAATGTTTAAACCATCGAATAAAGAATTGTAAAAGCTTTCAAAATCCACAAAAAAAATGGGGTTGACACTTAAAAAAAATATCAATGACGTCATAACTTATTCAAGGTCGACGGAAAAAACAAAATAGTAGCATCTAAATATAGCTAATAAAAAACATTAATCGATATATCTTTGCATTTTGTCAAATAATGCACAATAACGTTATTACGGGCTTGTGTCCATACTTTATGGACACAGTGTATAATGCAGTCTTTGGTGTGTAAATTAACTTCTGAATGTCTTACTCTTGTCAGGAAAAAATGCAATAATATTCGACATTTAATAACTCGAAACGGAAGATATGAGTATCGTATAAAATATTTTTGAAATAAAAAAAAGGTCATTATAAAAATTTAATAATATACAGGCGATTCCATTTTGAACAAATATTTTTGTTTGTATTCCATTGAATCTGCACACTACTGCGTTTTTGGTGGCATGTAAAAAAATTCGGTCACAGACACATAACTTTTATTTGAAACACTTTTTCATATATGCGATAATAACGATGATAAAAGGTGAGCAATTTATAATGAACAAGCCTCTATGTAAAATGCATACTGCAACATGTAAAACACTAGCAGGACCAGAATATAATACTGTAGCTAAAATACCAAGCAATAGTACAAAAATACAACCTCATCAATCATACATCCATACTATAAATACACACCTGCAATAATTCTTGAAAACCAAAGATCATCGTACTTGAAGATAAAGTAGAATTAAATAGACAAAGCTGTACCAACGGCCAAAAAAATTAACAGCAAACAATCAAATAAAATTGAAAAATACACATCACTGAACATGGAACTTCAACGAATCTGGAAACAGAAAAACGTATATATAATACCCTTCATTATGTCAGTTATCCGAATTACATCCATCAGTTCTCTAAAGGTCTCATATTACCTAATTACATAATTACCATCAAAAGTCCACGAACTAATGCTGCGATCAGTAATACTCAACACGCATAGTATAGTCTGTAAATTTTTACAAATAAAATAAATTTGAATCGCTGATTAAATACCCTGGTATAGACTTCTATAAAGTCATGGAAATCATGGAAATCATGGAAATGACAAAAAAAACAATAATAAATTACATCATAGAACTTGTAAATAAGTACCTTTCTATGATGTACATCGCAACATTAGCCATGTACCACCAAGCTCTTACCTTCAGATATGTGAGTAGAGTAAAATGTTTTCCGGCTACAGGCTGAGGAAGTACGAGATAACTCGATGCCATAATAATAATAATAACAGTACATGGTGTAATAGAAATACGCTGACATATTTTAATATGCAATAGCTGTAATAATATTAAGCATAAAATGCTAATCCACGAAAATTCTATCTCGAACGAGATCAAAGAAAAAAAAAAAATAAATGCGCGTGGCTCGACCCGATTGTGGCAAATTTAGTATTCCTTTAGTATGGTGGGAGCTGTTGATGCGATGATGCATACTGTAAGTCAAAAGAAAGTCTGTTATCAACTTCTGTGAAGTATGGCTTATTTAAATCACGAATTAACAGATATTGTCTTACAGTGAAACAGTCGAAAGAGCTACTAGACGTATTTATGAAGGGCGGTTTTCGAACCGAAGATGTTCATCAAATGATTTAATTTTACAAACCGTGTACATATTGAGAGATCGTGGTACATTACATCCAAGTTATGAAGGCCGTGGCCGGAAAGACCATGTGGGGTAGTAGATGCGAAGGAACAAGTTTTGGATATTGTAAATGAAAATACAAATATAAGTACCCGAGCAGCTGCAAGATAGGTAGGCGTTTCACACACAACAATCCATAACATATTTCGAAGTAATTTGTTACAATCCTACCACGTGCAACGTATCCGAGACCTAACGAAAACCGATCGCCCGTCACGAATTAACTTTTGTAGATAGTTAAGTCGAAAACTTACACAACAGCCGAACTTTGCCTCAAGGATGTTATTTACCGATGTACTTCTACGAGAGACGGTATTTTAAATTTTCACAACCTTCGTTATTGGGCTGATGCAAACCCCCACATCATATATCAAGGTCGCTTCCAACGCCGTTTTACAATAAATGTGTGGGCCGGAATTTTCGGTGATCAATTACTAGGGCCGTACGTACTATCTGCACGAGTTAACTGACTGAGCAACTTGGATTTCTTGGAGAATTCGCTACCCGATTATATACACGATATTTCCTTAGAAACACGAGCTCGTAAATGGTTTATGCATGATAGTGCATCTGCCCATTATTCTCGTGAAGTACGCATCTTTTTAAATCATTAGTATCTCTAATAAATATTTCTTCATCCATGAAAGATTCACTTTATAACGGCACTGATATTGTCAACGAATACGATCTTCGGCAACGTATTTTTCAAGCTGCGGCCCATGTCCGTGAATACCGAACCGTGTTAAATCTTGTACTGCAAAAATTTACCGATCGATTAGAAGCTTGTATTTACGCAGATGGCAGACACATTGAACATCTCCTTTAAGCATTCCACCTGTTTCACAGAAATCTTCCCTTTTTAAGGCAAAGAAATTGTTATTAAAAAAGAAACAAATAGAACAGAAAAAAATTAAGATTCAATTACAAATTACAAATGTAATTTGTTAATTCTAGGCGTGAATTTGATATTAAGACAATTTATTTATAAATTTCATATCACCACATAACTGTTATACCATTCAAAATTTTTAAAGGAACTCGATATTGAATTTTTTTTTCGAATATTACACAGGTCAGGCCATTGGCCTATTTATAAATAACAACAGAAAAGCTGATGCATAAGAAAATTTATATCTAGGAAATGAATTAATACATGTTTATTAAACTTTTTACACGAAGATGCATTTTATTACTGAAATATGAATGGGATTTTTTGTGAACTTGAACAAAAAATTGGCTATTTGTTTGTTGAATCGGCAACATATAAATATATAATTTCTATTTATTTAGATTTAATTTGAATACAGGGCCGTATTTGAAAAGTTTGTGTTGCTAAATTTCTGTAAAAATTAAAGTTTCGATAGAATAACATTTTTTTTGTAGATTTGTATTGCTGTCTTACGTACCTATTATACCGGGTATATTTTGTAGCTTGAAACTTTCAAGTATCTCGAAAAATAAGCAGTTCACGAAGAAAATGTTTAGATTTAAAATTTAATAATTTAATGGAGCAAATACATTAGTGCTAGAATTAGTCCCTCCTTCTCCCTCCACGTAGTTGGGGCGAGGGTAACTTTTAAATCTTAACTAGGAACCCCGTATATTTTATTACAAATTCTAATTCTACTGGAAAACGTACGTAGGATTTGTCTGGTGACGACCATTGATATTACGATCAAATACTTCACGTGCTACCACCGCATAGACTCAGGCTAATCAAGCACCCCAAGGTGGTACTACGTACATGTCGTTGTTGTTGGGTTACGCTAAAAGTAATTTATTCATCAGCAATTAATGTTTCTACAGGCGACATTTTTCCAGTTATTCGAAATTTGTAAATTGAATAAAGTTTTTCTAAGACTAATTTTGATTATTTATAAAGAAAACGTATTTCTTATTGCATATGTATTGCAGAATCGTATGCATAGGTTCTCAGTGCGAGAAATTGAAAAAACTGGACATCCTCTTCCGATGTGCGTGGCCGGCCTGGAGAGTTCTTGATGGCAACACTTCCAGTTTCCTTGAACTGATTAAACCAATGAACAATGGCTTTGTCTGTGCGCGGATTTTGTCTATAAGTTCGCGAAAATAACGCTGCACTAACACAACTGATTTGAACTCAGCGTACCACAAAACATACTCCGGTTTCTGCTGTAAGGTAGTCATGATGGCTGTGAACTGACTGATCAGGTCCAGCTGCACTGAAATGGCGGCGCACGGCAAGATGGCGTATGTGCATGCGCCCACTGACTTTAACAATTAAATTTAGGATTTGCTGCGTCTTTTGATTTACAAATAAATATTCTACCATTTATATTAAGATTTTTATTTCGCTTCAAAATCCCGGACACCTTTTTCGATGGCTCTGTATTAACGTACGTCGGTGTATTTCATTTACACCCTGTATAATCAGAAGATCAAACAATGTATATAAGAAACGCAAGAGGTTGCAAGAACCTAATAGTGACTAATTATAATTATTATTGATAGCGTTGATACTCTTATTAGTAGAGCAGACCAATTTCCGTGCACGCTATGTGCGCCGATGTGAGGATGATTGTATTGCATCAGAACGAATAAAAAGCATTCAGTATATGTTTGGTACTTGCTTAGACTGCATGTAAGTGTAAGCATCCGTAATAAAATGTCGTCGACACATAAATCGAGAAAACGGCCGTTGTCAGACGAAGTGAATAAGTTTATTATGGATTTCCCGGACTTAATATACGATAGCTCAAAAATTAAATGTTTAGTGTGCAATACATATCTAATGTGTTGGTCAAAAACACATTGTAAAGAACACGTAAGCAGTTCGAAGCACAATAATAACAAATTAATCGACAACAGTTTATACATGAACTATGTGTAACTATGATTGTGAATACACTGCCGTTTACCTTGTTAAGTAATGATTCATTTATTTAATTTTGGAATAAATACGCGAATCAAACATTACCGAGCACGACAACGTTACGAATGCATTTACCATCGGTGCGTAAACAGGTTGAAAATAAAATCAAAGCCGAACTGAAAAATAAAAAAACTGTGGTTATGTGTGGACGAAACAACTGACAGCAAAAACAATCTGTAGTTAATGTGATGGCGCGTAATATGGAACCACATCAACCAACGTCTTCAATTTTATTAGACGATTAGAACAATGTAATGCCGAAAAAATTTCAGAGGTGCTATTAGATACTTTGGAAAAATTTAAACTTTCGAAAGACCAAGTATTAATGTTTATGACCGATGGTGCCGTAACCATGTGTTCTTTAGGCCGGTCTCTTAGAAAATATTGTCCTAACTTGGTACATATTACTTGTAAACTCCATGTTCTACACGTTGTGGCAGAACAGGTTCGTGGATGTTATCCAGAGGTAGATGTTTTAATATCGAGTACAAAGGCAGTATTCCTGAAATCTCCAAAACGTATTCGGAAATTTCACGAATTGTGTCCCCATACCCCTGAGCCACCACAGCCGATTCTGACACGTTGGGGTACATGGTTACGGGCAGGGTTTTACTATCATGAACATTTTGAAAAAAATAAGGACGTGGTTTTATCATTCGATTTGAAAGAAAGTGCAGCTATCAATACAAGCCAGAAAAAATTTCAAGATGCCCAGATTAAAATGGATTTACAAAGTATTCGTGAGAATTACTTGGGACTAGAAGAAGCAATAACAAAATTAGAAAATTCGTCGCTGTCGTTAGAGGAATCACTGCAAATTGTTAAAGATGTTCACGCATAACTGTGTGCTGTAGAAGACGCAAAAAGTGAAAGTGTTCTAATTAAATTTGAAAGTGTTTTAGACAGAAATGCAGATTTTGACACCTTAACACGTATTTGTGAGGGCACGTCTACAGAGGCGTTAAGTTGCTTAAAAAAGTATTTTGATTATGCGAATATAACATCACTAGATGTAGAACACTCGTTTTCCGAATATAAACATATTTTTTCCTCACGGCGGACATGTTTTTCAGAAATAACCTTAGAAACGCACCTGATGTTGAAAATATACAATCGAGTTTCTTCAGTTGTCAATCCTTGTAAGACGCCTAAAACGGCAAGTGCTTTTTTAAATCCTCTGTCGTGCACACAATCACTGATTTCATACGTTTTCTATTTTATTTATAGGTATATACAACGCTGTTATAATGTGTACTAATCTTATTTTTCATGTGTTTATGCATATTACTTTAATAGCAGAAAACGAAATGTATATTTAATTATTTTTGATAGAATAAATGTCTCTACTTCTATACTTATATCGGTAACAAGCTCATTTGGCGTCCCTATTCTATCGCATATTCTAATATATTACGAATTACATTCCCATACCGGCGCTCATGGCGCACGGAAATTAGTCTGCTCTACTTATTAGGCATACTGGATCATCCTGTTCATATTGAAGTTTGCAATTCAATAATTCTATTCCATTTTCATAACTACTATTGTGTTTAAATAAGATCTTTTACGTGGGTTTACATATAATTTAGGAAACTGTTAAAAATTAGCAGAAAACTATTTGATATTTTGATAATATAAAACTTCATTTAAAAAGTAATATAATTTTTTTGTTGTAATATGTGAATCAACCTGTATGTAAATTATAAATAAAATTTAAAAAAATGAATCTTATTTTCTATTTTAAGATAATAAGAATACTTCAAATACGACCGACCCATTCATTTTCTATCAAAATTGTTTCATTAAGTATGTTCTTAATAAAAGTAGATAGTAAGGAAGAATATTTTTCATTTCACATCTGTTATCTTAAACTGTACGTTATAGCGTAGTAGCAATTCGATTTCAGAATCGCGCGTTTCAGCGATCCACCTTCGTCCAAAGCAAGAAAAGCAGGGAGCGGCTCAGGTAGTCGCTGATATCGTCTGTGCAGTGTTTCGTCTCTCTGATTTATCAGACATACGCACACATTCACGATCATATACAAACGAAGATACATTCAGCAGTTGATTTACGAGAATATAGCATGCGGACGCGGCGGCGTTTTCAGAAGCTGTATAGGAACCGTTAAGTCGGTGTCGGACCTGCGCGTTCGATTATACTTCGTATAGCTCGGATACTAGGAGCAAGCAGTCCGGGCCGGATCCGGGTGTCGATAGGGGGGCAGAGCACAGCCATACACAAACACAAACACTAACACAGACATTCACACACATACACAAACTCACACTTTCAGACAACTAACTATCCGATAGCCCGTACTGCATGAGAAATCCCGACTTCACGGTTCACACCTTTCAAAAAAAAACAGTATCTAATAAAAACGTATAACACCAAAACGAAGACGCTTTTGCTCTGGTTATCAATTCTTGTCTTGGTACAGTGCTGTGTTTCGCTACGTTTTGTTCTTCAGTTTGTTTCTTTTAAAATCCGTTTACCTAGTTTATTTCCCGACCGGAAAAATTCTGTTCGCTTTTATATCTAAGGGAAAGGACCTTCAGATACACGCTAAAGACGGTATAAGTTATGACACGTTAAACGTCTTTAGATTTGCAAGTAAATCGTTCGGAAGAACAGATAACGGAGAATCATGGCCACACCATCTGATAGTCCCATTGAGGAGGTCGTTTATGAAATAGAGCCGTCCAGAGTACCCAAGCCTGTGCCTGTCGCTTTAGAAGACCTCTGTAGACTCACCAAGTTTACAAGACAAGAGATCAGAATCATGTATAGAGGATTTAAAACGGTTAGTTTTATGATATTCTTGTTCTGTTATTTTAGTAGTTATTTTTTTAGAAAAGTTGTATAAAAAACTATTAAAAGTTAATATATATTCGAAAGTTAACAAAATGATTACTTAATTACTTTTTAATTGATATTTTAACGGCGATAAATATACTTTTCGACCTGTTCTAATCTTCGGACGTCGAATTAATGTTATTTCTTCTAATTTTTCGTAATTTTGAAGTATACCGGGTGAATCGACGATCTGACAAAGTACATTTGCTCATAAATGGTGAATACAATAAAAAAAATATATACTGGTGTTGATAAGGTTGCTATTGCTGCATATTCTAAAAATGTGTAGATTTATACAGAGTGTTTCGTAAATTGCTGACACAAAAAGATACATTTTTTTAAAATTAAATGGCCTGTATGTAAGTCTAATTTTTGATTATACTTTAAATTTGGAATATTTTTTATTAAAGATACTTAGTAGTTAGAGCCAGTAGTTTTCGAAATGTTTACAATTAAAGAGAAAAAGTGACATTTCTACGTGCCTCTTTAAGTTCCAATAATTCGAGAGTGCCATGGCATAAAATAAAATAACTTGGTATGGCGTTTGCACAAGGTGTGCCACGAGATACTTTTGTAAGGAAATTGTTCTAATGTATACTGGGTGTTCGCGAAGGTCAGATAAAGTGAAGGAAATTGGCGCTATATGTTTTTTTTTATATTTCTTTATATAGTTATATTAAGTGGCTTTTTCCCCTATCATCAATATTTTGGTATTTAATTTTCTTAAATCTGTTTTTCTATACATTAAAAATCATAATTATGAAAAAACGTAGTATACTTCCGTTCACTGTAAGTTCCGATTTTTTAAACGTCGCTTCCCCTCCACATTGTTGCCAGTTAACTGAAAATTACAGAATAGGTTATGTCTGATGTCAATGGGTTATGTTTTTGTATTGATCCATGCTGATCGCGTAGTAATGAAGTAAACAGTTATTAATGAAATTTAGAAGTTATTCAAGTAATTTATAACTACGTACATAATATATCAAATACAAAAGAGCTAATATTGCTACCCGTATGTTTCTGCACACGAAACAATTTATAATCAATGGTACACAATAGTTATTTACGATACAAGTGTTAAAAGTGCGATTTTATTTCACGAGTAAAAGTTTGCGACACGAGCGTTAGCGAGAAAAATGACAACATATATTAAAATGATTGAAAATTACATATTTCTTGGATAATTAATATTAAATGTACAGGTTGTGTAATTCGAGATATTTATTTCCTGTGTTGCAGTACTTTCAGAATTATTATTCTTGCTATTACTTCATTTTCTTTATTAAAATACGAACCCATCTTTTGTATGAATTGTGACTTAATTTGACGTAATTTAACGGCTGCGTCCAGTTGTGTCAAAACGTATTCATGAGCTGTCAAATTTGGTCAGTGGATTTCTTTATATTTTATAATAAAAAATGTATTTGTAGAAAAAATATTGTACGATACACATGTTAAAAATGCTATTTTATTTCACTCGTAAATTGCGACACTCGCTAACGCTCGTGTCGCAAACTTTTACTCGTGAAATAAAATCGCACTTTTAACACTTGTATCGTAAATAACTATTGTAATATCAATACACTAATTCTTTTGCAAACATACGAAACTCATTATATATCGACTACATTATAAACAGATGCTTTATGACACTGTTTTGCGGCTGTAAAGCGGTACTTTATTTTACTAGTAAAATAATATAATGCAAAAAATATTCTGTCAGTTGAAAATAAAAATTTATTTTTTGAACACCATTTGCGATATATACTAGATGTCTCTTCGTATAAGTGTTTAGACTTATTTGGTAAAAGTAATTACTTTTACCAAATATATCGGCAGAAATTATTTCTTCAAATTCCTTCATTTTAAATTTACTTTTACCAAATGTCAAAATTATTAAACTTAACATTAATATGGGTAACTAATGGCAACAGCAAAAATCATTAACCGACGCTGGAAGTTTCAAAAATGATTATCTACTTTTAAGCATTCAAAGCAGTCGAACATAAGCTACTATTATCTACCACGAAACAATAAAGTAGGTATTATATTAGTGATTATTAGTTAATAATGGTACTTATAATTCTCGCAGGGACTAATAAATGCGGCCGTTCTTATTGGCGCAATGCAGGGAATAATGATCACGTTATGTCTCATTAATAATGAGACATAACGTTATATTATAGGGAATAATGAGTTTTTATTCCCAGCGTTCCGCCAATGAAATATAGTCTTACCAGCGTTACCGTAGTAACTGTCCAAACGTCAAGCGCCTTATCGATGTTATAGTATAACGTTTGTTTTTCTTTTAGTAATTTACAGTTAGTCATAGATAAAGTAGTGTATACTAACTCGCAATAATGATTATTTTGCCCTCGAGCTGATTTACTCCCTCGCCGCTTCGCGTCTAGGTTCGTAAATTCAGCTCTCGAGAATAATAACCGTCATTATTGACTCATTGTATAAACTACTATTATTGACTCTCCTTTTTTATTATACAGGGTGTCCAGAAACTCTCCTGACAAACGAAGACCGGAGATTCCTCTGATAATTTTAAGACAATTAAACCCAAATTCACCTAGTCCGAAAATGCTTCCTAAGGGAGCTAGAGTTCTTTGAAGATGGCGACTTGTATTTATTTTTTTTTAAATTCCTCCAGAACGCTTCTATTTAGAAAAACAAAAACTGGTATGCTTATTTATCCTCCAGAGATGAATCGATTCCATCAATTGCGAATTTCTAGTACCGGTCATAGGCGTCCGTTTTGGGTAGGTCAACGGTTATTTTAAGGCATAACTTTTTTGTCTTTAACTTTTAAGCATTTGTGACACTAGATTATTAAATTTTCAGGTATTCCAGTACTAAAAGGTACTCTTACTTTAAGTCGGTAGGGTACACAGTTTTCTAGAAAAATCGATTTGTAAATTTTTCGTTTTTTCTTCATTAAAGTTCAATTTTTTATTTTTTGCAATAGTTAGCTCTGAACTGCCAACGAAGTAAAACCTACGTTTTTCATTGTCAAATTGTTGTCAGTTCGCGAAGTTTATCTTTTCATTTTTTACTTTGTGTTATTCAAACACAACGATTTCAATTTAAAAAAAAATAAATACAAGGCGCCATGTTCAAAGAACTCTAGCTCCCTTAGGAAGCATTTTCGGATTAGGTGAATTTGGGTTTAATTGTCTTAAAATTATCTGAAGAAACTCCGGTCTTCGTTTGTCAGGAGAGTTTCTGGACACCCTATATATTATAACGAGCCATCGAAAAAATTCATAATTGGAGTAGACTGTGAAATTGGGTTGGTACTTTAGCCACTTCCACATAATTCGACATATAAAAAGCGTTCAAATAAGCTTTGCCTCTAGTAGGCCATTCCTTTAAAAACGTATGATTATTAATAATTTAAATTTGCATTAGTTGTCAATTAGACAGATGCATAGTTGACAAAAATTGCTTTGTAATTTAAAATTGATTTAACATGGTTTTTACTATACAATAGAAATCATTCATGCTAGAATCTTATTTTCGAAACGGACGTAAGATTGACGGACAATGGCAGTATTCTCTTCAAGATTGTTTAGAAGAATTTAGAAATGAGTTCCCTAACGTCATCTTTGATTATGACAGTTTTCGGCACACAGTGACACATTCTGTTATGGTTTTCAGAGAAACAGGGAGTATTAAACAGAAAGAAGGCGCAGGTCGGGCGAAAAAGCGTACAGAAGAGCTAGTTAATAATGTAAGAGAAATGATAAATAATGCACCAAGAACTTCCGTACGAGCATTATCACAACAAGTGGGTGTGTCAATTGGCACATGTCATACAATTTTGGAAAAGGACTTACATTTATTTCCATATCACATGACCTGTTATCAAGAAATCAAGGAAATCGACTATCCCAGAAGAATAACGTTTAGTCAGTGGTTCTTAAATAATTTTGATAATGACCTTCTTGACAAAACCTTTTTTTCTGATGAGTCATGGTTTTATCTGAATGGATATGTGAACTCACAAAATATGAGGATGTGGACTAATGAGAAACCACATTATTTTTTTGTTGAAACCGCACTTCATCCGCAGAAAATTGGTGTATGGTGTGCGATTAGTCGAAGGAGAATTATTGGCCCTATTTTTTTTAACGGAACCTTAACAGGAGAAAGGTATCGACAAGAAATTATTATGCCATTTATCGAACAGCGTGACGACGAAGAAATAACACAGGGTTACTTTCAACAAGACGGAGCTAGAGCACACACAGCAGGTGAAACAATTAATATTCTGCAGCAATTTTTTCAAAATCGGTTGATAAGTTTAAACACTGAACATGAATTTCCACCAAGATCTTGTGACATTACCCCATGTGATTTCTTTTTATGGCCATTCTTAAAGAACTCAATTTATCAAGTACAGATACCTGATCTTGCAGGCCTTCAAATCAGAATTGCTGAAAGAATTAATGGAATTGACAATGCGATACTACAAAACACTTTTTCCTCCATTAGAAGAAGATGTGAGAACTGTTTCGAACAAGGTGGTGGACACTTTAAACAATTTTTATAAAATTTTGCTTGTTTGTTGGAAATAAACATATTTCATTCACTTAAAAATGTTCGTTTTATTATTTTGACATTTGTCATTTCAATCAAATATCTCATCTCATAACCAACAAAATTCCTATTAAAATTAGTAACAAGCTAAGACATAATCATAATTTCCAAGGGCTACTTTGAGGTAAAATTTATTTGAATTCTTTGTATATCATTTGTACATGCTGCTGGACAGTTACTTTCACCATAAATAACATACTTACACTACATTATAAAACTCATTAAACCGTATAAGACTTATTGACACAACCGCAACCTGCAAAAACTGTATTAACATGCCTTTCCTTTACATCGTCTTAACGACTTTTGTAAGGTAGTAAGGGTATTATTTATAGTGAAAGTAACTCTCTAGCAATATGTATTGATGAATCTATAGTAAGATGAAATACGTGTCTGCCTATCTGTAGAGATACTATCATAAAACAATTAACTTGCATTGTGTTCTCCAGACCCGATTATACAAAATATGGGGAGGTTTTACCTCTTCAACTCTGTTTCAAATTATTTTGTTCTATAGAAATAAACATAAACACTTTCACTTAATGTTTCTACATGGAATAACATTCAGCTGCTTTATGCAATTTTAACATACAACTTTCGCTCGTTGTATATTTATATATATTCAAGTATCGTTTCACGATTTATCTTATTCGAGATATTTATTTGTGTATAAAATGCATTCGGATTTGAGGAGTTTTATACGCTAGAGCGTTTATTTATATCGAGGATGGAATTTATGCAGTAGAAGGGTTGCGAATGCAATTGTCAGTGTGATATTTTCTTCTACCCCGATAGAAATACATTCCTGCAAATTTCTTTTCGCAGACGACGAATTTACCAGTCAAATCGTCTCTACACTTCAGCTAAACCGTTCCGTTTTTACTTCTGTGAAATGTAATCTCACTATATATGAATGATATAATATTTCTAGAGTGTATGTATATATTTTTTGTTCAAATATAAAATAAACGTCCTTCAACTGTTTCAACGAAATCACACGAATCAATACCGGTATTAGTTTCAAAGGTGTTTTGAATTTATTTATCTTAAAAGCCCCGTTTTTCTTCAATTCAAAGTATATTAAAATAAATAATAATAATTTATTTCTTTCCTGCAGACGAACTCAAATTAAGGAAATTATGTAAAATATAAATACAAAATAAAAAAAAAGAGTAGATACCATCAAAACAATACAAATATTCTTAACCCTAAAATGCATAAATCCTATCATCCCAAACTAACATTTGATGTCCTGTATTTACATAAAACGAGTCTGCAAGGCTCACAGCAATTTTTTTATATAAACTCGTCTCAGCTTTTTATTGTTCGCGTGTGTTATCAGACAATTTGAAGTAAATGAATCTGCATGTTTGTACAAGTTACAAGTCTATATTGTTACCGGATGTATAAATATTAGTGCAGCATATTTTGTCATTCAATTTGTTACAAGGGCACTAGTTGGAGTTATATTTTATCTGTATTCAACCACGTGGGAGCATCAAATTGTTGCAAGATGGACGCTTGTTGGTCGTGTTGATTCTTTCTGGGCTAGCTGAAACGTCCTAAGAATGCTGTGAATGTGTAAATGATAAATGGTGGTTTTGATGATGCATCCAGGCCGTGTGTAATGTACTGAAATAAATATTTTACAACTTATTAACTAAATAAAATACAACACGTTGTCCTTAAAGTTTTTATTTAATATTTACATAAGAAATTGATATATTTAAAATGTATTAAAATTATTAAATAAAAGTAGCAATATACAAGTTGTTCCTTATAGTTATGTTCAAATTTTAGGAGCGTAAAGTAGACTTCATTTCAAGGAACAAAAATGCAAAACTACAGATCTATGAATGTGATTGTCAGATCATGAAAAAAAATGTAATCCTAAAGTCAATACAAACTGATTTTATTTAAAAAAAGTTATACGATTACATAACAGACCTGTGATTGTTAACGTCGCATAATAAAATGTTATCCTAAAATAAATAAACACGTGTCGTAGTGCATACAGTAATTTCTTGGAGATCTACAAAAAAGAGTACTGTAAATTGATTTATGATAAAGAAGGTTCTTACTTATTTCGTAAATGCTGAACCATGAATATCATACAATAAACAAATGTTCAGATGACTGTTAACGTTGCATTTTTTAATAAAGGATTACAATACGTTTCAGTTTATACAACAGCTTATTAGTGAGTGGACACGTTTTCTTTATTCAAAATTCCTTACCGATTTTCTTCTCAAGAGTATACGGACATGCATTTTGTGTACGGCTACTGTAACGGCAGTGCACGTCAAGCAGTTATTGAATTCCCGATAGGCGCATTCCTCGTTACAGAAGGTTTCTGGAAGTACACAGACAATTTCGGGAATGCCGACTGCGTGATTATCTTTTAAATTTAGTAAATTTTCTAGTAAATTTGCCAGCAGACTTAGAGGAAGAAGCAGTAGCTATTGTTACAAGGGATCCAACTCTCAGTGTACGTCGAAGCGCTAGATAACTAGGAGTGCCACGAACGACAGTTTGGCGAATTTTAAAACGTGAGGGCTTATATCCACATCACTATCGCCGGGGACACGGTTTGCTTGAGGGAGACCACTATGCTCGTCTAGTTCATTCTACCTGGATATTAAGACAGTCACGGTTTCATTTTAATTTCTGCAGAACAGTCCTCTGGACAGATGAATCTACGTTCACGAAAAGTGGTATTACAAATCAGAGAAACCTGCACAAGTGGTCATCAGAAAATCCCAAAGCTATACGCCCATCTAAATTTCAACATGAATTTTCTATTAAAGTTTGGGCGGCTCTAATCGATGACTTGTGGATTGGTCCGGTCGTTCTTCCTGGTAGGTTAAATGCGGACAATTACCTTCAATTTCTTATTGACGAACTGCCAGGTCTTTTAGAGGATGTCCCACTGAATGTTCGACGAGACATGTGCTTTCACATGGATGGGGCACCACAACATTTCGGAATTGCAGTCCGAAATTGGGTTAACGTCAATTATCCAAGATGGATTGGTCGAGGTGGTCCTGTTGCATGGCCACCCAGATCACCCGATCTTAATCCCCTTGACTTTTATTTATAGGGGTACATGAAAAATTTAGTCTACTTGCAAGTTTCGAACACAAGAGAAGAGTTGTTGGATCGTATTCACCTGGCTGCCGAGCAAATCTGACAAAACAAGTATGAAATTCGGATAAGTACTTCTTCTGTTGGCTTACGGACACAAGCCTGCATTCAACAAGGAGGTAGACATTTCGAAAATATTATTAATTGAACTTTTTTAAATAAAATCAGTTTTTATTACTTTTTTTTCATGATCTGAATCACATTCATAGATCTGTAACTTTGAAACAAATAAAAATGAATATACAAGTTTTGCGTTTTTGTTACTTGAAATCAAGTCTACTTTACACTCCTAAAATTTGAACATAACGGTGCGGGACACTTGTATACAGGGAGCGGTAAATAAGTAACTAAAAATTAACATAAAAAAATGTGGACTGGAAAGAAAGTTAAATTATGCAGTAAATTAAATGTGAATTAAGTAAAAAAAATAATCTCTACAAAACAGTACAGAGTTACCTTGAAAACATGTCGCGGAAATAAAGAACACATTAAGTAAGATGTTTTTCTTACGAAAGTTTTGAATAGAAGAAGGATGAGTTTGGTGTAAGAAAACACTCGTCTAGATTGTTTTATAGCCCACAGTTGGAGAGGGATCGAAGTTGTCGAAGTCTTGAATTAAGAACTAATTAAAAGCGCGAGCTAAAAAGTTGCGATATCGATGAAACAAATATCATTAAAATATCCCTTGTGAAAAAAGGCTTTAAAATGATATGCGACGAGACATAATTATAAAGAAGAGTACGTAATTAATTAATGACTAAGTTTAAAAAATGAAATGTATTTGTAGGAATTGTAACCGAACGTTAGATACTTGAGTTGAACGTTCAATCAGGTAGATTTCTTGGAAGGGTCAACTGACGAGAATGATAATATATACAGACAATGGCTAAATGAATTAATACTTTAAATTCAAAATATATGTAGAAATATAATTTAAAATTAATTAAATAATTCTTATATATACGAAGTGTAACAAGTTGAATCGCAAGTTGCATTGCAAAATATTTGGGATGTGCGAATCTAAATCCGGCTTTGCTCTTGATGGTATAGTTAATGCTGGGCGCCAACCTGGGGAACCTACACATAAGAATATAGGATTTGAAATAGTATAAACATTAATAGGCAGGCAGAGTACCTTTTGCGAAAAATTATTATTCTTGTTGGTATGCTACGTCAAATTAAGCGAGATATTCCAAAGAAAATAAAATTATTAAAAAATCGTTTAGTTACATCTTCTTCATTTTGCTTCAAAAATAACATAACAATTACAAGTTATGCATCTAAAAAGAACAAATGCGTAATTTCATTAACCGCTATCCATCATGGCACAACTGTCAATAATAATGTTAAAAAGAAGCTCAAAATTATCTCCTACTACAATAAAACAAACGGCGATGTCAACGGTATGAACACAAACATGAAGTATGAATGAAGTATTTCTTCAATATGATTGACGTGATAGCACTAAATGTGTTAATGTTTTTACCGAAGAACGTCAAAATTATAACGGTGGTGTCATTCACAAACGCAGAATCTAAAATAAAATAAAAAGGTTTGTACAATATGAAACAAACATGTAAATAATTTACATATCTGTAACTATGCACATGGACAATACACCTCGTATTTTCAGCATTTACTTCTGCTTCATACATATGTTTCTGCCATCTAGGCGTCCTCAGTTAAGCTAGTGAAGCAATGTATACAAATTAATACAAACCTGTTATAAACAACTGGTTTGTATCTGTATTTAAATTTACTGAAATAGCCCGCATAGATCAAGCAAGTTCCGTCCTATAAGAAGACAACTATTTAATAATTGACATCTTACTGGCGAAAGAGACTTTGTCTGGAGGGCTACCTATCGTTCGAACAGCTAAGCTGCTACGGGAAACGATAAAATACGTATGTAGATGTAGTCCATTAACAACCAGCCAGATGGCGGTAAATATACAAAAAGGTTTTGTTTAAGTATGACAATACGTTAAGCACGTATAAAGCGTTTGTAAAATATGAAACAAACATGTAAATAATTTACATATCTGTAACTATGCACATGGACAATACACCTCGTATTTTCAGCATTTACTTCTGCTTAATATGTTTCTGCCATCTAGGCGTTCTCAGTTAAGCTAGTGAAGCAATGTATACAAATTAATACAAACCTGTTATAAACAACTGGTTTGTATCTGTATTTAAATTTACTGAAATAGCCCGCATAGATCAAGCAAGTTCCGTCCTGTAAGAAGACAACTATTTAATAATTGACATCTTACGGGCGAAAGAGACTTTGTCTGGTAATACCCTATATGGCAAAAAGGTCGACTACCTCTAACATACGACATAGCATTGTGGAGTGTATGAAACAATTTAGTGATATCGCTGATCCATCTACGCTCAAAAAAATTAAACGATCAAAAGATGTTCAGTGTGCCATCCTTCAAAAATATATCGCAAAATCAAAATTGTATGTGCTAATGGCAAAACTAATACATGTAATGAACACAGTGTAAGAATATGTGCTAATTGTTATTCTGATCCATAAATAATCAATTTTTGTTATACCGAGTGTATTTTTTAAGTTGAAATTTACAAATTTCCGCATTGAGAACCTATGCAAATGATTCTGCAATACGTGTACAATAAACAATACGTTTTCTTTGTAAATAATCAAAATTAGTCTTTATTAATTTTACAAATTTCGAATAACTGGTAAAATGTCACCTCTACAAATGTAAATTGCTGGTGAATAAATTACTTTTAGCGTAATCTTGGGATGCTTGATTAACGTGAGTCTTCTAGCCTCTCACGTATCAGGGTGCTTCATTTATGTAAGTCCCTTCACCACTCACTTATTAAAGTGCTAGATTTCCCCTCGCCTCATCATTTTTAAATTAAAAGCTCAAAATGATAGTGTTCGACTTCAATGTACTTATTGATCCGCATTTCAAATGAGTGTAGAGAACTGAGAAATGTATCTTCTTGAATTTCGGCACAAGCATTTCTGATTCGCTGAAAAATACTTTCACGTGTTGTTGGTATTTTATTGTATACTTTGCATTTGAGATAATCCCATAAAAGGAAATCTGGGGAAAAAATCTGGTGATCTAGCAGGCTAATTTACTGAAGCAGCTCTACTGATCCAGCGATCATTGAAACTACGATCAAGTACATCACGTGCTACCACCGAATAGTGTGCTGGACAACCATCATGTTGAAGCCACATGTTCTGTCGCACTTCTAAGCTAACGTCTTCAAGTAGTGCTGGCAGTTACATTTCACCATTCCCGTGGCCTTTAATAATGTGGGGGGGCGATGAATTTGTTCCCAATTATTCCACACCACACGTTGACATCCTTTAGGCACTGGTGTTCAACTTGGCGAAGCCAGAGCGGATTTTCAACACTCCATTAATGTGTATTGCGTCGATTAACCGTTCCGTGGTTTGTGAAAGACCCCTTGTCGGAGAACAACAATGATTTTTCCTCATAAAATGATTTTTAATTATTATTTAGGCTATTTCGCAACTCTCCATTAATATCACCGCGACCCCCAGGTTAAGAAATGACCTAAATCAACAAGACTTCCAGAATTGTTACCGGAAATGAAAAAATCGCTGGATACGCTGCGTGCATTCCCAAGGAAAATACTTTGAAGGGGACATGATCATTCTCATTACTTCTGAGGCATACCTCGTATAACATCTACCGCTCCCGTTTTTCTAAAAGATATGTATTGCGAGAAGCAGCCTGAGTTGATAACGGTCGAACTTTGGATAAAAAAAAACGCATAGAAAACGTATTCTTTGTGTAGCATAAACAAATTTATGAGGGTTTTTACATTATTGTTAAACAAATGCTTGGATACTTGTATGCTAAATTACGGGCAAATATTGTAACTAAACGTTTATTTCAAGCGTTAATAATCGAATTAAAAGATTATTTATCCAAACAGGGATCAAAGAGAAGCATGTATATTAGGTGAGTTTATTCATTAAATACGAGGTCTCCCTTGGCATTATGAATTTCCAGAGAATAAAAAAGTTTAATTTTAAAATTTTATGGGAAAAATGTGATACCTTAACATCATTGTTCGAAAGCTTGGGATTGTTTTTTAATAAATAATTAGCAAAAGTGGAGCCTGACTTTTTTAGATTACGAGGGCTTTTTATTTTAGCTATAAAAAAAACTATGGAATTTTTACAGAGAATAATTTTATCGTTTTTCGACATAATTACCTTCAGCTAAAATACACTTGTTCATTCTATGAAACCCTTTCTCGAAACAGGCAGAAAATTACTCGTCTAAAGTTCAGTATCGTTGCATTGGTGTCAGAAAACTTCTAATCACATATTCAACTTTTAATTAATGGTAACATACGGAAATCGTTGGCAACAATCTGAATTAAATGCTAGATTGCTAGATGAATGATAAGTTCAACTCTGGATTCGTGTATAAAAATTATTGCTAGTATTTCCTCTTCATATTATATCTAATTTATCGATTCGAAAAAATACCTTTCCAGCATATTAGATGAGAACTAGAGTTACTTCAGTATTTAAGAGATGAGACATTACTGAAGTGTGTAATTAGAGGTCAATATCAATGCTCCGTAATTTTGCAAAGGTTTTCAAACGTATTCTCTACAATGTAGTATATAACAAATTGAAATCCAATCCTTTACAGCATATCTTTGTTCCAGGAATATCGACCGTTAATAATTTAGCATATATTTATCATGATACATGCATTTCCATTGATAATTTAAGCATTTATATAGATATATTGAAACACTTTGATGCTTTAAACCATAACACCTTACAACCAAAATTGAGTGAAATCGGTTTTAGTCAATATATCATGTCGTTTATTAGATTATACCTAGGGTAGAATTAAATAAATACGTATATTTATCCATCGTTCGAATTTGTTCCAATATCAGGAGTACCTCAAGGATCCAATTTGGGTCCTCCGTTATTCTTAATTTTTACTAACGACGTATTTTAATTATTTTCATGTTCTGTATTCGCCTATGCAGATGATCTTAAGCTGTACAAAACTATAAATAACTTGGAGGATACAATGAGCCTACAGCATAATCTTAAAATTATCAAAGAATGGTGTTCGGATAATAAATTATTTCTTAATAGGGAAAAATGCTGTGTTATTAGATACTCGTAGGAGAAAGCATCTTATGATTACAAGTTCTTTTAGCTTTGCTGAGCACGTTGCTAGTATATGTAAATAGGGTTCTAAAACTCTTGGATTTGTCAAGCGTAACTCCAAACTTTTGACTAATCTCGAAACTATTAAGTGTATTTTTGTTTCACTGGTATGTAGTAAATTGGAATATGTTTCGCTAGTATGGAATCCACCTTACGTCTCACCAAATTCATTTAGAGATAGTTGAGACACGCTTTCTAAAGTACTTTTAATATAGAAGAGTCATACTAATTTACTACAAGTTGGATTCTCTGCCAACACGGAGCGAGACAAATTTTGGAATATTTATGTTTAACTTCCTCACAACCAAGTAGACTGTATGCAACTTTTGTCTAATATTGGTTTCTGTGCTCCGAGGATAGCCGCTAGATATGTTGATACATTTTATACAATTCGGCATCGTAGTGATGGTTATTTATCAATTTTTCATTTTTTTTGTTTATTCTTCAATTGTCAATTTTTTAGTTTCTACTGTGGGATGTAATTAAATAAATATTATTATTATTGTTTTTGCAACAGTATGCTGAGTTGTGTTATCATGGTGTAATAAAAGAATTTGTTAATGGTTTCAAAAACACAATGTTTTGTATACCAATCGGTATTTACAGTTTTACAATCGTCAAGAGAAATTTTTGCAACGGGACCATTGTACCTGAAGAAAACAGTATTTTCTTGTTTGCACGTTTTCGGCGAATAACTTTCGAACACCAACAGTTATGTGCTATTTTGTCTAGGTCATAATTGTATATCCAAGATTCGTCACCCATAATGATATTAAAAATCTTCTTTGAAGATCTTCCATCGCACATAAACCTACACAAAAACCTCCCTTGAAGATCTTCCATCTAACATATACCTACATCAAAAATCTTCTTTGAAGATCTTTCATCGAACATAAACCTACACAAAAACCTTCTTTGAAGATCTTCCATCGAACATATACCTACATCAAAAACCTTCTTTGAAGATTTTCCATCGAACATAAACCTATACCAAAAATCTTCTTTGAAGATCTACCATCAAATATAAACCTACACCAATCTTGGTTCTTTTTATTCTTCGGTTAACAAATGTGGAATCCTACGAGCTGCTATCTTCCTTACACGCACATATTTGTATGAAATGATATGCACCGTAGATGATCCATTGCCTAATTCTTTTTGAATCTCTCTATGAGGCGACAATGCAATTTGCCTTAATTAGTTTTTCTGCAGCAATCATATTTTCAGCATAAACACTTCAGCAGGTCGTCTAGGTCTTAGTTCTTTTTCTATTGTTCAACTTCCACGTATGAATTCACGAAACCAATAACTAATTGTATCTAATGAAGGACTGTTGTAACCAAAAGCTACCACTAAATTTTGATATCTTTGATTGTATGATGAACCTCGTTTAAAATTGTAAAAATTACAGTCCGAAGAACATTGTTTTATAGGAATGGTGTTAGAAAGCAAAGAACTAAGAGAGAGATGCAAGCTTTATTTAACGAATCTAACATAGTAGAATTGAGGAAAAGGCAACATCTGAGATGGCAAGAGTAATAAAGCGTGAATAAGTGTTGTAAAGATCCTAAAGAGGTCGAAAATCGGAAAGAAAACGACAAAGTCGAGCGAGGGCAAGATGGAGACGAGATGTGATGAAGAATATAAAAAGAAATAAAACTGTTTAGAAAAAATATGGTGAGAATAGAGGATTGTGATAGAGAAGAACTAAGAGAGAGATGCAGACTTTATTTAACGAATCGGACATAGTAGAGTTGGTGAAAAGACAATGTCTGAGATGGCAGGGATCTTCTTCTTCTTCTTCTAATTTTGGGTTGGCAGGCAGTACGTCCAGGCATTTGAGCACAGTGCTTTTTGTGCCAGCTCTAATAGATAGATCTTTTTGAGTTCAGAATTCCACTCTGTTGGTCTTGTGTCCTCGATAAAAGCCACTATCCTCCTCAGAGAAAGTTTGAGTACCCTCGTAGGATCCAATAGATCCCTTTCGACAACGTCTGAGATGGCAGTTGTAATGTAGCCCTCGTAGAGGTTGTTGGAGGGTGCAATATTGTATTGTATTCCTCCCCTCCCTTTAAATTGTGGGTAGTTTTGTTTTTCATTAGGTGGAGGAAGAGAACTAAAGATAAGAACACGTGAAGAGGTACAGTAAACCAAGTTATAGGCGTACTAAGGGTTTATCTGTCTATCTTTGTATAATTTAAAGTATATCAATGGTGGCATGAACAGTTTTTCCGTTACTTTATACAACTTCCTCTCTTGCTACACATGCTCATTGACGATGTACCCGAAATATCTAACTACTGATCAGTTAAATTTGTATTATCGCAAGACTTTTAAATGCAATTTTGTCCATTCTGCATAATTCGAAAATTCCTGTAAAGCGTATTCCTTGTTTCAAAAAATGCGTAACCTTTTCAACATGAGATTTTCGCTAACATTGCCTAATTCCACGAAATACAAAAATTTCTATTGTTTTATTATCTAACCTTGTGTTTAATTAGGAAATATAGAAATTTATTCCAATACCGATGGAAATATTATCGCAAAGTACCCACGCAGCAATAAAAAAAAAAGAGAAAATGGGTTTATTTTCTTCTGCTTTTGTAAGTCATGGATTTTTCGGGGGCATCGTTAGTATACAAACAGGAAAATTTTCACGAAAAGTTAAGGAAAGTCCATTCTCAAGTTTGTTTTATTTGCAATTTCCGTTATAAAATGAAAATATAGAAGAAAATTTATGTTATCTTGAAAAAATCCTAAGAGAACATAACAATAAACTACTTTTTATAGCGTAATTTGCAAAATGTAGGTTATTATGATAATATTGTATCGCTACAATACTCAGGAATTTTTGCAGTGTAATATCTCGCACGATTTTCGTTCCTGATATTTCGTATAATACGAGGGCTGGTGCAAATATTTATGGAAACGATGTAAAGAAAACACATGTAAAATTTAGTAGACTACTTTATTGTTTATCAAAGAATTTATCTGTGACAGCAATATACTTCTGTATACAATCGAATCAACTTGCAATGTGTTTTTTCCACTCTGAAACATCGGAAATTAGTGCTTGGAATCTATCAACGGTTACTCAGACGACGAAAATCGCTAATCGCGAATTTTGGTTTTGATGTTCGAAAACAAATAAAAATCACGAGGTAATAACTCGGGAGAATACGGGTAATTAGCAATCAATGAGGTTCTCAACAAGCGCTGCATGCCATAGGTGGTATATTCATCAGGATTACTGTTTTAATACTTAAACAGACAAAATCTTGAGCAAAAAGGATTAAAAATAGGGGCAGATACAATTTCGTCCGATAATCTTTGTTTAATCCTTTTCTGATAACGCTAACCGCTTCACTGTGTTACAGTTTTGCCCGGATCGAATTTTCGGGTTTTTACGAGTAGGTACAGTTTCGTCCGATAACCTTTAAGTACTTAATTCTTTTACGTTAATTTAGAGATGTATCTCCAGTATTAGTTTTAGTGGAAATAACATATTTGTTATGATACTTCCGATATATTGAAGACAAAGAAGCAAAGTAGGTTATGAGTTGAATAGAAAAAAACACAATATGTTAAAATTTAAGAATTTATTCTATTACAAAAGAAAAATATATAAAATAGCAAGTGAGAAAAAAAATACTTAAATGGTAGAACAATTACAAACTAATATTTTTTAAATTATGTACTTACTTAAAAGATTAAATAATGTGAAACTAGTTGTACATATTGCAGTGTCGTCAGTTCTTTATTATTATATTGTTCGATTTTCTTCTTGAGAAAATTTTCGCGTTTTTCTGTGTGAGTGTTCACTTGTCTTTGTTTATTTACACTTTGTATTTGAATATAGATTTCAGATTGATACTGGCGCAAAACTTCTGAAAAGACAAAGATATTTGCATGGTCGAAATTAAAACTCTTGTGTAGATGTGAATGAAACGATTCGCATGCGTTGGTCGTCCTTGAGGTGCTAGCCCATTTAGCCGTCAAAATTTTGGGAAGAAATATTGAATCGCCCTCTATAAAAGTTTCCACTAGGTAATCCATAAATGCTTGTAGTTTATCATTTTCTAATACTATGGATAGTAGATCAAGTACGGAACAGTTGCCAACGTTCTCAGGTTCTAGGAAAAGCAGTCTGAAATAGTATGCAATCCATTTGCCAGTGTCTGTTTTTTTTCTTTATAGTGTTTTGTGAGTCCTAGCCCTTATATTTTTCGCCACCAAGCCTGAGCGATATGAAATTGGAACCAATTATTTTAATATTCCGCCATATGGAATGTATCAACATTTCAAAGTCAATAGCGACCGCAGGACGAAATTGCAACGAAAATTTTTCTCAATTTTGGCTTACAAATTTTAAACAGTGTTTATAGGTTTCCGAACTTTTATCTTTGAGTAAACAAAACACTAGGGGTATATAGTGTCCATTATATTGTTCATGGACGGTAAATAACTGTACAAAATATTTTGAGGAATATTTAAATGCTCCGTCCATAAATATCTTTTTGAACTTACACAAATGTTACAGGTTTGACTTACAAGAGAATATTACTATACAATGGTTGCTTTCGTTCACAATTCAAGATTCTTCTTCTCTGTTCGTACTAATTTCAGATTTCATATTTTTCAAAGTTTCAAACAGTTTTTTACATTTTTGGGCAAACTCGGAAATGTCTTTCTTCTCTTACCATAAATACTTCGTTTCACCGATTGCAAGTCGCCAATTGTTAATTCACTACTGCCGCATTTTGTTAGCAGCGACTGCACACCAATTGTGCAGTCGCTAGTTGCAAATTAAGTGCAACCTAGTTAAGTGCCTTCTATAGCCTTCTGTTTTGCCGTTGGTACAAGATATTGCTTTCGTACTGATGAAGCATTTAATTCAGGATGAGCCTGGTCCAAATTACAACGGGATATCAAATTGTCTTCACCCATGGTGTAAACAGTAGCAGTACATTTTGGTGCGACATCTCCACTCTTTTCGCCACTTGACAGTTGTTCCGCAAAACGGTATCAGAAGTTGTTCACAAGCAATATTTCTTTACCACGCTTACTAAGACTTTTTCTCACATTCAAATTTTCCATGTTGCACTTTTAACATGTAATAATTACCTGAAATGTAATGTTTCTAAAAACTTAATTCATAGGAATTTCCATTGGTGGGCGGAGGTAGCAATAGTAGAATACGATATTTGTTGTATCAACTAGGAAAAAAGTATTGATTATAATATAATGCCATTAGGACAATTTTAATCCTCTCCTTTACCTTTACCGACCGGCCGGGCGTAACTGTATATCCCTAATTTAAGCCTGGTTTACTAGCCGGACGAAAGTGTATATTATAGTTTATGCAAATCTGTTAATCGGACGAAACTGTAATCGCTGAAAAATAATTTTTTAAAAAAATTAGAAAAATCCGATGTATTCCAAATTAGCTGCTACTATAATGCTATTTATATTGAACAAAGTGGTAGAAATATAAATACTAAATTAAATGAACATACTCGTAAACAGTCAATTATTCAAGGAATAAAAAATACGGGATTTGCAGAAACTGTATAGAGAATCTCCACTTTCCCGATATGGATAGCTAAAAACCGTCACATAATGTTAATAAAAGTCAAAAATTAAACTATTTACAAATATTATAAATCAAAAAGGCAAATTCTAAGAAAGCAAAACTAAAAAACACACAAAATGAATATTTAAATACAGCCATTATAGACACGATCATTAATTGGTAATTAGGGCTAATCACAATCACATACATTCATATATAAATATTGGAAGTTAATTTAGTTGTGTAAACTCTTTGATAATGGTCCAATAGACCGAAACAATTGTTAGAGTATCATCTAATAAGCAAGTGAAACTGAACTGAAGTGTTTTTAATTTAGCTATGTTAAATTATTACAAATAAATAAAACACACATAAGATGTTTTAGATTTACACTTTATTAATAAAATAATGACAGCTGTTTCGCTAACGCAGTAGCTTCTTCAAATTCAACTTAAGACTAAAGATACATACAATATACAGCGTTAAATCAGGTAGTTGACCCAAGTTAAAATTCTAGGAACTATTACATTTATATTTTGCTTTTTGAAAACTATACCATGTCCTACTTGTGTGTGGTTTAAGTTTAATAATATAACATAAGCAACTAAGAAACAATATTTCAATGGGTGAACAGATTTAAGAGTGGGGATGAATTAAAGTCTAATTTATCGTTTAGTAACATTTCTGAGTTTTTGAGTTTATTAATTTCTAAAGACTCTAAACAATTTAGTTTTCTACCTTTATTTTCTACATGTATAATATCGAATTGTAAATTAAATTTGTGTTCATTCGCTATTAAATGATTAGAGTAGGTTGAGTCAGTTTTCTTATTGATATAAGAATGATAGTGGTCTTGGATTCGTTTTTTAAACGTTCTACCTGTCTGTCCAATATATGTTTTGGTACATGATCCGCATGATAACTTATAGACTCCTGATTTATTGTCTTTGGTAGTTTTTTCTTTATTATTTTTAATATATTTGGCTAGATTATTATTAGTTTTATAAGCAATATTAATGTTTTCATTTTAAAGGAATTTTGATAATTTAAGTTGCTGTTGACCTATGTAAGTAAATGATTTAAACTGCTTGTCTGGCTCCACGTTAATGATCGGGTACACCTCCCTTAATAATTTAATTATTGACAGATTTTTTGAAAATTAATTTATCTATTAGATTTGGGTCATATCCGTTGTTGTAAGCGTGAGTGTTTATCTAATAGATAAATTAATTTTTAAAATCTTCAGCAATAACAGCAGTGTAGGTAGGTGCATTGTCCTGACATTACTGAACATCTTTCGTGTATATTTCTCGACTCTTATATAATCCCGTTGTTTGTAGAGTAAGGATGTATATTATTGTATAGTCGTAATTATACTTCTTCTGAATACTCAGTAAAAGATACGGACTCGGATATATGAAGTGTGACAATTTGAGAATTACATTAACATAATTATATATATTGAAATTTGTTACCGTACTTTTTGTAGCTTTTTTGTTCTTTAATAAAATATATCTATATTAAAATTTGTTTTGTTGCGCACCTTAAAAGATAATTAGTATATATTGACAAAAATAGAGTAATTGGGGTAACAGTCTATTTATTTTAAATACATACTCTGGCTAGCAAACAATGAACGAAATCGCATTCAAGACTTTAATTAAAATGTATATAATAATAAACAAAATACTACTTACTTTAATATAGATCTTGTTTATCTACATGTAATTAACTTCCCAGGGCGATTCAGATTCTTTAAAGGTTTTTTATTATTTACTATTATTTTTTAACATGTAACTATTTTATGGTACACTGTATGTATTTACGTATGATATATTTTGTTCTGTAATTGGAATATTTCTGTTGGACAATAAATAATATTATTATTATTATTATTAAAGGTGCAACGAATATCACAACACCCCTTTTTAATACGACAACAATAAACAAAGTAAGTGATCGCGTTCAAATGAAATATAAAACGGTCTGTTCAGTAATATATGACGGTTTATACGATAAATCAAACAAGATGGTATAATTAAGAAATAAACAATTTAATTTAACAAACAACGATATAAAATTCGTATTTATTTATTTATTATTCTTATTCAACAGTAACATACATTACTTACTACAGGAAAATGCTATACATAGAATAAACATTTAGTACATTAGTATAAATATAAACAAACCATATATAATCTATAGTAATATATAAATAGTATATAAACCAAAAATTCAAAACATAATTCAAGACATAATTAGATTAATTGAGCAAGCAGTGAGTTTTTGAGTGAAATTAATTTTATATTAAATACATCAACATCACTACAAGAACACTCCCACATATCGACATTACGGGTGACTGAGAATAGTATCGGGTACTGGATTGAGGAAGATAAAACGTTTTCTTATTACGACTGTTCAATCTGAGAACACGAAAATCCAATAGACTCAATAAATCTGGAGCAAATGTATCACCATTGATTAATTTAAATAATCTGAGATATAGTTCTCCTATCACACAAAGACCCATACTCTCTCAGGAGATTATTATAGCAAAAGTTATGTATCAAAAATATTTTATGTTTGTGATAATATACAGTCGTAAGCATTTTATTTTGGATCCCTTCAACCATATTTCCATAGTAGAAGTAGTTTGGATTCCATATAATTAAACAGTATTCCAGCTTGGAACGGATAAATGCATATTATGTTATAACCAAGGCCTTATTACTTAACTGTCTCGTATTTCTAGTCAAAAAACCAATGGTTTTAGACGCATGCCCACACATATCCAGCACATGGTCATTAAACGTCAATTTTGGATCAGAGAGCACCCCTAGATCTTTAAAATTTTCACCGCTCAATGGGAGTTCCATGCAAACTATAGTTGTATAGAATCATATTTTATTTCCTAGTAAAGGTCATAATCCTACATTTCACAATGTTCAGCGATAAAGAATTCTCGTCACACCATTTACAAATCGATGCAAGATCACTCTTCAAAATATCGCAATCATTCATATCATCTATTTGGCGATAAATTTTCAAATCATCTGCATACAGTAAGCAGTCCAACGATAAAACCCTCACGTAACATTGTCTATAAATATCAGAAACAACAAAGGCCCCAAAACAGATCCCTTAGGCACCTCGGAGATGGATCGATAACAATGAGATCTTAACCCATGGTATTCCACATAGCTCGTATGCTCCACCAAAAACGTTTCAAGGAGTTTAACTAAGTCACTAGAGATCTTAAACCAGTGAAACTTAAACAAGATCATTTGGTGTTGTAGCTAATCAAAGGTTTTCGAGAAATCTGTGTATACAGTATCATCCAGAATCTCCGGTGTCTGATGAACAAATCTGCACAAGTTTGTAGCTGTCGATCGTCCTTTAATAAATCCGTGTTGTGCTGGATATAGTTTATTAATCACACGAGAGTACATTGGCTTAAATACCAACACTTCCAATACTTTGGAAAAATTACAGAGTATGGATACCAAACGATAATTTCCAATTTTATTTCTATTTCCACACTTAAAAATAGGTACTATTCATGACGTCTTCCATGCAGTTGGAAATTTCGTTCTTCTCAAAACTATGTTATAAATATGATGAAGCGGTTTCAGCAAAACATAACTACAATCCTTGATAGTAAAGTCGGGAATATCGTCGGGGCCGATAGTAAATTTACGTTTTAAGGTTGCCAAGCCAGCCAGAACATCTGATTCAGAAATTCATTTAATGCAAGTCCGGATCTGAAAGCATTCTCGCGAACGTTACAAGATGTACCAATATCCATCTTCGTAAATATCGACGCAAAATGCTCAGCGAAAGCCTACGCAATAACATTTCTTATATTTACGTATTTGTCAGTTTATACATAACCATAATGTACCTTTTCTACAGCCACTTTATTCCTTTTATTACGGTTTTGTATTATTAAGTCCTGGACACAACTGTACTGATATAAGTCATGTAAGTATTGTAAAGTATTATATTTTATGAAAAAGCATTGTTATTGATTTTAATTTTATAGTGCATAAAATGTCGCAAAGTGCTTTAGCCGACTTTCCCAGAACATTTGGACATCTGATAGTCTCCATAACCAGTTATTCTTAACCCTTAACTGGTGAGCGTCATTCACGTTACGTTCGTGGTGACCCAGGGTCTGACAGACCCTATGTGAAGATCTACATATATATGACTATTTATTTGAAAATTTTTGATAATATCGGTTCTAATATCGGTTCTATCATTCTCTGTATTTGTATTGAAATATGAACAATAAAAGATCGCTTGTATGTATTAGAAAATATTTATTACAGAAATTCAACTAAATCGAAACCTTTTCGGAACAGAACAATTATCTGAAATGTTTTTAGCTTCCTAAAATGTATGAAAGTATGTTATATTTTGCACATAAACATTTCAAATCGAACACCATATACAAAAATAACAAAATCACAATGCTGAAAATTTTAACAACAAACTTTATCGAGAGTTTTTATAAACAGTTATTACATATATTCTTACTGCACTGCAAACAAACTGGCTTCCTACACCGCACACAATGTGTTTTTGTCTTCCTATCCTTAGAATATGGACAAATGTAGCATCTTTTCCTTTTTGAGGTACCATTTTCAACTTGCAGATTCGGTATAGTATCAGTAATGCCCAGAATAGTTCCCATGACTGTTTTTAACCCTGTTTGTATAGATGGATTGTTATATCTCGTGTGTATAAAGGGTTTTACAAGAGCATCCGCTAAACGTTTTATAAACTCAAACCGTAGTAATTTTTCACAATCTCTGTAGGATTGATGAAGAATGAAAGCGTTGCACGAAGCAATATCCACAATTGTAAAAAAATGGCTATAGGCCATCGTCTAGTGCGGCGCGAGGATGAGTAAACGCTACACTTTTGATCCAGTGAATCGACACCTCCTTTGGTGCTATTATAAAAACTTATGATTTCTGGTTTTCCAGTGGATTCATCTAAACTAGCAGTGTGGTGCATACTAGAAATAACGGCAACTGCTTTATTTTTTTTGGCACAAATGATACCAAAGACATATCTTTGGTGAAACCATACATTGTAGACAAAACTGGTCGCTTCTTTGATGCTAAAAATTGTGGCGGTATTTCTTTTTTGTTTTTTCTTATCGTACCTAGATAAGTTAGTCCACGATCGAGTAGCTCCTGGACTAATTGAACAAAAGTAAACCAGTTGTCGCAGGTGATATTTCGATTCGTTTTTTCGATTGGTTTAGCAAGTCTAATTACTGCTTGCGTAGGAATATTCAATTTTCGTTCTTTTTCAGACAAAGTAGCTCCATCACTTGCCTTTCCACAGTACAAATATGCGTTATAAAAATAATTATTTCGTGCATCAGTAAGACAAATAAGTTTCAACCCGTACTTATTCGGTTTATTAGGCATATACATTTTGAATCGACAACGCCCTCTGAAACCAATTAACATCTCATCTACAGTAACCGAATTACCCACTGTATAGACACTCTGACAGTTCTTGACGAATGTTGTAAAAATAAAAGATATCGCAGCACTAGGATCTTCAGGTAAACGTTCATTCCTGGTCCGGAAATTATCAAACCTAAGACAAGCGAATACAACAAAAAAACGCTTACAAGACATAGCGCAACGAAATGAATCCCTTCTGTGCCATCTGCAGCAAACAAAGATTGAAGTCTCTCATGACCTGACTTGAAAATTTGAGTATATAAAAGTAATCCGGGAAATGCACAGAATTCCTCTCGAACAACATTTTTCAATTCAGGCCTATTAGGTTCTTTGAATTTGAGACGGTACTCGCCAAGCTTTTTATTTGTCCATGTGAGTATTTCATCGAGAATATCATCGGTGAACAGAAAGTTTCAGGCATCTATCGGGTCAGCCTTATTACCTAAATTTCCAGCAGCACCTTTTAGCCCAGGCAAATGAGTAACAATGTTGTGTGCTCGCGTTCGTACGCGTGGGTTCGGTGGCTCCTTTGACCATTTGAACCTGTTCCTACCATAATATCCTTTGGTTGTAGATTCACATTGTTCCTGCACATGTAATTCCTCTTCTGAAGAAGCTTTGTCCTCTGATTAATGCTGATTCCTCAGAGGCTGTTTCATGCTCACTTTCAATAACAAATTCATCATCTATATTACTATCTTCATCACTTTCTGAACCAATTTCGTCATACCACCGTAATACGGTCTCTTCAAAATTCAAATCAGTAGCACGAACACTTTTTTCTACGGACATTATTAATTAAAATTACTTTCAGTTAGGGTGAACCAGGGTCACATAGACCCTTAAACTACAATATATAGATAACTGCACTCGTAACACGTATTCTTTCAACGGCATATTGACGAAGACTAAATATTAGGAAGCTACTTATAAGGTTAGAAAGATTTGCGCATGTCCTTAAGAGTAATACTGGAACAACTAAACTTTAGGGTCTAATAGACCCTGGCTCACCAGTTAAGGGTTAAATCGTTATTTTTAAACTTGCCGCATATTCAAATTTTTAGAAGGAAGTTTGTGATTTGAAGAAAATATGCCGTAACATGAAATGTGCATTAAATAGTAACAATATGCAAAATATGCTTTTTTTAATTGCCTTATTTTATTAAAAAAAGCATTAAATAAACCCAGAAAACTCATAAATTTTGTTTATATACCTTTTAGCAACAAATATGCATTTTGCCTATAATTCGAGCTTTAATAATTAATAATAATTAATATCAATTACAAGGAGCATTGGTAGGCTATGTGTTATTGTTATAACATCTATACATTAGTTGTAAGCGGAAATTAAAAAAAAATATATATAGACGTGAACGAGGTTAGTAGCACCTTACATAAATATTACTACATAACAAAGTACATGTATACCTATTATAATATCGTCTCATATTAGTTTAGTTGCTTATTAACGGATGTAAATATTTATCTTTTACGAGCAAATATTCTAATGTTGTCTTGTCGAAACGTGTCAGCGATTTTACGCTTTGTAAACACTATATTCAATTTCCGTAACATGCAAGCTGTATTTTTCGGGGTTATTATGCTTACACCTCCTGATTATTTGGGTAATCTTTCTTCCAGAGGTTTGACTTTTATAGTTTGTATAGAAATTAAAAGAGGGGGATATTGCAAATAGAATAAAATGAATAGAAAAATTCGATATAATCAATATGTACAGTCGCGAGCATGGAATTTCGGACTAGTATAGCAGTTTTTTCAAAATATTTACTATTGTAAACGGGTATTTTACTGTCGCTTTAGCTTATGTATCTATGTCATGCCTGCGCAAGTCATAATTATAGGCCGGATTATATGCAAACAAAAAACTGAAAATATGCAGATGTTTTAGCCTAAATATGCACTTCCTTATGAAAATATACAGGTAAAAAAACACGAGGAATGCTAGAAAATGAAATACTGGAGAAAAAAATATTTTATTATGTTTACTACAAGTTTATTTAGAACATTTTACAACATAATTAACTATGAAAACAATTTACAATCACATATTTCTCAAAGTTTTCAACAGAAAAATTGTGATGCTTGCCTGAAAACATGTATGTATTTATATATTGACAAGGTTCGTTCTACGTCGACGCTTGTTATAGCAGCATATTTCAAATTAGAAATAACATCTATTCAACTCAATATTTTCTACTGAATCACCACACAAAATTGTAGGCTCTTTAAAACCCTCATTTTTTTCTATTACACTTAAAAATTTTTCATACAAGGACCCACTCCTTTAACATCATAACATGACATTTCAAATTTGTTTATTATTTCAACGCTCTCGATTAGCGACATAAATTGTTTGTCCAACTGCAATATAGAAGTGGAAATAAAACTGTAGTAATTGGCTTTAATAAACGCCAACTGTTGAGGTATTTCTTTACTCGAATACACCTTTTGAGCGTCTATTACAGATTGTGCATCCCTATCAAGATCCACAATGACATTGTCTTTATTCCTTCATAATTATTTGCATGAAAAATAGCAGCCTCCAACCACGTTCCCCATCGTGTGATTAGTGGTTGAGGAGGAAGCGGAACACCGGGTAGATGTTGTTTGTAAAACTGAACTCGTAATGGGGCCTCTAAAATACTTTCTTAACACTACTAATTAAAGTATTTACTAAGGGAAAATGGTTTCTGACTTCTTCTGCAACACGATTTAGTTCGTGCGCCAAACAAGTTGTGTGAATTAAATTTGGGTAAAAGATTTTCAAGTTGAAAGCTGCCCTCACCATGATTGGTGCAACATCCGTCAAAAACAATAGAATTTTCTCTGTTGGATTCGATTCCAGTAAGAAGAAAGTTGCCAGTTCTTCCTGTATAAACCTGGTTATTGTCAAATTATTTGCCTTTTCCAACTGTTTGGATGAAATGAAATAAGATTTTTCTGGAACCGATACGTTAAGGATACCAATCATTAAATGAGCTATGAATCGGCCCACACTATCAATAGTTTCATTTCATTTCATCTACGCATATATAAAGATAATTGTTTGCAACAACCTTCTTAATGCTATTCAATGTTTCTGCATAGATACAGCGAATATAATTTTTTCTTAACATGCTCTCGTCGGGAATGTTATATTTGCTGATGTACTTTTGCAAAAATAACTTGTCATTTAAATTGTTTAATTTATGTAGTGGAATATCTGCCAACACAATCATTTGACACAAATCTTCATTAAATTGTTCTTGTTCCGATTTTTTGGAAGTTGATAGCGAATATTGCCGTAATGTTTGCTGACTGACTCTTCTTCGACAATTTCATCTTTGTTAGTTTTGCAGCTTGGGATGGAGTTTTCATAAGTTGGTCGACTTGAAACTTTCTCTCACTTGTACTCTGCAAAAAATATCACATTATCGGTTGTTTTCTTATAAAATAAATGTTAGTAAAAGATAAAGGAATAATTAAATTAATTAATTAATGAGAGGAAATAAACTTAAAATTTGACTCACAATCTTGCAGCATGCTACGCAAAACACTTTTTCCAGGCACATCCAGGCACAGTCGCTATTTTTGGCATTTTTGCTATTTTATATCACAACTCACAAGTTTACATTTTGGAAAGCCAACGTAAAATGACGTTTAAAATAAAATTACTTTCGTATATGGGAATAAATTTCTCCGAATAGCAAAGAAACACATATACTCCTAATTTTCTGGTAAAATGTATTTTTGTATTTATCTCGGCCTGGATCTATGGGAAGAGCATTAATAAATTATTGGAGACGTTTATCGGAAAAGTAACGAGAAGAGGCTTAATAAAATACTATTTTTAATTTAAAGAGGGCTGTTTAATTTTTGTTTGTTTGTTACATCCACAACATATTTTTAGTAATGCCCATAGTAAATTTGATTTAATAAATAAATCAAACTCGTATACTTAAAATATGCAAAAATGCTGAGTTACTACAAAATATGCATATATTATGGAAATATGAAAATTTATGCAAACTGCATATAATCCGGCATTTAGTCATAAACAATTCAATAAAAGTTGTATGTCAAGATACTGAAGAAATTTAATGTTTAAATAAGTATACAATTGAATCAGTATTTTATTGAACAACCATTATGATCTAGTACCGATTGTAGTAGTTTCCTCATAGTTTGAATTAAGCTTCTTGTGGCATAATTTTCAGTAGCATCTTGCCAGGTACCCTGAATAGTTTGCCAAAGCTCGTTTCTATTCATCGGCCTAAAATTATTTCGATTTATCCCCGAACATTCTCAATTGGGTTCTCTCTTCGCAAGCTATTGCAAAACTAAAATAAAAAATATTTTGGGTAGCCAACCATTCCCTAACGGTTATGGCGGTATTACATGGGCAATTATCATGTTGAAATGTAAAGTTACCATGTGGAAACCTTTCCAAGACCGAAGGTAGCATTACATTTTCCAATAAATTTCTATAGACAAGTCCCGTTAATCATTCGTGAATTTGATGGAAATCCCTTATCTTTCAGAACTTATTGATGCCAACACGTTAACGGAGAATCTTCTTCTGGATCGATCTTACTGTACATATCTTTCTTGATACCGCGAATTTGGAGGTCTGTAAACACGTAATTCCCCATTATAACTAGAGCTAAAAACTTTTTCATCGCTGAAAACAACAGGTCTTCAAAAATCTTCGTCATGATTTAAATAGAAATAAGCGAACTCTAATCGTATCTGTATGTGGATCTCGGTTTCCGGGTTGGAACCGCGTCGAGTTAGGCGTAATTGCCAACGTTTCGTCCACTGTTTCAAGGGACATCTTCAGGGCTGTACGTAGATGTACGTCGTTTCGCAGTAGCTTGAAGAATGCTATGACAGAGAGCGGTACAACTTATATAGGGGGGGACCGGGTCAGATGGTGGCCTGCTATTGGTTGGGGGCAATGAGCCAATGGCATGCGTCGTATGGGCGTGGTGATTCTTAGTTGAGTGCAGTAGAGTTTGCCACGTCGGATGTAACGTATAGCCATCATCTCTATTGAGATTGCGGGGATGTTTGTAAATTTCAATAGATTCACGGATTTTCCTAGGGAAATAATGCGATTCACGGGACAGAAGCTTGACATCTTTGAATAGAATTTGACGACCGGAGTTTAGTTTGTCTTCTGCCAGCGCTGAACCGGCTATATGTAACAGTCTAGTACAACGTTCATGTTCGGACACACGCACGCTGACTGGCCGCTTAGTTTCGCCAATGTACACACTGCCACACGAACACGGAATGCGATACACTCCTTGTGCTTGGAGTGGAGATATTTTGTCTTTGACCGAGGGTAAGAGGTCCGAAACTTTAGAATGGGGTCTGAAGACAGTTTTGATTTTATTTCTATGTAGAACCTTTCCTATATGATCGGTGATACCTTGAATATACGGTAAGAAGGCGGTGCTGATGTTAGGATCGGGTTCACTTCGAGGTTTGGGGTTACGATGTCTCACTATAGTACGGTGTATGTCGTGGGCGTTATAATTATTCTGGAGTAGGGTGTTAGAAACATGCTTAAGTTCGGAGGGTAGTGCCCTAGGTTCTGAGATAGAACCTACATTTATCTAATCGTATCTCTTTATTTATTTCACTAAAAAATGGTTTCTTGGCGGCAATTTTACATTTTAATCCATGCTTCTTTATTCTTCGCCTAGCAGTCTAGTTAGATCCAGGAAATTGTGTTAGGGATTTCGCTTCAACAACTGTCTGAAAAGATGTTCTCTCATATGGTTAATTAAAGCGAGGTCTTCGCCTACATGTAACACGTCGACCACCAGAACCTGGAGCTCTTTGAAACCGTGTGGTAATGCTCTATCCAAGCTTCTATCCAAGACTTACTCACATTAAGGTGCGCAGCAACAGTTGTTAAAGACAATCCTTCCTCAAGTTTTGCTATTGCTCTTGATTGTTGCTCTTCATTAAGAAAAATTCTAGGTATATTTTTAAATGTCAATGAAACATTAATACATAACTAATGTTAATAAAACTCTATATGAAAAGCATATTTATGTCTGGAATTCCAAGCTCCTAGCTGGACACTTGTTTTCATGGAAAATGAGTAGGGGAGAGGTGGGCAAGTTCACATATTTAACGTTTAAATATTTACAAAATATAGCATTGCAAGGATACATTTTTGTTCACGAGACACTCATAATGTTTACAAACAGTTTACATCAAAACGTTAACAGCAAATTGTTAAAATTTTTTATAAGGAAAAAGAAAAGCGATGATCTACAAAAAAACTTCTTGCCCGACTAGGTACGGCAAGAAGATATTAGGCACATATTTCACAAATATATGTCTTTGATCTCTTAGTAAGCCCACCACACTCTGAGTGAGACCACTTATGACACTTTTGGCACCTTAACCAACCTTCGCCAGATTTGGATCGGCTAAAAAGGTCATTGTAATAAATGCTAATCATCCGATTCATATGCAGCAAAAAATATGTTCTTCATTTGAAATTTCTACAAAGACACACTTCGTGATAACTTTTCGTTTAGATTTTCTTGCTAATTCTGCTCGTTTTGAAAGTTCCTTTTCAACAAGGCTTAAAATGTATGGACTGGTTGTCAAAATATCTTGATAGGACCTTTGAATATCTTTTTTTGGATTCCTTTGCCTGGAGCTCCGGCTTGGCATCGGAGATAATTAATTTAAAACTGATGTAGAGTTTTGATGTAGAGATGTGTGAGTTTTCCCAACTAGGTTTCTCAGCCGGTGAATTTTCAAATATGAGACTTCTAATTTCTCGGGTTCCACTCAGGAAAGACATGTTAAAACTAAAATGTGAGTTGAGCGCCAGTGAAATGTTTACAAAAATTTATTTACTTATTTTATTAATTAATTAGCAATAATGGAGTGTCAAATGAAACAAACGCAAGATAAAAATTTAAAATAAATATTTAATACAAACATAAAAAAAATAAAAAACTTATCTTTACAAAGTAGACCGGGCGCGAATTTACTTCTGCGCCCGGTCTGGATAATTACGGTGATAGGGCGATGTGGTTCTTTTTTGTGAATGTGTCTGGGAATATCCTTTCTCCAGCAAGGGCGTACCGATGAGCCTGTAGAAAGGTGAAATACGTATCTACGTCTCTGGGGATAGGATATTTTCGGACACGTTCACAAAAAATATTAATAGTGAACCTGCATTTGTGTTCTTCACACCAGATTTTTAATAATATTTTATATTATTAAAAATACCTTTGTATTATACAAAACTGGTGGGGTTTACCTACTCATGCATGTTTCAATTATTCTGATAAAAAACTCTAATTTTATGCTCTGAAAAGTTGTACGGGTTTCATCTGTAGTGCAGTGTAGTAGGCAGGCAATATGGAAGACAATGTCATCTTGCCTGGTATGACTATGTACAAGTATTAACAGTGGGGGTATTTATAGTTCTTGAACATCGTTTTCAATCATTGTTGACTCACGCACCTTAAAACACTTACTTGAAAATTAAATCGATATACAAATAAATAAAGGCAACATATGCTTGAAAAATATTACTTACATTACATTTATGTTCAGACCTTTGTGAAAATTCTATTTTCTTCACTTACAGTGATAACGTCTGGTGCACAAGGTGAAAATCTTTTTTATTTTTCATTTTATGAAAAAAATAAAGTCATAAAATGATACCTGTCAGTTTCAAAAATTAATAATCTTATCTAATATCAACAAATCTCACTAACTTTTCTCTTCTAAATCGGCTGGCTAAGCTTTTGTATTATAAATACTTCTGAGACGTCTTTAGAGCTTTGTTTATAGACTCGATTTGTAATTGGCTTCTAACGGTTATATATAACAAAGTTCAATGCCATTAGTTTACTATTTTACCTTGACAAGCGTCCAAATTGCTATCGTCCTATTGTATTTATTCAAATAATTTTGCTACGGAAGGTAGGTTTCATTATAAATGATGACAAAACTAATTGCATATTTTGAAAATCAAAATCTCAAATTAAAAGATGGATTAACCATATTAGGTGTGACTATTAATAATTTGATAAATTAACTCCTATATAAAAATGTCCATTTGATAGTGACATTTTTGTCACTTTGATAGCGATAAAAAGCTACATAGCTTTTTATCACCGATAAAACTGCTTCTTCCTCAAAATTGGATTACATATCTAGCAGCCCTGCATCACTTAATTTATTTTGGCAGCTGTAGTTATAATTATTAAGTATCGTTGAACGTAAAATGTATGAGTCGGTTTAGGGAAATTTCAACAAATATCAAAAGATCAATACCGCAATCCACAAGAAATACAAGATCGTCAATATGGAGACAATCTAAAGAGTTTTATTCATGTCGTTAATTTATCTTGCCAAAAAACACTCGAGCTTTTCTTTCACGGATAAATTTCTTTTTAACTCAAAATTTTTCCAATTAGTAATTTTGCTCTAAAAACTTACATTAGACAAAATGGCTCGACCTTTCGGTCTCGCGATTTTTTCATGTAAGTTTTCTCGTCAAATTACTGATTGGCAAAATAATTTCGTTACAAAGAGAAATTTATCCGATAAAAAAAAACTCTTGTGTTTTTACTTATGATAAATTAACTCCTATATAAAAATGTCCATTTGCGGGTGACATTTTTGTCACTTTGACAGCGATAAAAACCTACATAGCTTTTTATCACCGATAAAAATGCTTCTTCCTCCGATAAAAATGCTTCTTCCTGTTACATATCTAGTAGCCCTGCATCACTTAATTTATTTTGGCAGCTGACAGGTAATAACTATTAAGTATCGTTGAACGTAAAATGTACGAGTCGGTTTGGGGAAATTTCAACAAATATCAAAAGATCAATACCGCAATACACAAAAAATACAAAATCGTCAATATGGAGACAATTTAAAAAGTTTTATTCATGTCGTTAATTTATCTTGCCAAAAAACACTCGAGCTTTTCTTTCAATCGGATAAATTTCTTTTTAACTCAATATTTTTCCAATCAGTAATTTGACGAGAAAAACTTACATTAGAAAAAATCGCTCGACCTTTCGGTCTCGCGATTTTTTCATGCTTTCATGCAAAAAAGCTCTTGTGTTTTTACTTATGAAAAATATTTCATGCGACTTCACACGTGGCCTTCGGCAAAAATTTGACTCAGTTTTTAATAGAAATCCAGATTTAATAACATTGCGGCAATTGTGTATAGGGACAATTCCCCAAAATCTAACTGCTAAATACACTGAAATAAAAGAATATTTCCAGTATGCACCTATAACCAGTTGCGATGTTGAAAGGACGTTTTCTATTTACAAGGATGCATTTCATTCAAAACAAATTTTAGAGAAGAGAACCTTGAGAAAGTATTGCTAGTAAATATTAATACTCCTTTACTCAACTTGAACTACAAAATGAACAAATAACAATGTATTTCGTATTTTGTAGCCGTATAAATACCAGTTTTATTATTATAAGTATAATTATATAAATAAAATTAAAAACTTTAAAAATACAAATGTTCAATAGTACACTCGTGGGCGGTGAGTCATCAACCTCGCGTGTCCGGTCTCTAGTAATCACTTTACGTTTATTACCGTTTAGCACTTGAATCTGCTCGTTTATTGAACCACAACACCTTCCTAGCTACTTGTAAAGTTATTAGATTCAGTATATTATAATTCTTGATTTACATATATTTAGTAACTCGACTTTATGGAAGTGGTCAAATAAGTAACTACTACACGTTAAAGGGTTAACTTGCATTCGGTCAAATTTTCCAAAAATATCTATAATTTCTATTGCACTTATTATATTACTATTGATAATTACGTGTCTCATTTGACAATTAGGTCATTAATTTCGTTAAAATAGAGATTTCGGGTATACAGGCTGATTCATTTTCGGCCCTCACCATGGGGATCTCTCTTATTATTGGAGATAGAGTATAGCTTTAAATTTGGCAAAGTTGTTAAATTTTGTGTTTGTTATAAATCCGTAAAGAAAATAGACCTGTGACAAATGACCTTCGTTATTTAAAAAAAAACGCGAAAACCCCATTTTCTTCTTTTACCTGTAGCACCGACATTTGGCCTTGTAGAGAAAAATTAAAAACACATCCTTGTGGCTATTTCTAAACCTCTATCCAGTGGTGTACTCTAAATTTTTATACGACGTTTCGTTTCTTTCTGGTCATCATCAACTATCTAATTTCTTATAGGCGCCATATTGGATTTAGACATCTTCAGAAAGAGTTTTTTTTTCTGATTTCAACCATGTACCACATGCTGACTATAGTTTTTGACATTAGATTTTATTTGAAAGAATAAATTATAAGATTAAATAAGGTAGCCTTTGGAATTTCAATCTGTCAAACATTTCATTTATTATTCATTAATAATACAAAAATGTCATACACTAACGAAGAGAAACGAGATATGATAAGTATTTCTTATTCTTCGAAACGAAATTCAACAGTAGCGAGTACAAGATAACAAAAACATTAATAAAAATACATAGAAAAGTAAACAATAAACAATTACAGTAAATGTTCAATTATCTGGCCATCTTTGATAATGCTGCACAATTGGGCACGCCTTCTGGCATTTTGTGCTGCCCTTTATATAGTTCTTCTAGAACTGATCGAAGGCATTCGGAAGTCTGTCTCGTAATTCTTCAATGTTTTGTGGCGCATCTACTTTATAAATATTATTTTTAAGATATCCCCATAAAAAAAAATCTAGCGGACTTAAATCAGGTGATCTCGCAGGCCATTCAACAATTCCCCTATTTCCAATCCAACGGTTTGCAAACTCTTGATTTAAGAAATTTCTAACAACAGCTGCATTGTGTGCTGGTGCGCCATCTTGTTGCCACCATAAATATTGTAATTGATTTAATGGGATATTATCGTCAAGATAGTCAGATACGTATGTACGTAAAATGTTTAAATATCTTTCTCCATTTAAATGTTCTTCATACATAACTGGTCCTAAGAGACGATTTGCTAAAATACCCATCCAAACGTTTATTCCAAAACGATGTTGTGGTCTTCTAGCCCTGTTTTGTCGGGGATTTTGTACTGCCCAATAGTGCTCCGTATTTCTGTTGAACATTCCAGAATTTGTAAATTTTGTTTCATCTGACCAGATGATTTTGCTTAAAAAGTTTTCGTCATTTTCTATCCTTCCCATTAACCAATTACAATATTCTAGCCTTCTCAAATTATCTCCAGGCAGTAAAGAGTGACTAACATGGATCCTGTATGGTTCAAACCTACTTTTATGTAAAGTTCTCCAAACTCTGGGCTGGCACAAATTTAATTCTGACGCTACTTCGCGTGTAGAAATTGATGGATTATTATTTATCTATAAAAATACAAGATTAACATGAAATTTGAAAACACGCTTTTAATTTACCATTTGTAAAATATCTTGTCGATTTTCATTTAAATTCCTGTTGCCTTAACCATTACGTAAACGATCCATTCTCGACCAAATTTCTGTCGAGATCTAGAAAAATGGTACGATAAGGCTGTTGTCGTTCTGGATATAATTGTAGATATCTTGTACTCGCTACTGTTGAATTTCGGTTCGAAGAATAAAAAATACTTATCATATCTCGTTTCTCTTCGTTAGTGTATGACATTTTTGTATTATTAATGAACAATAAATGAAATGTTTGACAGATTGAAATTCAATGGCTACCTTATTTAATCTTATAATTTATTCTTTCAAATAAAACCTAATGTCAAAAACATTAGTCAGCATGTGGTAGATGGTTGAAATGAGAAAAAAAAACTCTTTCTGAAGATGTCTAAATCCAATACGGCGCCTATAAGAAATTAGATTGTTGATAATGGCCAGAAAGAATCGAAACGTCGTATAAAAATTTAGAGTACACCACTGGATAGAGGTTTAGAAATGGCCACAAGGATGTGTTTCTATATTTTCTCTACAAGACCAAATGTCGGTGCTACAGGTAAATGAAGAAAATGGGGTTTTTGCGTCTTTTTTTAAATAACGAAGGTCATTTGTCACAGGTCTATTTTCTTTACGGATTTATAACAAACACAAAATTTAACAACTTTGACAAATTTAAACCTATACTCTATCTCCAATAATAAGAGAGATCCCCATGGTGAGGGCCGAAAATGAATCAGCCTGTATACGAAAAAAAAGTGGATTCAAAGCATGAATCACACTTATGTTGCTATTAGAAGCTTAAATAACACATCCCTCGCATATCAATTGTTAAAAATTGATTGCGGATTACTAGAAAGTGTGTATTTTAATATCAATAAATCGATCGCAACAGTAATTGTGGTATTATATGAACACGTACCTACATCTAAAGTAGTTTATACACATACTTCTTTATTTCTTATTTATTATAGAACAGGAAGTAATTTAATATCAAAGAGATCGACCTATTATTAGATCAAATGTTTTTTTGCAGTATTTCTTTTATTTCTTCGATTTGGACGTGATAGGAGCTTTTGAACAACTCATAATAGTAAGATAAATTGTTTCCTTTGAGCAGAATCATCATCGATCTGAAAGTTTTTATTGGATATTCGCCAAATTAATAATAAGATTATTAAGTTTGCTAAATGTGTTCGCTATAAAGATAATTTCTTACTTTTTTCATCTGTAGCGAAAGTAATACATCCTGAAAAAGCTATGAATATTTTAATTATTACACCATTAAATTTAATGCCACGTATCAAGCTTGGATTATTAAACATTATTTTTATTGAGGAATTCGAATTTATCCTCATCACATATTTGATTAAATCAAATATAGTTTCTTTGACGCAAACACGTTCTTTATATAATATCCTATTAGTTTTAAATATAGTAATTTATAGATATTCTCTAATGCATAGATTCTATAACTGTATTATGTGAAATGTTTTTAAAAACAAACGATAAATTTAATTTGGAAGCTGGAGCAAAATCACCCAATATATTTGCTACGACGTAAGATAAGCTTCTTCTTCAAATTTGTTTGTTTTTTCTCCTGTAACCGTAAACGTGGATCTATTTACGAGATTCATCTGGAAAACTGATTTTTTACGATACACATGAATATCGCTCATTGTATAAACGAAAGAGATTTACTTGCTAGATTCACACTGAAGAATATCAGCAGATACAGTAGTACCAATCCAAATATTTAGAACACAATTGGATCATGAACGTACGTCTTATTTTTTAATACGTAAAAAACGTCTTAATAAATTCCGTTCCAAATGTAAAGAAATAAAGACAAATTGGACGTATAAAAAAGAAGATTGGTGTTTTAATTAGGATGATTTCTTGCTTAGCTCATTGAAGGCCAACATATGCCCACTACATGCGTAAGAGGCACCTACATATTTAAATTATTGTGTCTTGATTTTATATTTATTCCAGAATATTTTGTTTTATTTTTTTCATAGGAGAATTGGCACAATAGAATGTGAAATATAGCTTTGTAATGATAACGGGTAGCCCATATTGTACTTCGAATTTAAATTTCGCGCTGATTTTTAGTTTGGGGTTGGCAACTTTGACACTGACAGATGGAACGCTATAAGAAAGAATGCTGTTCTTGTTGAAATTCAGTAAAAATTCGGTAAAAATATGGAGAAGATATGAAAAATCTTTAGAATTTTTCGTTATCAACTGAGTCAATTATGGGAAGGCTAACATCAATTGAGGCTACTTTGTAAATATTGCAATGATTAGAATATATTAGATTAGATTTCTTGAGATATCCATGGTCCTTGGTGCTTGGGTTCTTTTTCTTGAACTTATCTGGCTCTTTAACATAATATGACTGATGAAGTTGGCCTCGATTAAGGCCCTGCACTCTAGCCTTGTAGAGTGCAAAAGGAAAAAAAATCTCAGAAAGCTTAGCTGATCAGATCTCTCTGTAGGATAGTAAATTACTTTCTCTTCGATATTGACTCTCAGAATCTTATATATTTATATTGGTAGATTACTCTGGTTCATCCTTTCTTTTCTGCCTTGATAAACCCATTGTTAAGCGCGAGAACAATAATTTTTGTTCGTTTTCGTTTATTTTTCTTACATATATGTATAGTTTAGTTATTTAGAATTAAATAATGTTCGCTTCAAATTGACACCTGTATACCGAAATTTGAATTATCTTTTTTAAATTATAAACCTTTCTCTCTATCCTAAGAAGCGACATCCTTTACATTTACAACTTATTATCCCTTTTATTAGACTTTTCCTACCTTGATTTATTATTTAATTATTGAAAGTATTTAATACCCAATTTGTAATCTCATTAGCTATTCATAATTTTATGTTTCTTAAATGAACTGCAATAAAATTTATTAAGATGAATTTAATCTAAACTTTGTAAACTTAGGTTTAAAATTAGGACTTAATTAGTATAGTTTAAAAGTATATTGCCGGGTATTATTGCTACTAAGTACCATCTACCAAGACCTTAAAAATTCCCTCGAATTATGTCATCATCTGGCTGTACAATCGATACGGTTCGCATTATTAGTTATGTAATAGTTTGTGGGGATAATGGCAAATTTTGCCTGCTTGTAGTATTTTTAAAAACAGTAAGAACCGGTGTCTCATCCTAACAAGTAAGAAACATTCATTCGAAGTACAACACATAAACGAGCAAGAGTTCAAGCATTAATAGAAAATCAAAATTAAGTATATACATCAAACGTTAGATTCAATAACGAATTATTATAGTTAAAAGTGCATTTTTATTATCTAACAAAAAAGAAGTGTAAACTCCTGCGCAATTTTTTACACCCACCTAGGCTTCAAAATTCACAGCCTAATTTCTTCAACACCAACTGAAGCCACAGAATATTCCTTATGGAAAGCCACAACTAGACTAAAAAAATCGGCCTATTGAAATAATACGAGCAATAAGGCAACCTGTTATAATAATGTTATTGTTATTGTTTAAACTAAAATCTATCTCTGACGGAAGCTGGGTTAGGAATTAGAAGCAAAAAGCTCTTACCATTTCCGAACACTTTACAAAAATCTTCCAGCCACACCAATCGTGTTTGTTTCCGGAAGAAAATGAAGAAATAAAAGTCTTTCTTGAAGCATCTTACCAAATGTCGCCACCAATAAAACCTATAAATATAACAGAAACCAAGGAATAAATTGAGGAACGTTAATTTAAAGAAAGCACCCAGATATGACCTTATAACTGGGAAGATTCTAAAAGAACTCCCTGAGGTAGCAATGAAGTATATTACATATATATTTAATGCTATTTTAAGAAATGGACAATTTCCATCGCAATTAAGGTTGCCCAAATTGTTTTAATTCCTAAGCCTGGCAAACCTGTGGAAGAAGTGACATCATACTGCCCGATTAATCTCCTGCCTACCTTGTCAAAGATATTCGAGAAATTACTCTTGAAAAGATTGAAGGCTTTAATTGATAAAATCGTAATAATCCCTGATCATCAATTTGGGTTTAGAGAAATGCATGTCACTATTGAGCAAGTGCACCGCTTGGTGGAAATCATACATAGAGCCTATGAAAGGAAAGAGTATTGTTCGGCAGCTTTCTTAGATATTTCCCAGGCTTTTGATATAGTCTGGCCTAATGGGTTATTGTTCAAACTAAAATCTAAATTACCACGCCCTTACTATCAGATTCTGAAAAACTATCTTACTAGTAGATATTTTCTGGTCAAGTACCAAAATGAACTGACAACACTGAATTGAATACGAGCTGAAATACCCCAAGGTAGTGTTATTGGCTCTATTCTTTATCAAATTTATACTGGTAATATACCAACATCGAATACTACAACTACTGCGATATGTGCTGATGATATAGCATTATTAGCGATAGGTAGTGATCCTACAGTGGCATCGCATTATCTCCAAAAATCATTAAATAACCTCCAGGAGTGGCAAAGAAAGTGGAAAATAAAAATCAACGAACTAAAATCAATGCATATAGCATATATATTACATCGAGATACTTGTCCTCCTGTTTTATTAAACGGTATTTAGATACCTCAGAATGAAAGTGCCAAATATCTCGAAATTCATTTGGATCGACGGCTAACGTAGACTAAGCACAACTTCTAGAAGAGAAAGCAGCTAAGGCTGACATTCTCTAAACTACAGTAGCTCATTCGCCAGAGATCTTTACTATCTCTGGAAAACAAACGTATTGTGTACAAGGTGATCTCGAAGCCAGTGTGAGCCTATGGCGTTCAACTGTGGGGAACCGCGAGTGTTTTTAATCTGGAAATTCTTCAACGGTTTCAATCCAAAGAACTGAGAACAATTACAAATGTATCCTGGTTTGTAACAAATGTCTTAGGAGAAGAGAGTACCTTCTCTCCCACGACAGTTAAGCGTCCACCTAGATACTAGGTGGACGCTTAACTTCTAAAAAATATATCTTGTCCATAAACACTGTGGCTTCTTCAGACTTAATCTGAAGAAGTTTGTGGAACTGCTGCTACTATGAGTATAATAAATATTATGAAAATAAAATTGTGTTTCTTATTTAGTTATATAATGGATTTTGTACAAGTAAAGGCCGCACCGGTTAATTATTGAATCTTTAAGGAATTTAATCAGTAATTGCAATATATTCATTAAAACACACTAATTTTTTTAATCAACAATACCTTTTACTTCAAATTCCATATGACCTCTTTGTAAATTTGAACAGTAATCATCACTGATATTATTAGGTATAATTTCCTAGATGTAGACTTATCAATGATTTCTTTAATAAAATGATTAGAATGAAAACTTCCTTTTCATAAATATACAAAATAATACGCGAGATGTTATTAATAAAATACTACGGGATGATATTTTTATACATTCTATTCTTATCAAATATTTTATTAGCACAGAATTTGTAAAATTAGGAGTAAAGCTTGTGAAACACTTCGTCTATATCTATTCATACGTGATATTTTTAAGAATTCTCTAACACACAACACACTTGCAAAATAATTCCTTTCATGACGAAATGCCGCTGTACAAAAAGATAAACAAGATTTTATTAATAAAACATTAGAATAGTGTTTGAAACATCATATTTTTGTTAAGCCTGTAAATTATAAAATCTACAAATTACTTTTTAATGTTTCTATTTATTAAAGAAGTTTTAGTACATCAATACATTAAGTACGCGTTACAAATGGAACCGATATGCATTAACACATATCTGTATATATACACATGGACTTACGTACACCTCGTATTTTCCAATATTTACTTCTGCCAAAGATTCGCGTTTCTGTCACACAATAGACTTCGTCAGTTTGGTTAGTTAAGTAAAGTTTGCCTTATAGGTATAGCAAATTTTGTCCTATCAGGTGGCACCAGATATTCTGCTGACATCTGACGGAGAAAAGAGACTATGCTGAAAATAGCGATTTTCTCTCGTCCAGCTATGCCGGCACAGAAGGGAGAAAAATACGTATATAGGTGCAAGTCCATTAACACGACGCCATCGATAGCATCGTGATGGATCGGTGGATTGGATTTCCTGATTTTTTTTTTATACAAAAATAAATGTCGCTAGTTTTATTTTGCAAAACAATAAATAAGTTGTCACAAAATGGAAATATCTCGAAAAAAATAAGTAACTAAAGATTAAAATTAGTTTCAGTTTCTAACATATTAAAATATCCTCGAGAGCAAACTCAAGTCCCATTATCCCATTCTTCCTGGTTATCCATAATATTTTGAAAAAAATTAATAAGTGGTTGTCGATTTTCAAATACACTTTGTACTAACAACCTTTGTAATTCCATCGAGTGAGGGCTACTTTTGGTAATCTATTATGAACCTCCAGATCTAAAGCACTAGTTCTTTTTGAAGATTTGGAAAAATGCTGCCAAACCGCTCAAAGTTTAAATAAAAATCTTGCAGACTGTTATAAAACCAAATTTAGGCGATGTCCCATACAATGTACAAAAAGTGCAGTTGGATACGTTTCTTTTACTTTAATATGTAACCTACTAATTCACCTGCCATTACTGTTACTTCATCAATACTTTGAGCTACTAATTATGAACCACAATTATAATCATTCACTATAGTCGAACAATACAATATAAAGTGGAAGGTCGTTCTCTCTGCAGGGAAAGTGATGGCGATTGTTTTTTGGGATAACCGAGGAATAATTCTTGTCGACTACCTTGCAAAGGTTTCAACAATCAACGGACAGTACTACGTTGCATTGCTAGATAAATTAAAGGCCACAATTATGAAAAAAACATCTACATTTGGCAAAAAAAAAGATCCTGTTTCACAAAGATAACGCTCGGGTTCAAATGTGTATGGTTGCAATGTCAAAATTGAACGAATTGCCAGATTCGCCAGATCTGTTCCTTAATTTGAAAAAATATCTCGGCGGAAAAAATCAGTATTTTTGGACAATCAATTTTTTTCTGACGATTTGAAGGGATGTGAAAAACGTTAGACCAAATGTATCGAGCTGCAGGGAGATTGCGTGGCAAAATAAATTTTGTTTTTCTTCGAAATATGTATTTTTGTTAATAAGGCCGGAAACATTTTAAATATCCCTCGTAATTGAAAGATTTGAAAAATGTACTTGCAGGTAAATATATTGAGAAAGAAAAATCATTTTACTCACGATCGGTTAGTAAACTGAACATTTCTAACCTTCAAACCGGATAGAGAAAGCGCTATTACGTACCGAAGTAGGTAATAGCACTTTACTGGCTAACTTATGTCGCTTTTCCGGTTAGGTAATGTCATTTCAGTATTTATGAAACGTCAGTGTCATTTAAATAAGTAAATTAAATGATAAATTAACTCCTATATAAAAATGTCCATATGCGGGTGACATTTTTGTCACTTTGACAGCGATAAAAACCTACATAGCTTTTTATCACCGATAAAAATGCTTCTTCCTCCGATAAAAATGCTTCTTCCTGTTACATATCTAGTAGCCCTGCATCACTTAATTTATTTTGGCAGCTGACAGGTAATAACTATTAAGTATCGTTGAACGTAAAATACGAGTCGGTTTGGGGAAATTTCAACAAATATCAAAAGATCAATACTGCAAAACACAAGAAATACAAAATTGTCAATATGGAGACAATTTAAAAAGTTTTATTCATGTCGTTAATTTATCTTGCCAAAAAACACTCGAGCTTTTCTTTCAATCGGATAAATTTCTTTTTAACTCAATATTTTTCCAATCAGTAATTTCGCTCGAAAAACTTACATTAGAAAAAATCGCTCGACTATCGTCTCGCGATTTTTTCATGTAAGTTTTTCTCGTCAAATTACTGATTGGCAAAATAATTTCGTTACAAAGAGAAATTTATCCGATAAAAAAAAAGCTCTTGTGTTTTTACTTATGATAAATTAACTCCTATATAAAAATGTCCATATGCGGGTGACATTTTTGTCACTTTGACAGCGATAAAAACCTACATAGCTTTTTATCACCGATAAAAATGCTTCTTCCTCCGATAAAAATGCTTCTTCCTGTTACATATCTAGTAGCCCTGCATCACTTAATTTATTTTGGCAGCTGACAGGTAATAACTATTAAGTATCGTTGAACGTAAAATACGAGTCGGTTTGGGGAAATTTCAACAAATATCAAAAGATCAATACTGCAAAACACAAGAAATACAAAATCGTCAATATGGAGACAATTTAAAAAGTTTTATTCATGTCGTTAATTTATCTTGCCAAAAAACACTCGAGCTTTTCTTTCAATCGGATAAATTTCTTTTTAACTCAATATTTTTCCAATCAGTAATTTCGCTCGAAAAACTTACATTAGAAAAAATCGCTCGACTATCGTCTCGCGATTTTTTCATGTAAGTTTTTCTCGTCAAATTACTGATTGGCAAAATAATTTCGTTACAAAGAGAAATTTATCCGATAAAAAAAAAGCTCTTGTGTTTTTACTTATGATAAAAAAACTATTCATAAATCTTTATTAAGTAAATAACAAGACGTTTTAATACAAAATTTATTCGCTTTTGGAATTAGTAGTACGAGCCCTAACAACTAAATGTCCGAACAAAAATTTATTAAAAACGTTAATTTACACAAACTAAATTATTTAATTAAAGAACTATATTAACAACATATTAAAGTCTATCATTTATAATAAATATTTAAATGTTTTTGTTTCTATACGCATTTAAATAAACTATGGGCTAAAAAAAACAAAAATATTGCACATTATCATGGCAACTAAATTTCGGAAAATTTAAGAAATTGCTATTTTAATATGGCGTTTCGAACCGATCTCATAAAAACTAAGTTCGGATTTGTGTATCCACTTTTTACAACACTGCCTCGATAAAGTCTTTCCTATTTCAGTATTCCACTGTGTTGTGATGGCGCTTAAAGTGTTATGACGACCCAGTTTGCAATTTTTTATTAGTAATCGTCGATCCCTATTACACACACTTCCACTATCACGATAGTGCCTAAATATATCCCCAACTGTTGACTTAGCCAAATCTAATTCATGCGCAATTTCGCGTATTTTTTTACCCCGAGAATATTTAGTGATTACGAATTTCACGAATTTTAATATTTGTCGCAGTTTCATTTTCTTTGCATTTGTTGCAATTTCGGTGTCTAACAATTAACTGTCACATATGATAAGTAAACATCAAAGTTATTTATTTTTATATACGGCAACTAGATAATTCCATTCAGTTGTAGCAATTGTGCAATTGTTGGGGCAACTGAACTGTTACGTGGACTTGATGCTCCTGTGTATTGTTTCACCGCGCACGTGTCGTAAGGCCGTATACGCACTAATTATTTACTCGTTGGTGACAGATTTTAATAACGCGGCACTTAAATATAACACCTTTATTTACAAAATTTACACTATTTGATACATAAAAATTGATGATTTGGTGATAAAGCAAGACTGTTGTCTTGTTGATAAAAATGAGACTGGTGCCTCTTAATATTAAATGTATACTGTTGCCTTGAGAATTGTTCTTATGACTGTTGTGTAGAACGCTGTTATGTTGAGTCATGTCTTGAACACTGTTGTATTGACACTTGCGACTGTTGTCGCGCACGCTGATCTGTTGAGACTGTTTAAGAATTGTAGGCAAAATTTACCCCTAACTTCAGTAAACTCTGGCACAATTAACAAAATAGGCCGCATCAGAATGCGGCCAGATGACGAACAAAGGTCGGCAAAATTCCCAAGAACCGCCTTGTTTGTAATCTGCGCCTACTAAAATAGCAAACATTGCAGATGGTTTTTAATTCTATATTAACTATAACTAAAATTCCCAGTTTATGATGCTTGCATTCTTCATTCTGATATTTTATGGTACAAAATTTAGTGAACGTGCGTTTGATAAAGCATTTGAAAGTTTCAAACTGTGTACATGGCACGTTCACTCATAAAACAAGGTAAATTGAAAAATGTCTAAAGAGTCCAGCAATAAAATAAGCACCGAATTGAATAAAGGATGATAAATATGAACGATGCCGCATCTTAAATTCAGGGAAACGTTTGCATTTTAATACGATAATAAAATATAGTTATACAAAGGTTTCAATTTTGTACATGACCCTTAGGTTCAAATACTATATTCTACGATTACTTATATTTAATATATACAAAATGAATAATACTTATATTTAATATATAATACAAATTAATTTCGTTTATAAGACGAAACACCAATATTTTTGTTTATTTATTCGCCCACAGTTTATTTCAGTATGTATAGAAAAAAAACATTTGATTATTTATTAAAAATGATAGACTTTAATATGTTGTTAATATAGTTCTTTAATTAAATAATTTAGTTTGTGTTAATTAACGTTTTCAACAAATTTTTATTTGTCCGAACATTAGTTGTTAGGGCTCGTAATTGTTACATTATAATTTCCATGATTTTTTACTATTAGAAAAAGACAACTTTTAAAATTGTAGAATAGTTAGTTAGGATTTAGTTATCTGTCAGAAAATTACACTATTAATTGTTACGTTACCTAGCAACAGTACCTATCAAAAGCATTTGTCAAAATTTATTACTATTATATTTTTGAAATTTAGTGATTTACTAGTTTATATAAAAACACAGGCCTGCATAAAATTTGTGATGACGTGATTTTTGTTTGTTAAGCTCAGTTTTTATTAAGCAATAAGTAATTAAAATACAGTTGGTCTCTACCTCCCACAGATTTTTTTTGCACAAAAGAAAAAGAAAAAAATATAAAAAAAATCTTATAATAGGCGTTTTAATACATTTTAAAATCAATGTCCTACTTCAAATTCTGGGTATTAACCCAAAAATGATATTCTGTTGTGGTTTTAAAAAAATTTGTTAAATAGGCTCTCATTACCTGATGTAAATCTTTTATTACATGTATTAATTTTGGACAAGATTTCCGAGAATTTTTACCTGCTAAATCCTATTTATTATGCTTTCACTTTATTAGTACTGCGAAGAAGGATTTCAAGTTTATCACTCCAAACAAAATTTATATTTTAATGTCATTTACTTCATTATAGCTCTGAGTGTCGATCAGTAAACAAGTAAAATTAATTTGTCTTTAGTGTTGTGCGTGGTATTTGATAAATAAACATTGCTTAAAAATATGTCTAGCCAGTGTTGCAAAAACAAACCAGATGATTTCTGTTATAGTTGTGGATATTTCGTCTTGAAAAAGTTTAAGAGACCAATTGGTGAATTTGTGAAAAATGCATATTATACTTATTTCAAAATCAAATTAGGAGATCAAGATAAAGATTGAGCACCGCACGTTGTTTGTAAGGTATGTGAAGAAGGTTTAAGACATTGGACCAAAGCGAATAGAAAAAGCCTTCCTTTTGGAATACCGATGGTTTGGAGAGAACCGCAAAATCATCATGAAGATTGCTACTTTTGTCTTTGTGATATTAAGGGGCATAATAGAAAAACTTTGAAACATATTTTGTTCCCAAACAATATTAAATCAGCTATCAGACCAGTTCCTCACAGTGATCATATACCTATACCTATACCCCCCAAAGTACTACAAGAAGATATTGAAACCTCTTCAACTTCCAGCTCCGTGCAGATGGATAGTGATTTTGAACCATCAACCTCAGGTCAAAACCAACCTCAGCTATTTTCACAAGCCGAACTGAATGATTTAGTAAGAGATTTGGGACTTACAAAAGATCTTTCTGAAGTCTAGGTCTAGGTTGAAACAAAAAAAATTTCTTGCCCCAGAAACTACCTTCAGATCTTCGTTTAGCTGAATATGACAGAAAAGCAACCAAACGAAACTTTTCTGAAAAACGAAAACGTTTTTTTTAAGAAGCATAAAGAATAAATAACTATTTCTAATAGTTTCTATGTGTATATTTTTGTATTTTTTTAAATATAATATACACTAGCTTATAAATGAAATAAATTGTGTTTTTTCTATATTTTTTGATTTTACTGGTTTGAAAAATAACCTTACGTGATACAAAAAAAATAAAAGCAGATTTGAAATTAGCGCTAACCAATTACTAGAAAACAGTTAAAATTTTTAAATCAACATTCAAAGAGTTGAAAAATGCAGGCCTGTGTAATTAATTACTACCCGATCATGAGTAAAATAGTATACAAACCTCGGCGGAAAGATTCATTCCCATTTCTAGATTAATTCTTTAAGAACATTGTAATCTCTCGACGATAATCAACCACTTCCCGCATCGGTACATAATATACATTTGTATTTTTATTTTCTCTCCTTTTCCCTCTTTTCGTGATCTTTAAAACGCTCCCTGGCATATCAAATAAATTATAACATTTAACAAAATATAGTATGGATCAATTACAGACATACATTTCACAGATCATAGCCACCCGAGACGTAAAGACCTTTTCAACACATTTTTTATGTTAACAAAGTGTAACGTCTTTAACATACTAAATAAATACGTTTCAAGCTTACATTTGTTTTATACAAAAAGAAAAACAACCGATCTAAATGCTATACGGCTATTCGGTAATATATTCGTCGAAAATTGTAGGAAAGGGCAAATAAAAGTTATGAATAGAAATGATCGTAAAAAAATTCTATACCTCCTAGACGAGTCAAGTGCACTTTATTCATGTGAAGTGCTCTTCAGAGATGCCGTCCCTTTGTCCTTTGACAATGAAACGAATCGATCGTTTCTGCTACCGAATCCCTTGCAATATTAGATAATCTTTAAAAGCCAATTTCTAAAAGATACATGGTTATACTGCTCGATGTTACAATCGCGAAAATAAATATATTCAATAAAAAACATGTTGACCTGAATAATTGTATGGGTATGGGATTGAAGAACAAATGTGCTGGCGACAATAATATAATTTTACGACTGTAATTTATGTCATTCTGGTTAGCATTATTTTTTATGTATGTTACAGTAATAGCCAGTGCATTTCGCTAATGGCTAACACATGCTTGTATTTTTGTATTTTACATACCTGCTCGAAGCCATAATAGTCTTGTCAACTGCAGAGGACGCGTTAAATTAAATACACGATTTTAATCGTTTCAGTCTGCTTTAAACAGACAAATTATAAATGCAGAGTAATTTTCTGAAAAGAAATGCTGTATTTAAAGTATTATAAAGTGTGATTTTAGAGAATAGCGCCCTCTCTATTCTCTAAAGCAGAATATTTTTCACCAGATGATATGATGGTTTTTGAAGGAACGGATGAAATATCACGAAGAAATATAAACTTTTTAAATGAACGAATGAAAATGACAAATGTGAAAATAAATAGAATAAAAATAAAATCTAAGGCAGGGGGTTTCAATTTTCTTAGCTACGCGACCCCCCAAATAGTAAATGTAAATAAAATTAATATTTCGCTATTAATTATTATTAATTTTGACTGTAATTATAAAAGTAAAAAAATATTTAATATTATATAATCACATTGCACCAATTTTATACATTAAGAAAATACCGAGAGTATAAGAAATGTAATACGACCATTCCTATTATTTTATGTCGCTACGTTTATAGCGACAGGTTTGAACATGCATGTATGAAGTGTTCATATATGAGCAATTTAGAAGTATGTAATCTCGTGTTTGAAAAAGTACCATGTACTAGCAAAAACTGCCTCTACTAGAAAACGTAACATCTACTACAACCCTGCTAAATTTCAGAAAGAAAAGAAAACTAATGTAACGAAATAAAATTATAATGAAAGAAACAATGCCTTTACACAAGGACATCGTGTAAAAAAAACTCACCTAAATAATATAGGGTTAACCACATGCTCCAAGAACACAAATCTTATGTTCTTGGTCGAAAATGGTCTTATCATATTTCAAAGGGTCATCAGACGCTTAAATTAAATAATAACAACCAAAATTACTTTTAGAAAGCTATTAAAAAAATAGAAAGTACGTCTGCAGCAAAAGCAACAGCAAAAGAGAGCTAGAATTTCTCAACTCGCTCTTATATACGAAAAGGTAAGTAGGTCTTAAAGAATTAACCGATAGGGGCAGACACTGTATAGAAGAAATTAATAATGAAATATACAGGCTGTTCGGCGACTCGACCGACAAATTTATACCATATACTGTGACGGTCATTGCGATCAAAAAATGTTATATGACCTATAGGTGATTCCTCTAATTTAGTAACCCTTGACGTATTAACGTATGATTGACAAATTAATGACTTTTGTGCTGTAATATTAATTTAAGTCATTATGCCGCGTTTTACTAATGCAGAATATGCTGATATGGTTTTCTTATATGGTTTTTGCAATGGAAGTGGACGCGCTGCAGCTGCGGATTACATCAGGCGATGCCCAGATCGCGTTGTTACTCACCACACAACATTTGCAAACGTTTTTCTCTGTTTAAGAGAGACAAGATCTTTCCCAAATCGTTGTGTAGAAAAAGATGGATTTGGAAACGCTGAAGTAGTTTTAAATGAAGTTGAACGAAGTCCTTCTATCAGTATTCTTAGAATATCTCATACAACGGGAATTCCTCAAACCAACGTATGGAGAATTCTGCACCTTAATGGGCTTTATCCCTATCGTTTACAAAAAGTCCAGCATTTACTTCCTGGAGATTTAGAAAATCGAGTACCGTATTGCCAGTGGTTACAAAATAATTTGGTTACGGATGAGGCCCAACTTACAAGGAATAGTATAAACACCACACGTAATTCTCATATCTGGGCGGACCAAAACCCACACGAAACAATCGTAGTTAACCACCAACATTATTTTTCCGTCAACGTATAGTGCGGCTTGTTAAATAATCATCTAATTGGGTCTCATTTTATTGAAGAACGTCTTAATGCAGAAACTTACATTCACTTTTTGGAAGAAGAATTGCCAAATTCCTTTGAAGATAGCATGTGATTCCAGCAAGATGGGACACCAGCACATTTTGGGAGACAAGTGACGGTGTTTCTTAATGAAAACTTTTCGGAAAGGTGGATAAGACGAGGTGGTTCTGTACATTGGCCAGCTCGGTCACCTAATTTGTCGCCTTTATATATTTTTTCATGGGGTTGCCTCAAATCTCGTGTGTATAGTAATGGTAAACCAGATATAGGTAAGAGAGATAAGAGTTAACTGACTGTATTAGTTGAAGCTATTAATTCTCTAAAGAACGAATTGGCATCAATTAACTGGCAACATTCTATGACACGAAGAATAGCTGCTTGATTAGAAAATGGCGGTTCTCATTTTGAACAGTTACTGTAATTTTGTGTTAAGCATCTATCAATTTATGAATAAATTTTCTTTTCTCATTTTTTTAAAATTTAACAGGTCATATAACATTTTTTGATTGTAATGATCGCCAGAGAATATGGTATAAATTTGTCGGCCGAGTCGCGGAACAGCCTGTATATTTAGAAAATTAATTCGCTACATCAAAATTCAGATAAAAAAATTAGGAATCTAGCGGACGAATAATATCAATTAATTACGATCTAATTAACGAATTATTAATCGAAAAGCCTAGTCTAAAAAGAATGACCACGAGATGACGCTGTCGTACAATACCCAAGGAGATCTTAAATGAAAATACTAATAACAAATCTAACGGAATTTGCTACAGACAAGCACGTAAAATATTCTACTAATTTTAAGATAAAATTCACATTAAACTTGTACAAATTAACCCAATTAACGAAATGACCGTCTACACTATAACAACTCTAACATATTTAGTGACAACAAAATATGAACGATATATTAAACAAAACCTAAAATGAAACCAAAGTTGCCTACCTCAATGCAAAATATATCGTGAATTTAATTAAATTTTAAATCAACTAGGAAAGTTACTATAATGAAATATCTGCTTTTATCTAACAATAGGATAAATATCCACCACAGAAAATATTAGTAAAAATTTTAAAAATCGAAATTTACAAAATATACGCGAAAATTGATGATATACGGATTCGTTCAAAAGTTACTGAAATAAATTACTAAAAATTAACAAGGGCCGATTTCAGCACGTTACATGTTATTAAGTAACATCCATAGAATTACTTGTATAGTTATTATTACAGTAAAACCTCTAATTATGGACACCTCCGACAATCGGACACCTCTAAAAAATGGACATTTTTTGTGGTACGAAATTTTATAATGGGTTTTCTTAACAATAGTCACTCCAAATATTGGACCCTCCATAAATCGGACGCGGACACCCTTTATTTCACCGAAGCAATAAAACATCTGTAAATATATCTCTTAATTAAGGACAGACAAGACGGGCGGCGCCGAATAAAATTTTGCAATTATGTATGTATGTATGTACTTTTATTGCTGCACACGTGGAAGTATATCTACTCGGGTTTTTCCCATAATACAAAGGAACGACGGTTTACCACTGGCCTACTCGTCAGGTGATAAGTGGAGTGATATGTATTTTGAATCAGTTTGAACTAGCCTTTGATAGTGTCAACATGGATTCTAGTAAAAGAAATCGGTTCCATTATAGATTGTATCGATGTAATTACTGATATCAGTGATGAAATGGAAAATGAGATTGAAGAGGAATTTGTAACTAGTATATCAAATATTTCAGAAGCCCATCAAAAATTAAAAGATCTTGAGAACTATTTCTTAAGCACTAACAGTTTTAACATTGCTAACAATATTTCTCAAGCTCTTCTTGAATGTGAATCTGAGATATTTAAACATAAAATGAAAAAAGCAAGACAAACAACAATTAATGATTATTTCAAGTAATATCTAGCATAAAATATGTATGTATGTATGTGTATTAAGTATTGTAAATTTTTTTCGACTTTCGTCTTATTATGTGTAATTAAATTGATATGAGAATGAATATTTTTTTTCGTTTTTTTTTCACCTCCACATTTTGGACACCTCCATATATTGGACATTTTAGGATTCCCCGTCAGTGTCCATTATAAGGAGGTTATACTGTAATAACTATTCACTTTCGCAATAAATAAAATTTTGTCTTCTATCGCTTAAAATATTTTATATGTTGAAAACGTTCTTTCGACTTCAACTGAAGTAATAGGTGTATATTTTAATGACGTCAAATGCTTGGGTTCTAAATGTAAATTATTATCTTTAACAGTCAAACTTAATGATAATGATAAAATCTTTGATATTTCTGCTTGATTTTTGAAAACCATCATTCTTTGTTGTAACACTATAAAATTTATCTAGAATAACTTTACCAGTTCGACCTGGAACATTTTTCAATAAATTTTCACAATGTTCTATAATAGAAATTGACTCTAATAAAGATATTCGGTCAGATTCTAATTTTTTAATTAATCCACTTAAAGAACTATAATGGGTTTTAATATACGTCAACTGATATAGAATCCCGCGTTTTTCGAATAAACTTTTGAATTTTATAATTGATTCAGCTGAATCAGAAAAATCTAATACAATGTTTTTATATGATTATAGTTATTCGCTTGGGATATGGGTGCGTTCAAACACGTTCCTCATGGGGTAATTACCAGTTCAGGAGGTAGAGGAACATTCGGCAATTTTTCTATATTACATTAAACCCTCCAAGGTCTACTGAGCAATAAATAATAATTAGATAATAAAAAAAGTAATAGTAATGATGATAATAAAAATAGAAATTAGAGAAATATATAAGAAGCGTATATTTTTGTTTTTACCCCGAGAATATTTAGTGATTACGAATTTCACGAATTTTAATATTTGTCGCAGTTTCATTTTCTTTGCATTTGTTGCAATTTCGGTGTCTAACAATTAACTGTCACATATGATAAGTAAACATCAAAGTTATTTATTTTTATATACGGCAACTAGATAATTCCATTCAGTTGTAGCAATTGTGCAATTGTTGGGGCAACTGAACTGTTACGTGGACTTGATGCTCCTGTGTATTGTTTCACCGCGCACGTGTCGTAAGGCCGTATACGCACTAATTATTTACTCGTTGGTGACAGATTTTAATAACGCGGCACTTAAATATAACACCTTTATTTACAAAATTTACACTATTTGATACATAAAAATTGATGATTTGGTGATAAAGCAAGACTGTTGTCTTGTTGATAAAAATGAGACTGGTGCCTCTTAATATTAAATGTATACTGTTGCCTTGAGAATTGTTCTTATGACTGTTGTGTAGAACGCTGTTATGTTGAGTCATGTCTTGAACACTGTTGTATTGACACTTGCGACTGTTGTCGCGCACGCTGATCTGTTGAGACTGTTTAAGAATTGTAGGCAAAATTTACCCCTAACTTCAGTAAACTCTGGCACAATTAACAAAATAGGCCGCATCAGAATGCGGCCAGATGACGAACAAAGGTCGGCAAAATTCCCAAGAACCGCCTTGTTTGTAATCTGCGCCTACTAAAATAGCAAACATTGCAGATGGTTTTTAATTCTATATTAACTATAACTAAAATTCCCAGTTTATGATGCTTGCATTCTTCATTCTGATATTTTATGGTACAAAATTTAGTGAACGTGCGTTTGATAAAGCATTTGAAAGTTTCAAACTGTGTACATGGCACGTTCACTCATAAAACAAGGTAAATTGAAAAATGTCTAAAGAGTCCAGCAATAAAATAAGCACCGAATTGAATAAAGGATGATAAATATGAACGATGCCGCATCTTAAATTCAGGGAAACGTTTGCATTTTAATACGATAATAAAATATAGTTATACAAAGGTTTCAATTTTGTACATGACCCTTAGGTTCAAATACTATATTCTACGATTACTTATATTTAATATATACAAAATGAATAATACTTATATTTAATATATAATACAAATTAATTTCGTTTATAAGACGAAACACCAATATTTTTGTTTATTTATTCGCCCACAGTTTATTTCAGTATGTATAGAAAAAAAACATTTGATTATTTATTAAAAATGATAGACTTTAATATGTTGTTAATATAGTTCTTTAATTAAATAATTTAGTTTGTGTTAATTAACGTTTTCAACAAATTTTTATTTGTCCGAACATTAGTTGTTAGGGCTCGTAATTGTTACATTATAATTTCCATGATTTTTTACTATTAGAAAAAGACAACTTTTAAAATTGTAGAATAGTTAGTTAGGATTTAGTTATCTGTCAGAAAATTACACTATTAATTGTTACGTTACCTAGCAACAGTACCTATCAAAAGCATTTGTCAAAATTTATTACTATTATATTTTTGAAATTTAGTGATTTACTAGTTTATATAAAAACACAGGCCTGCATAAAATTTGTGATGACGTGATTTTTGTTTGTTAAGCTCAGTTTTTATTAAGCAATAAGTAATTAAAATACAGTTGGTCTCTACCTCCCACAGATTTTTTTTGCACAAAAGAAAAAGAAAAAAATATAAAAAAAATCTTATAATAGGCGTTTTAATACATTTTAAAATCAATGTCCTACTTCAAATTCTGGGTATTAACCCAAAAATGATATTCTGTTGTGGTTTTAAAAAAATTTGTTAAATAGGCTCTCATTACCTGATGTAAATCTTTTATTACATGTATTAATTTTGGACAAGATTTCCGAGAATTTTTACCTGCTAAATCCTATTTATTATGCTTTCACTTTATTAGTACTGCGAAGAAGGATTTCAAGTTTATCACTCCAAACAAAATTTATATTTTAATGTCATTTACTTCATTATAGCTCTGAGTGTCGATCAGTAAACAAGTAAAATTAATTTGTCTTTAGTGTTGTGCGTGGTATTTGATAAATAAACATTGCTTAAAAATATGTCTAGCCAGTGTTGCAAAAACAAACCAGATGATTTCTGTTATAGTTGTGGATATTTCGTCTTGAAAAAGTTTAAGAGACCAATTGGTGAATTTGTGAAAAATGCATATTATACTTATTTCAAAATCAAATTAGGAGATCAAGATAAAGATTGAGCATCGCACGTTGTTTGTAAGGTATGTGAAGAAGGTTTAAGACATTGGACCAAAGCGAATAGAAAAAGCCTTCCTTTTGGAATACCGATGGTTTGGAGAGAACCGCAAAATCATCATGAAGATTGCTACTTTTGTCTTTGTGATATTAAGGGGCATAATAGAAAAACTTTGAAACATATTTTGTTCCCAAACAATATTAAATCAGCTATCAGACCAGTTCCTCACAGTGATCATATACCTATACCTATACCCCCCAAAGTACTACAAGAAGATATTGAAACCTCTTCAACTTCCAGCTCCGTGCAGATGGATAGTGATTTTGAACCATCAACCTCAGGTCAAAACCAACCTCAGCTATTTTCACAAGCCGAACTGAATGATTTAGTAAGAGATTTGGGACTTACAAAAGATCTTTCTGAAGTCTAGGTCTAGGTTGAAACAAAAAAAATTTCTTGCCCCAGAAACTACCTTCAGATCTTCGTTTAGCTGAATATGACAGAAAAGCAACCAAACGAAACTTTTCTGAAAAACGAAAACGTTTTTTTTAAGAAGCATAAAGAATAAATAACTATTTCTAATAGTTTCTATGTGTATATTTTTGTATTTTTTTAAATATAATATACACTAGCTTATAAATGAAATAAATTGTGTTTTTTCTATATTTTTTGATTTTACTGGTTTGAAAAATAACCTTACGTGATACAAAAAAAATAAAAGCAGATTTGAAATTAGCGCTAACCAATTACTAGAAAACAGTTAAAATTTTTAAATCAACATTCAAAGAGTTGAAAAATGCAGGCCTGTGTAATTAATTACTACCCGATCATGAGTAAAATAGTATACAAACCTCGGCGGAAAGATTCATTCCCATTTCTAGATTAATTCTTTAAGAACATTGTAATCTCTCGACGATAATCAACCACTTCCCGCATCGGTACATAATATACATTTGTATTTTTATTTTCTCTCCTTTTCCCTCTTTTCGTGATCTTTAAAACGCTCCCTGGCATATCAAATAAATTATAACATTTAACAAAATATAGTATGGATCAATTACAGACATACATTTCACAGATCATAGCCACCCGAGACGTAAAGACCTTTTCAACACATTTTTTATGTTAACAAAGTGTAACGTCTTTAACATACTAAATAAATACGTTTCAAGCTTACATTTGTTTTATACAAAAAGAAAAACAACCGATCTAAATGCTATACGGCTATTCGGTAATATATTCGTCGAAAATTGTAGGAAAGGGCAAATAAAAGTTATGAATAGAAATGATCGTAAAAAAATTCTATACCTCCTAGACGAGTCAAGTGCACTTTATTCATGTGAAGTGCTCTTCAGAGATGCCGTCCCTTTGTCCTTTGACAATGAAACGAATCGATCGTTTCTGCTACCGAATCCCTTGCAATATTAGATAATCTTTAAAAGCCAATTTCTAAAAGATACATGGTTATACTGCTCGATGTTACAATCGCGAAAATAAATATATTCAATAAAAAACATGTTGACCTGAATAATTGTATGGGTATGGGATTGAAGAACAAATGTGCTGGCGACAATAATATAATTTTACGACTGTAATTTATGTCATTCTGGTTAGCATTATTTTTTATGTATGTTACAGTAATAGCCAGTGCATTTCGCTAATGGCTAACACATGCTTGTATTTTTGTATTTTACATACCTGCTCGAAGCCATAATAGTCTTGTCAACTGCAGAGGACGCGTTAAATTAAATACACGATTTTAATCGTTTCAGTCTGCTTTAAACAGACAAATTATAAATGCAGAGTAATTTTCTGAAAAGAAATGCTGTATTTAAAGTATTATAAAGTGTGATTTTAGAGAATAGCGCCCTCTCTATTCTCTAAAGCAGAATATTTTTCACCAGATGATATGATGGTTTTTGAAGGAACGGATGAAATATCACGAAGAAATATAAACTTTTTAAATGAACGAATGAAAATGACAAATGTGAAAATAAATAGAATAAAAATAAAATCTAAGGCAGGGGGTTTCAATTTTCTTAGCTACGCGACCCCCCAAATAGTAAATGTAAATAAAATTAATATTTCGCTATTAATTATTATTAATTTTGACTGTAATTATAAAAGTAAAAAAATATTTAATATTATATAATCACATTGCACCAATTTTATACATTAAGAAAATACCGAGAGTATAAGAAATGTAATACGACCATTCCTATTATTTTATGTCGCTACGTTTATAGCGACAGGTTTGAACATGCATGTATGAAGTGTTCATATATGAGCAATTTAGAAGTATGTAATCTCGTGTTTGAAAAAGTACCATGTACTAGCAAAAACTGCCTCTACTAGAAAACGTAACATCTACTACAACCCTGCTAAATTTCAGAAAGAAAAGAAAACTAATGTAACGAAATAAAATTATAATGAAAGAAACAATGCCTTTACACAAGGACATCGTGTAAAAAAAACTCACCTAAATAATATAGGGTTAACCACATGCTCCAAGAACACAAATCTTATGTTCTTGGTCGAAAATGGTCTTATCATATTTCAAAGGGTCATCAGACGCTTAAATTAAATAATAACAACCAAAATTACTTTTAGAAAGCTATTAAAAAAATAGAAAGTACGTCTGCAGCAAAAGCAACAGCAAAAGAGAGCTAGAATTTCTCAACTCGCTCTTATATACGAAAAGGTAAGTAGGTCTTAAAGAATTAACCGATAGGGGCAGACACTGTATAGAAGAAATTAATAATGAAATATACAGGCTGTTCGGCGACTCGACCGACAAATTTATACCATATACTGTGACGGTCATTGCGATCAAAAAATGTTATATGACCTATAGGTGATTCCTCTAATTTAGTAACCCTTGACGTATTAACGTATGATTGACAAATTAATGACTTTTGTGCTGTAATATTAATTTAAGTCATTATGCCGCGTTTTACTAATGCAGAATATGCTGATATGGTTTTCTTATATGGTTTTTGCAATGGAAGTGGACGCGCTGCAGCTGCGGATTACATCAGGCGATTTCCAGATCGCGTTGTTACTCACCACACAACATTTGCAAACGTTTTTCTCTGTTTAAGAGAGACAAGATCTTTCCCAAATCGTTGTGTAGAAAAAGATGGATTTGGAAACGCTGAAGTAGTTTTAAATGAAGTTGAACGAAGTCCTTCTATCAGTATTCTTAGAATATCTCATACAACGGGAATTCCTCAAACCAACGTATGGAGAATTCTGCACCTTAATGGGCTTTATCCCTATCGTTTACAAAAAGTCCAGCATTTACTTCCTGGAGATTTAGAAAATCGAGTACCGTATTGCCAGTGGTTACAAAATAATTTGGTTACGGATGAGGCCCACCTTACAAGGAATGGTATAAACACCACACGTAATTCTCATATCTGGGCGGACCAAAACCCACACGAAACAATCGTAGTTAACCACCAACATTATTTTTCCGTCAACGTATAGTGCGGCTTGTTAAATAATCATCTAATTGGGTCTCATTTTATTGAAGAACGTCTTAATGCAGAAACTTACATTCACTTTTTGGAAGAAGAATTGCCAAATTCCTTTGAAGATAGCATGTGATTCCAGCAAGATGGGACACCAGCACATTTTGGGAGACAAGTGACGGTGTTTCTTAATGAAAACTTTTCGGAAAGGTGGATAAGACGAGGTGGTTCTGTACATTGGCCAGCTCGGTCACCTAATTTGTCGCCTTTATATATTTTTTCATGGGGTTGCCTCAAATCTCGTGTGTATAGTAATGGTAAACCAGATATAGGTAAGAGAGATAAGAGTTAACTGACTGTATTAGTTGAAGCTATTAATTCTCTAAAGAACGAATTGGCATCAATTAACTGGCAACATTCTATGACACGAAGAATAGCTGCTTGATTAGAAAATGGCGGTTCTCATTTTGAACAGTTACTGTAATTTTGTGTTAAGCATCTATCAATTTATGAATAAATTTTCTTTTCTCATTTTTTTAAAATTTAACAGGTCATATAACATTTTTTGATTGTAATGATCGCCAGAGAATATGGTATAAATTTGTCGGCCGAGTCGCGGAACAGCCTGTATATTTAGAAAATTAATTCGCTACATCAAAATTCAGATAAAAAAATTAGGAATCTAGCGGACGAATAATATCAATTAATTACGATCTAATTAACGAATTATTAATCGAAAAGCCTAGTCTAAAAAGAATGACCACGAGATGACGCTGTCGTACAATACCCAAGGAGATCTTAAATGAAAATACTAATAACAAATCTAACGGAATTTGCTACAGACAAGCACGTAAAATATTCTACTAATTTTAAGATAAAATTCACATTAAACTTGTACAAATTAACCCAATTAACGAAATGACCGTCTACACTATAACAACTCTAACATATTTAGTGACAACAAAATATGAACGATATATTAAACAAAACCTAAAATGAAACCAAAGTTGCCTACCTCAATGCAAAATATATCGTGAATTTAATTAAATTTTAAATCAACTAGGAAAGTTACTATAATGAAATATCTGCTTTTATCTAACAATAGGATAAATATCCACCACAGAAAATATTAGTAAAAATTTTAAAAATCGAAATTTACAAAATATACGCGAAAATTGATGATATACGGATTCGTTCAAAAGTTACTGAAATAAATTACTAAAAATTAACAAGGGCCGATTTCAGCACGTTACATGTTATTAAGTAACATCCATAGAATTACTTGTATAGTTATTATTACAGTAAAACCTCTAATTATGGACACCTCCGACAATCGGACACCTCTAAAAAATGGACATTTTTTGTGGTACGAAATTTTATAATGGGTTTTCTTAACAATAGTCACTCCAAATATTGGACCCTCCATAAATCGGACGCGGACACCCTTTATTTCACCGAAGCAATAAAACATCTGTAAATATATCTCTTAATTAAGGACAGACAAGACGGGCGGCGCCGAATAAAATTTTGCAATTATGTATGTATGTATGTACTTTTATTGCTGCACACGTGGAAGTATATCTACTCGGGTTTTTCCCATAATACAAAGGAACGACGGTTTACCACTGGCCTACTCGTCAGGTGATAAGTGGAGTGATATGTATTTTGAATCAGTTTGAACTAGCCTTTGATAGTGTCAACATGGATTCTAGTAAAAGAAATCGGTTCCATTATAGATTGTATCGATGTAATTACTGATATCAGTGATGAAATGGAAAATGAGATTGAAGAGGAATTTGTAACTAGTATATCAAATATTTCAGAAGCCCATCAAAAATTAAAAGATCTTGAGAACTATTTCTTAAGCACTAACAGTTTTAACATTGCTAACAATATTTCTCAAGCTCTTCTTGAATGTGAATCTGAGATATTTAAACATAAAATGAAAAAAGCAAGACAAACAACAATTAATGATTATTTCAAGTAATATCTAGCATAAAATATGTATGTATGTATGTGTATTAAGTATTGTAAATTTTTTTCGACTTTCGTCTTATTATGTGTAATTAAATTGATATGAGAATGAATATTTTTTTTCGTTTTTTTTTCACCTCCACATTTTGGACACCTCCATATATTGGACATTTTAGGATTCCCCGTCAGTGTCCATTATAAGGAGGTTATACTGTAATAACTATTCACTTTCGCAATAAATAAAATTTTGTCTTCTATCGCTTAAAATATTTTATATGTTGAAAACGTTCTTTCGACTTCAACTGAAGTAATAGGTGTATATTTTAATGACGTCAAATGCTTGGGTTCTAAATGTAAATTATTATCTTTAACAGTCAAACTTAATGATAATGATAAAATCTTTGATATTTCTGCTTGATTTTTGAAAACCATCATTCTTTGTTGTAACACTATAAAATTTATCTAGAATAACTTTACCAGTTCGACCTGGAACATTTTTCAATAAATTTTCACAATGTTCTATAATAGAAATTGACTCTAATAAAGATATTCGGTCAGATTCTAATTTTTTAATTAATCCACTTAAAGAACTATAATGGGTTTTAATATACGTCAACTGATATAGAATCCCGCGTTTTTCGAATAAACTTTTGAATTTTATAATTGATTCAGCTGAATCAGAAAAATCTAATACAATGTTTTTATATGATTATAGTTATTCGCTTGGGATATGGGTGCGTTCAAACACGTTCCTCATGGGGTAATTACCAGTTCAGGAGGTAGAGGAACATTCGGCAATTTTTCTATATTACATTAAACCCTCCAAGGTCTACTGAGCAATAAATAATAATTAGATAATAAAAAAAGTAATAGTAATGATGATAATAAAAATAGAAATTAGAGAAATATATAAGAAGCGTATATTTTTGTTTTTAAATTATATGCAAACCGCTCTAACAATATAATTCGTAGAAAAATTAAACGTTCTGGGGTTCTTTAAATACATTTAACTCAGGGTTCGTGTATAAACAAATATTATTTATTTTTGTGCTCCGAACTAACATGTGCTATGTCTTCTACAAGGGGGGGTTCTCGTGTCGTATGTCACATTCAGTCTTATTCTTTCTTTATACTTACCAGTTTTTCTTAATGACGTCTCAGGTGTACTGAACAAGGTATTTAATTTGCTTAGTTGTTGTCAAACAGAATGTTGTTCAGGGAGAAATAAAAAAAGACGCTGGTAAATTAAATTAATCTTTAATAAAATTAGCTGTCAGAATCCACAACAAATAATTAAATGAACATACATAAAAAATTTAAAAAACTGAAATAGAATAAAATATGAAACAATATTATACAATATCTTTGATGGAATTAACGAGGTAAATGCATAAACATAAGCATAAGTGAGTTATATCTAAAATGAGTACTAAGTTTATGTTAACGCGTCGTATGTGTGGACGTTTTTATGTATACAACAATATAGAGTAAGCAATCTTTGTTTACAATATACTAATTTAATAATGATAACTTTAGTATTTTCTAATTTTTTTTGTGAATTAAAGGATATTTTATTTTGAAATTGTTTTATAAATGCTTTAAGAGCAGAGTTTGAAATTCAATTTTATATTTTCTTTTAAATACCTGACAAAAATTCGGAAGTAAATGATTGGCGCTTTATCTTCCTACGCTGCAAATCTATTGCTTTTTCTTGCAGCCTCCAGGTTGGTTGTTTGCCAATCGCGCGGGAGCAACGAGAAATTGCCGGGAACTGGTTGGCTTTTTCCCGCCAAAACTGCGAACGGCCAAATTTTCTTAATGGGAGGACTCTCTTTGGTAGAATTTAGCATCGGAATAATATTTCGTTGATATCTCGGCACCTTTTTCTTCGAAGTCGTAGATTTTATGCAGTATTAATTTTTTTCTTTGTATATTTGTTTGGCGTCGGTAGACGATTTGACTTTAACTCAAATATCTTGACTCTAAGAAGAGATATTGTCGCACCGAAACTTTTAAAATGCGTAGATATTTTATATCGATCTTTTAACACTACTTTAATTATCACACAACGAATACCTCTGCACAATTTTAATTTTCAATTACGTAGGGTCCGCGAACGTATCTACTCGCCCTGGCGATATTCGTGTAGCCCCCGGATGCAAGGATTTTCATCGCGATCATCTTTTTTCTTAGATATTTGCTTGGACGCCATGAACATAGTTTCTAACAGTTATAAATATTTGAAATAGATTTTAATAAAATTGATAATTGAAATTCAGAAAGACTAACGTAGAAATTAATTATTTTAGAGAAAACATTTAAATAGAAAATAATATGTGTTACTAGTAGAGAATATAATCCCTAGAATGTTTTCCAATCCCAAGAGTACGGGATTTTTGGAGCGTAATCCCGGGATCCTCGGATTAGACTATGTGGTTTCTAAATGGGTTCAAATGTAAAAAAAAACTTAAGTAATTTTTTAAAAATTATTTATTAATATTGTTGCACAACACAATACACAATATACTAAAATAAGGAACAAAAAAGACAATACATCGAAAATAATCGCACAAATACCAAAGCATCCAATGTTTGACTTCCAAGCCTGCTTCGTAGTTTATTTCCAACATAAGCAGCAGCTGAAAACGCTCGCTCAGGTTCTACACTGGTTGGAGAAATAGACAATAGATATTTATATGTTAATTCTAAGTGATATCCACGAACTCCTCTATTTTCGAACAGGCTCATTTCGCGTCTAATATTATTTATAAACCCCGATTCTTTTTGTACTTCAGGATCTGGTTTCCGGGATTCCATGCTCTTATTAATTTCCAGCTGTAACTTTTTCTTTAGTGTCAATTGGGGTTGGGGTTTGTTGCTTTAGCTCATCATCTGTTTGTGATCCTGACCTTTCTTCTTCTTCCGTGTCATCTCGACTATTTAGTCTTTTAACAATAGTCTTTATTTGCGCCCTCACTAACGCCTGTGTAGGAAATGAAATAAATCATGCCATTCCAAATCCCATAATAACTGATTTTCATCATCTTTTCGTGGATTTTGTAAATAATTCAACACACCAGTTAAATCATCATATCGTCGTTGCTTTATACGTTCCACTAAGGATGTTTTCATTTTATTGGCGAGTGCTGAGTTTTTGCTAGACATGTTTTATAAGAAATTTCAAAGCGGCATCAGCTGTGCATAAATTAGCATCTCGTCGACAGATTGCTTCTACTGTTAATAATTGGGGTCAGCACATCAACAATTTTATTTACCAAGTCAAAATCAGCATCTTCTAAACAGATTCGATGATTGAGATCTATAAGAGCTTTTTGAATGCAGGTTTTTAAAAGAGAAAATCGTTCCAGCATGGTTAAAAGACTATTCCACCTGGTGTTACAGTCCAAAAGAAGTCATATTCAATATTCACATATTTTTGAAGTACTGTTTTATTTTTCAGTAGTGATCTTTCGAAATACACTACAACTTTGCGGATTTTCTTTATCAGCTCATTAATGTTTTCATCTTTCGTTAACTCTGGTATGTGTTCTCGCGAAAGTTCATTTTGTGACATTAAGATTAAACCTGATTGTGGACAGTCTAAGTCTTCTAAATTCATAATCATAGCTATCGTTCATATAATCAGCAGTCACAGCTGGTTCATTTATGGTATCATCTGATTCTGAAGTAGGGCTGTCTTGCCTGTCTTGAAAATAATTCTTTATTTTATAAAGGACATCACAGACGGCCAAACTGATACCATGTGCGAGACACAGTTGTTGTTCAGTGCAAACAAGCTGTCCCACCTTTAACATAACGTTCGGTTCATCGATTATAGTAGCCACGATATCAGTTTCCAGGGAAATATCAAATTTACTTAGACGCTCTTTCAATATACGAAGACAAGTTTCAGCCGCCATACTTCCATGAATAGGAACGAGTCCTAAGCTCCAAATTTTTTTTTATAAATGAACGTTGACAGCCATGTATCGTTTATTGGACGTTGATGTCCGCTCGTCGAAAGATAGACTGAATCTTTCACCTGCACTTTTCAAATGTTTTAATTCTGCAGTTACTTGCTTTCTGATTTGTTCACTGTAATTCATAACACGCTTTCGAATTGTGACAGCTGATTTTGGTAAATCCGTGTATCTCGCTAGGAGCAATTTTCTCAAATCGTCTGAAGTAATGAATACACTGAATGGAAATCCGTCTAATGCAATCATTCTTGCCAAAACATCATCCAGGCTACCGTCGGCACTTTCAGTAAAATAATCTGCTAACTTTCGTTTAGCTGGCGGCGGTGCTGTGTTCAGATTTTCAGAATCTTGACTTGTTGAAGCTGTTAAACGATTAACGTCCGCTAAAATCTTAATGTTATGTTTTGATGACAAATGTGTATGTAATCCCTCAGTCAATCCACCCAAAGTCTTGAGAATGGCAGGGCATCGCTTACATTTAGCACTATTCCCGTCATTCGTAACTAAAAAATAACTCCACGCTGACGACGTATCACTGTTTTTTTTATGTCGAACAAAGTCTCCCGCCATTTAAAATAGCTTTTTCAGATAATCGACTTTTAAATTTAAATGACGTAACCTGCGTAACCTTGTCGCTGGTAGAATAATAAATGAAAAAAGTAAATCCTAATAAGCGTATTTATACTTTCGTACAATTACTTTAACAGGATTGTATTGAAGTATGTCTGGCGGGGAAGTCCCTTCTAAGTTACATATTATTTGAGCTGTACCTGTCTAGTTCTTTTATCGTACGGCGTACCTAAGGTTGATTATTTGTCTTTATGTAATAAGTGCCCTTAACATAATCTAGGTAAGGTCATTGTCAAGGCGCAACGGATTACGGAATGCAAACTGGCATTCCCGAAAATCCCGAGATTAGCCAAGTACAGTTCCGGGATTTACGGGATCAAAACCCGGCCGGGATCCCGATATCCGGGGATTCGGGATCCAGGGATTGCATTCTCTAGTTACTAGTAACTCGGTATCCATGTCGATGCATTGTTACATATATCATACAACATCAGTATAGCTAAATTCAGGTTACAATGTTTACTATACAGTGTGACATTTCTTTACCTAAATAAATAAATAATTACAAAAGATTCCTTGCAAAACATAAACTTGTGTTTCTTAGTAAATATAAATATCAAATGGAAATAATTAAAAAAATATTAACTTAATAAATACAATAATAAGTGTTATGTTCAAACAAAAATATTTGTGTTGTGCTTTCCTCGATTCTGTTTTCTTGCATGTGAATTTAATTTGTTCTTGGCTACTTACTTTTCGAAATCGTACCTAAGGATACCAATGTAATATATATACTTGGACACATAGAGGTGTTTCTTAAATATTTTTTACGTTCGAAATTAAAGAATTAACTAAAGGCAGCCAACTTCTAATTTCCTCGCATACTCTATTTATTTCATGCGGTAGATTCACGTGTCACGTGTCATTTTTGTAATAAAAAAATTTTAAATATGCCTCTGCTTTAGTCATATACGCTGCCGCATCTGTGACGAAAACAAGAATTTTGTCAATCGGCAGAATATCGGGAGCAAAAAAGTCATGAAACTTTCATTAACAAAGCAAACAATTTCTACGCTAATGGTTTTTATAACTCTTTCGTACTGACTAAAAAAGATTTTGGCAAAATATTTTGGTTAACAACACCAACTAATAAATTTGCAATATAGCGACCACGAACACCGGTCGTTTCATCAAAAATATGCGATTTTATGTTGAAAATGAAAAAAAACTATTCACTTTATGCACACGAACTAAAAATATGAACTAAAGCTTAATTTTATGCAAAATATGTAATCTTTTATACCGTTAATCGCATCATTTCAGTGTAGAATGAATATATCCACAATATTGGGGTGATTTCCTAATAATAAAAAATACGTGAAATCAATATGATAAAACAAATAGCGGTAAACAATAGTTATAGAAGTAGCGTAATTGACAGTATACTAAAGAAAAAACAGTTACAAGTGGCCCTTAGTTTAGTATATCCTAAAGATAGTGCTAATTTGAAACAATTTGTCTCGTTAACTTACTTCGGTAATATAAGCGAGCAAATTGGAAATATAATTTCAAAAAATAATAGTAATGTTAGTATAGCTTACAAACCATATGTAAAAACAAGTAATTTCATTTTTAACGCAAAACCTAAAACAGATATCAATAACAAATCAGGAGTGTATAAGTTATATTGTAATGATTGTAAAAGTGTATATATAGGTCAGACTGGTCGAAGTTTTATTATACGGGAAAAAGAACACAGGAGGTCATATAAACTAAAGAAGACAGATTCAACATTCGCAAACCATCTTATTACAGAAAGACATACATTTGGTCACCGTAAAATATTGCATTTGGCCGAGAAAGGTCGTAAATTAAATATTTTAGAGGCCCTAGAGATTTTTAAAAGCCTGAACAACACAATAGATATCGTTTTAAATGAACAGTTGGATCTTATATATACACCTCTTTTCCAATGTTGTATATAATAGTTAAGTATACAGTACAAATCTCTTCCCTATAGTCAGTAGAATATGCATACATACGTGTATTACGTATGTGTGTGTTCGTGAAGTGAGAAGTAGGGATGGGGACTGTGGAGACGAGCAGCGATGCACGCCTTTCTCGAAAAGATACCCATTAGTTACAGTTTACTTGCAAATGTGGATGGTTTGGTTAACTGTTGCGAATAGATTTCAGTTACGTTTATTTATTCTATCAAAGTTCCAGTATTTGTTTTCTTGGTTTTATTAAATTTAAGGCTATTGATTACGTATAAGCTAACTTGTGTCGGTATTCACGATGGATATTTTTACCCTTGAACAAAAAAAAATTGTAAATCAGTATCATCTTGGTCGCACCATAAGAGAAATTGCACGGGTATTTCAAATTAACTTTCAACGTACCATTTCGTTTGAAACGATAAGACACATAATTAAAAATTTTGAAAAATATGGCTGTTTAAATCTGTTAAAACATACGAAGGTTTTATTTATTATGTATAGAAAATAGAAGTTATTATAATTTACCGCTTTATTTATTGTTATTGTTATAGGTATATCTGACATTGTTTTAAACGTTAAAAATATTAAAATCTTCTAAAAAATCCACTCTTATTTGTGTTAATTATTACATAAAGTCCCTATTATTGCCGCTAGTTCCACATTCATCGACGTTTATACTATGTATGTGCTTACATTCATATGTATGCATTGCAGGCTGCTGCTCCGTGCAGTCCCCACTCCTCGCTCTCGAACGCACACATACGTAATACACGTTTGTAGGTGACTATAGGGAAGAGATTTTTACTGTATAGTAGTAATTTTAAATAGTAAATAACATCATAAACAACCCCCATATATTTTTGTGTCATTTATAAGTTCTATGTAGGCCTGTAACTTTTGCAGTTTGATAATGACATTGTATGTCGAAACCGCGGTCACGATTATGTGTGAATAAAGTGGTAAAACAACGTTATTGTTTTATTTTATTTTATTATTTTCAAAACGAATTACGGAAGTTACAGCTACCAGTATTAATTTTCTTAAATAAAATATATGTTTTTTACATAAAATCCGAACTGTAATTATTATTAATATTATTCATATAAAAATAGTTACAAGAACGTTAAGTAATCCTGCGTTCGAATTCCCCAGTTTAAACGAATTAGAACCAATTTCGACAGAAGACTGGCATTCTAGTATCTCAGTTGCGTTTAATGTTTTATTTTTCGCGACACCTTCCAGACAATGACAAAAATAAACTTTGAATTTCCTCGTTATTGCATGCAACGCAGACGTTGTACAGTAATACACAAATAAATACCATCTGGAAATAACTAGAAGCCCACGTTTCGTCATGTTTACATTAATCAAAGGCGCTATTAATAAGTCCTGTAAACATACGGCTGTTGTTTTAATATCAAATATGTGTGTACTTAAAAATGAAGTGGAAGTTTACGTTTTATATTTATACATGCATATATACTGCAACTGCATTACAGTTTTGCAGAAAAATATGAGTTATTGCCTTGGCAAAGACGTAGATATTATGTGTGCTTTTTTGATGTCCCAAGGATGCTTGTTGCGTAGAAATTTGTGCGTATGTAATACTTTTATAGTTTTACCAAATGACCTTCTATGGTCTGCATCATAAAGAAAAAGACAAAAAACGAACAAATCACCTGAACATTTGTGACGATACAAAATATTAGTTGTAAAATCAAACATTAATTACTTTATTATTCATTTACTTAATCAAGAAAATAACCTCAGAAACAGTTGTTACAATAACGTACTGTATTCCATTATAGCTAAATATGTTCCTAAAAAACTAAATCCATATCCTACTATCCTGCACGTTTTACACTAGTGATCAATAAAGACGTCAGACTATGTGCCCCAGCAGTAGCGTTGCGTGGAGAGTTTAGCAGAATAACAGTGCGCTTTCTTAAAAATAAATATATCGAATCCCTATACAAAACGTTAAGAAAAAACATAAATAACTTACCCAACATGTTTACATTGTTGCAAAAAATTGCGGATGTGCGCGATGAAAAAACTGCACCATAATATATGTTTCTGTATTAGTCTCGGAAAGGTTCGTACGTAGCGACGTATATATATGTTTATATACAGAGAAGGATTGTTCGACGATGTTATATTTGCATAGTTAAAGCGCTCTTTGTATCTGTACAACGGATCTTCAGTATTGGTAAAAAGTTATTTATGTTTTTTCTTAACGTTTTGTATAGGGATTCGTATATTTATTTAAGTAAGCGCACTGTTATTCTGCTAAACTCTCCACGCAACGCTACTGCTGGGCCACATAGTCTGGCGTCTTTAGTGATCAACATCAATTTGAAAAATGAAGAAAAATTTAGATTTTCCCAAAGAATATTGTATTTCTTACTAAGTGTATTTCTAACTAAGTCTTTAATTTCTTGAGCGTATAGTGTTTACATAGCAAATGTAGAAGAAGACTTCAAATCGAACTCTAGAGATTTGTGGAAATTTCTTCTTCTTCTTCTTCTTCTTCTTTCAATAAACGCAAATCCACTAGAATTCTTGGTATTCTCTTTGACAATGACATTATATTTTTTGACCTATGTACTCGCCAATAATTAATAAACCGACCACATGAAGTTGGCTTTCTATGCCAATTCCTTTTGAATTGGTATAGATCTGCTCAGTTCATTAATTAATATTCTCATCATCCTCTTAATCAAAAGTATAACGCCGTCATAGCTATGAAAAACAGAATAGCACATATAAGTCATACTACCTTCTTAAAGAACTTTTCAGCATCTTCGTCAACAAAAGGTATCCTAAGCATATACTGAACAAATGATATACAGAGTGTCCCGTATCGTTATGTTCAAATTTTAGGAGTGTAAAGTAGACTTCATTTCAAGTAACAAAAACGCAAAACTTGTATATCCATTTTTATTTGTTTCAAAGTTACAGATATATGAATGTGATTGTCAGACCATGAAAAAAAATGTAATCCTAAAGTCAATACAAACTGATTTTATTTAAAAAAAGTTATACGATTCAATAACAGGCGCATAATAACGTCGCATAATAAAATGTTATTCTAAAATAAATAAACACGTGTCGTAGTGCATACAGTAATTTCTTGGAGAACTACAAAAAAGAGTACCGGAAATTGATTTAGGAGTGCCACGAACGACAGTTTGGCGAATTTTAAAACGTGAGGGCTTATATCCATATCGACATGGTTTGCTTGAGGCAGATCACTATGCCCTTCGATATTAAGACAGTCACGGCTTCATTTTAATTTCTGCAGAACAGTCCTCTGAACAGATGAATCTACGTTCACGAGAAGTGGTGTTATAAATCTGAGAAACCTGCACAGGTGGTCATCAGAAAATCCCAAAGCTATACGCCCATCTAAATTGCAACATGAATTTTCTATTAACGTTTGAGCAGCCCTAATCGAGGACTTGTTGATTGGTCCTGTCGTTCTCCCTGGGAGGTTCAATTTCTTATTGACGAACTGCCAGGTTTTTTAGAGGATGTCCCACTGGACATCCTCCACCACATTTCGGAATTGCTGTTCGAAATTGGGTTAACGTCAATTATCCAAGATAGATTGGTCAAGGTGGTCCTGTTGCATGGCCACCCATATCACCCGATCTTAATCCCCTTGACTTTTATTTATGGGGGTACATGAAGAATTTAGTCTACGCGCAAGTTTCGAACACAAGAGAAGAGTTGTTGTATCGTATTCACCTGGCTGCCGAGCAAATCCGACAAAACAAGTATAAAATTCGGATAAGTACTTCTTCTGTTGGCTTACGGACACAAGCCTGCATTCAACAAGGAGGTGGACATTTCGAAATAATTATTAATTGAACTTTTATAAATAAAATCAGTTTTTATTGACTTTAGGATTAAATTTTTTTTCATGATCTGGGAATCACATTCATAGATCTGTAACTTTGACACAAATAAAAATGGATGTACAAGTTTTGCGTTTTTGCTACTTGAAATGAAATCTACTTTACACTCCTAAAATTTGAACATAACGATACGGAACACCTTGTATAGCTCCAACTTTTTCGATGGCCCTACTGAGGATGTTCCTGCGGACAGTGTGATTTACAAGAAAATCCCATATATTGGTGGTCTTACTCTATTCACTTATATCATACTTTAAACAATTTAGTAACATTAAAATAGCCAAATATAACACATATACTTTGAAAAAATTATATAGTTAGACCAAGGATGTAACACCTTTGTTTTTAGATAGTCATATTGTCTACAGGATACCGTGTTTGGATTGTGACGGCGTGTACATAGGTCAAACATCGCACAACCCAAAGTAATATATTGGTAAGAGGTCTTGTGCAGTGGTGGATAATCTGCTAAATCTGCTACTGTAATATACTCGGTGTTGGCATGTAGTTGCCTTGCTAAGTTTTGTTAACTAGTTTTGTATTGTTTAATGTATAGTTTATTTTTGGTTTCGATATTTTTATGACATCAGTTTTTTGCTATGTGTTTTATATTTTTATTTTTATATTTCAACGTGTATGTATATATGTTTTTAAAAGGTTGACTGGAACAAATAACTATCCAATTTAATGTTTAAATGTTGGGTAATAAATTTTAACATGTTTACTTATGTCACTGATAATTTATAACTCTATATTCGTAAGTATATTATTATTGTTATATGCATTCGTATATTGTGGATCTTGTTAATATTGTAGCATCTCCTGATGAAGCAACCAACGATTGCGAAAGATAGAGAGTGAAATAAATGAGTTTTATTTGACACACCGCTTACCCGTTTATTAATTATTCATTCTGTTCTATCAATACGTAGAAGTTTCCTATAGAAACTATATTTTCCTCGTTTCAATATTTGAGTTGTGCATTTAATTAACTGTTTGAAATAGAATTACACACCCTAGTAACAAAAATTAATTAAAATCTGTTCTTCGCGAATAAAGTACGTCATTTCGCCAACCTAGTTTATCATAGTTTAATTATTTTTTTTTCGTTTTGCCCAAATTTTTGTTTTGTTTAAGAATTACTTATTCTAACACAGTAGTAATACGGGTAGATTACAGTTTTTAAATGAAATGACCTTTGCGGATTTGTACGCCTGCATATTTGATTAATAATGTGTTCGATGTACTTGTGGCCTTAAATTGCGGTCACTGTTTGCGGTTTGCAATTTGTTAGCTGGAAAGCTATCACGACCGACATTGATTGCGAGTTTAAGATAGGTCAAATGCCCATTGCATTCGTCCAATGTGGTAAAAGTCGAAATAAGTCCTAGTAATTTCCTCTCTGGTTAGTGTGTTCGAAAGCATTGCTTTTTGTATCCGTTCTAGAATAAAATGGTAGAAAATATAATAAAAGAAAACCGTTAAAATTCGTAATAAATATTTGTAAATCGTGTTGATAATATGGGGTGCGATAATTTAGTTTTCATGATAATAGCTCAGTACTACACCTAATGTAATAATAATTCCTTGTTCACAATGGGAATAATCATAAATAAAACGTAAACTTGAAATAGAAATATCCGACTTTTATTAATAGCGTTCAAGAACATGACATAAACGTCGATGTGAACGAAAAAGTGTATGCGTTCTGGAGGATAATCTGTCAACATTTGAAGGGAATATTATATTGTTGTAATTTTATCTTTGTGAAATTAACAAGAAAAATTTAACACGGAATTATTGTTAGAGTTGTTACTAGCAAGAACTAGTGGTATTTACCGTTCTATAATTGTATCTTAATACCGTAAAACCAGTCGCGTACAACCGAGTGTATTTTGACAGATAGGTGGGTTGTGTAAAATGTTTCCCAGCGACATGCTAAGGACGTTCGAGATAAGCAGACGCCATAGTAATATTTATCACACATAAGTAGAGAAAATATTGTTTAAACGTAAACAATCAATGAATACTCGATACCGATAAAGGGGAAGAAATTATATGGTGTCCATGAATTGTTAATTAATGAAGATATATTCTTAACATGTTTGTAATGTATATTTGGGACGTTTCATAATCTGTTATAGTTTGTGTAGCATATAGAGATAAGAGACTTAAATAACATATTCGTTCTATTTGCCTCATAATAGAACATGTGCAGAATGACAGCCCTAGTGCTCAACAAAGCGATATTAAATTTTGCCAACATAGGAAAATAATCAGAACTTGACGGATATGTACCATCGCTGACAAAGATCTTAGATGTTAAAAATCTACGTTGGACTAATTCGATGTTGTTAGCACGCGTTTGATAAATGGGATCGAACTTAGAATATGTATCACTGGTGTGGCAGTAAGACATATTCTAACTTAGATCTAGCGAAAGCGTAACATAAAAGCCTTTAATTCAATTTATCACTCTTTGTTATTGACAAATTTGGATATATTCTAGCCTTCTTCAGCTGATGTAATCTTATTTAACTCAACGGTACAGCTATATATGTTACAATGGTTATACAATCATTCTAAGCAATTCGTTCCTTCTTTCGAAGTGCCATAGAGATCTAACCTGGATCCTCTGTTATTCAATAAATTAATGCTTTGCTCAATTCCTTAGGCTGCAGGGTTCTTGCTAATGCCGATTATTTAAAAATATTTTCTGAAATCAGCAATTTTAGTGATTGCGAAATCCTTGAACGCAATCCTATAAATAAAAAATAATATAGATTTCGGTTTCCGGGTTGGAACCGCGTCGAGTTAGACGTAATTGCCAACGTTTCGTCCACTGTTACAAGGGACATCTTCAGGCTTATCCGTAGATATTCGTCGATTTGCAGTTGCTTGAAGAATGCTAGGACAGAGACCGGCACAACTTATATAGGGGGGGGTCAGATGGTGGCCTGCTATTGGCTGGAGACAATGAGCCAATCACATGCGTCGTATGGGCATGATATTTCGTAGTTGAATTCAAAAGAGTGTCACGTTGGATGTAACGTATAGCCATCGTCTCTATTAAGATTGCGGAGATGTTTGTGAATTTCAATTGATTCACGGATTTTCCTGGAGAAGTAATGCAGAACCTTGACATCTTTGAATAGAATTTGATCACCGGAGTTGAGTTTGTGTTCTGTCAGTGCTGAACCCGTTATATTATTGAAAATCACATTAAAATAGTTTTAGTTTTTCGTATACATATTACTGTGTAGTTTGATTCTAAAATGAGCTCCAATTATCAAACGTGAATCGTCTCACACACACACACATATATAATGTTTAGACTCTTATGAATTGTTCTCAGGATTTTTGTTTTCAAAAGGGGTTCTCTACAACTAGCAACTAGCAACCAATGCAATATGGAGATAAATAAGACAGATAAGATATAAAATTTAATGCATTTATTGTTCACAACTTGTAAAATATACATGAATTTTGAACGTGACAAACATTATCAATTATATTATTATTTCAAAAGTAACATAGCATATAAATCTTTGTATATAATTAAAATATGTGCATATCAAAAATATCTAAATATATAACTTTGAAGGTCTTTTTTTTTTTTTTTTTTTTAATAAATCTTGCAAATCACCTTAGTCCCGTGAGCATAAATACCATTGTATGACGCAGTGTTTCTACTCGTATTTTAAATTTATAAAGCAGCGAGGCTTATGGATTTATTAGTAGTTCTTCCAAAATGGTAATATTTTAAAAGAGGAGTGTGCTGTTTCATATTCATGTGACGAGAATATACCCTACCACATGAGATACTTAATTTCACACAAAACCCAGATATCTTTAAATGCTTGTGAGACCTTTCCCTACTTGCGATTTAAAAGATGTCTGTGTTATTTCTTCTGTTTTTAAAACCGGAATTAGAATTAATTCGCTATTAATCAATAATCCATATAAGATTAGTAATCTAAAATTTTTAAATTACGAGCTTCAATGTCTTAAACATATTTAAATATATCATACCGACCTGCTGAGTTCATTATACAAGTTATCGAATTCTGCATGATACATATCTATTGCTTGAGAAAATCATATTAATTAATTGAATGAAATAAAGATAATAATTCTCCTTTAAAACAAATAAATGATTTTGCTTAAAATATCTGACAATATCTTTTACTATAAGTGCAAATTTTAATATCTGACCACTGCTTTTTAAAGGATTTCAAGAGAGTCTTCCTTTTTTGAAACAATTTTATATATATACGGCTGATAACGTGAATCCTTTTTCAAATGTAAAGTAAGTCCTCTCGGTCTTTTCTTTAGATTATGCTTTACATTTTAAAACTCTTGTCCTTTCATTGATTTAAGTTTTCTTGGTCCTTTCTTTAGATAATGTTTTATATTGTAAACTTCTTGTTCTTTCATCGATTTTTAATGTTAATATAATATAATTAATAATATAATAATGATAATAATGTTTAATGTCTAATGAAATAAAAATTTTCATAAGATGTGTTTTTATTTTTATTCACTCCATCATTATCTTTCATATCTCGTTCTATGTGCCTTCCTTATCTTTAACGTTTGAATTTCTCACACTCATGGCCTGTATATTTCTTCTCTTGCTAATTGATTAGTTTATTCTGTCTTTCATTCAATATGGAATCATGATCTGCGATTTGAATATAACCTTAAAATTTCAAACATAGTTTTACCTCTGGATTGTTTATTATGTTTAAACAAACATAGATATTTTTAATAAGTAACAGATACCATATTAAACTTTGTTTTGTACATTATGGAATTTTTTTAAGTACTATCAATATTATTGAACCTCCATTTGGTTAATTGTACCTATTTTTAAATGAATACCGTACTATTCCTATAAGTAGGTATTACAAAACGTCAATATTGAAACACATATTATATCATGTTCTGTTTTATTACAGAGTTCTTATTGTCTTTTTAGGCTATTCCAATTTGTTGTTTATCTAGTTTATGTAGTAATACATACCTAATTTTCTAAGATTAGAATAGATATCTTCTGTCTAAAATTTAACGTATTCCTTGACTGTCAAAACAAACAATATTTATTTATTGAAGAAATCTGCAAGATTTAAATATTGATCATAAAATTTCGCTACTGTTATAATGTTTTAAATATCCTTTTATGTTTTGGTACGTATTGTATGTTCTTAAATTCTAGATTTTAATATTTATAAACTAAATCGTGAAGAATATATATATAATATTGTTTCTTCTTTTGGTGAGCGTTATTGACAGGTTTTACTGTAGTTTTATATTTGTATTATCGTGACGTCATTTGGGGATGTCCGTAGATCCTATAGTTTTGTGTCTCCCCATAAGCAAAAGCCCCCAATTTTAAAATGCCGATACTTTACTCGGTGAAATGATATGGTTCTTTACAGAAGGCTTTATACCATAAAGTTCGTATTCATTTTTCTACAAATAAGTGGCAAAAAATTACATCAAATAAAGATTTAATCACGGTTACTCTTCGTTAATCATGACGCGATAGAAATCGACCAGAGAAATTTAGTTGAATTCTTGTATTAGCTTCACTGCAGGGTGATTTATGAGCTCACTGACAAATTTTGCCATATAAAAGCGCATGTAATTTTAACAAAAAAACATTATTTGGACATATTGTCATGGTTTTTTCCATGGAGAAGAATGGAAAATAATAGAACTATATTAAAATTTTTGTGTAGTACATTTATTAAACTTATGTATTTCATTTTGGTGTTTATTTTATTTCAGACGGGGATCGTTATAAATATATATTTAATTTTAAGTGATGAATTTTATTATGTTTGAAATTTTGATCTATCCTCGTATATTTAGGTTGATCAGATGTTTAAAGCTGCCGCCATCCCGGATATTATATTGAAATAAGATGTATATTTTTCTCTATATTTTTGATTTTATAGTTGGTGGGGATATCCGTGCGGATGCTGGAACTTCATTTTCAGAGATTATTTGAATGTCCTTGAAGATAGGTGTGTATAAGAGTATATTGGACACGACTTAATTTTGTCTAATAAAATTGAAATTTTGAATAATTCGTTTATAGTTTAAGTGCGTCGTATGTGAGTTAAATGTAATTTTTCGTGAATTTACAAATCTTTTATATTTGTAATTTTATTTAAATGATACACCTATCTTTAATTTTTAATTAATTAACCACTTTAATTAATGTAGGTATCTTTATAATTATTAATATATATATATTAATGAAAGCGCTATAATTAACTTGTAAAACTTTTGTGAATTTTTTATATATATTCAGAATAATATCTAGAAAATTTATTAGAAGATTTTTTTTGTGGAGGTTGGTTGTTTTTAGTCACTTTGAATATTTCAATACGCAGGAAGGTGGGGACGAGTTTGTGTGATGTCATGTGCATACATTCATGACAGTTCAGATTTTGATTTCGCGCGCAGAGTAAACAATTCTTTACTTTGACGTTTAAATAGTTAGGTTAAAATTATTGTTGACATCTGATAAATTTTTGGATATTAGTAATTTTGTTATCTTTGCTCGTGAGTTGTCATAGTGAGGTTTTTTAATGATTTGTATCTTCATATGATATCCAAATCTTTTTTGCCCTCTATTGCTGTGTCTTTAGCAGTTCAACGTTGCACTTTGTAAAGTTGATTTTCTTTTTATTTTTTTTTTATTATATAATGTAAAGGGAAAATGTGTGTATAATTTATCTGACACCTCGTGTTTTATTTTATGATATAACCTACATCCGTAAGGATCGACCCGAGGGACGTGAGCTCAAGGAGGTCTACCAGACTGAACAGCCGGACGATTAAGTTGTAGTGTGAACAAAAAAGATTTAATAAGCAATCAAAAACACATTCCACTGCAATATGTTCGATTTCAATTATTTAAGGAAATAATAGACATTAAAGATATTATTGTAATTATTTAATGTTTATTCATGGCTATTGTTATGATTTATTAATAACAAAACAAAACATAAATACACATGTCAGTTTGTGTCAGTCTAATGTTAGTATTCTCTCGTTGTCTTCAGTTATAACTTAAAATGTACGATTATAGTACTGAAGAGTATGCAGATATCATATTCGCCTATGGTTATTGAATGCAAATGCACGCGAATCGGTGCGAAAATATCAAGAAAGATTTCCACTTCGTCATCTACCGCAGCACTCAGTTTTCGGACAATCTTTCCGAAGATTACGAGAAACAGGCAATCTTGCTCCAGCAAAAGCTATTCGATCACATGTAGTTAATGTAGAACAGGAAGAAGCTGATATTGATGCTGTAATTGACAATCCTTCAATTAGTACTCGGAGAATAGCACACAATCTGAATGTAAGTCAAAATTTTGTATGGCGTAATTTGTACTGGGAAGTCCTTCATCCTTACCATCGACAAACTGTTCAAGCCTTACAAATTTGAGATGCTCAGCGACGGCTAGCATTTTGTAATTGGTTTTTACAGCAACATGTCCAAAATAATGACTTCATTTCAAATGTTCTGTGGTCCGATAAAGTGTGCTTTACACGAGGCCGAATTAACAATGACCATAACGATCATATTTGAGCATTACAAAATCCACATGTGATTAGAAAACGTAATTTTCAACAAAATTCAAAATCAACGTATGGGATGGAATTTTCAGCGATAACTTATTACCTGTGCATGTGCTGGAAGAACGTTTGAAAGCAGATACTTACAGAATTTTTTTAAACAACATCTGCGAGTATCCTGAAGATACACCTCTTAACGTTATTGCAACTATGTGGTACCAGCACGACGGTGCTTAACCTCATCGTGGAAGGGTAGTCGTTGAGTGGTTAAACCAGCATTTTAGAAACAGGTGGATTGGTAATTATGGTCTAATTGCATGGCCACCACGACCACCCGATTTAAATCCTTTAGATGTTTATTTTTGGTGGCACATTGTTTATCAAGAGGAAATTAATGTACGACCACAGTTGCTACAGAGAATACAAAATGCTGCTATTCAAATTAGAAATCAATCAAACCTCTTCGTTCGAGTGAAAAACATTAGTTCGTCGTCGTGAGGCATGCATTGAAGCCGGTGGAGGACAATTTGAGCATTTATTATAATTATGTATAGAGAACGGACACGCTTACCACATGACGCAAAGCCCAGTGCAGTACTGGCGAAAGGCTGTATTTCTAAAATATTTAATTTTATTTATATAATTGGAAAACGAACGGGTGGTGATCTATAAAATTACGAAATACATATTTATTTGTTGAAAAGTTGTATTTATAAAGTTTTTAATTTTATTTATATAATTAGAAAACATACGGGTGGTGATCTATCTATCTAAAATTACGAAATACATATTTATTATATGTATTATATGTAATTAATTTTATTTATATAATTGGAAGACAAACGGGTGGTGATCTATAAAATTACGAAATACATATGTTTTGAAAAGTTGTATTTTTAAAGTTTCTAATTTTATTTCTATAATTGGAACATTTTTATTTGTTCATTTTGTCGTTCAAGTTGAGTAAAGGAGTATTAATATTGACTAGCAATAGTTTCTCAAGGTTTTCTTCTGTCAATTTTGTTCTCTTTGAATTAAGTACATCCTTATAAATAGAAAACGTCCTTTCTACATCGCAACTGGTTATAGGTGCATACTGGAAATATTCTTTTATTTCTTCATATTTAGCCGCTAGATTTTGTGGAATTGTCTCCATACATAATTGCTGCAATGTAATTAAATCTGGATTTCTATTAAGAATTGCTTCAAACTTTCTGAAGTCACTTGGAATACTTTTCAAATTATTAACAGCCACATCTAATGTGGTTAATCCGTCATTTAATTTGAGATTTCGATTTTCAAAATAAGTGATTAGTTTTGGCAATTTTCCAAAGTGTTCGTGAAGAAAGTACAACTGATTTTTTAAATTTTGGGATTTGTGTGAGCTCCTTGCACTCACCAATACTTCTAGCATCCTCCTTTAGCAGTGTTACGAAATGTTTTAGACTATCGAAATTCTCAGCATAATAACTAGTAGCTTCCAGCCATGTTCCCCATCTAGTTATTACTGGAGTGGGAGGCAGTGACAGAGATGGAAATTTTTCCCTGAAAAGAGAGAGCTACTCCCAATTGTGCTTTTCTGAAAACTTTTTTAAAAGCTGATACAAGTCTATCAACTTCCGGAAAAGTGTCTCTGATATATTCACAGATTCTGTGGAGAGCATGTGCTACACAAGTAATATGCAGCATATTAGGATATGTTTTCTTCAATAGTCTGCCTGTTTTTAACATATACGCAGCACTATCACTGACAAATAAAAGTATTTTTTCTTTGTACGTGGCGTCCGAATGAAGCATTTTTTGCATATTCTCCTTAATGGTTTCAGCAACTGTTTCCGCATCAACTCTATTTATAACACTTGTTGCTATTACATATGAGTTATAGGGAATAGTTGGATGTAGTACACCAGCTACAACATTTACCACACGGCGTCCTAACATATCCACCGTTTCGTCGGCGCTTATCCATATGTATTGATTTAAAAGATGGCTTCTAATGCGTTCTACTGTTCTCGTATAGCAGCTAGAAACATAATATTTGCGTAAAGTTGATTCATCAGGAACATTTCGACCAGTATATTTTTTCAGAAATGTCTTCAAAATTGGATTGTTCAATATAAATAATGGAATATTAGATGCCATAAAAGTTTCACAGAGTTCTTCGTTAAAATTGTCAGATTCCAACGGGTTCAATTTTTTTTCGTACTTTAACGTTCCTATGGTTTTACGGTTGATTTATTGCAATTTTTCTATAACGTTTCACACATTTCACAATAAATTTCGGAATCACTGGCAATGTACATACAATCAGTATGGCCCTCAATCCAACTCGCCATTGTCTCACGATGCCATTCTCGACGCTCTTCCATTGTCTGAAAAAGTAAGAATATTCTAGATCCAAATAAACGAAATTAAATAACGAAATTTTATGCACACTTACGTGAAAATAATTGGAGGATGTTGCTTAAATGAAAAGAAAAGGAATGTACGTGCTATTTCTATTACGAAATACGATAAACTTATTTATTTTATCTACGTACACGACACCACTGAAAACACTATATTCTCCGAATACAATAGCTGGGTTGTCCATTGTTATAGCTGCGAGACCAGGTGGCCGAGTAAGTCAAACAAATACTTCATTGAATTACGCCGGGATGTACTGAGCGACGTTATACACAATTCCAATTGCCGATTGCGTTTTATGGAAATTGCGTCCGTTCTCTAATTATGTATTCATATGATTTTAAGTTTTGAGCAATTTATGTAAATATTTAAATAATATTGATTTCCTGAAATAATTGAAATCGGATATATGACCCAATAATTTTTTTTGTTAAAATTACGGGCGCTTTCATATGGCAAAGTTTGTCGGTGAGTTCATAAATCACCCTGTATAAGAAAAAGCAGTCACCGTTAGTTTTTATTTTATATCACCGTTGCCAACCGTGACATATTAGTAACGGTGAAAAAATCACCGATAGTGAAATATCGCTCTAAAGAAGATCACTTATTCGCTGACAAACGATACATGTTTATCGTGGATAACAGAAGAACAAAGCAGTGTCAATATAAAACAGTTGAGGGAAGTCTATGTCCAAAAATATACTAAATAGGGCAATTAAAAAGATACTTTTTAAATTAATTTAAAACGAGTTATTACGGGAAATCCCATTTAGTTTAGGTATTTGTTCGACTAATTAAAGGATGAATCAACATTCCTGTTTTAACATTAAACATTCCTTTTGTAATTTATCAAACTGTTCGTGTTTTATCTTGCGTTTTGTTTGTATCGCTTTATTATCGTTCACTTTTATAAAAAACAAGAAACGCTCAACTTTTTCATCTCTGTTTAATTAAAGTTGAGTTATTGCTGAATTCTCCAAGTACTAACGACTTCGATTAATCATGGGGTCGACGGAATTGAAAAAAAAAGGATAACATACTTCGTCCGAGTCCATAAAACAGTCAATTTCCTTTCTACATTTCTGTTTGAACCGACAGTTTGTTATTTTCTCATTACGTAAGTTGTTTATTCGACTGAAGTTGAAGAAAGTAAGGTGCAAATATTTCTTAAATACCACTAAAAGACCGGCGGTTTGAATTTATTGATCACTAAATGTATTTTAGTACTTCTAAACATCATCACATTATTTGGCACATTTTATGTGTTTTGGCTAACATGAGAGCGTATATTATTGTGAATTAGCGTAATAGTAATCGATCATTATTGCTTGTTTTATCTAACATATATTTAAATAATCCCTAGACTATGCTGATGATCTTAAAATATACACAAGGATTCGTGATGTCATTGACTTCGAAAATTTGAAAAAATGAACTGCTCACCATTAATAACTGGTGTATAGCCAATAATATTACACTTAATACGAAAGTGATTTTACGGGAAAACGACTTATTAAAAATTGGCTCCACTTTCACCATAATGAGTACATTGCTGACTTTAGTCATGTTTTAGAAGCCTACAGTTAAAATTTCGCTAAAATCTGGAAGATTGATAAGTTTCTACAGTCGTTTAAAGTAAACTGTTTGTACAAAACAAAAGTATTTTTAATAATATAAAATATTATTAAACATGGGGTGTGAAGAACACAATACAAGTTATATATTTGTGAATGTATCTCCTCTCCAGAGACGCAGATACGTATTTCACCTTTCTACAGGATCGTCGGTACGCCCCTGCTGGAAAAGAGATGCATTCAACCAAACATAACTACCTTGCTATCAAACAGAAATTATTAAGATAATAACTGCCGAACTAAGCAACGTGTGTTCTTCACACCCCATTTTTAATAATATTTTATATTATTAAAAATACTTTTGTATTATACAAATTGGTGTGGTTTTACCCACTCATGTATGTTTCAAATTATTTTGTTATATACGCATTCGGTTCGCCCGACAAGTAGTGAAGACACGATAATACAGTTTTTATAGATATGGTTGTTACTGTCTATAGAAACACGTTGCTTAGTTCGGCAGTTATTATGTAGACAGCGCTGAATATTCTTTCTTAATAATTTCTGTTTGATAGCAAGGTAGTTATGTTAGATTGAATGTATCTCTTCTCCAGCAGGGGCGTACCGACGATCCTGTAGAAAGGTGAAATACGTATCTGCGTCTCTGGAGAGGAGATACATTCACAAATATATAACTTGTATTGTGTTCTTCACACCCCATCTTTAATAATACTTTAAATTATTAAAAATACTTTTGTATTATACAAATTGGTGTGGTTTTGCCCACTCATGTATGTTTCAAATTATTTTGTTTTAAACTGTTTGTTCTCGGCTTGAGAAAAAAGTTTGGGTCTCTTGTCAACAAAAAAATCTGAACTAAATTCGTCCTGAGTAGGTAATGTTTTCCCCCTTAAAATCACTCAGACTATCATCCAAACTGGAGAATGGGTATGGAACTTGTATTTCAGAGCTGTAAGGGCACTGGACGAATAGCTGAATTCAGGTTTGGGTTAGATATTTTGTTTTTATTTTGTTTATTCCTCCTGGTTTGAAGGAATTTTCGGTATGTGTCGACCGAAATATATGAGTTGAAATAATGCTATAGTTTTGAATAATACTAATATATTTACAAGATAATTATTAATTAATTGAATCTTGGAGTTCCGCTAAACTTAATAGAAATGCATGAATCTGATTTTAATAGTAAAGACCGAGAAACTGGCTAATACATAATATTTTCTTGTAGTGAGATCGCCGTGATCTGGGTTGGAACTAGAGAATACAATCCCAAGCATGTTTTTCAATCCCGGAACAATCATGGGATTAGACTATGTGGTTTCTAATTGGGCTCAAATGAATAGAAAACTTAAGTAATTTCTTAAAAATTATTTATTAATATTTTTGCACAACACAATATACAATATACTAAAATAAGGAACAAAAAAGACAATACAAAAAACTATTTACGAAATACAATCGCAGAAATATCAAAGCATCCAATATTTGACTTCCAACCCTGAATCGTAGTTTATTACCAACATAAGCAGCAGCTGAAAACGCTCGCTCAGATTCTACACTGGTTGGAAGAATAGACAATAGATATCCACGAACTCCTCCATTTTCGAACAGGCTCTTTGCGCGTCTAATACTATTTACCAACCCCGATTCATTTTGTACTTCAGGATCTGGTTTCCGGGATTCCATGCTCTTATTAATTTCCAGCTGTAACTTTTCCTTTAGTGTCAATTGGGGTTGGGAGGTTTGTTGCCTTGGCTCATCATCTGTTTGTGATCCTGACCTTTCTTCCTCTTTCGTGCCATCTCGACTATTTAGTCTTTTAACAATACTCTTTATTTGCGCCTTCACTAAAGCCTGTGTAGGAAGTGGAAGCAAGTCAAACCATTCCAAATCCGATAATAACTGATTTTAATAATCTTTTCGTGAATTTGGTAAATAATTCAACACACCAGTTAAATCACCATTTCGTCGTTGCTTTATACGTTCCACTAAGGATGTTTTCATTTTATTGGCGAGTGCTGAGTTTTTGCCAGACAATTGTTTTATAAGAAATTTCAAAGCGGCATTAGCTGTGTATAAATTAGCATCTCGTCGACAGATTGCTTCTACTGTTAATTTAATTGGGGTCAGCACATCAAAAATTTTATTTACCAAGTCAAAATTAGCATCTTCTATGATTGAGAACTATAAGAACTTTTTGAATGCAGGTTTTTAAAAGAGAAAATCGTTCCAGCATGGTTAAAAGACTATTCCACCTGGTTTTACAGACCAAAAGAAGTGACAGCTCTTTTTCATGTTCAATCTTCACATATTTTTGAAGCACTGTTTCATTTTTCTATGGTGATCTTTTGAAATACACTACAACTTTCTTTATCAGTTCATTAATGTTTTCATCTTTCGTTAACTCTGGTATGTGTTCTCGCGCAAGTTCATTTTGTAACATTAAGATTAAACCTGATTCTGGACAGTCTACGTCTTCTAAATTGTCATCATCATCGCTATCGTTCATATAATCAGCAGTCACAACTGGTTCATTTATAGTATCATCTGAGTCTGAGGTAGGGCTGTCTTGCCTGTCTTGAAAATAATTCTTTATTTTATAAAGGACATCACAGACGGCCAAATTGATATTATGTGCGAGACACAGTTGTTGTTCAGTGCAAACAAGCTGTCCCACCTTTATCATAACGTTCGGTCCATCGGTTACAGTAGCGACGATATCAGTTTCCAGGGAAATATCAAATTTACTTAGACGCTCTTTCAATATAAGAAGACAATTTTCAGTCGTCATACTTCCATGAATAGGAGAACGAGTCCTAAGCTCCAAATTTTTTTATATGAATGAGCGTTGACAGTCATGTATCGTTTATTGGACGTTGATGTCCACTCGTCGAAAGTTAGACTGAATCTTTCACCTGCACTTTTCAAATGTTTTAATTCTGCAGTTACTTGCTTTCTGATTTTTTTACTGTAATTCGGATTGTGACAGCTGATTTTGGTAAATCCGTGTATTTCGCTAAGAGCAGTTTTCCCAAATCGTCTGAAGTTATGAATACACTGAATGGAAATCCATCTAATGCAATCACTCTTGCCAAAACATCATCCAGGCTATCGTCGGCACTTTTAGTAAAATAATTTTCTAACTTTCGTTTAGCTGGCGGCGGTGCTGTGTTCAGGTTTTCAGAATCTTGACTTGTTGAAGCTGTTAAACGATTAACGTCAGCTAAAATCTTAATGTTATGTTTTGATGACAAATGTGTATGTAATCCTTTAGTCGATCCACCCCAACCCTTGAAAATGGCAGGGCATCGCTTACATTTAGCACTATTCCCGTCTTTCGCTACTAAATAATAACTCCACGCTGATGACGTATCACTGTTTTCTATGTTGAACAAAGTCTCCTGCCATTTAAAATAACTTTTTCAGATAATTGACTTTTAAATTTAAATGACGTAACCTGCGTAACCTTGTCGCTGGTAGAATACTAAATGAAAAAAGTAAATCCTAATAAGCGTATTTATACTTTCGTACAGGGAATCCCCGACGGGGAATCCCTCGCAACAATATTATGGTGTATTATATGAGGTGATCGGGTGATTCCCCTGTTGGGGAATTACTTTAATAGTATTGTATTGAAGTATGCCGGGCGGGGAAGTCCCTTCTAAGTTACACATTATTTGGGCTGTCCCTGTGTAGTTCTTTTATCGTACGGCGTACCTAATGTTGATTTGTTGTCTTTATGCAATAAGTGCCCTTAATATAAACTAGATAAGGTCATAGTCAAGGCGCAATGGATTACGGAATGCAAATTGGCAATCCCGAAAATCCCGAGATTAACGAAGTACAGTCCCGGGATTTACGGGATAAGAACCCTGCCGGGATCCCGAGCTCCCGGGATTAAGGATCCCGGGGTTGTTTTCTCTAGTTGGAACTCAACTTTGTTTTAACTTATTTTCGCAAAGAAAGTTTTGTCCCTGCTAGTATAAGGGAGGGAGAAAACAACTAAATTGATTTTACTGAAATTTACATGAAAATATTTTACTCTTCTTCAAGGAAAAGTATATGCTGTAGTTTCTTAACGTTATAAATGGATTAAAGTAAACAATATGCACATGAAACCTTAATTATGGGGAAATAAAATAAATATTAAATACAAACAAAACAATTGTTACAGGTATTGAATGGCAATGTACGAATACGTAAATTACAATAAACTGTAAGTGAGCTAAAGATATAGAACAGTATTCGAAGAATACAGAAAAATGCAATAAACCGAAATCTCTAAACCTTATCGTAAAAATATGAATACAATAAGCACAATAAATAAAATATAACAATAAAACTTATGCTATTATAAATGTTTACAACAAGCAAATGAAAGGATTTAAAAGAAGGTTATACCTGACCACTTAGGTAATCAACAGATTAAATATTTGGGCAACTCCAAGACCTTTCTATAGACTTTATATTTACAAATAGAACAAAATTAAAACCTATGAATTAACACATAAAATAAATACAACTAAATCTATTTGATTATATCTTAATAAAACTAAAAATATAAATTAAATCTATATTGATCGAACATATTTTTTGTATTGAAATCTTTCACATCTACCGAACAGAAATACGAGTCGGTAGTGTGGTTTTCATGTTCACGCTACATCATAGGAATGCTAAAACAAAATTAGTGTTTATCACCTTTAAACCACAAACGAAGATCTACTTCGCAATTTCTGAACACCTTATAAACCAGGCTTTGTCTTGATCTCCAAGTTTCAACTTGCAGTAAACAAAATTCACTTTCTACACAAAATCACTTATGTTTCTTTGTTGACTTTTAACAGTGTATTCACTACAAATAAAACAAAAACTGTCAGGAAAAATAGCACAACCTCTTGGAGCTATAATATATAACTAGTGAAAGCCAAATATGCAAGTGGAAAACCTAAAAATATGCGTATAAATATGCAAATCATTTAGTCAAAATATGCACAAAAATCTTGAAAATATGCAAATAAAAAAATACTTTTAATACATAAATTTATTGATTCACTTAAAAATAAACAGACAATTTAATTTGTCTACATACTGAACTAAACCTAAATAGGCATTTATTACACAAAGCAGATTGCCGTTAGTTGTATAAACAGTAAACCATTAAATGTTTCCCGAAGTTCTTAATTAAAGAATTTTGTCTCCTGTCTGAATATAAAGATTTATCAATGGAAAAACTGCTTTCCACATCAACCGATGTAATAAAATTGCTTAATATTACACAAATCAATGGATTCAGTAAATTCTTCCTCTAAAACATTAGCTACTTGACTAAGAAACCGAAGTCCACAATTTTTTTCCATCACATTTTTTAATTTTAGAAAAATTTTGTCCCCTATTTTGACTGCGACATTTTGAAAAGCTGCCTCAGATTGTTTTACTAGTTCTACACTTCGGGTTAATAGAAACAAAGCTATAATTGGTTTTTATAAACGAAAGTTATTGTTTTATTTCCTTGTTTTCAAATAATTGCTTAATATCAGCGAGGGATTGGGAAGATTCGTTAGACAATTCTGAAATTAAATCTTTTAGTTGATAGAAATTCTGGCAATAAAAAAGCGGCTTCTAACCAAGTGCCCCATCGTGTGATAACAAGTTGAGGTGGAAAAGGAGTGTTTGGTAGTTATTCTTTATAGAACTGAACCCTTATAGGTGCTTTAAGGAAGATTCTTTTCATGTTGGAAATTAAATTATTTACAAGAGGAAAATGTGTCCTAATTTCTTCAGCAATCCTATTTAAAGTATGAGCAAGACATGTTATGTATCAAGTTCGGATAAAAGATTTTCAAATTTTGCCCAGCCTTTATCATGTACGGTGCTGCATCTGACAAAGTGAGCAAAAAATTATCTCCAGGAACAGGCGTGGGAAGAAAAAATATTGATAGTTCTTCTTGAATAAATCTGGCCACTGTGAGTACATTTGTCTTTTCTAATTCTTCAGAAGCAATGAGGTAAGATTTTTGGCAGAATCTCGTCACTAAAAACAATAATCAATAAATAAGCAATACAGCGTCCTATTGAATCGGTGGTATTATCAATACATAAGTAAAAATGCTTGTTCCGAATTTTAGCTTTAATTTCCTTAATTACCTCGAAATACAAGGAACTTACGTTAATTTTTTTCAGTAAAAATTTCGAATAATTAGCGTCGCATATGTAGAAAGCATTTATTTCATTCACATTACTTCGAGAAAATGCAATTGATTCGCACAAATTTGCCCAACCACGGGCACAATATAATGTCTGTTCTTAATGCAATTTAAGACTTTTCCCGACGATTCAAACTTCAGTCCCTTAATAGCTCAAGGGTTAAGAGTGTAGTTCGGCAAACCAAAGGACGTAGGTTCGAATCCTGCATAAGGGCTATTTTTTTACAGTAAAAAATTCGAATAATTTGTGTCGTAAATGTAGAAAGCATTTATTTAATTTGTTAGTTATTCTTTGAAAATCATAGCCATCTAGCCATATTGGGTGTGTTCCGCATATTGAATAGTATTAAAGATATTTCCCATAAAAGTGGAATATCGTTGAAAATATTGTAAATAAGTATTTCGCTATTGGTACCATTTCGAAGGTAATTTTTCAGGGAATTTGCTGAAATATATAGGTTCCATTAAAAAAAAATCGAGAGGGAAGAGTTTGCATTTCTATAAATGTAGCACGACCTATTTAACAACCTGTATATATTTTTATATTACACCATCCGGAAACATATAAAGTGTTAGACCCCAAAAATTGATATCCAAAGATGCACAATACCCACCTTCAGACTACGTCTTAAAACATTCGACGCTGCAACTGTAAAATTTTTGACAAAAATTCCAATATAAGCAAAACTAGGGCTGTCCTTGAAATAAACAGACAACATATGGAAAATGGAAAGATTTAATTATATAAAATATGAATCCAAAATATTTTCCCAAAATTCCCTCTCATAAGCGAGAAAAAGCATGACAAAGATATTTTAAAAAATTGTCAGGCCACTGTGCGATTATTAAAAGTATCAGAGACGATATCTTAAGGTTGACTGACAATAACAAAAAGAATAGTTTCGTTATTGTTCATCTCATCCGGCTGCTACCTATGTAAACATACGCTATAGCGTTTTTGTGTCTGAGGTATTTATTATTTATACGCACTCTGAATATTTTGAATTCATAGGTGTCACGTAATACAATTTTCAATGGTGTTTTTAATTTCGGGGTTCGCGCCGTAATTGACTGACAATAGTTTGGATTTATATTCTATATAGTTACATCTTTCCATTTATCATATGTTGTCTCTTTATTTCAAAGACAGTTTGTATAAATATATCTTTCTTTGATAATGGTAGAAATACCGAAACAATATTGTTAGAAAAATGCAAAATAAAACATAGTGAAACTTATCAAGTGCTTTTATAATTTGTATAAAAGTATAAAAGATTTTATTTACAAAGTTTGTTTATTATTTAATATTCACGATTATATAAACATATAAAGTTCTGAATTGTATTTATCTTAATTCTAGTAGAGGATGCTCTGACATTTTTGAGCTCTCCAGTCGAGTTGTTTTAGTATCCCAAACTTTCAATATTGATGTATTTAGTACTTTTTTCATAATGCCCCTCTTGTATAGCAAGCGCCAGATATGCTGGCGAACGGAGGGGTAAGTTCGCGGAGGACTAGAAGTATTGGGGAGATTTGTATTTAGTTTAACATCAATTTGCAAGATACCTTAGTTGGAGTAAACTAAACATCCATCACTTAATAAATTTATTAGAGTAAAATATATGTAAATATTGTAAAAAATATTTATAACAAATTTCAATACATTTTTTTACATACTCCTGAATTTTCATGCATAAATTGGTAGTTATTTAATTATTACGTCTATCAATATACAATGTACCTTGTCCACTATTCAAAGAGAAACCGAATACATATTGCAAAAATAGAAATGTATTTTTGTGTTGTCGGAAGCAGTAACCTTCATTAGTATTGTGTCAGATGTTCATGACATTTGTTCTAATAGAAGGCGATTATAGTGCCAAGAGTAACTGCGGGTTTTAACGAACGATCAGAGAAATAAGTTTTTTTTTTAATAATTTTCCTTGTACGTATCAAATACTTCAAAAGGTGTACAACAACGAATGCTTATCCTGTACTGAATTTTACGAGTGGTAAGTTATTTAGAAATGGCCATTAGCTGTTCGAGGACAACGAATAGTCAGGCCGTCCAAAAACTGGATTACTCTAAACTAACATAAAAAGTCTGTGATTATTAGAGAAAACTCAAAATCGTTCATAATAATCATTGGAGATTAGTTCCAAAATCATCTGTACGTAACATTTGGACAAGGAGTTAGGACTTATGTAAATTGAAGTAAGTGCGGCGAATTTCCAGGCCAAAACAAAACTTCTAAATCCACTGAACTTTTTTTTTATTAGAAATTGTTTTCACCTTATAACAGAGTGCAATATTGTGCATATACGAGATGCTACCCAGAATTCTCGGAATGCGAAAAAAATACAATAAATTATTCTTACAAATTATAGCCTGCATTTACTACCACCCCCTTCAAAGTACTTCAAGTCCTTCCGCATGAATATACCAATCCCAGCAACTTGTCCATTACTGGAAGCAGTGCTGGAAGTCTTCGCGTGTTAACGTGTTCAACACTGCCTGCGATTCGGTCTGCATCTCCTTAATCGTCTCAAAACGACGCCTCTTGAACTTCAGTTTCAAGTTCAGAAACAGAAAGAAGTTACAAAGGGGATCTTTTTAGATCTTTTCTTCATCTTAGTTGAAGCTAGAAACTGACGCACAACTAGTGACGTTTGGGTTAGTGCATTGTCATGGTGTAAGATGCACGAATTGTTACGCCATATGGCAGACCGCTTGCGTCGAACGTTTTCTCTTAGTCGCCCAAGCACATCGCAATAAAATCATCCAGTAACTGTTTCACTTGGAGGGAGTAACTTTTTGTGCACTTTGCCAACAGCGTCAAAGAATAGAATCAACGTCGACGTGGTGACGATGACTGCTGCTTTGTTTCGCGATCATACTCGTACACCCATGATTCATTCGTCGCAAGTAATGATTCTGGTACTGAAGTTCGAAACCCCTTCTGCAGTTTCTTTCAGCTTTGTACACATATACACATATATGTTGCAAGTTAACAAATTCACTATAGTAGGTGCATTTTTAAACTTGAAACTTTTAAATATCTAGAAAAATAAACAGTTCACGAAAAAATGTTCAGATTTAAAATTTAATAATTCCATGGAGGAAATCCATTAGTGCTACAATTAGTACCTTTCTCTCCCTCCATGTACGTGGAGTGGGGATAACTTTGAAATCTTAAATATGAACCCGTATATTTTATTACAAATTCGAATTCTATTAGAAAAAATACGTAGGGGTTGTCTGAAACATTTTGTTTCAATGCATGATAGACGACGATGCAATCGATTAAATCCATTTTTTTGCAATTTCTCGCACTGAGAACCTATGCATATGATTCTGCAATACGTGTAATAAGAAATACGCTTTCTTTGTAAATAATCAAAATTACTGTTAGAAAAATTTTATTCATTTTGCAAATTTCGAATAACTGGCAAAATGTCACCTGTATAAATGTAAATTGCTGGTGAATAAATTACTTTTAGCGTAACCCAACAACAACGATGTGTACGTAATACGACCTAGGGATTTCCTCTCGCCTCATCACCTTTCAATTAAAATAAGTTCTCAAAATGATAGCCTTCCACTTCAATGCACTTATTGATTTGCATGTCAAATGAGTTCAGACAACTGATATGAATTTCTTGAATTTCGGCACAAGAATTTCTGATTCGCTCAAGCTTATTTTCACGTATTATTGGTACTTGATCGTATACTTAGCATTTGAGATAACTTTACACGGCGTGTATGTCTATACACTCAATGTATACGTGAACGCCGTGTAAAGTTGTTGCGTTATTATATGTGTTAGCTTTACTGTGCCCCATGTGTGACACTTTTATTAGTGGTTTTTACCTACTGATGATGACAACTTAGTTGTCGAAATACGTATTTAGGATACGATTATTAATTGTGGTAAGGGATTTTATACCTTTTTTGAGTACTTTCTTGATAAGTCATTTTTCGTGGTAATCTTTTTATTGAAAACAAATTGCAGAATTGTAAGCATAGGTTCTTAGTGTAAGAAATTGAAAAATATTGAATTTCATAGATTACAACGCCATCTATCATGAATTGAAAAAATGTTTCAGACATATCCTACGTATTTTTTCTAATAGAATTCGAATCTATAATAAAATACATATACGGGTTCCTATTTAAGATTTAAAAGTTACCGCGCCCCACCTACAAAGGGACTAATTCGAGCGCCAATGTATTTCCTCTATTGAATTATTATATTTTAAATCTGGACGTATTTTTGTGAACTGCTTATTTTTCGAGATATTTTGAAAGTCTCAAGTTAAAAAAATATATCCAGTTATACGAGTTAAAGACTTCACTGCATACAATAAAACTCAAGACTGAGAATACGACGTCAAAAGAAATTAATTAGTTCCTCCCGGGAAAAACATTTATTAGTATTTAATGCATTTAATGCCTTTATTACATGAAGGGTACATGGTGCTTAGATTACCTGCAGGATTAAGCAATCCTTTTTGCAGGGCAGATAAATCCATAAATTTGGTGCCCAGTTACACCCCCCCCCCCCTATTAATAAATATGTGTAATTTGAAATTATCATGTTATGTAAGCAGTTTACTTAGTAATGTCATAAATTTAATGAGCTTTGTTCTCAGAATTTTATAATATCTAAAATTTTATTCGTGTTCTTAATACTTTGTTGAAGGACTGTAATATTTTGCAATTTATGCATTAAAATAGTCTAATTCTGTTTGATTTCAATTTTAATAACATAGAACTGAACCAATAAAGATTGTTTAGATTGCAGTCATTGAACTTAGAAATGTATAAAAGAAATAAAATGTGTACGTATATGCTTGTCTTAGGTATGAGTATATTAAACTTCATCTATTTTTATGTTCATTAATATCTGTTTAGAATAACGTAAATACAACCGCCGGCGTTTATAGGATGTTTGGGCTAAATTCTTAGCGATTGTATACGCATAACGTCTAGTTTATTACTTGTAAATTATACAAAGCAAACATTGTTTTTAATATTGAATACACTACCGAATGATACTTATCACCAACACCTCGTAATCAGTTCAATTTTGACTGAAACTGATTAGAAACATTATTAGGTTGAACGGTATTGATCGCGCTGCGTCGATATTTGCATTAATTCCAGATATCTCAGTAAATTAAGCCGAACTCACGAATTTTATCTATGTCTTATCGAGTTCTACTGCAGTGGGCAAAGCTCTGGTATTTTACCGCAGCTGAATCGTTCTTTCTTCTTCGTACAGGTACGTATACCGAATGTGTGTGTTGGAATTTTTAGACGTCCTGTGACTAACTGTGTAGATCGAGATATAAGAATAACGTAGGCTAATTTGCAATTCTAAATTTGCTTTTGGGGTTTTTCAAGTTGTACTGAAATTAAATGGAGGAGAAGCACGCATCGCACGCGCTCAGGGTATGGGTCTAGGACAAGCTAAAGTGTTAATGAATAATATTGTTCGGGCGTGTATTGTATGTAAATATTTTCGAAACATTTTAATTATGATAAAAGCATTCACTCGTTTACGCGTTCTAAAAATACAATTTCGCAAATAAAACATTTGCATATTTATCATGTATGTCATTCCTACAGATATACCAACACCTCTGCTATAATCTTTTCTAGGTATTTATGTCACAGACCATAGATCATCTAAAAATCGTTTTTATTATTTAGGTCTTATTTAATGTGTTTATTTTTTTGGAATTTTGTAAGTAATCTGATTAATTAACCTTGCATCCGAACTTTGTACAAGGGTTGCCTTTTATATTTTGCACATAGAGCTGCAATAAAACAGTAGATAGATTTTAAAGACGTATTCTCCATGAAGATTAATGCACTTTTGCCTGCGCTCGAACCAATTTTAGAAGCAGTTATTCCACTTGTTTGTTGGTATAGTCAAAATTGCGTTTTAGAAAGCATCTCCTCCTCCTTCTGATAACTGGAAATTTTGACCACGCAGTCCGTCCTTGATTTACGGAAAGGTAAAGTGCTACCTATGCGAGCAGCAGACGCAGCGATGGCGTCTGAAGATTGTCGATAACTAACAAAACCGTAGTTGTATCGCACAATGTCTGGGAGCTTATATTTTCGTTGTATGCCCTTAGTCAGTGGAGATGGGTGTGGGTGACTATAAAAAAAAGTTAGAAGGTAGCGCCACTCAGTTTTGCTTACAGAAGCTCAGACAGAAAACTGAGAAAAGAGATTGCGCGATCTTCGGCGTATGCGCATACAAACTACTCAAATCTCACGCTATATAGTTACTACGTACTATTACCAAAGTGCTACACAAGATACCTGAAAGAAATCTCTTAAGGGGAAGTACCAAAGGCACAGAAAAAGCTTAGGAACAATTAATTCGTAAGAAAAATTAATATGTATAAATTAAAAAAAATACTTCACAATTTAGTACAAACAGATATAGCGATAATAAATATTTAACAAAATACCACAAATAATTTTATTTTAAATTCAAAATTATTATATCTCTAATTGCGTCGACATATATCGTACGACACGCAGCTGCGCATGAAAGAAAACGTGTGGTTTCACATGCGGCAATAATAAGTTGCCCGATAAAGAAATAAGTTACAAAAATAAATCTATGTATCAATATGACACAAAATTGGAATTTAATTTCAATTATAGGAAAAGTTAATTAGGCTTTATAATGCTAAGAAAATACATATATTAATCTACAAAATGATTTCTAATTTGGAATAAATAAGATAGATTGAATTTACCATATGACGAGTTCTAAAAATGCTACGTAATTTAATTACAGCTGGATAAGAAAGCAAAAAAAATACTATCAAATGAAATTAGATAACACAAAAAATATTAATTATGCGAATTACTTGATTTCCTAAATTCGTCCTGTCCGTCGGTAATGGTAAATTATTATCGCCCTTTGAGAGGAATACTAGCTACGCCTGGCTTCTTTGTCTGGCTTAGTGTGACTAGATAATTAGGTAATTATTCACGTGAATGACCCAGATGTTCTAGGCTGTAGTGCATGCATGAAATCTTCGTCAGAGAGCCTATTTCTTTCCCTAGAACGGAACGTAACGCCGTAAAAAAACCCAGTTTGGTTTATTCTATACACCACAAACTTCGCAAGGTGCTAATGACAAAATTGGCTGTTCCTAATACATATATACACTTTTTCGACGTGATCCGCCTTAGACGATAAACACAACGATATGTCGAAAAGTCGTGACTAAGCTTTCGTTACTGAAGATTTGCACTACAGTTAACAAATTTAAACACAGATAGCGATATAAGTACCGATAAACGTATTTAAATGATTCGCAGACAGATTAAGATACCGGAACTTGACAAGAAATAAGAAACACTATAAATGGAAATTAAAGTGTAACAAAAGACTTAAGTTGGGACTTAGATCGCGACTGTACGGAGGATGGTCTAACAATTCGACTTTTTGTTACGTTAAAATTCAATTGTATTGCGAACTGTGTGCGAGCTTGCATTGTCTTGATAGAGGATGATTCGTCGTTGTGGGTTGGCTTCTCGGAGCTTAGCGATGACTTGCGGCAAACAAATGGTTGTATACCAATCGGCAGTAACAGTTCTTTGATCTTGTAGAGAAATTGTTGCTACATGACCTGCTTTCGAGACAAATGTTGTTACCATATTTTTGGAGACATTTCGAGAACGCATGACTTTTTTCGGCTTTTCTTCGCTTTGAAACACCCAAACAGACGACTGGCGTTTATTTTCTGGCTCGTATGAGTAAATTCGAGATGCATAACTCACGATGTTGTCACACGTTTTCAGAGTTTCCTGTGTTGAAGCGGTATAGAGTTTTTTGACACCAACTAACCCCAGTCGTTTTCTGTTCTTCGGTCAAAAGATGTGATATCCAACGGGAAACTAATTTTTTTACACACAATTCGTCATGCAAACTTTTTTTGGAATTGAGATCTTTGAAATCCTCATTAATGCTTCAATTTCGCGATATTGTCTTAGAAAATTATAAAGAATTATCGTGCGAAAATTTTCACGGTATAATTCTATTTTTCGACTAACTTGTCAACTTTGACAGTTCGTTGTATCTACAACACTACATGTATCGCACTGAAACTTTGGATTTAGGCTAACTAAAGATGGAGGTTAATTTTCAGTACTGACATTTGATTAGTGGTGGCCTCTATGTCCCAGTATGCAAAACATAAAAAACATCCCTCGTATGCCATTGACGCTTGTTTTCGTGGAAATAATAACGACCCCAGTTTTGTCCTCGGTGGTGATGTTCTTGAAAAAATCATCTTCTTCGCGTCGGTAATAGTTAAGAAGTTCTTGACAAATGTTTTTTATTTGCTTTTTCGTGACATCCGTTAATTGACACTGGACCCATCTGGTGCAAGTTTTTTCCGTAATTCTACGTGTGAATAACATACTCGACCCATTCTTGACTAATACCTAATTTCCGGGCAATTTATTTTTCCGTAATCCGGCGATTTCTTTGAATCACATGTCTTTGATTCTTCTCATGCGCCAGTGATACTGAACGACCTGATCGCTTTTCGTCAAACACTTTCATTTCGCCTGTATGACAAAGGTTTCCACGGCAAATCACTGACGAAAATTCTTCACATCCATACCATCGTTGCCGTAAACAGCTTTCAAACGATTGTCAATTTCAAAGTTAGTCGAAAATAGTTATTTACGTATCAAGGGAGTAAAGTAATATATTGCAGTCGAGACATGGATATTGTCAAGACTGTGATATGCCGTGTTGAATACAACATTTTTTCGCCCGCGCCATTATATTTACTCGAAAAAATAACACAGGAACCCACTGAAATTAAATAGTTGCAAAATGTAGAATGCTTTATTAAGCACTTACTTGTTTATTTGGCCATGTTATCATTTTTACTTAAAAAAAAAAAACTAAAATACTGAAATTAAATATCTACAATAGTTATTTTCACTCTCACTATCACTCATTGAAAAGATTAAGAAAAAAAACAAATTCACAACTTTTTAATTTTTTGACAGTCACTTATGTCAACTGTCAAATTTTGTCTTTTCTTATTCTTATTTTATAGAGTTTTACGCCTTATTTATCAATCCGCCGTCGTAGAAGACTACGAAAATATTTGGAAGACCTATGTTATAGATAATGACACCGTACATTCAAATCTGGTTTCTTCTCAAATTTGTTCGATATTCACATATTTTCTCTTCAGCATAATTACATTTTGCACTTAATATATTTCTTTTACTACTCATTTCTAAAGTGTTAAGTGATAAACTTTATTAATATTATTAAATACAAAAGTAAGACAGAGAAAGTTTTTGTATGCTGAACATCACCATTACTTAAATTGACATTTAAAGGAGCATTGACAAATCACCAAGGCTCCACAGAAGCATCCTCCTACTTAAAATGCGTCGCCATAGACTCGGTTGATTGATAAAATTGATCTTCGGGCATAAATAACAGTGATTTATCAGTAACAAAGCTCACCTTTAGACTAGCGACGTTTCCTAAATAAAACCATCAACGTGACACGTCGATTAACGATAACTTTTTCATCGATACAAATCTATTTTCTCGTTACATAACGGAACTCTTAAACATCAATATTTACACCTGTGCGTTGTTTCGATTAGTTAATAGAAGAAATGATTAATGGACTTTAGTTTGTTTACGAAATAGAGTGTTTATGTTATAACAAAAACTCAAAGATTACTCGAATGAAAGTGTTGGATTCTTTGTGCCTAATCATGTAAACACAGAAAATATTCCTATAATGGAAACTATCATAATTAAAGGATGTTTTTGCAAATGAATAGGTCTAGTATCTGTTATACGCACTTAAAACAGCAATTTTTATCTTGAAATGTAATACAGTGATTCTACAAATATGAGGATTGTTTGACAGGAGATGGAACTATCCGTCAGTGTTTGTTTGTGAAATTTTTTTTTTATTACGCTGATCAACACATTTTAGTTTTCTAATACACTAATACGTATCGTTCATGTATTTTGTCATGCTGATTCTGAATCTGATTTAAAATTTGCTCCATCAAGTCAGGATTTTGAGATATTTTGTTAAATAGTTTTTTCAAAAAGCCAATAAAATTTTCATGAACATTGAGTGGACATGTCTGAACATGCCCTTGCATTATTCCTACATCAAAGCACTTCAAACAACGCCCACGTTTGCTCTGGAACTAATCAAATTAAGAATTGCAAGATATTTGTCTATGTGGGTATATAAAGAGCTACACACGGCTCTTTTGATTTAATGTAAGTGTTTGTGATAGCGGAACATCTTTTTATTTCATATTATCACGCACGTGTATAAATAATTAGAACAGTTTCTGTTATATATGTGGAGAATTCACTACCCTCCAGCATAATCGCAATACTACACCTTCAATAGAAATGTTATATCTTCACTATCTTGGCTTAACCAGAGAACATCAAGACAAGCCATTGGCTCCCAGCATTTACTACGCACGTTGTGCTGTTACTCTGAGGCTGATCAAACGGTAGGAAAAGCGCTATGCCATTTGCAAGACCTATGATTTGGCGTGAACAAACGGACCATTCGTTTGAATACTACTTTTGCTGCACGAAAACAAAAATAAGAAAAAAATAGTTATGCTAGTCTGCTCACTGCTACTCATCCAGTACCTCATACGAAAGCCTTGCCTGTACCAAGACTTATAGGTTTTTTCAACGAAGAATATGATGTTACAGAACCAGAAGAAATAAGTGTTAAGTTATCGGCCAGAGATGATAAATGTTTACTATCTGAAGAGGACGACCCGTAATAAATCAGAATTAAATGATCTTATTCGACACCTGAATTTGTCAATAATAAAAGCAAAAATATAGGATCTAGACTCCAAGGATGTAAACTGTTAGCTCCAGGCACATATATTTCTGTGTATCGTAATCGTCAGAAAGAACTATCACAGTATTTTTCAACAGACGATGGTCTTTCATACTGCAATAATGTCGACGATTTGATGTTTGCACTAGGTCACCAACATCATCCCGAAGAATGGTGTCTTTTTATCGATGTTTCGAAATTGAGTTTCAAAGCTGTCCTTTATCACATAGGAAACGTTTATCCATCCATCCCCATTGGCCACGCAATTTATTTAAAAGAAACGTATGAAAATATGACTTTTCTTGTAGATAGAATTAATTACAATATGTACAAATTTTATATCAGCGCAGATCTGAAAATTATAACAATTCTACTGAGTTTACAACTAGGGTATACAAAGAATTGCTGTTTTCTTTGTGAGTGCGACCATTGATCAAGAAATTCCTACTGCATTGTTATAAAGACTGGCCAGTCAAGGCTCAGCATATTCCTGGACAAAAGAATATACTGCATAAGTCACTTGTTGAACCTGATAAAATACTTCTACCGTTGTTATACATAAAATTAGCTTTGATGAAAAATTTCTTGAAAGCAATGGATAAACATGGCCGTGGATTTCAAATATCTTAAACAAAAATTTCCCAAAATTTCTTGGCAAAACTTGAAGAGGAAATTTAGGTAGGTCCCCAAATTAAGCTTCTACAACAACATAAAAAAGTCGAACCAACTTTAAGTGGCGTGGAGCGCGTTGCGTGAAATACTATTAAAAATGTAACCCACAATTTTCTAGGAATCAAAAAAATATAGCACCTATATATATGAACTTCTTAGAAGTTACCATATATTGGGGTGTAATATGAGCTTAAAAAAAAGGTATAGAACCCTTTACCACAATTATTAATCGTATCCTAGGTAGGTGTGTAATATGAGCCTTAAAATACATTTTTTACACTCGCATCTGGATTTCTTTCCCCCGAACCTCGGCGACGTGAGTGATGAACATGGCAAAAGGTCTCATCAAGAGATTTCTGTTATTGAAAAATGTTAGAAGGTCAAGTGGAACAGTGAAATGTTTGCTAATTATTGTTGGACATTGTTAACATAAAGTGCAGAAGAACAGTATAAAAGGAAAGGTAAGAAGACAAAACATTTTAAACAGGATGATACCATACATCCCCATATAATGTCCATACCTAATTAATATTATTTCATTTACTTTTAAGTATTTTTTGTTCAAAACCTGACGTGCCAGAATAAATTTGTTATTACAATTGTTAGAACTTTAAAAGAAACGAAAATTGAACACAGTTTCTAAAGAAAAATTACAAAAATGAAAATTTGTTGGCCAGTATTATTTTCAAGTAGGTTATATATAAATGCCGGATTATATGCAGTTTGCATAAATTTGCATATTTGCATAATATAATATGAATTTTGTATATTATTTGCGTATTTTGTAGTAATTCAGCATTTATTTGCATATTTTAAGTTTCCGAGTTTTATTTATTTACTAAATCGAATTTATTATAGGGATTACTAAAAATATGTCGTGGATGTAACAAACAAACAAAAATTAAACAGCCCTCTCTCTTCCCATACATCCAGGCCGAGACAAATTCCAGGAAAAGTTAATACCTTAAAACTTCTAAATAAATACAAAACTACATTTTGCCAGAAAATTAGGAGCATATGTGTTTCTTTGCTATTCGGAGAAATTTATTCCCATATTCGAAAGTAATTTTATTTTAAACGTGATTTTACGTTGGCTTTTCGAAGTGTAAACTTGTGAGTTGTAATATATAATAGCAAAAATGATGAAAATAGCGACTGTGCCTGGATGGATTGTACCTTATTCAGAATTACGTATGGATGGAGAAAAAGTGTTTTGCGTAGCATGCTGTAAGATTGTGAGTAAAATTTTAATTTGCATATTTTAAGTTTCCGAGTTTTATTTATTTACTAAATCAAATTTATTATAGGCATTACTAAAAATATGTCGTGGATGTAACAAACAAACAAAAATTAAACAGACCTCTTTAAATTAAAAATAGCATTTTATTAAGCCTCTTCCCGTTACTTTTCCGATAGGCGTCTCCAAGAATTTATTAATACTCTTCCCATACATCCAGGCCGAGACAAAATTCCAGGAAAAGTTAATACCTTAAAACTTCTAAATAAATACAAAACTACATTTTACCAGAAAATTAGGAGTATATGTGTTTCTATGCTATTCGGAGAAATTTATTCCCGTATTTACGTTGGCTTTTCGAAGTGTAAACTTGTGAGTTGTAATATATAATAGCAAAAATGATGAAAATAGCGACTGTGCCTGGATGGATTGTACCTTATTCAGAATTACGTATGGATGGAGAAAAAGTGTTTTGCGTAGCATGCTGTAAGATTGTGAGTAAAATTTTAAGTTTATTTCCTATTATTAATTAAGTTTTTAATTATTCCTTTATCTTTTACTAACATTTATTTTATAAGAAAACAACCGATGATGTGATATTTTTTTTGCAGATTACAAGTGAACATTACCACAATGTTTGCCATCAAATTCCAAAAAATCGGAACAAGAACAATTTAATGAAGATTTGTGTCAAATGTTTGTGTCGGCAGATATTCCACTACATAAATTAAACAATTTAAATGTCAAGTTATTTTTGCAAAAGTACATCAGCAAATATAACATTCCCGACGAGAGCACGTTAAGAAAAAATATATTCGCTGTATCTATGCAGAAACATTAAATAGCATTAAGAAGGTTGTTGCAAACAATTATTTTTATATATGCGTAGATGATACTACTGATAGTGTGGGCCGATACATAGTTCATTTAATGATTGGTATCCTTAACGTATCGGTTCCAGCAAAATTTGATTTAATTTCATCCAAACAGTTGGAAGAGGCAAATAATTTGACAATAACAAGGTTTGTACAGGAAGAACTAGCAACTTTCTTCTTACCGGAATCGATTTCAACAGAGAAAATTCTATTGTTTTTGACAGATGATGCAACATACATGGTGAAGGCAGCTTTCAACTTGAAAATCTTTTACCCAAATTTAATTCATACAACTTGCTTGTCGCACATACTAAATCGTGTTGCAGAAGAACTCAGAAACCATTTTCCCTTAGTAAATACTTTAATTAGTAGTGTTAAGAAAGTATTTTTAAAGGCCCCATTACGAGTTCAGTTTTACAGGCAACATCTACCCGGTGTTCCGCTTCCTCCTCAACCAGTAATCACACAATAGGGGGGGACGTGGTTGGAGGCTGCTATTTTTCATGCAAATCATTATGAAGGAATAAAGACAATTATTATGGATCTTGATAGGTATGCACAATCTGTGATAGACGCCCAAAAGATGTATTCGAGTAAAAAATACCTCAACAGTTGGTGTTTATTAAAGCCAAATACAGTTTTATTTCCACTTCTATATTGCAGTTGGAAAAATAATTTATGTCGCTAATTGAGAGCGTTGAAATAATAAACAAATTTGAAAAGTCATGTTTTGATGTGAGACAGTTCGTGTATGAAAAATTTTTAAGTGTAATAGAAAAAAATGAGGCCTAAAGGACATTGCTAAAATCTTGTGTGGTGATTCAGTAGAACATATTAAGTTGACAATAGATGACATTTCTAATTTAAAATATGCTCCTATAACAGGCGTCGACGTAGAACGAACCTTTTCAATATATAAATACATGCTTTCAGACAAGCGTCACATTTTTTCTGTTGAAAACTTTGAGAAATATGTGATTGTAAATTGTGTTTTTATAGTTAATTATGTTGTAAAATGTTCTAAATAAACTTGTAGTAAACATAATGGAATATTTTTTATACAGTATTCCATTTTCTAACATTCCTCGTATTTTTTTGCCTCCATATTTTTCATAAGGAAGTGCATATTTAGGCTAAAACATCTGCGTATTTATGCGCATATTTTCAGTTTTTTTTTTCGTATAATCCGGCCTTTAGTTATATATAATAAGAAGCTATTTAAATTTTAACTATTGTGAGACGTTTAGTTTGACAGATACAGTTGCTTAAGAGAGGGTGAAAGTTGTTAAAATGGATAAAGTCGCTTTTTATGGTGAGATTTTGGCGAAACTCTCACAAAGTTACCCCCGCCTAATTGTAGCAGGGGCTAATTCTAGCACTAACGTATTTCTTCCATTGAATTATTAAATTTTAAGTCTGGAGATTTTTTCGTGAACTGATTATTTTTCGCGATAGTTTCGACATGTTTCAAGTTAAAAAATACACCCAGTATAATGTAGTAAAAAGCAAAAGATTAGGTTTGTTAGAAATTTTAAAAATCAAAAAAACAGGGAAACATAATTTGTTAGTTTCTAATACACAAGCAAATTTCTCGAATACCCCCTTCATAGACACCATTATAAATATCAATTAACAACCCACTCAGCTACAAGAGCGTTAGGTATATAGATATGGCATAACAGCCGAAACATATTGCTATGAATAGCGGTTTTGAAATTGGTTATACCACTATTCACTATAAATCTGTCCAGCTTGGATATTCAGTCGGTTTATTTTCAAAATGGGACTGCTTTCCTCTCAGGGTTCCAATCGGAAAAGTGGAAAACACAATTGAATTAATAAAATATTTAGGCGCCGCTCAAAATTTATTTGGGAAAAATAGTAATAATGTCTTTGAGTTACTTATAAGCACAAAAGAAAAAGGTCAATTTAATAATAAACACAATAAAATTTAAATGAAACTTTAATACAAAAATCAAAAAAAGAAAAAAAAATTTTATCTTTATAAAGTATAAAGATTAATATTGCCTCATTTGACAATATTATTAAGGTAAAAATAACGTATGGAACCGCAGCATGACCGCAGCATGCGATCAAAAACCTTTTTGACATCCGATCAAAATTAAAACTAATAAATTACAAAGATGCTTTTTAATTTCTCCCACAAGAAACAAAATCAAAGTAAACTATTTGACAGACCGAAACAAACTCTAACACATATGCAACCACATGTAAAAAAAATGCCCTTGATACCCCGCGTACTAAAATTTTACAGTTACAGAAATATACAAAAAGGTTTTAAATATTTCTATACGTTAACGCACGTATAATGCTTTTGTTTCATTATGAAACAGACATGTAAATAATTTACACATCTGTAACTGTATCATGGATAATACACCTCGTATTTTCGGCATTAACTTCTGCTTAAGACATATGTTTCTGCCATCTATAGGCGTCGTCAGTTAAGCTAGTAAAGCAATGTATACAAATGATACAAATCTTTATAAATAGATCTGTATCTGTATATAACATTAAGCCGAAATCCCTATTAGATAAAGCAAATTTCATCATGTAAGGTGGCACTTATTAATAAGTGACATCTGACGGACGAAAAAGACTTTGCCGGAAAAGGGACCTTTCGTTTGTGACCAGCTATGCTGGTACGACAAGCGAAACAATACGGGTAGTCCATTAACAACAAGCCAGATGGCGGTAAATATACAAAAAGGTTTTAAATATTTCTATACGTTAATGCACGTATAATGCTTTTGTTTCATTATGAAACATACATGTAAATAATTTACACATCTGTAACTGTATCATGGACAATACACCTCGTATTTCCGGCATTAACTTCTGCTTAAGACATATGTTTCTGCCATCTATAGGTGTCGTCAGTTAAGCTAGTGAAGCAATGTATACAATGTGGCTTGTTGTTAATGGACTACCCGTATTGTTTCGCTTGTCGTACCAGCATAGCTGGTCACAAACGAAAGGTCCCTTTACCGGCAAAGTCTCTTTCGTCCGTCAGATGTCACTTATTAATAAGTGCCACCTTACAGGATGAAGTTAGCTTTATCTAATAGGGATTTCGGCTTAATGTTATATACAGATACAGATCTATTTATAAAGATTTGTATCATTTGTATACATTGCTTCACTAGCTTAACTGACGACGCCTATAGATGGCAGAAACATATGCCTTAAGCAGAAGTTAATGCTGAAAATACGAGGTGTATTGTCCATGATACAGTTACAGATATGTAAATTATTTACATGTCTGTTTCATAATGAAAGTTACAGAAATGTTTTTTATTCTAGAAATTTTAAAAATCTTCATTGTCATTTATATCAAATAACTAAGATTATATTTCAAAACGATAATAATAATACAATAGAAAATTACAATATTCAATTCGTTCAATATAAAAATAAGATATCTTTTATAAAATATATTACTTACGTAAAAAATATATTCATATACTCGAGACACATGAGTAAGAAAGTTTTAAAAATCAATTACGAGATTCACAAACTCGTAAATAAATCGGTAATGATTTAAGCAAGCACAAAAACACAATTAAATCAAAAAACAAAAACCGAAATTACTAAAACAAAGATAAAGTTTTATCTTTAAATAAACACACCTTTCTTACTTCATTAAACACTTGTGTCCGAGGATACAGCAAGCACGCAGGCTTCGCATAAAAAAATACTGTTTTACAAACGTCCACAGCAGATCAAACGGCATTCTCAAACTGCGCAAGTCATATCTACAAATATTCAAAATAATAATACACAAAAAAATAATTAAACTTTTCAAAATATTTGTGGGGAAAAGTTCATAGTTAAGAGTTATTCTAATAAATGTAGTGAAATATGACCAAGTATGTTATTCCCAATATTTAATCTGTCTTATAATTGTGTTTAATAAGTTATAATTTATTTGGGTTAGATCTTAAAATTTCTAGTTATTCTTGGGATTCCAATTTAAATGCTAAATATATTATTCTGCTATGGAAAATTAAAATAAAAAGGCGCACGGTTTCAATTTAGCTACAGTTTTCTTACCCACTCACAACTAAGTTGAGTAACGCACGACACTGGAGTCGGGAATGACGTCACGGGTAAGCGGGAGCGAGATCGATCCGAGAATGCCGTATTTATTTCAGCGGTTATATTGGTTCGTATGTCCTTGCTGCAAGGACCTCCTATCCGACATCTGTTTACCTTCACTTTTTCTTGCTGTGCCTAATATCCGAACCGCCGCCAATAGTTAGAGCAGAGGCGGCAATCTATCTGCACAAAGGGATCTCGACGTTTAACTTTTTGCTCGGTTGACCGTAATTCTATTTTTAGCTCTCGTAACTTTGCATATCGACCATTTGATTATAAGTTTTAAGTAATTCGCGACTCGAGTTACGAACTACGCAAGTAAAGTAATGTAATTATAGTTATTAAACCAATATTGTCTAATTAAAAAAAAAAAATACTTCTAAATCAAGTGAAAATTTGCACCGACACGTAGAACTTGGAAAATTAATTATTTGCATGAAGTAAAGACATATATTATTAATTAGGTTACGTAACATAAAATCTTTTTATAACTAAGCAGTTATACGTCATAATAAATATACACGCAAAGTTTAGATCTATCAATAACACTGTTCAAAAGATTTATTTAAAGAGTTATTTCTCCTTGCAAAGATCTTCATGTTGTATACCTCATACAGGGTTACCACTGAATAGCGCCTAAGCTATGCGAATCTGAAGAATTCGTGCAAATGTCAAACTGAAAATCAAAATAGTTATTTACTTTATTAGTATGTTGAAGCGTTATTACTAGGGAAACCAAAATATACAAGTGGCAAACGCAAAAATATGCAAATCATCTAATCAAAATATGCACAAAAATGTTGAAAATAAAAAATACTATAAATTTATTGATTCACTTAAAAATAAACAGACATTTAAATTTTTCTACATACTAAATGCATTTATTACACAAAGCAGGTTGCCGTTAGTTGTACAAACGGTAAACCATTGAATGTTTCTCGAACTTCTCAATTAAAAAATTTTGTCTTCTGTTTGAATATAAAAATTTATCAAGAGACAAATTCCTTTCCACATCAACCGATGTAATAAAATTGCTTAATATTACAGGATCCAAATCAATGGATTCAGTAAATTCTCCCTCTAAAATATTACCTACTTGGCTAAGAAACCAAAATTCACAATTTTTTTCCATCAAATTTTTAAATTTTTGAAAAATTTTGTCCGCTATTGTGACTGCGACATTTTGAAAAGCTACCTCAGATTGTTTTTCTAGTTCTACACTTCGATTAGATTCCTCCACTTGTGTTATTGTTTTAGAAACAAAACTATAATTGGTTTTTATAAACGAAAGTTGTTGTTTTATTTCTTTGTTTTCGAATAATTGCTTAACATCAGTGAGGGATTGGGAAGATTCGTCAGACAATTCTGAAATTAGATCTTTTAGTTGATAGAAATTCTCGCAATAAAAAAAGGGGCTTTGACGTTTTGATTATGCAGCTTTGACAAAGGAATACAGTGAAATCTCCCTTAACGGACACCTCCCTTAAGCGGACATCTCCTTTATACGGACACATTGTGATAGCCCCGAATTTGTCTTATGGAATTTACAAGTAAATCACATTCTTTTGACCGGACACTCTCTTGGACGGACACGGACAGAAGAATTCAGTCCGTTTCCTTTAAAAAATCTCTCTTGTGCGGACAGCGCACATCAAAGTACATATATGAAACGGGCTGCTGGAATTCATACAGTCGTGTGTTTCTGCATATACGTAGCAATAAAAATGGCATCTAAACGAAATTATTTAACACTCAAGGAAAAGATTGAAATAGTGGAAGTATACAAAAGTGAGAAACTTAGTGTTCGTGAGTTAGCTAAACGTTTTGGTATTGGTAAAACACAGACGGCTAATATCATAAAAAATAGAGATGATCTATTGAAAGTGTGGCACTCCAATGTTAATGTTAATAAGAAACGATGCTTTATTAACAAAGGAGGTGCAGATGTAGACAGAATGTGCTACGAGTGGTTTATCAAAGCAAGAAGTAAAGGAATTCCTCTGTCAGGTAAAAATTTGGGATACTAAGGTAAGTTTTATTTTAATGTTCTCAAATTTAAAGGGCCCATAGTGCAGAGTAAAGCGAAAGAAATTGCTGAGAGTATAGACTATACTGGATTTAAAGCATCTTATGGATGGTTAGATAAGTTTCGAAAGCGCCATAATATAAGCTTCAAAGCTATTTCTGGTGAGGCAGCTAGTGTTAAGGTGGAAGATGTAGCAACATTTTTAAATAAATTACCGTCAATTTTGAAAAATTATTCACCGAGGGATGTATTCAATGCCAACGAAACCGGGCTGTTTTTTCGTGCTCTTCCTGACAAGACTTTACATTTAAAACAGGAAAAATGCGTTGGTGGTAAATGTTCAAAAGAAAGAGTCACCATCATGCACTGTGTTAACATGCTTGGTGACAAAGAAAAGTTGTTGGTTATAGGTCATGCGGCTAAACCTAGAGCTTTCAAAAATATAAAAGTAACTGAATTGCCTGTTACTTGGAAGGCCAACAGCAAGGCATGGATGACTGGTACTATGACGTAATGGTTGAAGGAACTAGACAGCAAAATGCAAAAACAAAAGAGACACATTTTGCTATTTGTTGATAATGCCTGTTCGCATCCAAGGGACATAGAACTGCATAACATTAAATTGGTGTTTTTTCCACCTAATTGCACATCTGTATGTCAACCCCTTGACCAGGGTATAATAAAAAAATTTAAAATGCACTATAGGACCATTGTCGTTAAGACTATTTTAGCAAAAATTGAGTGTTCAAATTCAGCTCATGAACTTTGCAAATCAATTAACATTTTAGATGCTATTTCCTTTATAAAGAACGCTTGGGACAAAGTATCAAAACAAACGATTCAAAACTGTTTTTAAAAGGCTGGGCTTATTGTTGGAAATCTAAAAACCATGTCCACAGAAGATGAATTTACGGCAGATGATAATGTTCCTCTATCACTATTAGCTGAATTGTGGAAAGTACCACCAGCATTAGGGATTGAAGAATGCAACGTAGAGGCCTTTTTGAGCTTCGACGAAAATCTAGTAACAGAAGATACGAATGACATGCCCTCTGTCACAAATCAGTCGTCGGATATTGTGGAACTGGATGAATCGGATGAAGATGTGGATGAAGTGAGCAACATGAAACTAACGACTTATCAACAAGCCATAGATATGGTAAAACAATTAAAAAAAATTAGTCAAGATCGAGGAGATGCAGTCGTACTAGAGTTACTCACCACACTAGAATTACACTATCACGACCAAAACAATAAGAAAACTACTCGCTAGGCAACCCTGTTGAATTATTTTACAATGTTGCATTAGATATAAGTAACAAGGAATTATGTACATATGTACAATTCAATTACTTTAAATTTTGTGTTGGTTTACAGAGGTTACATTTATGTTTTATATATTTAATAAAATCACATTAGTTCATTATGAGCTTACTTATTTTAATATTCCCAAAAAATTCACCAACTATTCTCTTAACAGGACACCTCTCTTGAGCGGACAGATGGGAATAGTCCGGTAGGTGTCCGGTCAAGGGAGATTTCACTGTATTTGACGTCGTCATTGCATGACATAGGTCTCGGTTAAAGATGTCTTGTTCGTTTAGCTTTTTGGACATTGGTTGGAAATATTGCGTTAATGTGGGTTGCTACATGTCTCCAGATTTCATCTTACCCAATTTAGTAATATGAACAGAAGTTTTCACGTGTTGGTCTATTTGATATTTTTTATCGCATGGTATCTGCAAAGATCTACTTCATTCAAAATTATTTCATTATGCACACTATGCTTTTTAATAAGGATATATGCAAGTATTTAAAAATGCATATAATTTGCAAAATATGTGCTTTGCATATTTTGGGTTACTTTAGTTATTATACTATGAGTGTGAATGTTTGCAAATGACGAGGGCGTTAGCCAGAGCTTCATTTGTAATCACACGAGTTACTGTAATAGGCTCTAGCCCACGTGTGATGTACAAAACTTTATCTACATTTGTCTAATTAAAAAAACTCTAAATTTATAATTTCCATTAAAAATCAAAATCAAGGAAACTTTCGGAGTGTTAAGGCAATCGCTGAAATTCGTTGTAAACAATTTTTTAAATGTCACAATAGTGTAATACCCATAATAATGAGTAGAGCAGACCAGTTTCCGTGCGCGCCATGAGCGCCGGTATGGGAGTGTAATTCGTAATATATTAGAATATGCGATAGAATAGGGACGCAGCATGAGCTTGTTTCCGATATAAGTATAGCTCTACTTCTTTACTTATATCGGTAACAAGCTCATGTTGTGACCCTATTATATCGCATATTCTAATATATTACGAATTACACTCCCATACCGGCGCTCATAGCACGCACGGAAATTGGTCTGCTCTAATAATGAGTGATTCAGAAATACCTATTATTGTGCATTTTTCATTTTAATAAAATTTGATTAATTTAAAAACTGAATATTTTTATTACACCATTAGTGGAGTAATAGAGTTCATTACTAAACTAAAAAAATGAGTGCTATTGTAGCGCTCATATAACACAGATGTAGATAAAAGAAATTTATTTGTAATTCATCAAAAAATTTCCAAATTTTTGTGATCAAAATATAGTTAAAATCGGTCTATATTTTTGTTTATCTTATATTTACCAAAATACAACTGATAATTCAAGTTTATGGGCCTCAAAAGAACACGATAGAATTCCCAGACTTATTGTTAGACGATAACGTCTAACAGTAAGTTCTCTGTTCATAACAATGTGAATGTTATGTTATGTGAATGTTTTGTTTTTTTCTTTACCAAAGAGTTTATGCAATATAGTCAGCCGCCCATATGGTCTTTATATTGCGATTTTGTTTGTAAATATCAATAATAGTTTTTACGTCGAATATGTCGACCACCTTTATGGCGCATTTGTAATAAAGTAATTTTAGTTAAATAGTGTGAACGTTAAATTTCTTTTAAAATAAAATTATTAATTTATAATAAAACGAAAATCGTTAATCGTTAGCTTTATATAGCATGTCCATGGGATGTGCGTTATTAAGCTCAAATATATATAAAGCGTTCACAGGCCTCTCAGGCCCATTGCTTGGTAATGTTATTTCATTTCTTCCTATCCCTTGCAAACAATCTCCAATTCCTGAGTCCCTTCCTTTCTAACTCCTCCTTAACCGCATCCCTCCATCTTCTCCTCGGTCTATCCCGCCTTCTCTTTCCATCGGGTACCTTCCACCCTATATTTTTAATTAACCTATTGTCCCGTTATCTTTGATGATGGCCGAGTCACAGAAATCGCCGCATTTTTATGAAGTTTGTTAAGGGAGGTTTCTCCATACAAATTATAAATTTCTTCGTTCGTTCGTCTCTCTCATTTTCCATCCTCTTTCCTCCGAAAATCCTCCTAAGCATCCTTCTCTCCCAGACCTCCAGTTTATGCTGTACTTTCTTAGTCGTTATCTACAATATACAGCCATATGTCCGCGTCTTAGTTCTTTTTGAGATCTCTGTTGATTTAAGTATTCTGTTCAACCCTCCCGCACATCTATTACTTTTCGCCAGTCTTACATCTATCTCTGTGACCTCGCTATATTTATTGTCTATCAAAACTCTTAAGTACATACAATTTTCTAACTCTTCAAAGGTCAAGATCTCTCTATCATTGTTCTGCAGCATCTTGAATGTCTCTTTTAACTTACCCTTCAGACTGCCTTTAATCTCCATATATATATATATATATATATATATATATATAATATCTTCGTGACCTTGGTATGATAAGGTAAACTTAATAAGTCGGCGATTAAAGGTCTGGTTCATTACTTCAAAGTATATATATTTAAAACAACCCTACATGTTTCGGCAATGATGCCTTTGTCAAGGGAATACAAAATATAAATGACAGAATATATATATATATATATATATATATATATATATATTCTGTCATTTATATGTCAGAATATATATATATTGTTGTCAACTAAAAAAACTCATTTATTTTAATCTCTATATTTCACAGCCATTTACCACTTCTTCAGGAGAAAAAAAAAGATTACAAATTAGCAGTAAATTGATTCCATTATTTACTTTTCGACAGTATGCAAACTAATTTTCCAAGTCATGACCGTCCTTTATAACTTGTGTAGGGACTGTTACCTCTACTACTTTGCGAAGTATTCGACAAACAAATGACGAAAACTTTCTGGAAAACCCTGTATATTCGAATTTACGAAAATGCACTTAATTTAAAGAATTGTAGTTACGTTTCTAATAATAACAGCAATTGCTATCAAAGTAATTATCTGATTCTTCTTACGATCAAAGAGAAAGCTCTTTGATCATAAGGAAATAAATTGAAATAGCAGTACACACCTTAAAATAAAGAAATAAAAATAGCAGCATCCTGTAAGTAATTGATCATTCTGTTATAAAGCACGAATGAACGCAAAGATAATCAACGTTTCGTTTAAATTGAACTGTCAAGTACTCTGTAGGTGAATAAACCAGTCTTGGGTTAAATAATTTCAGAAATTATTTCTGACACATTTCTATATTCCACGAGTAACTTCGAGTTCGAATTTATTTGAACGCGAAATTTCAGCAGTACCTCTGCAATTTAACACAAACCATATTTTGCTTACGTAAATGCGAGCTCTTAGAACTCGTCTGCATAATTAAATATGTATTTTTGATATATGGTAGGAAGTGCTCATATAATTTTGTGCAAGAGCATAATGTACGGAAAATGTGTGTATCTAAAGTAAAAAGGTGATTACAATAGGTTTTTAAATCATTCTTTAGCCAATATGTCAGTTAAATATTATGAAGAAAATTTATATCTTACATGGATGTATATGAAATGTTCTTCTTAGTTACAAATTTATGTCTATTATTAAAACCGCTATTAAATGTGAGATCTTTAGCAGAGACATATTGCTGTGAGGTTTCATTTGATTTGTAAAATATAAATGTAATATAGGCTGCCACTCATGCATGTACTTTCTAGACTCTTTTATTATGCGTGATTATCTCAAAGTTTCTTTTAACTAGACCTAGCATCCAATATGTAAACTTTAAAAGAAATGATACAAGTCGTTTATTGTTTAATAATTATTTTATTGATTAATTAATTATTATATTTACAACTCATGTATACCTAATCTTTAAACTATTGACATTTTTATTTACTTCTAATCTCCTTCATAATTCTTGCATGCAAAATTTAAATAGCTCATATATTTTTTAAGTCTGTTTCGATTCTTAATAGAATCCTTTAAAAATATCAGAGTTGAATGTCTCGTTTAGTTTAGGTTTGCTTTGTCAATGTGCAACCCTACACTGCAATACCAGATATCTTTCATAAATGTCTAAAGTGTCTACAAGAGTCTCACAGTCTTCTAAACAAAAAGAGTCCCATATTTCTTGGAGACGGTGTCGCAATGACTGAATTGTTTAGCCGGACGATTACGCAATTCTTTTTTCATTCGATTCCATAATGTCTCGATTGGGGAAAAATCGGGACTACCTAGGACGGAAATATCCTTTTCCGACATCCAGAATTTCACATATTTGGCTGTATAACAAGCCGCGCCATCTTGTTGGAAGATAAATTCCAGGTTAGCTAATTGCAGAAACTCGACTGATAGAGGAAGGCTCTGATTTAAAATAGCTACGTATTTTTCTGCGTTTACGGTGTCTTCAATAAAATGAAGCCTACCAACAGTCTTTGTTGTAAGCCTCGATTTTCGTTAGAAGCACACTATTCTGCAAATCTCCTACACAAAGCTCAAATTTTGATTGGTCGCTCCAAATAATCGACATCCACTGCTCTAAAGTCCAGTTTTTATGTGTTTTGGCACATAGTAACCGGTTTTTCTTCTTTGCGTTTGCATAAAGTTACGGGTTCCACAGCCGAAAAAGCACGTTTTGGTAAAAAAAAGCCACAGTGACTGCTGCAGAATAAAGAATTCTGGGATGTTATACTGTTACACGCTATGCTGTTAGAGGCATTCTCTAACAGTATAACGTAACAATTTTAAGTCTTTTGTAATCCGGTAGGCAGTTTTAGTGCATTTTTATCAAAATTTTCCATAAATCTTACAATAATGCTTTCTCACGCGCCATTTTGACTATGATTGTCAATAGCGGCATTTACAAGAAACAAAATACCATCGGCAGAGGTAACGTGATCTTGTAGTTTCATACAAAATGTCTTGTATGAATGTTTGACGCCGAAGTTTACGATTCGACTTCGTGCTGAGATTGACTCAAATTGGATATTTAAGCACAAACTATATTTTGGGAAATTATATTTTTGTTTATTATTATAAAAATTATTCAAACTGATCCCATTTGGAATTAGGAATGAAAGTGATCATAATAGTCTTCTTGTGTTAAAATTTTTATACCTCATTTAGCTCAAACGTCAATATGGGCGAACTTATGTGATTTTGGGCTCGTATGACGGCAACTTGGCTACAGGTATCAAGCTGCCCACTAATAAACTGACGGGTGGTCACCAGATTTGTCACTGTTGATCTACCTCGCATACAGCCGTGTTGAAATGTAAGATTTCGTGTTATGATACAGATAGGAACAAATTACATTAATATTGATGATTATACAGTAGCACCCCGTTATCCGCTGACTCCGTATCCGCGGTTTCAGTCATCCGTGATTTACCTATGATGAGCAGAAAACGCGTTATATCAATAAATATAAAAGTTATAGGAGCATTTGTCGATATATCGTCGTATATATGAGTCATCCCCTGAATTCGGCGCTCTCTTATGATAAGTTAAACAAGTTGGAACGTGCTTAAGGTGCCACTCGCTTTTACTTGTACATATAAACGCTCCTGTTAACTATGAGTTTAGTACTATTCGAATTGTCGGACAAGACAGTGCTTGCAATAGTTTTTAAATAAAGCAAGTAAATTCGAAAATCATTTTAAAATGGCTTCTAAACCAAAAAGAAAACGTGAAATGCTCACTATTAGTGAAAAAATAAAAAACATTAATATGATTGAAATAGAAAAAAAATCTATTGCAACTGTTGATAAAATATACAATAAAAACGAATCTTCGATACGAGAAGTGTTAAAAAACAAAGATAAGATTCGAGCTAGTTTTTCTAGTGCACCCCAAACTGCAAAAGTTGCAACCACAATACGTAATAAAGTGTTACTTAAGGTAGAAAATGCCTTAAATTTATGGGTGGAAGATATGACAAGAAAACATATTCATATCGATGGCAAAGTGCTACAACAAAAGGCGTTGGTTTTATATGAAGATATGCAGACCCAAGATTATACTGAAGAGGAAGGAAAATCATTCACAGCAAGTAGGGGGTGGCTGCATAGATTTAAAACTCGGTTTAATCTAAAAAATATAAAAATGACAGGGGAATCTGCGTCGGCTGATCATGTAGCTGCTGCCCTGTTTCCAGAAAATTTTAAACAAATTATTGCAGAAAAGAATTATCATCCTAAGCAAGCTTTTAACTGCGATGAGACTGATCTTATGTGGAAAAAAAATGCCTGAACGGACTTATATTCATAAGACTGCAAAGAGTGCACCAGGCTTTAAAGCAATTAAGGATAGACTTACCTTGATATTTTGTACAAATGCAGCTGGTCATATGATTAGACCCGGATTTGTTTACCGATCACAGAATCCACGTGCTCTTAAATACAAAGATAAAGCTTGCCTGCCTGTGTTTTGGCAATCAAATCGGAAGGCGTGGGTTACGGCTGTTCTATTTACACAATGGTTTCATCAATGCTTTATTGCGGAAATGAAAAGATATTTGGAAAAGGAAGAATTACCATTTAAAGTGCTGCTGATACTAGACAATGCTCCTGGGCATCCTGTGTGACTAGGCACAGAAGATAAAAATGTTGAAGTGCTTTTTTTACCACCTAACACGACCTCATTGCTTCAGCCCCTTGATCAGGGTGTCATTAGATGCTTTAAAGCCATATATATTCGACAGGTTTTCGAAATGCTGTATACAATGGCTAACGAATGCTCTGATATCGGGCTCATGGAATGCTGGAAGTCATTTACAATTGCTGACGCAATTCTATTTATCAAAGGAGCGATGGAGGAATTAAAGTCAGAAACGATAATAGCATGTTGGAAAAATCTGTGGAATGACATCGTTCTTAGTTCTGAAGACACACATGATATTAATTCACATCTAACAACGATATTTAACATAGCGCAGAAAATAGATGGAGAAGGATTTAACAATATAACCCAAGAGGCACTCAGTGATTACATAATGAAGAGGATCAAGTACTCACCAACGAGGAATTGGAAGACCTTGTGAAATCTTCTCCAGAAGCGAGTGACGACGAGGATGAGGGTTAACAAGAACGGCCAGCATGGACGCTTGAAAAATTTTCAGCGATATTTCGAACTGCTCAAACATTAAAAGAACAGATAGTAGAATATGATCCAATAATGGAATGCTGTATAAAAATTACTCGCACTATAACAGAAGCCTTGAAACCTTTGGAGGATTTGTTTATTGAAATTAAAAGACGAAAACGACAACTACCAATAACAATGTTCTTATCGATAATGCACAGCCATCAACATCGTTTGCTTCGGATCTAAGTAAACAATCGACCGCTAACTTGGACTTGGAAGAAGATGAATGAATATGTAGTTCACGATGATAAAGTTTTTCTTGTTGTATATTTTCTTGTTGTGTATGTAAATATGTACTATATGTACATATGTATGAACTTATATATTTATTAAACTTAAATTCTATTTGTGCCACAGCACAAGGATATTTATTTATTTATTGTTTATTTATTTTAAATAAATATTATATAACTTATTTTTTCTTGTTTCATTGTTTTAACTTTGCTTCATATTTCATATTGTACTCGAAAATAAAGCGTTCGCTACTATCCGCGGTTTTCAGTATCCGCGGAAGACCACAGAACCAAACCCCCGCGAATATGGGGGTACTACTGTATTTCCTTTTATGAAGCGGAATATACTGATTAAAAATCGAAAATAGTAATATAAACATTTCATACTTCACACGAACATCAAGTATATATTTTCAACTTCCTTTTTTCTAAGGCGTGTTATGCGCAATTTATTTGAAAACCAATATTTCTCTAACAAAATTTCCATTCTTTTAATCTTAACTGATATTAATATTCAGGCTGTTTTGATTGATATCTCACAACAGGAAATATTCTAGAGAAAAAGAAACGGACGGATATACGTATTCTTTTCGATTTATGACGCTTATTTTTCACTCACGAAACGTGGAATATTTCTATATTTACGCGGACGAAGGCCGGATTATGAATTTTTTCAGAGAAATTATGCGACAGGTCAACTAATCAAGTCACGCGAACTCTCTGTCAACTTGTTGCAATGACTGAAATTGAAAAAGGGACATCCCGAACGATCATCAATTTTCAGACAAGAATTAATTATGGAAATTAATTTCGGAAGCGGAATTATACTTCGCAGTTATCGATTATTGATGTGTACAGAACCGGTTTCGGAAAAATAAGGACTTGTGTAATAATAAGATCGTTTAGTTGTCCCTAGTTCGAAGTCCTAATCGTACAGAGTGTAAGAGTCGCGGGTTATGCTAAGATTAATAAGACATCTATAATAAATAACACTGGCTTACAACCATTTTGGTGCTGGAGATTTTAGACCCGATTTTAAGTATGTCTTACATGGCGATATCAAAAATGTTACCCGTATTCTTCTGTCAGCTCTAGTTCCCGGGAAAAAAAACACAATTCACGAAAAAATATATATTTTATTGACATTAAACATCAAGAAATTGTCTTTTGAGTGATTTTCTAGAATGAAACTGACTCGGGCAATCTCGCATGATTCCCCAGCAATAGTCAGCCATCATATGACTGTCCCACCTTCCTTGGTATCTATTCTCCATTGTTTTTAGGTCTTGGTGGAAACGTTCCCCTTGTTCTTCGCTTAGATCTCCTAAATTGTGTTGGAAATGATGTAGATGACTATTGAGATAGTGTAATTTTATACTCATATTACAGCCTAAATCTTTGAATCGCACCAGCATTTCCTCTACTAGTTCTACATAGTTGTCAGCCTTATGATTTCCGAGGAAACTTTGTGCAACTGCTACAAAAGATTGCCAGGCAAGCCTCTCCACATCATTCATACAAGTCTCAAAATTAGTTGTGTCTTTCATCAATTTACGTATTTGAGGTCCATCAAAGATACCTGCTTTTAGTTTTTCAGTACTTAAACCAGGAAATTTGTGAGAAATAAACTGGAAACATTGACCATTTCTATCGAGAGCCTTAACAAATTGCTTCATTAGCCCTAATTTTATATGCAATGGCGGAAGAATGATTTTTTCTCTTGAAACTAAGGGTTCATTTATAACATTTCTTTCCCCAACAACAAGAGCATCTCTCACAGGCCAATTTTTTGCAGTCCAATGACATGATTTAGCTCGACTGTCCCAGAGACAAATAAAACATGGGTATTTAGTATAACCCCTCTGTTGACCCAATAAAAAATTAACCATCTTCAAGTCGACGCAGATCACCCAGTTATGTTCAATATATTTTATTTTTTGTAAAAGATTTGAAATTACCTCATATTCTTCTTTTACACATGTTGAGTGAGCAATTGGAACGGGAGCATATTTATTTCCATTATGTAGAAGAACTGCTTTTAGACTTCGTTTACTACTGTCAATAAAGGGACGCCATTCCTTGGGCTGATAGATAGTTAAACCCATGAATGCCAGCAAACCACTCACATTACAGCAATACACAAAATTTTCATCAGATGAAAAAAACTTCAATAACTTTCCCTCTCTCGTGCGATATGTAGACACTCGAACATCTGAGGAAAGACAATTTTTTTCTTTTAATCTTGACGCTAGTAACTCAGCACGTTCCTTCGAAAGATCTAAGTCTCGGATGAGGTCACTAAGCTCATTCTGCGAAAATGGCTTAGGATCTGATGTTTTTCCGCAGTATTGAAAGTCATCATCTACTTGGGAAGAAATAGGTATTTCAGCTTCATCCTCCTGAGATTGCTGCACTACCTGGTGAAAAGTTGGTATTGGAACATTTTCTGAATGAGGAGCAGGTCTTTGCACTGAAGAAATATTTGGGTATTTCCATTTATGGCGATTGTTTTTGTTGATGCCCACTATATTAATCATACAAAAGTAACAGTCGTCATAATGATTTTTTTGTTCTCGCCATATCATAGGCACTCCAAACTTCAAAGACTTACGTTTCCCTCTCTCCCATTGTCGCAAATGTTCAACGCATATTTTACAAACACTATGAGGCACCCACACTTTATCTTGGTATAGAATTTCAATACCGAAATAAGCAAAATACAAACGACGCACTGTGTTTGTAATCGATTTACGCTGATTTTTCAGTATGTATTCAGCACAAACATAACAAAATATATCAGGATCGTTAAGACAACGTCTGGACGTACTAGCCATAATGAAATAGTAACACAAACTTTATCGATGATATTGTAATAATGACTAGTTACGAACAAGACCATAACAAGACCGACAACAATTCACAATGAGGGTAGTAGGTAAACTAGAGCGGATGAGTTAAAATGACGTATGTCAATATACTGTACATTACCTACTTTATCGACAATTCAAACAAACAGATGCACCAAAAAAAAAAAATTTTTTTTTGTAGGCCTGTGTAATCACAAATGTTCTGTTAAAAATGATCAGTGTTCCAGTAATACGAATGGTGATTTGATGGCAGAGTGACTTCTTAAAAGTTGACCAGACTTGTTGTACAACACTTTGCAGCAATGAATAAAGTAGATTATTTGAATAAAGCGAATGAGTTTTTAGTACTGAATAAATATGAAATAATTAAGGGAGATCCTACAGCTAGATTTCAACAAACTCCAAAAACATGTATAGGAAATTCTGCTAACCTTTTTAGCGAAAAGAGATTAATTATTATGAACCCTCAACCTTCAAAATTATATTCCCTTATTAAATTAGATAAAGATAATTACCCGATTCATATGTTACAGCTCCGTCCTACAAAGTCTCGAAAAGATTTATTTATAGACATCATTATTAAATATACAGGATTTAAACCTAAATTAAGCATAAGAAACTTGTATGTACTGATAAACAGACTTTTACTTTAACTTCTAACACAAAACTGATTTCCTTTAATTTCCAAAATTGATTCCCTAGTATCCGTCCAGAATAATAATAATAATAATAATAATAATAATAATATAACTTTATTTAACAACTGCTATATACATGCACAATAAATTTTGAAAAATATAAATCATTAGTAGAGCAGACCAATTTCCGTGCGCGCCATGTGCGCCTATGTGAGGATGATTGTATTGCATCAGAACTAATAAAAAGCATTCAGTATGTGTTTGGTACTTGCTTAGACTGCATGTAAGTGTAAGCATAGGTAATAAAATGTCGTCGACACATAAATCGAGAAAACGACCGTTGTCAGACGAAGTGAATAAGTTTATTATGGATTCCCCGGACTTAATATACGATGGGTCAAAAATTAAATATTTAGTGTGCAATACATATCTAATGTGTTGGTCAAAAACACATTGTAAAGAACACGTAAGCAGTTCGAAGCACAATAATAACAAAATTAATCGACAACAGTTTATAAATGAACTATGTGTAACTGTGAGTGTGTGTACACTGCCGTTTACCTTTTTAAGTAATGATTCATTTATTTAATTTTGGAATAAATACGCGAATCAAACATTACCGAGCACGACAACGTTACGAAGGAATTTACCATCGGTACGTAAACAGGTTGAAAATAAAATCAAAGCCGAACTGAAAAATAAAAAACTGTGGTTATGTGTGGACGCAACAACTGACAGCAAAAAACAATCTGTAGTTAATGTGATGGCGCATAATATGGAACCACATCAACCAACGTCTTCAATTTTATTAGCAGCCAGACGACTAGAACAATGTAATGCCGAAAAAATTTCAGAGGTGCTATTGATACTTTGGAAAAATGTAAACTTTCGAAAGACCAAGTATTAATGTTTATGACCGATGGTGCCGCAACCATGTGTTCTGTAGGCCGGTCTCTTAGAAAATATTGTCCTAACTTGTTACATGTTACTTGTAAACTCCATGCTCTACACCTTGTGGCAGAACAGCTTCGTAGATGTTATCCAGAGGTAGATGCTTTAATATCGAGTACAAAGGCAGTATTTCTGAAATCTCCAAAGCGTATTCGGAAATTTCACGAATTGTGTGCCCATACCCCTGATCCACAACAGCCGATTCTGACACGTTGGGGTACATGGTTAATGGTTACGGGCGGGGTTTTACTATCATGAACATTTTGAAAAAATTATGGACGTGGTTTTATCATTCGATCCGAAAGAAAATGGAGCTATCAATACAAGCCAGAAAAAATTTTAAGATCCCCAGATTAAAATGGATTTACAAAGTATTACTTGGGACTAGAAGAAGCAATAACAAAATTAGAAAATTTGTCGCTGTCGTTAGAGGAATCACTGCAAATCGTTAAAGATGTTCACGCACAACTGTGTGCTGTAGAAGACGCAAAAAGTGAAAGTGTTCTAATTAAATTTGAAAGTGTTTTAGACAGAAATGCAGATTTTGACACCTTAACACGTATTTGTGAGGGCACGTCTACAGATGCGTTAAGTTGCTTAAAAAAGTATTTTGATTATGCGAATATAACATCACTAGATGTAGAATGCTCGTTTTCCGAATATAAACATATTTTTTCCTCACGGCGGACATGCTTTTCAGAAATAACCTTAGAAACGCACCTGATGTTGAAAATATTCAATCGAGTTTCTCCAGTTTGTCAATCCTTGGAAGACGCTTAAAACGATAAGTGTTTTTTTAAATCCTCTGTCGTGCACACAATCACTGATTTCATACATTTTCCATTTTATTTATAGGTACATACAACGCTGCTATAGTATGTACTATTCTTATTTTTTGTGTGTTTATGCATATTACTTTAATAGCAGAAAACCAAATGTATATTTAATTATTTCTGATAGAGTAAATGTCTCTACTTCTATACTTATATCGGTAACAAGCTCATGTTGCGTCCCTATTCTATCACATATTCTAATATATTACGCGCGGAAATTGGTATGATCTAATCATTAGGAAGTTAAAAAAATAATGTAACCATCCACAGAAGGCTTAAACTAAACGTTTTCCCTAACACATTCTATCACAAGGACCTTAAATCTATTCAAACTACCACTGGATTTCATCAGTGACGCGCCGTCCATATGGGCAAGGTCGTGCAGCGCACAACGGCGCCAAGGCCTTAAAGGCGCCTACGGCCACTTGTGATAAGTTAAATTTTAAAAATATTAAAAACATTTTTTGAAAGTTTACAACAAATCAACTGTTTTTTATTTTGTTACTGTTGTTTCAGTGTGCAATAAAAATTTTAATAATATTTTTTTGTATGTGAACCTATTGTTTGCTTCAAATAAAAAATACCTACCAGTACTAACAAGTCTAAAGAGTTCGTCATAAATTTCAATGTTGAACCGTGGGAGAGTGGCTGGCAATTTTGGCTCAATACATATAGGCTAAAGGCGCCTATCAGTATTTCGCACGACGGCGCCGAAGATACTTGGCGCGTTACTGGATTTCATTATAGTTTCTATTATAGTTTTCAACATAGTAATCGTTGGTATTTCTGGTTCTGTAGTTGTGAATTTGATCGAACGTTGTTAATTTGCCACTTAAGTAAGGAGGGCATTATTCAAATTTTAATTTTAGAGATGCAAACCATTGTTTTATATACTATGTATTGTGTTATACTTAATGTCTATTAATATGTGGATGCGGTAAGATATATGTTGGTCAAACAGGAAGATCGTTTGAAAAAAGCATTGCTGAACATTGTTCTTCGTTTAGAAGTAAAAACAAGATTCCACTTTTGCTAATCATCTATTATAAGAAAACCATATTTTCAATAAGGATTTTGAAATTTTACATTTAGAAAATAAAGGCAACAAATTAAATTTACTGAAAAGTTTAGAAATCAATAAATTAAAACAATCACGAATTTTACTTAATGATCAATTAGATTGAAATAACTCGACTTTGTTAAATTTATTCATTTAAAAATTGTTTAGACAATAATATAAATGTACATTTAGTTTATTAAAACAAATTTTATGCGTAAACATGTTTGCTACCCTACAGTATAACAGTTAGGACCAACCAGATGGGCCACATTTTCTCACTACCTACAATATTACGCTAAGAAATAAGTAATTAAACTTCTAGTTTCAAAAATTGTTTTATTGTAAATACACTACAATATTGTTTGGCCAACAATGGCTTCATCAGGTGGATGAATTTTTGAAACTAGAAGTTTAATTACTTATTTCTTAACGTTATAATGAAGTTTCAATAAGTATCTCCTTCGTCAATTAACTACCTGCAATATTTGTATAAGTCTTCGATTTTTTTTTAAAAACGTTGTAAAATAATACTAACCTTGTTGATTTTATATTTTTAATTTAGTTTGTAACGTGCTCTTTAGTTGTAAGTACCTTATGAAGCCACTGTGCTGGCGAAACAATTGTCGTCTCACGATTACGTATTAAAAATGTGAAGATTTTAACCATTAGTTTTATTTCTATTCTAATCAAGAGAACCAAATTAACCCCTGAGATCTATAAGTATTTTAAGAAAGACTAAAGTTAGATATAAGCTAGTGTAGCAAAGCATAACGAACTTAAAGAATTATTTTGAAAATATATCAAAGATAAAGCATAATTTCCTGAAGCGAATTCTCAGGAAAAAGCACTTCTTTTTTAAGAGATTTCTAACCATTTCCATAAATATTGTTGCACGATGTTTCTTAAAAATTCTGTTTACGCTTTTTCCTCGTAAATGAAATATCGATTATTAATACCATTAAAAATAAGCAAAATTTAAAAAAATAATAAACACCTCTGTCCCAACGTCCGTTTTTATTTCATCGCTTTTCTCTTGCGCAAAAGAAAACACTTCAAAGTCTGCACAACCTAAATTTATAAATCCTGATGGATACGATTTTATCGTTTGACGTCAATCTTTCATCAAGTTGATCAATATCGGAAAAATCGCCCCATGTTGCTAGACTACATCCAAATACCCGTCTAAATTTTAAACTCGAACATTATTCCTTGTTTATTTGCGTTAACGGGTTTGGTGAAAGATAAATTATATTTAGGGGCGCTACGTTAGTAACTCAATAACACGAGATTCACCGGATTAAATCAAGAAAAAGTTCGCGGTCTAAAATTAACCAATCTTTTTAGTATCCTGGTGTCAGACTGTTGGAATACGTGCTGGAGATATTGAAGCGATACTCAATTGAATGTGTTGTTACAGAGAGCGTTTAACTATCGCCACATAATTAAATTAATCGAATTATGGTTAAACGTTGTACAGAAATAATACATGCACTTGAACGTCCGCCAAGGCACAGATGTGAGAGTTTAATGCATGTATATGTGGTTCTGCGGAATTCCTAAGTAAATATGTACAGTACAAAGGTAATACGCCGATAAATACTTACAAGATTGGTGCAAGGGTATCTAAATTTCACTTCAACTGCACTTTAACTCAACTCCTTGTTTATTATGACTTTTCGAAAAGTAAACTTTCCATAGTCTGCTCACTTATTTGTATAAAAATGTGTATATTAAAGACAAAATTAGTTGCTGGAACTACAGTGGTATATGCATAACATTTTTCGACCCAAAAATGGCTTTAAAAAAATATTCTAAAGTGTTAATGAAAACTACTTTATTACTCGAATTCACCTTGAACAGAGGCACAACTATGCAAACGCTTAAGTCCATCAAATAACTTTTTTATGTTCGTCGTTGACTTCAATTACACTAGTCAACACAGTTTGGTTTTCTTATACACCAATAAGTGTAGTTTATGTCTTTTGTTATGCTAATTTTGGATCAGATTTAAAATTTGCTCCATCACGTCATGAATTTTGAGATGTTTTCTTAATGAAACAGACATGCAAATATACACGTCTGTAACTGTACACATGGCCATACACCTCGTATTTTCCAACATTTACTTCTGCCCAAGACACGTGTTTCTGTCATTTACTGTCAGACTTCATAAATTAGGCTAGTGATGAAAAGTTTAAAGAATCGCCTCACAAGGTATAGCAAATTTTGTCTTATCACGTAGCACCGTATAATCTAGTGACATCTGACGGATAAAAGGGACTATGCTAGAAGAAAATTTTTTCTCTTCTGTAGGTTTTAAAAAAAAACGCATTAAATTTACAACATTTAGTTGCTTTTATGTAAGAAAAATACTACTAAAAATATTGTTCTATCGAACATTGACTGGACTTGCATGTTTCCTACGTCAGAGCACTTAAACTCAGGTCACTTTTACTCTGGAACCTATCAAATTAAGAATTGGTAGATATCTGGCTATGTGCGTATATAAAAAGCTATACATTTGTGATAGTTGAACGTCTTTTTATTTCATAATGTTGCGTACTGTAAACGCCAAATTAGATGGCGAGCGGTGAGGATGCGCTGTAGTCGTTTTTAACAACACACACGCCCACTTACTGAAGTAAAGCCAAATGCAAAGCTTCCCACTATTTCTAATGCTGCGCGGACTTGCTCCCACCGTTCGCCATCTAATTTAGCGTTTGCAGTAGGTGTATAAATAATCCAAACAGTTTCGGTAATATATGTGGAGAATTTATTACCCACCAGCATAAGTGGAATATTACACCTCTAGTAGAAATGTTATATTTTCACTATTTTGGCTTAACCATAGAACATCAAGACAAGCCATGGGCTCCAAGCTCCATTTGTTGTGTATGCTGCGCTGTTACTCTGAGGGGTTGGTCAAACGGTAAGAAAAGCGCTATGCCATTTACAAGACCTATGATTTAACGTGAACAAAAAACGGGCCATTCGACTGATTGCTATTTTCACTGTTAGTTATGCCAGTCTGCCCTTTACTACTCGTCTAGTACCTCATTCAGAAGTCTCGCCAGTACCAAGACCCATAGGTGTTTCAAGTGAAGAATATGATGCTACAGAACTAGATTAAATTATCAAATTATCGACCAACGATAATGAATATTTGCCATCCGAAGAGGACGGACCACACCTAATAAATCAGTTAGAATTAAATGATTTTATTCGAAACCTGAATTTGTCAAAAAATAAAGCAGACATATTAGGATCTAGACTCCAAGGATGAAACTGCGCCAGGCATACATATTTCTGTATATCGTGATCGTCAGGAAGAACTATCACAGTATTTTTCAACCAAAGATGGTCTTTCATACTGCAATAGTGTCGACGATTTGATGTTGGCCTCAGGTCAGCAACACCATCCCGAAGAATCGCGTCTTTTTATAAATGCTTCGAAATTGGGTTTGAAAGCTGTCCTTCTTAACATAGGAAATGTTTATCCATCCATCACCGTTGGCTACGCAATCCACTTAAAAGAAGCCTACAAAAATATTACTTTTATTCTAGACAGAATTAATTACAAAATATGCAAATGGTATATCAGCGCAGACCTCAAAATTGTAGCAATTCTACTTAGTTTAGAACTAGAGTATACAAAGAATGGCTGTTTTCTTTGTAAGTGGGACAGTCGATCAAGAAATTTCCACTACATCGTTAAAGACTGGCTCAATATATTCCTGGACGAAAGAATATACTTTATTGAAACATTTTTAGCCCACTATAGAAGCGAACAAAATTTGAAAGTCAAAATATTTTGTTATTCAACATACTCTCCTCTTAATCGTATACATTTATTACAACGAGCCTGCAACGCCTTCAGACCTTTCAAAAAGAAATTTTTATCTTGCTCTGCAAACCAGGTCTCCACAGCTTCTATCACCTCTTCGTTGGAAGAACATTTAGGACCTTTTAAAATTTTTATCAGTTGAAGAAAGGCATGATAGTCGGACGGAGCCAGATCTGGTGAATAAGGAGGATGTTCAATTCGAAGATTAAATCACGAATGGTTTGCATGGCAACATGCGATTTGTGTGCAGAGGCATTGTCCAGCAAAAACAAAACACCTTTGGATAACTTTCCGCGTCTTCTCTCCACAATTTTTTCTCGTAGAGTAATAAGTAACGTCGAATAATAATTCTCAGTGTTCTACCCTTATCTAGAAAATAAATAATAATTACTTCATGGCAATCCCAAAAAACTGAAGCAAGAACTTTTCCAGCGGATTTTCTCCATTCCATCGATTGTTGCTTTGTTTCTGGGTCGTAGAAATGTACCCTAATATAATCCATAGTAACAATACGGCTTAAAAATTTGCATCACTTTCAAACCGAGCACAGATTGAAAACCGTGCTTCCATTCTTGCACGCTTCTAGTCAACATTCAGACATTTGGGGGCCCATTTTGCTGAAATTTTTCGCATGTCCAAATCGACGTGAATTATACGATGGACGCGTTCATATGAAATATTTAGTACCTCAGATATTCGTTTTAGCGCAATTCGACGGTATGACAAAGTCATGTCATGAACTGCATCAACATTTTCGGGGACGGACACAGAAACCTTCCCGATCGGTGTTCATCTTCAATGGAAAATTTACCGCTTTTGAAGCTTGCAATCCAATTTTTCACGGTCGCATACGAAGGACATTGAATGCCAATTGTATTAAGCATCTCTTCGTAAATCTGCTTACCTCTTAACCCCTTCAAATACAGGTACTTGATGATGGCTCGATACTCTAATTTTTCGATTTTCACAATTTCGATCGACATCCTTTTTTTCAAATTTTATTGCGCAACTTTGGTTTGACTTTTTGACGTGATACTTTACACTGACACTTCTAATATCTTATTTTTCGTTGCTATGGTATTGCAATATTCTTTTTTTATCCACGGAACCGGCTAACTAGATATCAATACTCCCTCGTAAGTCACTAGATTAACCGCCTACTAACTAGATTAACTTCTACCGCCATTACACATAAAATTAGGTTTGATGAAAAATGGATGAAGATGGTCGTGGATTTCAATAACTTAAACGAAAGTTTCCCAAAATCTCAGATGCAAACTTAAGAGGGAATTTTTGTAAGACCCCAAATTAAACTTCTACAAGATAAAAAATTTAAAGAAACCTTAAGTGACTTGGAGCGTGTTGCTTCTAAAAATATGACCTACAATTTTCTAGAAAGCAGAAAATCCAACAATTATATAGCACTTGTTAACGAACTTCTTAGAAGTTACCATAAATTGGCTGTAATATGAGTCTTACAATACATTTTTTGCACTCGCATCTAGATTTCTTTCCCCCGAACCTCGGCAATGAACACAGCGAAAGTTTCATCGAGACATTTCTGTTATTGAAAAGCATTATCAGGGCAAGTGGCAGAATGAAATGCTTGCTGATTATTGTTGGACATTGATATCAGAAAGTGCCAAAGAATGGTATAAAATAAAAGTTAAAAGAAAAACATTTTAAACAGGACATCATCAATCAAGTAAACATTTTTTATTAGTTTTTTTATCGTTTAAAAATGGACTTTCTGTCATTTAGACAAAAGTTATTATAAAGGTTATGTGTTTTTAGAATGAATGTTCCTGTTCCCATGTTCTTTTAATTCTTAAAATTGTGCTCTTATTGTAATGGAAATGAAGTGCAATATCTCCAATTGACCAACCTTCTTCATCTTTTGCTATAATTTTTATAATTATAACTTTTCTTGTTCGGAAACTTTTGGTATTTGCATTTTTAATTAACTTAATTGTCACGGCATGACGTTAATAAACGTTAGAAAAATACAAAATTAAACGGAAAAAAATAGATATACCCGATTTTTTTGAATACTAGAGTACATTATTAATATTATTTTATTTAGTTTTCAATATTTTTTTCCAAAACCTGATGTGCCAGAATAGATTCATTTTTATTACTATTGCTAGAACTATAAAAGAAACGAAAATTGTACACAGTTTCTAAAGAAAAATTTTAAAAATTGAAATTTGTTGACCAGTGTTGTACAAGAGGACGTTCTTATCTTTCCGAACTAGGTATGAAAATGAAAGACTAGAGCATCTAAAAAAATTTATTAATTTTTAAATATAGTTTTCTTGCGTTTGAATACAGGTATTACACCTTTACAATAACATCTTTAATCTATCATGAAAATATTCTATTTGGTTCTCTGCAAAATGGTTCTCTGCATCTGCTATAGGCTCGTCGTCGTCCTTAAATTACTTCCTAAATAATTTTTTTGAGATTCGGAAATAAAAAGTAGTCATTAGGATCTAAATCTGCACCATAAGGCGTGTGTTAAATTTCTTCAAAGCCACAATCAGCAAAAGCAGCTTTTGAAAGTTTTGACTTGTGCACTGGTGCATTGTCGTGGAGCATCAAGACACGTTGCGTGTGTTTTTCGCTTCTTTTCACTTTAATAGAATCTTTGAAACGATGGATAAACTTTGTATAATACTCTCCATTTACCGTACCACCCTTATTCAGATAAAAAATCAGCAAAATTCCTTGACAATTCCAAAAACAGGTGCCATTGTTTTTTCTGCAGAAGAGGACTTCTTTAAACTTCTTGGGGTGGATCGAACCGTTAACATGTTACTGGATCGACTCTTGTTTCGATTCTGTATGATAATGATAGACCCAAGTTCTATCTCCAGTGACAAGTCGCTTGGTAAATCAAACCTGGTTCGTTCCCATAAAGCCCTAAGAATTATTCACGCGTATCTACCCGGATACGTATTGTAATGGCGAAACATTGGTGAAACCTTACACTAACCTTTGTCTCTTCAGGGTACTCGTGTAGGGTTCTAAAGATTGTGGTTTCTGATACACACAGTAAATCTGCTTTTGTATATTAGAGTCATTTAGACTACGAGTAGTGGATTACACAGTTTACACAGTTCTCACAGTTTAAAGGTATAATTTCCTTGTAATAGTAGCTCAGATATTCAAGGAAACAGTTGTCCGAGTGCCTCCCTTGTCCGTTAGGTGTCTTGAGACGCTCTCTCATGACATGTGACATACAAAATTGTTATACTTAGCAGCAACGTAAGGGGTGGTTCTGCACGTACGCTGACGAGAACTAGAATGAGTTTGAAACACGTAAAAGTAACCAATTCGTAAAGTATGCGTTGTGTATATCCATGCGTACATGTATATATATATATATATATATATATATATAAATATAATAACTTCGTGACCTTGGTATGATATGGTAAACCTAATCAGTAGGCGATTAAAGGTCTGTATATTACTTCAAAATATATGTATTTAAAAAACTCTACATGTTTCGGCTGTGTACGCCTTTATCAAGAGAACACAAAACAAAGGTCCTGTCGTTCATGTTTTGTGTTCTCTTGATAAAGGCGTACACAGCCGAAACATGTAGAGTTTTTTAAATACATATATTTTGAAGTAATATACAGACCTTTAATCGCCTACTGATTAGGTTTACTATATATATATATATATATATATATATATATATATATATATATATATATATATATATATATATATATACATATATATATATATATACGTTTCTTAACATTTTTGTATTGCTGTATTTTACACTTGATGTTAGTTAAACTTCGATATGCTGTCTTTTACATGCTATATTGTTTTTACCCTTCTTGAGATTGTCATTTCTAACTCATGGTGATGACATTATAATAACATGTTATAATAATGTATGTCAGTTGTTCAATTGACAGTTTAATAACGCGTAACATTTTATATTTTAGTGCTCACTTAATATTCTGAAATTTTTCTTAATGTTATTGTAGAAAAATAGAAAAAGAGAACTCTGATAAATACTAGGTTTACTTACTAATGAGTCTAATGATATATATTATTTTGAATGAAAGGGTTAATGTATTTTCATCAAGTGAACACAATTATTTAATTACAATAGAATCTAAACCTGACACCTGCAATGGCAGAGAATAAATTATTAGATCCTAATTAATTTTGCCAGACGGGTATTCATTGGACTTGCAAACAATTTATCTTGTCTTGCTGTGAATGTAGTAGTTTACATGTTTCTAAGTACACATGTACCTACCATAGAAAATAATTTAAATAAGAAGTAATAGCTACCGTGATTTTGAGCCTTTCTAGATATGTTTTTGCAATATTCCGTACATATAAACTTCAATTTAATTTCTATTAAAGAAAGAAATAATGTTTTTTCTAATTTATGTTTAAAAATGCTTAATAAATAAGTTTGTGGAGCGAAAGATTAATTTTGTACATGCGCAAATCTCATAATTTAATGTCACAGTTACAGTTAGCAATATACAAGTGTCCCGCATCGTTATGTTCAAATTTTAGGAGTGTAAAGTAGATTTCATTTCAAGTAACAAAAACGCGAAACTTGTATATCCATTTTTATTTGTTTCGAAGTTACAGATCTATGAATGTGATTGTCAGATCATAAAAAAAATGTAATCCTAAAGTCAATAAAAACTGATTTTATTTAAAAAAGTTCAATAATATTTTCGAAATGTCCACCTCCTTGTTGAATGCAGGCTTGTGCCCGTAAGCCAACAGAAGAAGTACTTATCCGAATTTCATACTTTTTTGTCGGATTTGCTCGGCAGCCAGGTGAATACGATCCAACAACTCTTCTCTTGTGTTCGAAACATGCGCGTAGACAAAATTTTTCATGTACCCTCATAAATAAAAATCAAGGGGATTAAGATCAACTGATCTGGGTGGCCATGCAACAGGACCAGCTCGACCAATCCATCATGGATAATTGACGTTAACCCAACTTCGGACAGCAATTCCGAAATGCGGTGGTGCCCCATCCATGTGAAATCACATGTCTCGTCGAACATTCAGTGGGACATCCTCTAAAAGACCTGGCAATTTGTTAATAAGAAATTGAAGGTAATTGTCCGCGTTTAACCTCCCAAGAAGAACGACAGGACCAATCAACAAATCATCGATTAGGGCCGCCCAAACGTTAATAGAAAATTAATGTTGAAATTTAGATGGGCGTATAGCTTTGGGATTTTCTGGTGACCACCTGTGCAGGCTTCTCTGATTTGTAACACCACTTTTCGTGAACGTAGATTCACCTGTTCAGAAGACTGTTCTGCAGAAATTAAAATGAAACCGTGACTGTCTTAATATCCAGGTAGAATGAACTAGACGAGCATAGTGGTCTGCCTCAAGCAAACCGTGTCCCCTGTGTTAGTGATGTGGATATAAGCCCACAGGTTTTAAAATTCGCCAAACTGTCGTTCGTGGCACTCCTAGTTGTCTAGCGATTCGACGTACACTGAGAGTTGGATCCCTTGTAACAATAGCTACTGCTTCTTTGTCTAAGTCTGCTGGCAAATTTACTCCTGGGTCGAAAAGATAATCACGCAGACCGCAATCCCGAAATTGTCTGTGTACTTCCAGAAACCTTCTATAATGAGGAATGCGCGTATCGGGAAACCGATGTCGGTATTCAATAACTGCTTGACGTGCACTGCCGTTACAGTAGCCGTACACAAAATGCATGTCCGTATACTCTTGAGAAGAAAATCGGTAAGGAATTTTGAATAAAGAAAACGTGTCCACTCACTAATAAGCTGTTGTATGAACTGAAACGTAATGTAATCCTTTATTAAAAAATGCAAAGTTAACAGTCATCTGAACATTTGTTTATTGTATGATATTCATGGTTCAGCACTTACGAAATAAGTAACAACCTTATTTATCATAAATCAATTTCCAGTACTCTTTTTTTGTAGATCTCCAAGAAATTACTGTATGTACTATGACACGTGTTTATTTATTTTAGGATAACATTTTATTATGCGACGTTAACAATCACAAGCCTGTTATTGAATCGAATAACTTTTTTGAAATAAATTTAGTTTGTATTGACTTTAGGATTACATTTTTTTCATGATCTGACAATCGCATTCATAGATCTGTAACGTTGAAACATATAAAAATCGATATACAAGTTTTGCGTTTTTGTTACTTGAAATGAAGTCTACTTTACACTCCTAAAATTTGAACATAACGATACGGGACAGCTTGTATAATAAATAATTTTAGAATTAATGCGAGATATTGATATAAAATAAATATTTAACTTTTAAATTATAAATGAATAAGTTAACCATTATATACCGATCTTAATATAACTTAACTTAGGCTGTAGATATTTAACAATAGCTATCGGCGTCGATTTCTAAAATTTTCATAGAAACAAGCCCCTCCGAAAAATATTATTAAAAACACCGTTAAAAGTTAAAATAAATACCTTGAAAGTTTACTCTCAAGATAATACCAATTTTCTACAAGTTTTGAAATATTTTGCAAGAGCATATATCCTGAATTGAGGTTATAAATCTCAATATTTCCAACAATACCTGTTCCTGCTTTTAAAATCCTTTTAACTAGAGACCTACACCGTATCCTGATTATTGAAGATGCTATTATCCTATCCTCAACGTTTGTAGAACCTATTGATCTGTTATTTCTACACAAGCTATGGTGTTTCTAGTTGCCAAGGTCATAAACCACGATATATATATAAAACATTAAAATAAACTAAATTATTTCAATATTTCTTATTAAAAATAACTTCACCATATACTTAAATTCATATTACTTACTTACCTTGGTTCTGAAAGTAATATCCAAGTCACTTACTAAAGAATTTGAATATTAAAACATATATGAATATATGTAGGTTAGTTAACACATGGAAATCATTTAACTTATGTCATCTCATATTACTATTATCACTTACTTCGAATATTTTCATTCACATAAAAATGCTAATATTTGATTAACCTACTAATAAAGCTACCAATATATTTATTTACGTATTTTTTATCTACATAGTTAGTAATATAAAAAATCACTTAATTATTCGGTAAGAGTGTTATTATTGTTTTTTGAACCTGCACTTAAAAGAACTGACAGAATAAAGCTTTCGCAAATCTATCGCACCTTGAGATCCTTTATACTAGATAGATTCACCAGATATAATTACCTTAGATTATATTTACCTTTATATCTGGTGAATCTATCTAGTATAAAGGATCTCAAGGTGCGATAGATTTGTAAAAGCTTTATTCTGTGAGTTCGTTTAAAGTACATGTTCAGAAAACAATAATAAGTAGGTAAATATAATCTAAGGTAATTATATACTTCATATTATATTTGCTAAATAAATAACTTTACAATTCAAACAATAATTATAACAATATATTATAACAAGGATTCCGATTGATTTCGAAGGTTGAAGAATTCAACTTCCGCAGAGAAAATTTAACCAGTAATATAAAGATCTTATAATCACTGAATCAAATAAATCAAGATGAGCATCCAGAGAGTGATGAAAGTTGATGATAAATTTGGATACTATTCAGTATGTTTGGATTTCGGTCCGATATCCAGTATGTTAGTGCGGCAAAAATAACAATCTAGTCATAGTCTTTAGGTTCTCTCCACACCATTAGTACTGCAATGCGCATGTTACATTTTGTACTTTACAACCAACATGTTAACAATGTTACACAACTCAGGTTAACAGGTTGGTTGAAAGGTACAAAATGCAAAATGCGCTTTGTGTCAGAAAAGTCAGTGCCGATCTCTTTGTTTTATGGTCTTCGGTAAGAAGATTTGGCACCCATCGAGAACAAAATTTGTGGTGACCTAAATGTTCAGTAACAACCTCGTACAAAACTGTACATGGAATTTGAAGGGAAAATGCAGTCAGTTCTGCGGTTATGAATCGCCGCTTTTCACGAATTTTTCGTTGCGCAACGTTCGTTCGTCACCACAGTTGGTCTACCACTCTGTTATTCATCATGGACATTCGTCCTTCGTCCTTCTTGAGAGATACGGCACCATCTTCTAACCATACTGCCACTCATGACATTTTCAATATAAACAGAACAAAGTTCAAGATAAATCTTAGGAGCCTTCACGTGTTTTGCACCGGATAACAACACGCAATTCACAATCAGGAGGATTTTCAATTACAGCAGCCATTTTAAACGACCAACAGCACGAAAGAATGTCCGAACGATTCTCACACTAGCACTGTCAGACTCACATTGAACCAGACCACGCCGCAAGGCTGCGATCGCGCCGATATCCCCACTCCTCTGCTCACTAGGCGGAAACGAAACTTACTTTACGAATCGCCCTTCTACTTTTGTTTTCTTCAATAATTGATGTTCGCGTTGGGCAATAAATATTAATTATTATTCTTATTAATATTAAGCAGTGGAGATTATGGATGTTATACGATGTAAAGCTACTGCACGGATACATAATTTCGGTTGCAGCTACTTACTTCTCTGTATATATGAAAACTTAAACGAAGCAATCTCATCCGTGTAGCAGCTTACATCGTACGTCATTAAGAACCACCACTGTTATCTAGACCTTGTTGGTCTAATGGTAGGTTACTAGACTATGAATATCACGAACCAGGTTCAAACTCTGGTCTAGTCAATAATATCGATAGCGTTTTTTCGGTACCAGCTCGACTCAAGCTGATTAAAATGGGTACCTGGAGATAAACTCTGGGGTATTAATAGCGGTCGGTGCATACCGCTAGCCACATTACCACCCTAGTGTATCGAACGGTAAATCTACATGCTAATACGGGGACTACTATTATTATTTATTGTTTTATTGCCTCATTTTATATTTGAATTTATACCGTACTGCGCTTTCTTATAAAACATTTAAAAATGTCTTCTTTATAGATAATAAGTAATAACCTTAGTTAACTGAACTAATATTGCCTTAATATTATATTTAGAATTTTTGGTTATTCTCCATTGAAGTCTTGGAACATATCCGAGGATAAAATATTCGTATGTAATATTTATGTATTTTCATAAAGTTCTACGAATTTGCCAAGGGGAAATATTTTTTTTTTCTGTTAACCAAGATTCATTCCGAAGAGTTTTAGAAGTGATTTGTTATTTTGCCCTACTTACCAATTTCATAACTCTTTTGATAAAGTTCGCGATGTTATTGATTTTCCTTAGAACAAACGTACCGATGAATTAGGCTGTTGAATGAGTTTATAGTTTCACTTTCTACTAATTTCACTTTCGAGTAAACACCGAGTAAAAAACAAGTTCGAACAAATATGCCTTGCTTTTGTATATTTTGATAATTATTCGGCAAATAACAAATGATAAAAGTTTCAAAGAGAACAAACAAAGGTGTCTTTTTTCTATTAATAGCGTCTTGGCTCTTTATGATTTTTTACACAATCTTTGACACATCATAGGTTCAGTTCCAAAAAATACTGTCGCATCCCCAGTTACCTGTACCTTGTATTGAAAAATCTGGAGATCCTGTAATGGATGTTCTAATTGTTTTGTTTAATCTACTACCAATGTTGTAGGAAATATCGGGGGATTTGGGAGATCACGGCGAAAGATTGACGTGAGCAATCTCAAAGACATTCATATTGTTCTTTTATTGGTGAAATCTGTTGACGGTCTTCTGTAACAATACCATGAGCTTGATCAATGAAATCCGCTGTGGTGGATTCAAATGGGTGCAAACTTATTTATTCAAATAATTAATAATTAATCATTAGTCTATGTCTTATCTACCAATAAGTGTAAAGCATTTTACTTTTAGATCTTACTTTTTGCATGAACAAATCTGGCCCAATCTTTCTTCTTTATGTTCAACTGTTGTGTTTCGTTTCAAGTAATCTATCTTTTTCTGAGGACCAAATCTAATTAATCGTTCCATTTTCACTAGGCCTATCTCGCTTTTTGAATTTGAATGCTTTGGCTTGCCATACGTTTCTGACTTGTCCCTTGTCGTTCATTCGATATAGGTGTCCAAACTATTTAAGCTGGTTCCGTTCAATAACATCTAAAATTGATTGCGCTTCTTCTAACAATATCATTTCCTATTTTCTTCCTTATGGTCATTCCCTGAGTCTTTCTTAAATATTTTATATCAGCCTATATCTTCATTTTTGGTCCATTTGAAAGAAGCCACAAATAAATAATATATTTAACAATTTACTTTTTGGCTTTTGTGGTTTTGTAATTAAAAAGCTCTTTTTTTGTCAAAAAATTAAAAGCACGACTTTTTTTTACTATTTTTACCTTTTTTAACGGTTTTATTTAACAATATTTATATGATGCAATTCTCACGAATACTATAAAAGCCATGATTACATCGACAAAAATGGATATTAATAGGACACAAACGAAAACAAAAAAATTCCTAACCACAATATAAATCAATGAACTCTAAATACCTAGTTCGCCAACTAAGTTGCCATCTTCAGCAGAACAATCTGAGTACTATCCCACTGACGCTGTGGTGAAGAGTATATCTTCAAAGGTTGTGCCTTAGCCAAAAACAACACCATTTTTCAGTTTATATCTTATATATTAGTTTAACACTATTTTTCAGATTTTTCTACTGAAGATGACAACTTAGTTGCCGAAGTTAGAGTTTATTGATTTATATTGAGGTTGGGGAATTTTCTTGTTTCTGTCTGTATTAAATTTCAAGGCACACTCTCCACCTATTCAAATTAATAAGACAGGTTTCATTTCCAGTTATTGTAACACATCATACTGGTTCAAAAAAGCTGTTGGAGAATTTGTCAATAATTAAGATGACAGCAAAATCGGGAAATGTCACTGACCGAGATTCTTCCCCACTTTCGGCTTGCAAGATTACCATGCACAAAAACTACGTGTGCAACACGGTTTGAAAGTCCTTTTTCACTCATTTGCTTGATCAAAATGCAAATTCATTAAAAAAAATATGATTTTCAAAACTAGTTAAGATGACAGCAAAATCGCGAAATTTCATTGACCGAGATTCTTCCCCACTTTCGACTTGCAAGATCACTATGCACAAAAACTACGTGTGCAACACGTTCTGAAAGTCCTTTTTCACTAATTTGCTTGATTAAACTTCAAATTCATTTAAAAAAATATGACTTTCAAAACTAGTTGTACAAAAAACTTGGTACTATCATTTAACACATTTCAATTCTAACGTTTAACACTTGAGTAATTTTTCCTTTAGATTTATGTGTCTTATTTTTATTACTTTTGTAATAATGTTCTTCTCTTTTTATTTCCTTCACACTCCGATATTACCTGTAAGCTCTTCCTTCTTTCCCTAATTTCGTCTGCAATAATTACGATGATACAGATTACATAAATTTAATTTAGCTCGGCTTTGATCTAGGTATCTGTCCGCTTCTTTAAATAACAGTGTTTTATCGCTGCTTACAATTCACGTTTATACGAGGTATGGCAATTAAATAACCAGTATTCTTGCAAAGCACACCATGGCCAAACGTTGACTTGACCGAGTACTAAAATTCCACAGTTTGTGCGCATGGCTGCATCATAGGATGCGGTTTACATGTAGTACACAGTTTCAAAGTTGGCTGTGTAGTGATTGCACGTCAGCAAAATGTGCGATAATATAATGGAGCAAAGAGTTATCAAATTATTTGTGAAATCAGGAAAAAAACCATCGGAAATTTTAAATAAATTGAAAAATGTTTACTGCAATGAGTGTCTATCTTGAACACGTGTTTATAAGTGGACAGCGCGATTTAAAGCCAGTCGTGAATCTGTGAAAGGCAAGGGGCGCAAGTCACAGTGTACACAGATTAAAACATCAAACGTATGCTAGTGCTAGTGCACTCCACTCGTCGACTAACCATTGTGATGTTATCTGTACAACTAGGCATAAACAAGGAAACGCTGCGCTAGATGTTACACAATGACTTTATGATGCGGAAGTTGTGCGCTAAACTCGTTCCAAAGTCACTCACAGCGGTGCAAATAGAGCTGCGTTAATCGATTTGCCAGGATTTTGTTGAATGCATCCAAAATAAAGGCCGAGCTTGAATAGAAACTATTGTCACTGGAGACGAAAGTTGGATGTTTCAGTATGACCTCGAAACTCGGAGACAGGATAAGCAGTTGGTAGAGGAGGGAAGAAAACGTCCGAAAAAAGCCAGAATGTCACGGTCTCAAATCAAGACAATAGTAAAGAACTCGTGCCACAGAGTAGCACTCTTAACAGTGCCTTCCACCTTGTTGTTCTACAACGTTTACGTACCAGAGTTGCTCGGGTGAGACCAGAATTGGCTAAGAATGGATGGACTTTGCATCATAACGCCGTTGGCTACATTGCGTTCGTTTTTCTACAATCGTCCTCTCCTTCATAGCCCGGATCTGGCTCTTGTGGACTATTTAATTTTCATATTTCCCAATAAGAAAATTGCACTGAAATGCCACTATTTGAATATGGTTGAAGATTTTCAAAGATGCACGACGGAGAGGTTCTGAAGGAGTTAACTTCAGACGATTATCTTTTCGACGATGCTTCCAGCAATGTGAGAATCGCTGGAATAACTGTATCACACTCGAGAGAGACTATTGTGAAGGGATAAATGCTTAAAGCCTACAAGTCTACAGAGAAAATTCTCGTTAATTAATTGCCACATCTCGTATATTTTATTTCGATTGCTGCAACGAACATTTTAAACATTTTTAGAAATTGAACAAACTAAAAAATTTGGACTAAGTCAATTGACTTAGTCCAAATTGGAGAATGACGCTTGTTGTGTTCATAGAAATGTATAAAATTTTTCGAACCAACCTTGTATTTATCATGCCTAATAATTAAACATACTGTTCAAATTTTTTTCATAAAAAACAAATTGCCTAAAATTAAATTGACGAATTATTAATGTTTTCAGATCGGCTTGTAATATAACTGAAGATATAACTCAATAAGACGGCATTAAAAGTCCTATATTAAAGAACAATAAAAAAGGGTCTCTCGCGCTTCCATTTTACAGCGCAATAAAACAGTTATAAGCCTATACACCTCTAGAAGCGTTCTCACAGGAACGGCATCGCTCCCACTATAATAAAAGCAAAAGATACGGAGCTGCAATGGCGTATATTTTGAATAGTTTTCTAGGTTTATTTTTATATTGTCCTTCAAGATTTATAAACAAGATAATTCGATTTTCGATTTATAAAATTGGAGAATTATAGAAAATGGGCGCTAGTTTTTTAAGAGAATATTTTATTTGACTAAATAAATACTGGCTAGGAAAAAAAGTGGTCAACAAGAAGTGAAAATATTAAGCAATTTTTAAACCAAAAACATAATATTGTAAAATGAATACGTCGAAAAGTTGTTTGAAAGAAATTTGTTCGACGGAAATTTATTCGAATAGAAATTCGAATGGAAATTTGTTCGAAATGAAAATTTTCTTCGAAACAATTTGGAATATTTATCAAAAGCAAATAGGTTTATTATCGGCTAAACAATTCTTAAGTTAGTTATGTGCGAGAAAAGTGATTAAAATTTCTTTAGCGCTCCCTGGAGTACTAAATTTGATACTTTACTTACCAACATCTCCAAAATAATCTTTTACAATGTAATGTGGCCTACACTACGTGCAAGCAATAAAAATGGCGAAAACTGGTCTTACTAAATTTCCGAAATCCAATAGCCCTTCAAGTCCCAGAAGGGTGGGTGGGTTGCTGTTAAACCTACAAGTCAGCCACAGTAGTACTTTAATAGTCTGTATTCCAAGTAAACTTGGTTGCTAAATCAGATGGTTTTAAATCTTTACGCTCTTTTTCAGCAATTATTTCTTATAATGGAAAAATTCTCGTTGAATGATGAATTAGAAATGTAGTAAAAAGCGCCGAGGATCATCCAAAGCACCTTATTCTGAAATTTCGGCAATCTGTGTCAATATTACTAGTTAATGCTATAGCCCGGTGGTTCCCAATATGTGTGTCGCGGCGTCTTAGGCAGTAAACCTTACAGTTAATTTTTTTTGCAATATATAAACGCGTTTCATTTATTTTTACCTATCTCTGTAATTAAACAATTTGCTGTTTCATAAAGTGTATTGTTCGCATTTAACATCGGACACCTTGGAGAAAATCTCAATCGCAAAAGTTTGAGAATCACTGCTATAGTCTATAATTGGATATCGTATGGCCAAATTGGTTTCAGCTTGGCCTTATGGACTAGTAGTTTATTTTCTAGGGAAAGTATGGAGCTTTTTACAATAATCCAGTACAATTGACTTAGTTTAAGTCTTGATTGTTTGCACTTTGCGAAGACATACCTCCACTATGTTAATCTTCTATCTAATTATCATTTTGGTCAACTTCTTGAATTTGGAAGATATTCTTAAATTCATTAAACCTTCAAATAGTTTCTATTGGCTCATAGTACCAAAGCCTTATTTGAAGTCAACATGTTTATCATAATTAAAACTATTCAAAGACGCTTTTTACATTTCAAAAACAAAAACTCCTTTCCTATGTTGGAAACGTCCCAATTCAATTGGGTATTTGATAAGTTATGGTAAAGGTTCGATAACTTGGTACAAAAGTCGGCTGTAAAAATTTATTGTTAATTTTTAAAGCCGATGTATATTGGGGCTGATGTACCAATGGTTGATGGTTGATGTTGGCGCGCGGGCCAAATGTTTGCCATGACTCCGGTTTCTGACGTTGATGCTTGAACGTCAGTTACTAGAATCACGACCACGATGTTGCTTCACCTGTCACAGATTGCAAGGCTTATACACTTTATATTTTTAATTTTCTGTGACTGTTTGTTAAATAAACAAATGTATTTTTATGTAATAGTTATTTATGTATAAAGGGCATAATTAGGAGATTATACCACGAGGGAAAGTTTTAATTTCCCGAGGCCCATAATCGGCAATTATGCCCGTGGTACATACAGCGTTTTATTCGATTTTAGTTTCCAAAACATTCAAAAAATGTATATTGCTTGGTACAACAAATATGTTGCCTTACGTTCCAAATATGTCAAAATTGACAATTTGATGTTAATAAATGTTCCATACTGACGTTTGTTTTAATTATTAATCCAATTGTTGCCTAACAATTTTTGATTGATCTGTGCCATAAAGACCAATTTTTGATTGATCTGTGCCATTTTATGCCCGCATTTGGGTGCTTATAAACAAGATTATGGTTCTAAAATCGAATAAATATATTTATTTAGAATATGCGTATACATTTATTTTGGATCTACAACGACTTATACTAACATGAAACTACTGTTGAAACTAGTGTCTCTTGTTAAACAATTATTATTATATTGATGTTTCAAGTAAATTTCTTTTACTGAGGTTGAGTTTGTACTGTGTTTTTCATACTGATTTATAAGTAGGTAAAAATATACCACTACCATTAACTTTTACATATTAACATCGTTTTGGTCGAATAGTGTTTTGTTTGACGTCATAATGGGGAATTTTTATGTCTTAATTTCGTGGAAATTGTGCCTATAAAACAACAATACCCAAGGTTTACGATAGTGACTTAAAAATCTAATCTTAACTAATAAATAATCAAATATAATTACTAATTAAGTATTAATAGGTGTCATAAACGTAAGTATGCAGTTCCGGATCGTGCCTTGTTAGAGTAATATAATTTATTATACATATCTAAGAAAGGAGATCTTAACAATGAATATCCAAATGAAAGCCTTTGTTTACTAATCGATTTTTATAGTATAAGCATCTTTAGAAATGGTAAACCTATTATACATATTTAGTTAACAATGGGGGTTATATTAAATATCGTCTTAGAATACGTTCACCTATAACCCTAGGCAATAAAATGTATAAAGCAATAAATAAATTTGGAAGAAGATGCCGATAACCTTAGGTAATAAATAGATTTGCAAATGTGAAGGATATCGCTTTCTTAGATTTTAAAGAACGTTCTTGTAATGTGCTAATGAAAGTACGTTATACAGTAGTTTAAACTTGAAAATATGCATTAAATATTTTATTCGATTTTAGAACCATAATCTTGTTTATAAGCACCCAAATGCGGGCATAAAATGGTCTTTATGGCACAGATCAATAAAAAATTGGTCCTTATGGCACAGATCAGTCAAAAATTGTTAGACAACAATTGGATTAATAATTAAAACAAACGTCAGTATGGAACATTTATTAACATCAAATTGTCAATTTTGAAATATTTAGAATGTAAAGCAACATAAAAGAACATGTAAGATGCTTTACGGGCATTTAATATCCAATTAGGTAACAGTCTATCTCTAATCGAAAAATTAAACGTACGTAACGATCGACAACTGAACGAAATTTAAAGCGAGATAGATAATAGGAAAACTATTCTTTTTGTTGTTGTCGTTCAACTTTAAGTTATCATCTTTTATAATATCCATTGACAAAAATATTTTAATCTTTGTCATTTTTTATGAGAGGGAATTTTGGATATATATTTTATATAATTTAATCTTTTCATTTTTCGTACGCTGTCTGTCGCGATTCAAATATAAATTTATATTGTTTTTACACTGCTCAACAAAATTAGCGGAACACTACTTTGAACGCCTGTAACTTTTCTGTGAGTAGTAAGCGAATTTTTTCATAATTTTTATTATTGTCTGGAATGTTTTAGCTAAGCAGAAAAGAAAATTACGTTAATAAATTTTTCTTTTTCTCCTTAGATGTTCAAATGTAAAACACTACCCAAAACAAAATTATTTTTATTCCTTAAGCAAACACTTAAAACTTTTTAAGTTAGTTTTTTGACATTTTAAACGTAAATTTTGAGTGTCAATTTACTTCTAAGATTAAAATGCCTTATTTATGTGAAATCGCAGTCGCAAGAGCGGTTGCTTTACTTGAATATGGTCGATCTATGCGATATGTTCCCTATTAACTAAAAACAAGTCCATCGATTATCTGCAGAGCCTGGCATAGGTATGAAGAAACGGTCAGATACTCTAGAAGAACTGGACAAGGACGTAGGAACTAGTCGTCGGGATGACCGTTACATCATCAATTCTCGTCTTCACCGTCGAACTTCCACTGCTCGTGACTTATAAAACCTACTTCGAAATGCTACCGGTACAACAATCTCTGATCAAACGGTTAAAAGAAATCTTAAAGAAACAAATTTGACTTTTCGGAGACCTGGAGGGGACCACAAACAGATCCGCCTAAATTTTGCTCGCTAACATGTAGAATGGCAACTTTAATAGGAAGTCCGTGCGTTTTAGTGATGAATCCCGGTTTATTTGAATTCGTTGCGACGATTGTGTACGAGGTACAGGCGTCCTGGAGAGAGATACACTGCAGAGTGTATACAGGAAGTGGATGATTTGGTCAGGATCAATTATTATATGGGGTGGAATCAGCATAGATTGTCGTACCGACTTGGTTGTTGGTGCTGAACGCCTCAATGCACATAATTATGTTAGAATGATCCTTTAAAACATGTTGTACCATTTGGCAACAAATTTGGTGATGGTTTTATCTTCCAGTAGGATAATTGCCGAATTCACACAGCAAATTTTACGACCACTTTTCTTCGAGAACAAGAAATCCAAGTGATGGAGTGGCCAACTATGAGTCCAACCTTGAATCCTATTGAACATGTTAGGGATTCACTCGATAGGAATATCAGAAAGCGCCCTGCTGCACCTCATACTCTTGAGGAGTTAATCGAAATTCTTGTAGAAGAATGGCAAAATTTACCACGTTAAGTTAAGAAGCTATATCCACCGCATGCCTCAACGATGCCAAGCTGTAATTAATGCTAACGGACAATACATTTTCATTTTGGTAGTATTTTTAATTATTTATTATTGTAAAAGAAAATTGTTAAATTTGCTGTTAAAATTTTGTTAACCAATGTAGAAAATTTGATATTACTAAGTTGATAATTATGTCTTTTAACTGAAAAATCGGAGACTGTGGCTTTTAAGAGAATAAAAAAAATTAATAACCCTTACCACAATAGAAGTGGTAAGGGTTTTTAATTTTTTTATTCATTATGTCTTTTAATTTAAAAAAATGTTGCAGTATTAAATTTGTGTTCTGCTAGTCTTGTTGAGCAGTGTACCTATTGTCTTCCTGCACTCATTTTATTAATAGTAATCCATGCCTTTACATCCCCCAAACAACTTTACAGGGAGAAATTGGCACTTGGATCGATTTCACATTTTTTGTTATTGACATTCACCTTGTACGAGAAGAAAGATCACGAAAACCAATTGTGTAATTGTCATGATACTTTGTCCAATGGTAACGGTGTTTCTTCATAGAAGGTGTTTACTTTGGCTTTTTAACCGAACGTTTAAACTTTAATCCGCCTACGAAACATGCACATGAATATTTTATCGCAATTTACTGTACAACCGGATTTGAATAGTCTATGTTTAGCGTTGTTTACAGAGCTTCTTTGTTAAACAAATGAAGGAAGTGGTGCAATATTACCAATAAATTAATAGGAATAATGTTTCGATAAAAAATTTTATGCGCTCAGTATTATTAAGTAACAAAAAATGTGAATTCAAATTTTATTAGTACGCCTAGAAAAGCGCAGAATTTTAATTGGGGTACGAGCTTTATTTTAATTCCGACGACGTATAAATAGTATTGATGGCTCAATTAATCCGAGAGTATTACTAAACCGCTTAAATTAACCGTTCAACGCGTTTATTTCCATATATATTAAAAATAGCGCATTAAAGTTGTTTTACTAACAATTAATTTCCTTTTATCGTTTTTTGCAGGGACAAATATACGAAGATTTGCAATTACATTTTTATTATTACTCCATAAAATTTATTTCGAGTGCCCGTCATCTTGACGTTGTTTATAAGTGTACCGTATTTTAAAGCGTCATAAACGTAGAAAATGAATTGCTTGTATTGATTTCGAATGTTATTGGATGTGTCTGCAATTTACATATTTTAAAGATGTGTAAATATCAACTAGGCTGTTAACGGGTAACTACAAGTAATCGAATTTATTTTTCTTAATCTGGTAATAGTTCTGCAAATTTATGCTGACCATTTTTTATTTTTAAATTTAAATTCGTCAACAATTTAATAAATTAAAATAAAATAAGCAAACAAATAAAACAATTTGCGGTTTTTTACTTTCGAAATAATCTTTGCTGTCGAGTAAAATACATATACAAATAATGGCGCATTTTGGAAATAACTTGTAACGCGTGCCTTTACTATGTGTCGTAAAACCTACTTAACTTACCAACTTACCAACAACACGATTGCCGCGTAGATCTTCGGTTAAGATGCTAACTCAGTTAAGAGGCGAGCTGCGGAGAGGTTCTTTTTAATAATAGGCGCCACCGTGTTTATAATATCAAACCGGTACAGCAAACACAGGCCCTGCCGAACGTGAGCTATATAGATCGCAGGTAATACGTAAACTATTTCTACCCCAACAATAAAACAACAAATAAGATAACAATAACAAGATGTAATTTATTAACGACAACAAAATAATCAACAAGCATATCTGTTGAACATAATAGCAATAAACCGGCGAAATATAAGATTGAAATTTAACAAAAAAAATATTGAAAATCTGAATAATATTCACGAGCCACAATTAAAAATTAATTAATAACAAATATCAGTGACCAACTTGCTCAATGAATACAAAAGTTATATAAATTAAGTTGAAATAAAGGTAATAAATTGATACTGAGGGATTGACTCACGCAGTATAGTAATTGTTACTTATAGAATGATAATGCAACTTTAATAATAATTGTCAGAAAAGCAAATAAATACTGAAGTTAAATTGAAGTAACATTATACCGATATCATTTATAAATAATTTGCATACTTAATCTAGATCATAAATCAGTTGGTAATTTATCTAAAGATCTTCCGATAAATCTCAGATCGAGACTCTATACGCACTCAGTATAATAGTTAATTTACAATTTAAAATTGTAATAAGAAAAATGTAACAGTGAAATTATACTATAATTTAATGTTAGCAATATGTTGGTCTATATCATTCCATAAAGTTATTATTAATACTTAAGATTTAGAAATCTTTCTTATGTTAACACAATATTTCACAGAAAAGAAAATGAACATGACCCTAGTGCGTTACGGTAATTTCGACTACCCTGAATAAGCAAAATGAAGGTTACCGATTGCTTTCAATTTATTAATTAAAATTAAAAAATATTACTATAAATTATGATAATGTATACATTTGTCACCAACAAGTTCTTCGTAGTGAGTTTAAATTGACTGTCTGTAGTATCCAGAAGAATATATAGAACATTAGTTCCTACCTTAGTTGAAGGAATGATCTGTTACATTACGATTCCAAATTAGTTAATATCTTTCTTGGAAACAGCTTACCACTGCTTGAACAATGAAAATCTTGCGTGAACTTAATGCTTCGTTTTTGCATTTAATTCCTCGTGCAGGCAGTTAATGCCTCGTGCTGGCATTTAATGTCTCGTGCTGACGCCCTAGTAAAATAGGGAAAATCTACGAACACCTGCTCTACATGGAAGCCAAATCCGCTCAAAAATATAACGAAAACGGCACTTTCGAGTATCTCAAATAACCATCTGTCGCTTATATTAATTATAATAACTCAAAACCGCATAATCGAAATAACTAGATACTTTTAAAAAGCCATTACGATTGCAAAGTACATCTTCAGTACAGGTGTTACTAGATGAAACTTCCGACAGCAAAAAAAATCGAGATTTCGCAAACTCGATTCTTTTATACGATAAGATACATAGTTCTTAAAAACAAACGATAGGTGAAGCCACTGTAGAGAAGAATCTAAATAAGAATTACATAGTTAGAAAAACATTTTGCTAAATTAAAGTAATAAAATACGGAACCCAGCTGAAAAAGAATTTTAATTCATTATGTTCTAAATAAAGAATTTTTAATAAAAGACCACTGTCCAGAAAATAGACAAAAGATGTCTCTGATACACCAATGCAACAAAGCCAAATACCGACGACAATTCTAACTAAATTAATTAAAGGCAAAGCCGTAAACTATTCTAATTAATTTTAAAATAAAGATTCGCATTAAAACTGTTGCAATTTAACAAAACTAACTGTTTACAATATACAAACTCTACCATTTTTTATCGAAAATTCCAAATTCCATCTACATGCGTAACATATGAACGATACTAAATCCAAACTATATGCAAACAATATTGCATATCATCCTCGAGAAATATATCGCAATTTAAATTAAATTAAATCATATTTATAAAATTACTGCAACGAAATTTCCAATTTCATCTAACGGTAGGATAAATATCCGCAAAAGAAGAACATTCTATAAATTTTTAAAGAACGAAATACAAAATATAAGCAAAATTTTATGATATACATCCGTTCATAATTAATCGACACAAATCAAAAGTGACCAAGGGGCGAAATCAACGTGTTATAAACTTCCAAAATGAAGATAAAAATTGGATATATTACAAGCAATTGACTTATGGCCAATTTATCGAAATGTATCCAGAAGAACAAATTGAAACGGATGTCGTTACTTTTCACATCGCATTGTTATAGAATAATCGAACGGTTTTTCAACCTTGTTAATTTAGCTAAAGATATAACTACTGGTCGTCCCACTGTTACATCCGATATTTTGAAAAATGTGAATCAAATTGTTAAAGAATATCCTGTGTCCATGTGCTAAAAAATAACCTTCCTGCTCCAACTCTAGTAGAATATCCTATTCTTAAGAATACTTTCCATCCTAATCCAAAGTAGCTGTAAACATGTAAACAAGTTTATTCAATCGAATATCTCCTGAATAAAGCCGCTTCCTGTCCATCTCAGAGGAATCGCCTGAAAACCTAACCGAAAAATTAATATAGCGAAGGTATTGTCAACCTTTTTAAACTAATAGAGGTCAGTCAATTAAACTTACTTTATTAAAAGCTTATTCATATCAATCAAAATTTATTTATCGTTTTATTAATAATTAATTAATATAAACTTTAGTATAGGCAATTTATTATACATTACAATCATTCACGGCCTATCCAACGTTTTCCATGAAAAATACATGTAAATCATACTTTTATTGTTAATATATTATTTATAGTATTAAAACTAGCCTTTTATTTCTCGATGTTAAATATACAATAGCACTAGTATTCTGTTAGTTCACAAGACTGACTTTAGGCTCTAAGACTGGGAGTACTTGCTGAATTTAAAGTAAAATAAACCCCTGATTTACTAGCTAAGAATACAGTAAGCACTCTTTTATATATCTCTTTCTATATTATGTTTATTCAGATCATCAAGAATAACTATATCATTTGCCAAAACAAAGTGGGGCTAATCATGTACAACGAGAACTATATCAATATATACACACATCAACATAATCTAAGGATATCAATTTTTATTTTATTTGCTTGATTTTACTTCCGTTAATATTGTCTTTTGTTGTTTAGTTTGGTTGCTAGGTAACTTATAAACAACTATCTGTCAAAAGTATCCATTAAACAAGTACAGTTAATGTTAAATCTTAAAATGTTTTGAATTTTAACTTTAGTGTGTTACTTCTCCCACCATTTCTGCGTTGTTTCACAAAAATTAGTACCCATTGATAAGTGTAAGCATAAATTGCGTTAAAAGCAAACATGAATGAACAAAATAGACGTCGTCATTTGCATCCTGACGAATTGAATAGGCCAGTTGGAATGCTGGAAGTTGGAGTAAGAAAAGTTGACGTAGCGAAGCGGCTAGGTACAACACAGAGCGTAATTAGCCGACTATGGCGACGTTACAGAGATACAGGTAATCCCAGGGAACAACATCTTGGAAGAAGACGCGTCACCACTGCTATTCAGGACCGGTACATCACTCTTCAGGCTCGCCGACAGAGTTCACTAACTGCTACTGAGTTAAAATCGCGTCTCCAGGCAGTGCATAACGTGACAGTCCACAGCCAAACCATCAGGCGTCGTTTAAGAGAAGTCAATCTTCACTCCAGACGCCCCCTTAGGGTTCCACCATTAACCAGGGGAAATCGAGGACATCGAGTAAACTGGGCTCGAGAACACTTAAACTGGACTCGAGAACAATGGTCGACTATACTTTTTTCTGACGAGTCGCGATTCGGATTAAGACCAGATACTCGCAGATTAAGAGTCTGGCGTCAGCTTGGTAATGCAGCAAGGCTTCAGCATGCCCAAGAAGTGCACAGCTACCGAGGTCGTACTGTAATGATATGGGCGGGAATTATGCTGGGTAGGAAAACTGATCTCGTTTTTCTAGATCAATTCTTAAATGCTGAGCAATATATCCAGAATATTCTTGAACCTGTTGTTCAGCAATTTGCAGAAGCGTTGGGCCGAAATTTAACCATTATGCATGACAATGCACGACCGCATATGGAAAGAGTTGTTACCGATTGGCTCAATGAAGCAAGAATTGAGGTTTTGCCATGGCCAGCTCAATCCCCAGACCTCAATCCCATTGAGCATGCATGGGATATGCTTCAGAGAAGATGCCTGCCACATATGGACGCTATACAAAATCGACGGCAACTGCAAGAACTTCTTTCACAACAGTGGAATCTTCTTCCACGAGAAGACTTGGACAATCTTATTCTGTCTATGCCAAGAAGATGTAGGGCGGTTTTAAACTCCAGAGGAGGTCCCACTCTTTATTAATTCCTTAATCTTCAAATTTTTTAATTCAATATAAGATTAATTTTGAATTGTTGTTTAGTTCCATTTTGTAGAATTTCTAATTTCTAATTAATAAATTATTATTAAAATTGTGTTAAATATTAATTTAAGTTAATTTCACTCATAGCTTATTTTACATTTAACTTTCAAGACAAAAATGGGTAAAAAGATGCACTAAATTATTTTTTTAAAGCAAATAAGATATATACTTAGATTATGTTGATGTGTGTATTTACTCGGATAACGAGGTCGGAAGTTAGAAACGAGGCTAAAAGGGCAAAAAATAACAATTTCATACAACAAAATAATACAGGTTCTTCCAGAACATTGCAAAGAGAATAACCAATGCCTGTAAGTTGTTCCATGATATAAATAAAAATTTAAAATGGCATTGTTTGAAAATTTGTAGGTAGAAATCGAACGGTTTTTAAACATTAATGGTATATCTACTGCTCGTTCCAATCTTACATCCGATATTTAAACTGTGAATCAAATTGTTAAAGAATATCCTGTGTCGATGTGCAAGATGCGAAACCAATATTTTAGATAGATTTATAAATCGGTTGAATAACATAGAATGAATTAATGATTATTTGCAATAGGATTCTGCCACATCACACATTCCACATACAACTATTAATTATTTACAGCAATTTTTCTCAAACCGTTTCATAAATGTCGGTTTATGAGCAACATCTTTGTTAATGATTTAATATCTTCCACTAGTTATCACGTCTTGGCTTATGCGAACAATTTAAACTTTTTCATCGGATTAGTGCTGCTCAAGATGCCTTTCTTCAAGAGAACCTGGATCATGTCACGAATTAGTGCTCTTCAAACAAATTAAATTTAAACATCGATAAATGCTATTTTACATCTTTCACCAGAAAATAGATTTTTTCCAATTATTCTGTTGACAACATCGCAATCAACCGAAAAACGCATGTCAATGATCTTGGAGTTACTTTTGATAAAAAGCTCACCTTCGCACAAGTCACTACGTCAGCATATCGAGCATTGGGTTTCATAATCCGTACGTGTTAGGACTTCGAGAACATAGCTTTACTCAAGTCACTTTTTTATGCGCTGGTTGTTAGCAAGTTAGAATATGCCGTTGTTGTGTGGTACCCTATATATGATTGCTATATTAATGCAGTTGAATCCATACAGCGCAAGTTTCTGAAGTATTTGAGTTATAAAGTTGATGGAACGTACCCTCCTCGTACTTTGGACTATGAGTTGCTCTAGATTCGTCATGGAGTTGATTCGCTAGAAGCAAGACGACATCTAATTAGCTCAAACTTCTTAAAAAATGTTATTTTGTATAAGTTCGACTCAACTGATTTACTGGCAGAAGTAAATATTCGAGTACCTAGTCCAAGCTCAAGAGTGAATAAAGCGCTGCTACTTCTAACGGCTAGAACGAATATATTGCTGAGGGCTCCCATGGTGCATTCTGCCAAGAATTTTAATAGCTTCAATAATTTTTCTACAGACATTTCTCGCTAGTTTGTTTCTTTTTTAATGTTTTTTCTTCCCAATTTTTTGTATTACGGTAATTTGCTTGTTCTTCTGAATTATATTTTGTTGTTAATTTTTTCACATATGTACTATCTTTATTTTTTGTTTATATTGTCTGTATTGGGGTGACCTGTTGGGCAATTTAATAAATATTATTATTATTCACGCAAATATCAACTTGTATATTGTGTTTTCCACACCCGATTTAATTAATATTTTTATAATATTAAAAACGTTTTTGGTAAGATTTTACCTGCTCTAGTATGTTTCAAATTATTTTGTTTACATTTGGTCTTAATGGTTGATCGAAATGGTTGATGAAAACATTAATTTATAGACTTTCGTAACAATTGAATATTAAACAGCTAACTATATAAAACATTTTAAGAAGAATTTCTTTTAAGAGTACATAAAATATAGTTCATTTAAGAATTAGCGTTAACCATCCACTTAGATGTCACATATTTTTTTAATTCGACTTCAGAAAGAAAGCAAAAAGATGTATTTTTTCCCCAAAAATAATTTTTGGAATTGAGCTTATTTTAAACTTGGTGGACATGATACATCTAAAGATCAAAAGTTTTATTAAAAATCAGAATAAAAATAGAAAAAAAAGCGGAATAAAGAAACTGACAGAAGTTTGTCCTTCAAATTCTGTTTTTTTTTATAAAATGAAAAATTACATATTCTTTATGACCGGACTGTATATAAAATAATGTTAATTACATTTTAAAACATAAAACTAAAAATCACCATAATTCTCACATAGTTTCATAACTTTTAAAATTATTATAAATTATATTATATTATAAATTAATGACCGGAATGTTAAATAAATGAGAAAATATTTCAAACTATAAATATTATCTTTAAAAGTTTTGCATTTTTGGTATAGGAAAACACATCTGGCCCTAACATAAATAATGGAAGCACAATTAATTAAATTATATCTTGACATTTTCCAGACGGTGGTTTTAGATGGAGTTCTAATTAATTAAATTCATATTTATTTAGGCATAAATTAAAATATACAAGGCAATTCGATTCTCTGAAAAACAACATCGCGATTTGTGTTTATATAATATTTAATTTAAAAATAATATATTAGGTTGGTATACATTAGTTTTTAGATTTGATGAGTAAAATTTAAAATTATTTAGTTTCTAGAAAACAATTTTCCTACTAATCAAAATAATATAAGTTTATCAAAAAACTAAATGTACACTGCACATATCAGCGGTAGCAACTGTCAATGTTGTTACTGACGCTGTGTATATTGCACAGTAAATGTACATCTAGTTTTTAATAAATTTATTTTGTGAAAAAAGACTGGTTTCTTTCAACATAGTAACTTTTGTCTGTTTGAACATATTTCTACCAACAATTAACAAAGGCAAATATACTATTTTAAAATTATATAGCATCCATAGCCCTGTCCATTTTAACCCTGAAATGTTTTTATTAAATAACTTCAATATGAGCAATATTAACGGAACGTCACTACAAATTACGAAGAGTAATGGACCCAAATTGAATCCCTGGGGAACTCTTGATGGGAATTAGATCGAGCGTTTAGAAAATACCCCAGCCTTCCATGAAATATTGTTAATTATTTTTATCGTAATATACTTTGTGAAAAACATGTTATGATATATGACTTATTATTACTTGCTGCAAATGAATTAATATATCATTACAAAAGCAAATAAATAGAACGAACAAAATAACACAGAGTTCAAAAAATATATTAACTGTAACCACTACAATTGTTTCGCCCTACGATAGCTTCAGCAAGTGATGAAAAATTATGATACAGAAAATTCTAACCAAACATTTATATACTATGTAGGGGAAAGGGTTCTAAATTAAGGCAGAAATGAAAATTAATCAAAACTTTAGTAATACAAATATTCACAATTACAAGTTGAATTGTAATTAACAATAACAAATATAAGTTACATTTTTAAATTTAGTAATGATGAATTATGGAGTTCTAAGATTATTTAAAATAATGCCTAATTTATTAAATCTATTCCTTCCAATTTGTCTGTATCCATCTAATTATTTCAAATAAATATAAAGTGGATATTGCGTAAGTGTTGCTCTTTTGAATTTAGATACGATTTGAGTATGGAGATTAGTCTACGGGTATATTATTGTAAGGAATCAGCGGGCCAATGAGAGGCTACCGAGAAATTCAGAATTATGAAAATTCGGGATAGCCGCAACCCCGCGGTATCTATGAAAATTAATACATAAGCGAGGTACGTGATGAAAGCAGATTGGAATGACATCTCACAGCAAGTAATTCAGAGAGTCTGTAAGGAAGTCGAGTGGCCATTAATTCTATCTTTATATGTGTCGGGTTTATGGTTTTGTTTCGATGGAAGCCGAAGTATTTGTAAATGTCTTGTTCTTATATGAAGCCTATTTGAACATTATTTAGAATTTCTATTCTAGCAGACTATTTTATTTTCCTTTTTGAATGTGTAGTGTTTTACATTTGCTAGCTTATGCCAAACTCCATCTTTCAATCGGAAGTTATTTCTTCTGCGATTTTCCTTAATCCTTTTGTATCATTATGTATGAGCAAAATTTAATATACACCATGTGCATTAAATTATTATTATTATTATTATTAATAATAATAATAATGTTTAGGGAAGACCCCTATAAGGGCCCCTAAACCTAACCCCACCCTAAGGAAGATGAGGACGATCTTCCTTAGGGTGGGGTCGGGTCGTTAACGTTAAAGTTCTAAACATCCTGAAGTTGGCAGTGGACCACTGGGATCATCTTCTGAATTCACTGAATTCGGAACAGGTAAAATGTAATCTTGTTTGAAATTAAGTCCCAAAGTACGAATGCTGTAGGGCTAATGAGAAGGCAGACGAATTAGCTTGACAAACTTCGTCTATGGTTTTTGTAGGAACGGACGAACAAATATCAACAAATACCAAAATAGCTATAAAAATGTGAATTGAAAATAGGTTTTGGAAAATCTTCTCAAGTCAGACACTAGCGGAATAGTTCCTTAGAGAAGAGAATCTGACTGCAATGGTAAATTACAAGAGTTTCTTCTTGCAAATACCAGACAATTATATATAAATGAAGATGGAATTGTTAATATCTTTAAATGTTTGAAATGCGGTTTACAACGGTCTCTACTTCCAACCGTTGACATTATTCTTGTACATTTTTTTAATATCATAAATATCCTAGATATATGCTTTTCCACAGCTTTTACATGCTTTTCCGTGCTTTTCCACAGCTATTATTAACATGTGAATAGAATATTATAATAAGTTTACCTTTATCTATATCTGTAATTCGATTTGACGTGAAAATTTATTTTTTGAATTTTGATGTTGTTTAATTTTAAACGATTTGCTTTTCCAGCCTTTAAACCAGATTCTTCATGTTATTCTAATTGGTCCAATGTCCATGTTGAGAAAATAATGTTGTGTCATCTGCAAACATGATCGTTCGGCACATTTTCAATTTAAGGCACAAATCATTCACATAAAAAAATGATTGGTCCTAACTTTGAATCTTGTGGTACACCGTATGTTATTATTTCTTCCTCTGATTAACGATGATCCAATGTCAACACCTATCTGAGAGAAACAAATCAATTTAAAGGATTTCGTCTCATTCTGTAATACTGTAGTTGACTTATTAGGATTTTATGTGAAATATAATTCAAATTCAATAATACTGCACACGTAGAAAACCGTTCATAAAATCCCATAATAACGGAATCAATTTGATCACAGACAGCTTGTAAAGTGGATTTGTCTTTTAGATATCCGTATCGTTGATCACAAAAGAGAGACTTTTAGTAGTTCTTCTTCCTAACATTGAAGGACCAGAAAACAATTGAGGGACCGGAATACTCGTTTAATAAAAGCCAACTGGAAGATGTAATAAATATAGTTACCGCCACAACGCAGAAAGCTGTATGGATAGCCACTCCAAATGCTAATGAGCAGATGATCAAAGAAAAGTTACTCGTTACAGTTAAACAGAGAAGCGTGCATTACGTAAATGGTTGCAAAAACAAGATAACAAGGTGATAAGAAAAAGTTTAGTGAAGCTGCCAAAGAACTAACTCAATTGTTAGCTGAAATTAAAAATCAGAGACTTCAGTATTATGTAGAAAGTCTGGATTATCTAGGAACCTTCAGAATTATCTAGAAAGTCTGGATTATCTAGAAGCCTTCAGGATTATCTAGAAACTCTAGGCATACGAGAAGCTACTGAGTATTCACTATGGAAGCTTTCAGAAAACTAAAAAAATCATAACAATTGATTCCTCCAGTGAAAGATGGACAATGTAATAAATGAACAAGAAGCGACAAGAAAAAGCAAAACATCTCGTCAGGACATTCGAACTCAATCCAGGGCTTCCAATAGAAGAAGATGCAGGAATTCAGAAAGTTCTTGAGGCTTCCTTTCAAATGGATTTTTCCATCAAATCTTTTAAAGTTCGAAAGTTTAAGAGAGTAATAATGATTGAAATAAACACAAAGAGCACCTGGATTTAATCCAATTACACTCAAAGTACTCCAGGAAACAACTGATAAATGTTTACGACTTGCCACGCACATTAATAATGCGATTTTAGGAATTAAACACATTCCTACTCTGAGGAAAGTTGCAGAAATTGATGTAGTACTTTCGCTAGAGAAAAGGACTGATGATATAATAATGTTTTAATAGAGTTGCCCATCTAACTTGGTCTATTGTGTATAGTCAGTGAATTAAAGAAATAGCTTCTGCGTACATTTTGTAATTTTTTTGAAATCATCCGGCTTCATTGGCTCGCCCTGTATCAGTAGTAACGTAATAAAATAACAAAAATCGCATGTAAATTTTAGAACGGTATTTTAATAAAACCGTGACTATCTAATTTAACTTGAAAATTTTAAAATAAATCTTACATCCGCCATTAATTATTAATGATGTGTTTAAGCTAAAATTCATTAAAGAAGTTTTCAAATATTTTCTGACTCGCGTCTGGGAAAATGAATAGATGCTAATGATGATTAATTGTAATTTCTCCGAGAGAGACTTATTATGAAAACTCGCGAAATACAAACATCGCGCTAAAGTTTGTTTAAGTTTGTTCAAAATGTGGAAATCCCCACCACCATCGCAGGACATTTCAAAGGACCTTATTAAAATCCGGAAGTAAATCTCTTCGCCGTTATAATTACACTATAAACCACGAAACCAGAATTATGCAAGGTCAATCCATAAATTAATTTGATATGTTATGATGTGTGATTAAAATGTAATTGAATATTGTTTTACGAGGTATGACCGTACTTGGGAAGCATAAGTAAGTCAATTTTCTCTTGGAGAGTGTCGTCATAAAATGTTAGACCTAGGAGATAAATGTACAGGGTGTTGTTATGATTCAATTCATCGCCCCCGTTGCCGGTATATTCCCGTTTCGTGCGTTCCCCTTTCGGGCTTCGAAAAATTTTACTTGAAATGTTCCCGTTTCGGGTGTCCAAACTATATTTATAACTATTTTTGTTTGTGATGGAAGTGATAGAATCAAAACATGAAAAACTAGTCATCCTCTATTTTGAATATAATTTCAACTTAAAAGCAAAAAACATAAACTTAGCTCTTCGATGTATTTGCATAAACAAGAACTGCTGAGAAGCGATTGTTACTGATGAAGTAAAATCAATAGTTATAAGAAAAGCCATAACTGTGTTTCAAATATTGCAAAAAAATGAAGTCGATAAGTGCTTATACAGGGTGTCCAGAAACTCTCCTGACAAACGAAGACCGAAGTTTCCTCAGATAATTTTAAGACAATTAAACCCAAATTCACCTAGTCCGAAAATGCTTCCTAATGGAGCTAGAGTTCTTTGAAGATGGCCCCTTGTATTTATTTTTTTTTAATTCCTCCAGAACGCTTCTATTTAGAAAAACAAAAACTGGTATGCTTATTTATCCTCCAGAGATGAATCGATTCCATCAATTGCGAATTTCTAGTACCGGTCATAGGCGTCCGTTTTGGGTAGGTCAACGGTTATTTTAAGGCATAACTCTTTTGTCTTTAACTTTTAAGCATTTGTGACACTAGATTATTAAATTTTCAGGTATTCCAGTACTAAAAGGTACTCTTACGGTCGGTAGGATACACCGTTTTCTAGAAAAATCGATTTGTAAATTTTTCGTTTTTTCCTCATTAAAGTTCAATTTTTTATTTTTTGCAATAGTTAGCTCTGAACTGCCAACAGAAGTAAAACCTACGTTTTTCATTGTCAAATTGTTGTCAGTTCGCGAAGTTTATCTTTTCATTTTTTACTTTGTGATATTCAAACACAACGATTTCAATTTAAAAAAAATGGTTTTTACTAATGAGGAATACGCCGATATGCATTTAGTTTATGGCGAAATGAGGTGTAACGCTCGAGCGGCACAACGTAGATACGCTGAAAAATTTCCCAATCGTCAGCATCCCACTCACTCAACATTTACAGCTCTTCATCAACGATTAAGAGAAACAGGTTCAGTGGTCCCAAAAAATAATGAAACAGGGAGACATAATGATGTAACAGCAGAACATGAAGATGTTATTTTAATGGAAGTTGAGGAAAATCCAAAATTAGCGTTCGAAGACTATCTGCCATGTACCCCACAATTTCAAAATCTTCCGTAGGAAATATCTTACACAAAGAAAATTTATATCCTTTTCATTTTACAAAGGTGCAAGCACTGCTAGGAGGAGATTTTCCTGCTCGCGTAGAATTCGCTAGATGGTTACAAAATCAGAAAAATCAAGATGAAGATTTCTTCAGGAACATTTTGTTTGGTGACGAAGCTACATTCTCAAAAAATGGAATTTTTAATGTACATAATGCACATTATTATTCGTACGTTGGTGACAATCCCCACGTTGTTCAAGAATTTAAGCATCAGTATAGGTTTAGCATAAACGTCTGGATAGGAGTAGTTGACGATTATCTACTTGGATCTGTGGAATTACCTGCTCGTTTAAATGGTGCTGATTACTTACATTTCCTGCAAAATATTTTACCTGATTTGTTAGATGAGGTGCGTTTAAATATTCGGCAAAACTTATGGTTTCTACAGGACGGCTGTCCGGCCCACTTTAGCAGGAATGTACGAGACTTTCTAGATAATAACTACGAAGACCATTGAATTGGAAGAGGCGGTCCAGTTGCTTGGCCAGCAAGGTCGCCGGATTTGAATCCTTGCGATTATTGTGTTTGGGGATACATAAAAGCATTTGTTTATTCCGTTCCGATACAAAATCGCGCACAACTCTGGCTAAGGATACAAGATGCTTGCAACGAATTTAGAAATAACTTTGGAATTTTTGCAAGAATTCGGCGTTCTCTAAGCAAAAGGGTAAACTTGTGCATAGAGACTAATGGTCATCACATCGAGCAACTTTTGTAACAATCTACCTTTGATACTTGTTCTTTTTTTGTTAGTTTCGTTCCATTGTAATAAATAATTTGTTTTTAATTTATTAAATTAATTTTCATCCATGCCTTGATAGTCCAAGCCAACTTCGTCGCTAAAAATAAGTAGGTACATAATAAATTGAACTTTAATGAAGAAAAAACGAAAAATTTACAAATCTATTTTTCTAGAAAACGGTGTATCCTACCGACTTAAAGTAAGAGTACCTTTTAGTACTGGAATATCTGAAAATTTAATAATCTAGTGTCACAAATGCTTAAAAGTTAAAGACAAAAAAGTTATGCCTTAAAATAACCGTTGACCTACCCAAAACGGACGCCTATGACCGGTACTAGAAATTCGCAATTGATGGAATCGATTCATCTCTGGAGGATAAATAAGCATACCAGTTTTTGTTTTTCTAAATAGAAGCGTTCTGGAGGAATTTAAAAAAAATAAATACAAGGCGCCATCTTCAAAGAACTCTAGCTCCCTTAGGAAGCATTTTCGGACTAGGTGAATTTGGGTTTAATTGTCTTAAAATTATCAGAGGAATCTTCGGTCTTCGTTTGTCAGGAGAGTTTCTGGACATCCTGTATAAAGTCAAAAAGGGAGCAAGAGAAGAAGTGACACCAGTATCGCAAATATATCGACTAGAGATGATGGTTACTAAGGACAGAGGTTTGGATTTCGTTACAAATATTCCACAGTTTACATCAGTGAAACATGCATTGTATAATGAGCGACACAAATCACTTGCTTCCGAAAGAACGAGAAGATATAGAGATGCCCGAATTTATGAAAGAGTGTGTCATAATTGACGATAATATGGAAAACAGGATTTGCAATGGACGGAATGCAGGGCAATTTATTAGCAGGAGTTTCTTGCTTCCTATTCGATGGGTCTTTTAAAAGCTGTAGTTCACTGTTTTGCCAGTTATATACAATTCACCTGGATATTGGTAGTACAGAAGAAGGAACAAACATAATTCCTGCCGTATATGTATGTTCTGCTATCAGACAAAAAAGAGGCGACGTATAACGATTTTTTCTTCGTATTAAAAAATAAAATTAAAAATTTAAACTTAGTTGTCATCATTAGTACGTATTTAGGATATGATTAACCACAGTCTCCAAAGAAAGAATATTATTATTATTATTATTGATGTGTGCGCTCCTTTCGGGAGAAAGGGAAAAAGTTGATACACGGCCGCGAGGCAGGCATATCAACATCTATCCTGCTTGATATGGATGGAAACATTGGTAGAATTATACATGTGTATTAAATATAATTTTTTTTTTCTCTCATAATCGACGCATTAGATCGTAGGAGTCGTTTAGTTCGTGTTTTCGGAGATATGGTGTTTCGGTTTGAGATGTGTTCGTGGTTGTTTTTATCATGTATGCTGACTCAGCACCTGCCGCACAATGCTCGTTGACTCTAGTATGACAATTTTTTGAAGCTGTTTATATGTCATAGGATGTATATTTAGGGTCTTTAGAGCCTCATGTAACTTCAGCGGTTACAGATGGCTGGCATATCTGTCATAATATTATTATTATTATTGTTTATTATTTCTTATTTCCAGGTATTTTTTCGTAACCTAACTATGCAGCTCTCCTCCATATGGCATGCTTCATTCTTTGTAAGCAGATAATAACACCTCCCACCATGTAGGGGGGGTTCATTTTCACGGCCCATAGGGTCCGGCGCTTTAGTTGTTATGTTGACGAAGTGGGTTGAGATGAAGGTATCTCAACAACATCCTCGCCTGCGTTCTTTGTTTCTACTGAAGCATGCCATGTTTGTGTTTCATTTCCAAATTTGCTGTTTCGGTCTTTGCTGGTTAATCCTACCTGGATCCTGCTCCTCCGACCAACCACAGTATCCTTTTCATCCAGTGTTTGGAGCTAGTGTACCTCATTGGCGCTGCTAACCCAACCCAACGGTTAGCTAGGAAACCGTGGGGTCGCTAGTCCCCAGTAACCTATCTCTAGGCTACCCTTTGCGGATTTATTATTATTATTATTATTATTATTATTATTATTATTATTATTATTATTATTATTATTATTATTATTATTATTATTGCTATTATTGTTATTAATATTATTATTATTTCCTTACTCAATCACCGGGAAACATTTCGCGTGACTGGTTTTGTGGTATTAATGTATCATAGAATGGTACTTATTACAAATCATACGATCATTTTATTTCTTTTGCACACAGATCACGTATCCAGTTCACCAGGTATGAACAGGCTATGCCAGGTTTGCAGCAACTTATCTATTGTAAGAATTGTCGTGCTATGGATGTTGTGTTTAGTATTACAGCTTTTTGTATTTGCGAGTGAGTGTATGTACGAGCGAGCGAGTGCGAGTGTACATGTGACCGATATTATAAATGTCGTTATAATTACTTTATATATATATATATATATATATATATATATATATATATATATACCGGGTGTATTATGAAAAACCTTTCGTGCTGTAACTTTTTTATTTTTTATCCGAATGTAATAAATTATACGTCGAACTAAATCGTTTTAAAAACACTGTAACATGATCCGCTTTGAATTTTTTTTTACACTTTGTTTTTGACAGACAGCTGCAAACTGTGTTTTTTTTAAATTGCACTATACTTTTCTTTTTCCTTATTCAAATATATTACTTTTTCTGAATATGAAACGGTAAACAACGATATCCTTGTATGAAAAAAAATCGAGAAATTGAAGGTTTTTTTTTAGTTCGATTTATTCTGGTTTTTCCGAACACAGAGATTTCTTAAATGCATTTCAAATACTCTATTTCATTTTATTACCAGCAAATGTGTGTACCTTTTAAAATCACTTACATTAAATACTATATAGCCCATAAAGGATTACAAACCAATGTTATCAGTGAGCGGTGGGTCAACAACATTTACAGTGTTTATTTTAAAAATAAAGCAGTCATATTGAACGATAAAAGTGCATTCCAAATTTTCGAAGAGAGCTGTGACATCTGTCAGTCACACATTCATTATAACATTTTCAACGATTTATTTCTAAATTTTGTTATTGAAATGGATAATGGCGAATGTGTGGATGCGATTCAAGCATATTTTGAATGCGGAACAAATTCTGCAGCTGCATTGCGACTTTATGGAAATCGTTTTCCTGACAGACCGCGTCCAAGTGCCGATAAGTTTGGAAGGCTCGTGCGAAATTTACGAAATTTTGGATAATTGAAAAAACCGAAAATAAACGCACGTGTAATTCAAGATCAAAATTTAGAATTAAGTGTCTTGCTCTATGTGGAAGAAAACCCTAATACGTCTACGCGAGAAATTGCTCACTACATGCAGGTATCACATTTTACAGTTCAGTACATTCTGAAGAAGCACAAGTTCTTTCCTTATAAACCACGGAAGGTGCATGCTCTCGGTGAAAACGACCCTCAACGAAGGGTTCAATTCTGCACGGTTTTCATGAATAAACTAAGGGAAGATCCAGTTTTTTATCGTCGTGTGTTGTGGTCAGATGAATGCACTTTTGGGAAAAATGGTGTATTCTACAGAAATAATAATCGCCATTGGAGCACTGAGAATAACCATGTTGTGATGCAACACAATTTTCAAAATCGGTTCAGTGTAAATGTATGGTGTGGCATTTTAGACGATAGAGTAGTAGGGCCTTTTTTGTGGAGGGTAATCTAAACCAAGAAAAGTATAATAATTTGTTACGCAATGAATTAGGCGATTATTTAGATGAGTTGCCACTTGCTGAGTTAAACAGGGTGGTGTTCCAACAGGACGGTGCCACACCCAATGCACGAATGAATACTGATTTTCTAAATAATTATTTTGGCGTCAGATGGATTGGCACTTACGAACCTATTCGATGACCTGCTAGATCGCCAGATCTGAATCCACTGGATTTCTTTCTGTGGTCTTACATTCAAGATCATGTCTATTTGACTCCACCTGATACCAGAGATGATTTAGTAAGAAGGATAGTACAAGTATGTCATGAAATACCACCAAATCTTTTATTAAACGCATCAGTTGGAGTTAATAGAAGGTGTCAAATGTGTGTGGAATAAAATGGGGCCAATTTCGAACATTTGATTCATTAAAATATATGATAGCTTGATTTCTGTAAATTTCGTAGTTTTTTTTTAATAATAATAAATTTGTCACTCAATTTAATGGAGGTGTCTTCAGGAAATAAATGTTTATTAGAATAAGTAAAAAAAAATATGTAGTACAATTTTAAAAAAAAATTTACTACTGTCTGTCAAAAACGAAATTTCAAAAAAATTTTTTTTTTTGAACCAGGTTACAGTGCTTTAAAAACGATTTAGTTTGACCTATCATTAATTAAAATCAGATAAAATATAAGGAAGCTACAGCCCCAAAGGTTTTTCATAATACACCCGGTATATATATATATATATATATATATAAATATAATAACTTCGTGACCTTGGTATGATATGGTAAACCTAATCAGTAGGCGATTAAAGGTCTGTATATTACTTCAAAATATATGTATTTAAAAAAAAACTCTACATGTTTCGGCTGTATACGCCTTTTTCAAGAGAATACAAAATATGAATGACAGGATACAAATGTCAAGTAATAAAGTTGCTGAAAAGGCGTATACAGCCGAAACATGTAGAGTTTTTTTAAATACATATATTTTGAAGTAATATACAGACCTTTAATCGCCTACTGATTAGGTTTACTATATATATATATATATATATATATATATATATATATATATATATATATATATATATATATATGTATTAATTTTGTCCGGATATTTTGTTTTCATCTTGTGGTCACTGAGGATTTCTGTTTCATTGATGTAGTTTCATTTATTTTGTATATGAGTGGAATATCTGGAGGACTCCCTGAAATGATGTATTGCATTTTCTATTACAAATTATGGTTTACATTTTAATAAAGGCTGTGACATTTGTAAGTTTATATTTATGAGTTCAGTATGTAAAATTTTCTCAACATATTATATTATTGTTAACATATTTCTGCAATTAGTAGATTGTATTCTGACGTAATATGATCAATTGTCTCAGAATATAGTTTGCATTTTCCGCAGAAATTTTCTGTAGTTCTTTAAACAATTCGGATATTTATTCCTTCATGTTTCACTATATTTATATATACCAGGCTGGAAAATATTGCTGGAAGGTGCCTGTTAAAGTACATACCCACTGTAGCAATATTTGCCCGCTATGAACCCTATTGCTAGTTAAGGAGGACCACTACAAATCTTAGCTTGTACTTTGTTGGCTAATATAGGAAATACTGTTCCTTTTTCATTCACTGTGAATTTTATTTGGCTTTCTTGTTATTTATGTTTTATCATTTCATTTAATATAAGTATTTACATTCTAAAACTGCTTCCTTTTGGCTGTTTTTAATAAGCTGTTCGATTTTAGAAGTATCTGTTTCTTTTAAAATTGAATTTTCTTTTAAAGATTAATCATCTATTTTGAAAACTATGATTTGATAATTTAATATATTATTTTGAAGTAACTTCAGTTTAATTTTAGAATTTTCGCTACTTATTTTGGTTTCTAAAACATATTTCGCATGTAAAAAGTTTATTTATTTACTTTGAAATGATAAATTTCATTTATTTTTGGAAATTCATCTATTAGTTTATTCATATTTTTATGGTAAAAGTAGCATACGAATATCATAGGTTCACATAGATAACGTATTCATATATGCCCATTACAAGCGGCAACTATGTTGGTCGTATTTTTGCAAAGAACGATCATTCACAAATTCTTACCATGTTTCCTATTAAGAAGTGCGTAATTTATGTCTTCTTTAATAACTGCATTTTACATAGTACTATTAGTTATCTCTTAAAAGTATTGGGTACGTGTAATTATTTGCGTATTGGAATGTGTTTTTGAATTATTAAATGGACTAGCAAATATACAACTCGTCTTCAGAATCATCCTAATAAATTTGCTTAATTGATCGAGTGTGAAAAGAGTAAAAAGGTATGATTCTCGGAATTTACCAAACGAAAATGCATGAATTAATTAGTGCTGAAGTTTCACGCTATAAATTAATCATTTATATAATTCAAGGGAGCAAGCTATTGGACTACTGCCTGCATTTCTATTACAAAAAATTTTAGTAAGTGTTATTTGTAAAACATTGAAAAATTTTATGGGTGTTAATTGTCCCTTCAACATCCTTCACAATATCTTCATCTGCAAATGTTTGATGTCCTTGATCGGAGCTATCACAATTGAATCATTCATTCATTTTATTTTCTCCTAAATTTTTAAGGATTTTATGTTACATTTATGTACACTACTAGCCGTTGCTCGCAAATCAGTCTCACGTTCCAACTTATCAAGTCTCATGTCCCTTCTTCTTCTTCCTCTAAAGTTATTATCTTCGAAAATACTCGCTTTATTGCTATATTTTTCACTAAATTCCAAGCGCTAGCGATCCCATAAATTCCATCTCTTAAACAAAATAATACAAATCTGTATAAAAATAAATTTGTATCTGTATATGCATGGACACACAGTACGTATTTACCAGCTTTTGCTTCAACTACCAGACGCATGCGTTTCTGTGTAACCACTTTGTCAATGATAGGTTTACGAAGACAAAAGACTGTAGGTATACTTGCGGTCATGTAGCAAGTTTTGTCCTATCCGAAGACATCAGATAACCTCATGCCATCTGACGGACAAAACCGACCACGCCGGTGCAAGTGTTTCTTCTCGAATAGCTAAGCTATTACTGGAAAAGACACAGTAATATGCGTATTTTTTCTTCTTTTCCAGTAATAGCTTAGCTATTCGAGAAGAAACACTTTGCACCGGCGTGGTCGGTTTTGTCCGTCAGATGGCATGAGGTTATCTGATGTCTTCGGATAGGACAAAACTTGCTACATGACCGCAAGTGTACCTACAGTCTTTTGTCTTCGTAAACCTATCATTGACAAAGTGGTTACACAGAAACGCATGCGTCTGGTAGTTGAAGCAAAAGCTGGTAAATACGTACTGTGTGTCCATGCATATACAGATACAAATTTGTTTTTATACAGATTTGTATTATTTTGTATCAAAGCTTGATGTGAATTGTCGCATCGACATGCAATTTGTTTTTGCTATACTACGCCACCTGGCGACGAGATAATGCACTCACAGTAATATGCGTATTTTTCTTCTTTTCCAGTAATAGCTTAGCTATTCGAGAAGAAACACTTTGCACCGGCGTGGTCGGTTTTGTCCGTCAGATGGCATGAGGTTATCTGATGTCTTCGGATAGGACAAAACTTGCTACATGACCGCAAGTGTACCTACAGCCTTTTGTCTTCGTAAACCCGTCATTGACAAAGTGGTTACACAGAAACGCATGCGTCTGGTAGTTGAAGCAAAAGCTGGTAAATACGTACTGTGTGTCCATGCATATACAGATACAAATTTGTTTTTATACAGATTTGTATTATTTTGTATCAAAGCTTGATGTGAATTGTCGCATCGACATGCAATTTGTTTTTGCTGCATCTTTTATATTTAGAGATTTCCAAAACGTTAACAAAACAACATTTTCCTGCACTAAATTTGACATGAGGTTTTTTCTGTAGTATCTTTTCATTGCTTCAATGACGCCTTGATCCATTGGCTGCGCAACTGCTGTTACGTTCGATGGAAAAAGTAAAACAAATATATTTCCATCCTCTTACTTTAAAACGGACTGCGTTGGATGTGAAGGCGCATTATCAAGTAGCTATAATGCCTAGTTATTTTCACTAAGAAATCGTTTAACTTCGGATATGAATTTCTAAAAAAACAGTGTTGAAAGATCCATCCAATCCATTGATTGTAATAGTGTACTGGAAGTGAAGATATGTTTGTATTCACAAAAGCTCTTGGTCGTTTGGATTTAGCAATTACTGTTAATTTTAATTTATGTCCACCGCATGCATTAGCACAACACGATACAGTTATCCGGTCTTTGTTTGCCTTGAAACCAAAAGCACTTGTTTCGTTTTCGCCTGCGAGAGTTCTTAAAGGCATTGCTCTTCAATATAATCAAGTCGCATTCGCATTATATATTTGATCAGGTGTAAAATTATTCTCATGTATGATATTCTCTAACTTATAATAACATTCTACCATTGCAATAGAATTTTCCCTTTACTTTTCCCCTTGAATAGCCACTTCTCGTATCCCATGTCGCTTCTCGAACCGATATAGCCAGCCATTTGATGCACTAAATTCACCTTCAATTTTAAGCTGCTGATCAAAATATTGGGCTTTGTGAGTGCACATTGGTGCCGATATAGGTATTCCTCCTTCTGGTCTTTTTTTGTAAAAACCACAAGGACATAGCTTCGTCAAGTTGTTGAAATTTAGAATTTTTTGTTGTTTTGCGATTAGTCAATAATATTTCACTATCTGCTTTTGTAATAAATTGCTCTAATTTGTCTGTGTTTTTTACTATATCGCGTACAGTTTGCTGTTCTATGTCATAACTGTTTGCTACCTGTGATACACTAACCCAACTCTTATGTTTTTTCGCAATTTCAATTTTGTTTAATAGTTAGAACGTTACGTTTACGCTTTCGAATATCTGACATTCTTGTTGTTAATACATACGCGCGTTACGAACCGGGAACAAAGTTGGTTTCACGTATACAAGCTGTCCCGTATCGTTATGTTCAAATTTTAGGAGTGTAAAGTAGACTTCATTTCAAGCAACAAAAACGCAAAACTTGTATGTCCATTTTTATTTGTTTCAAAGTTACAGATCTATGAATCTGATCTGTCAGATCATGAAAAAAATATAATCCTAAAGTCAATAAAAACTGATTTTATTTAAAAAAAAGTTCAATTAATTATATTTTCGAAACGTCCACCTCCTTGTTGAATGCAGGCTTGTACCCGCAAGCCAACAGAAGAAGTACTTATCTGAATTTCATACGTGTTTTGTCGGATTTGCTAGGCAGCCAGGTGAATACGATCCAGCAACTCTTCCCTTGCGAAACTTGCTCGAAACTTGCGAAACTCCCATAAATAAAAGTCAAGGGGATTGAGATCGGATGATCTGGGTGGCCATGCAACAAGACCACCTCGACCAATCCATCTTGGATAATTGACGTTAACCCAATTTCAGACAGCAATTCCGAAATGTGGTGGTGCCCCATCCATGTGAACCCACATGTCTCGTCGAACATTCAGTGGGACATCCTCTAAAAGACCTGACAGGTCGTAAATAAGAAATTGAAGGTAATTGTCCGCATTTTACCTCCCAAGAAGAACGACAGGACCAATCAACAAGTCATCGATTAGGGCGGCCCAAACGTTAATAGAAAGAAAATTCATGTTGATATTTAGATGGGCGTATAGCTTTGGGATTTTCTGATGACCACCTGTGCAGGTTTCTCAGATATGTAACACCACTTCTCGTGAACGTAGATTCATCTGTCCAGAGGACCGTTCTGTAGAAATTAAAATGAAGCCGTTACTGTCTTAATATCTAGGTAGAATAAACTAGACGAGCATAGTGGCCTGCCTCAAGCAAACCGTGTCCCCTGCGATAGTGATATGGATATAAGCCCTCACATTTTAAAATTCGCCAAACTGTCGTTCGTGGCACTCCTAGTTGTCTAGCCATACGATGTACACTGAGAGTTGAATCCCTTGTAACAATAGCTACTGCTTCTTGCTCTAAGTCTGCTGGTAAATTTACTCCTCGGTCGAAAAGATAATCACGCAGTCCGCATTCCCGAAATTGTCTGTGTACCTCCAGAAACGTTTTGTAATGAGGAATGCGCTTGTCGGGAAACCGATGTCGATATTCAATAACTGCTTGACGTGCACTGCCGTTACAGTAGCCATACACAAAATGCATGTCCGCATACTCTTGAGAAGAAAATCGGTAAGGCATTTTGAATAAAGAAAACGTGTCCACTCCCTAATAAGCTGTTGTATGAACTGAAACATAATGTAATCCTTTATTAAAAAATGCAACGTTAACAGTCATCTGAACATTTGCTTATTGTATGGTATTCATGGTTCAGCATTTACGAAATAAGTAAGAACCTTCTTTATCATAAATCAATTTTCAGTACCCTTTTTGTAGATCTCCAAGAAATTACTGTATGCTCTATGACACGTGTTTACTTATTTTAGGATAACATTTTATTATGCGACGTTAATAACCACAGGCCTGTTATTGAATCGTATAACTTTTTTTTTAAATAAAATCAGTTTGTATTGACTTTAGGATTACATTTTTTTTCATGATCTGGCAATCACATTCATAGATCTGCAGCTTTGAAAGAAATAAAAATGGATATACAAGTTTTGCGTTTTCGTTACTTGAAATAAAGTCTACTTTACACTCCTAAAATTTGAACATAATGATACGGGACACTTGTATAGTATATCCAAGGCGTTTACTCCCGAATTCATATTTAGGGAATTCACCGAATCAAAATTGCGCGCAAGGCACTAACGCTGTACAAATTACGAATACGACCAACTTTTCGCTTCACCACGGATAATCCACCGCGCGGATATGTAAATGCTCTTATGCACGGATAAACCGCTCCACGTATAATCCACCCACGAATAATTGGGGTTCTACTGTACATTCTTAATTCTTTTACTAATTCTTCCAAACCCAAATCTCTGTTAAAAGTGTGTTTTGGCAATTCAGATAACATTCTCCATTCTCGATTAATATTTGCAAAGTCATGAGTTAATGCTTAACAGTTAAACATAAAAATTAGTTTAGAGGTTTACCCTTTTGAAATTATATTCAATTATAATGAGCAGGGACCGGAAACGCATCGCCCACGGACGTACTATTAAAAATTTGTAGAGTTTGTTGCTTGCACAAGTATGAATATCTCTGTTACATTACAACTTTTATTACAATTTTTTTTGCATTTGTCATTATTTTGTGTGTACTATTTTCAGATCAAAATAAAGCTCCAATTTTTTTATCACCCTGTATATGAAACCACTACACCGAAGGATTCCCCTTGGAATATGCCTTTTCTTGATTTGAATTGTGTGATTATTATTATTATTATTACCATTATTTTCACCGATATTTTGTGTGCATTTCCGCAGCTCGAAAATATAACCGCTCTTCGAACCACTTACAAGCAATGCTTTAATTGATTTGCCGATTGTTCGGCGATTTTAAAAAAGAATTGCATTAATATTAAAATAGTGTACAGTCGGTTTAAAATGAAACAACATGTTTGACATAAATATTAAATCACTCGACTGATAACCGTGCATGCAATTTGCGCATCCATAATTTTACCAATCGATTGTTTTAATGTTTCATATCCATTGTAAATTTAATGTGTGATAGACATATTGTACTGAATTAGGGCAATAATTTATATCAATAAATATACACAGTATCATATAAATTACAACACCTAGTAAGGATGGACTTTGTTGGTAAATTCTGACACAAATGTTGCACTACTGATTCACAGTGAATTGATTAAACTTTGAAGACTATACATCAAATGACAGAGGTATAATTGAAATATTTTTAAACTATCTATTTATTATCACTAGCGATACTAAATAATTGATTTTTTTTTCTTGAGCTGGTAACAATTCTGCAACTTTATGCTGATATGCCTGATTGTTTAATTTAAATTTATCAAAAATTTAATAAAATTAAAAGTCAAACAAGCAAATAAATAAAACAAATTGTTGTTTTTACTTTCAAAATGGTTTTTGCTATACAGTAAAATACATTTAATAGTTAATGTTTTGGAAATGACATACAAAATGAAGATTGGTAACTGGATATATTCCAAGCAGTTGGCTTATAATAAATTTATCGAAATGTATCCAGAAAAACCAATCAACGTTTCGTAAGGAACCGCACACCGTCTTGACTGACGCTAGCAGGGTCTGGCTTGTACACCTTTACTTTTCACAACACAGTGTGTGTGTGTATAATCCACGGATGGGGAAATGGCGGCCCGCGGACCAAATCCGGCCTGTGACATGATTTGAACCGCCCCGCGATCGGTAAAAGCCATCTGTATAAATACGGATTGTTTGCAAGTAGTAGCTGATTGTGTCCAGATATCAATAAGTTTATCGCGCCGAACCATAACATCGAGGATTGAAAAAATTACCAAGAACCCAACTTCAAAAGAAAATTGAAAGTTTTGTAGCTTTTTCGATAACAATGGACTTAAGTACAGATATATCAGATATCGCTCAATGACTTATTTTTGTGAGAGATATTGACGACGAATTTAACATTATTCAAGCATTAGCCAGCATGAAGTCTATGAAAGGAACCACCACCGGAAGGGACATTTATGGCGGTTTGAATTCACCGCATCTGCCATTACAGAAATTAATAAAGATTACTACCGACGGTGCCCCGAACATGGTGGGAACGAATCAAGGGTTTATCGGTACATTCAACGAAAAATATCCAGACAACAAAGTGATATTCTTGCATTGTGTGATACATCAAGAAGTGTTGTGTAAAGGTGCACTTCAAATAAAGCATGTCCTTGATATCGTTGTCAAAATCGTCAATACTATTCGAAACCGTCGACTAATATACAGACAAGGTGTAGATCTCGGTTTCCGGATTGGAACCGCGTCGAATTAGGCGTAACGTTTCGTCCACTGTTTCAAGGGACATCTTCAGGGCTGTACGTAGATGTTCGTCGTTTCGCCGTAACTTGAAGAATGCTATGACAGAGACCAGCACAACTTATATATGGGGGACCGGGTCAGATGGTGGCCTGCTATTGGCTGGGAATAGTGAGCCAATGGCATGCGTCGTATGGGCGTGATAATTCCATTGGCTCATTGTCCCCAGCCAATTGCAGGCTACCATCTGACCGGTCCACCCTATATAAGTTGCACCGGTCTCTGTCATAGCATTCTTCAAGCTACTGCGAAACGACGAACATCTACGTACAGCCCTGAAGATGTCCCTTGAAACAGTGGACAAAACGTTGGCAATTACGCCTAACTCGACGCGGTTCCAACCCGGAAACCGATATCTACGTCTAGAGAACGAAACGAAACCGCGGAAACCTACACCTACAATATACAGACAATTTCAAGAATTCCTCGCGTCTATAGAATCAGATTATTCTGTACCATAATACGGTCCGCTGTCTAAGTGCTGGACAAGTTTTCGAACGAGTGCGACAATTAAAAAACAAAATAATAGAATTTTTGCGACAAAAGTCGAAGTTGGATGTCAATAATTATTTGAAAATGATTATCCTCAATGGATATCCGATTTCATATATTTTACTGATTTGCTTGGATACTTAATACAGTTAAATAAAAGTATCCTAGGCAAAAATATTGTTCTTGATTACACATGGACCCCGCTTCTATCTACGCTCATGAAAACACTATAAAAAGCACTATATTCTACGAATACAATAGCTGGCTTGTCCATTGTTATCGCAGCGAGCCCAGGTGGCCGAGTAAGTCAAACAAATACTTCATTGAATTACGCCGGGATGTACTCAGCGACGTTATACACAATTCCAATTGCCGATTGCGTTTTATGGAAATTGCGTTCGTTCTCTAATTATTTGTAATATAAGTTCATAATAGTATATTAAAACATAAGGCACAAAACACGAGTTCAGTTTAGAAAATTAACCGCGATAGCAGCGATTAATTTTTTTATTGAAAGTTTGTAACATAAATTAAATATTTAACGGAACCTCTTGGAATTTACATTTTGATGACGATCGGATACGGAAACAGATATAAGAAGCATTTCGAGGTAGTGCTACTGTTCTAGGAGAGGCACCCCGAACAACTCCCCATTTTACAAGGAACTGTATCCAAAATTTAGGCACAGTTTAGAGAACTTGGTCATGTGAAACATGCAGAGACAGCCTACTCTTGTTCCCGACAACACCAAAATAAACGTTCTCCTCAGTATTGTAGAAATTTCAACATCTACGTTACACCAAGTAGCTTTGGAAGTTGGCATCAGTCATACAACCATATTAAAGTGTTTTAAATAAGAGAAGCTCCATCCCTATAAACTTCAACACATTCAAGAGTTAACACAAGATGATCCGGGCCGCTGTCTTCAATTTTATGAGAAAATTATGGATTTGTTGGATAGAAATGATTGTTTTTTAGACAACGTGACGTTTTCTGACGAATCTACATTTACTCTAAATGGAGAAGTGATCCGCTAGAATTGTAGATATTGGGCTGCCATGAATCCTCAATGGATGCGCGAAAAGAGCAGCCAACGTCCAGAAAAATTAAAAGTTTTGGCAGGCATACTCAATGATCGTGTATGAAGTCCTATTTTTATTGATGACAATCTTATCGGAGCAAAATATCTAAATCTTCTGAGGGACGGACTTGTTCTAGCCTTAGCAGTTTTATATCCAGATCCTCAAGATCCAGATATTTCTTGAAACACATTATGGATTCAGCAGGATGGAGCACCAGCTCACTATTGCCTTTGTGTTCGACAGTATTTAAAATAAATTTTTCCAAATAATGGATTGGAAGCAGAGGATTCATAGAATAGCCAGCCAGATCGCCTGATTTAACTTCGCTCGATTTCTTCCTTTGGGGTTATTTAAAGAGTGAAGTTTTTAAAACAAAACTTAACAATTTACATGACTTGAAAGAGCGTATCCAAACGGAAATTAGTAATACTACACCTGAAACTTTACACAACGTTAAAGAAGAATTTTATTTTAGATAAGAAGTTAGCCAAAAGTGAACGTGGAACACTTGAGCATTTGTTACGTTAGTAACGAATCTAAAATTGTTTGTAATCCTATTATTTAATAAATTTTTACCCTTTTTTGTGATGTTTACTTACAGTACGTATTCTTTGGTTAAACGAAATGTAAATGCTTTAAAAACTATTGTAGATAAAAGAAATAATGTAGCGTTTCAATTCAAAAATGGATAACGTCATTAACAAGTGAAGCAACTTACAATAAGCATTATGAGAAATAAGAACTGACCTATTTCAGTGTTGTCGACAATACCACTAGTTTTGAAGTTACTAGATTTATTCTATAAATAATTTCCAGACAGTATTATAACGCCTATTTAAATACTCATATATTAAGTTCATCTCAATTCTTGTCAAGTAGTAAGTGGCAAGCAATATTTAACTTATAAAAGGGGTTAGCTGTCAATCACCCATTACAAGACCATTAATTTGTCACTTCTCAAACAACTGTTGTAAAGGTATGTAGTTAACAAGGACTTTGTCAGGCAATTTTACAAAGCCAAATACTCGCCCTTCTTTTACACAGAATAGGCAAAGTATATTTTCACAAATTTATTTTTAGAAATCTAATTTGTCAAGAAGAATGTGTGCTATTATATTCGCATTACATGTAAAATCCTTATTTTCGAATCATTGACATTAAAAATATAATGGATGTCTCTAGGAAGGCTGGATTTAATTTATTAACTAAATAGAGTAGTTATTTGGGAATTTTTTATATTTTAATTTTGTGCATAAAGTACCCACCTTCCAATTAACTTTAGAATAAAATATCTAATAAATGTGCTCTATGATTCTGCTGGCACACTCTCACTCTTTTAATAAAATTGTCGATCACCTTTTCGCATATCTATTGCCCAATTGCGGCGAATTGTGTCTTACAATTCATGATCTGTAGTGATATTGTTGATATACGCTTGAGATTTCACATAAATCGCAGGACATTACATTTCACTATCTTGCTGGCGAATTTCTATCTTCATTGAGTGAAATCACTCTGCCCAGAAATTTTTCATCCAATAATGTAATTGTTTCTCGCGCAGTGTGACAGATAGCACCATTTTGACGGAAGCACTTATATTCCAGATCAAAATTGTCAAATTTACATCGTAAAAAGTCTGTTGTTACATGTAATCATGTGTAAGGGGCATAATTTCTTGTTATTGCATTTCCAGTTTCATCCTCGAAATCTACAAATAGGAGGAAATCAAAAGGCGTCAAGTCTGGCAAATTGGCCTGCTACAAACCAGTACTACTGATAAACCTGCCATGATCAAATTGTTCCAAATAACACTGGTCAACACAGTTTGGCTTTCTTATAGACCAATACGTGTGGTTATACTGATTCTTAATATTATTTAAAATTTTCTCAATCGCGTCATGATTTTGAGATATTTTCTTAAACAGTTTTTTAAAAAAATGCATTACATTTTACAAAATTTCAGTTACTTTTTATATAAGAAAGATAATAATAAAAATATTGTTCTATCGAACATTGAGTGCGCATGTCTGAACATGTCCTTGCATGTTTTCTACGTCAGAGCACTTAAACCACGCCCATTTTTGCTCTGGAGCCAATCAAATTAAGAAATAACAGATATTTAGCTATGTGGGTATAAGTATAAAGAGCTCTCTAAACGGCTCTTTCGACTCAATGCGAGTTGGTTTGTGATAACTGAATGCCTTTTTATTTCATAATATTGCATACGTATATAAATAATCCCGTTTCTGTTATGTATGTAGGCAATTTACTACCCACCAGCATAAGCAGAATCTTACACCATCAATAGAAAAGTTATATTTTCACTATTTTGGTCTAACCATTGAACATCAAGACAAGCCATGGGCTCCTAGTATTTGCTGCCCACGGTGTGCTGTTATGTCAAGAGAAAGAAGCATCTTTGAGCATTGGTAAAAATCAAATACAAACGATTTTACATAAGTAATTAGTAGTGAAGAAACTTTTCAGTTGTTGGATTCCACACAATTTAACCAAAGCTCAAAAAATAGATCGTGTGAGATAAAAAATGCTTCAAAAACTCAATCGTGGAGCTTCTGCCAACATTTGTATTATCGTAATACGTGACGAAGCCTGGATATATTCATACTAACCAAAAACAAAACAACGATTGACGGTTTGGAAAATTCAAAGTAAACCGGAGTCGTTAAAAAAATGATTGCTTTTTTCTTCCATAAAACTAGGCTTGTTGCTTCCATTGCCCTTGAGGATCGAAAAATAGTAAACGCTGATTGGTACGTAACAATTTGTTTACCTGAAGCCTTCGATGAAATCAGAAAAAACACAGCAGGCAAAAACGGTGTATCATCATCCTTCACTACGACAACACCAGCTCTCACACGGGACATCAAACAGTCGATTATTTAAAGAATAACATTGGATTAATGACTCATTGTCCATACTCGCCTGACTTACCACCTAATGATATTTTCCTGTTCCCTTTTGTCGAAAACAAATCGCGTGGTGACCGATTTTCGACCCCGGAAGAAGCTCTTGAAGCATTTAAAAGGCATATTTCTCAGATACCCACTTCAAATTTGAATAAATAAAGGGTACAGGGGAAGAAAGATGAATGTCACAAAATGTAACTTTTGAGAAAAACGACTTTAGAGATTTGAAGACTCCATACATGTATTGAATTACATTATTTCTGCTTCAGATTTTTAGTAATACGTATATAAAGGTGTCCCAACGGGAGGTTTGCTTTTGAAGTTGCAATTAAACACATTAGATTGTTGAAAATTGTCAATGTTTTTAATTCATGATAAAGTACAGACATGGACATTACATGTGGAACACAATATCTGACAAGTGGTCACCGCGACTACGTTGACAGATGTCCATTCTGTTGACGAAATTTTGTATTACTCTTGCACACAATTGCGGCACCATCTCAGCAATCGCGTTTCGAATCGCGTCTTTCAGCTGTTGAAGTGTTTGAGGATTGTTAGCATAAACCTTTCCTTTCAAAAATCCCCAAAGAAAAAAGTTCATCGGCGTAATATCGCACGATCTTGGTGGCAAATTTTGATCGCCATGACGAGAAATTACACGGCCTGGAAACCTTGTGCGCAATAACTCAATTGTTTGGTTCGCTGTGTGGCTGGTGGCACCATCTTGCTGAAACCAGAAGTTATCCACATCCATACCATCCAACTCAGCCCACAAATAATGGGCTATCATGTCACGATAACGATCACCAGTGACGGTTACCGCGGCACCAGCAGCGTTTTAAAAAAAAATGGTCCCATTACACCGCCGGCCCAAAATCCGCACCAAACAGTGACTCGTGGTGGGTGCCTAGGTTGTTCTTCAATCACACGAGAATTCTCAGCGCCCCCAAATCAGCAATTTTGTTTGTTAACGTAACCATTAAGTTGAAAATGCGCTTCATCACTGAAGATGATTTGTGTCGCAAAATCGGAATTATCCTGTTACATCGCTACCAGGATAATCTCTCATCTCTCTCATCTCGTTTTGCGTGTCCAACAGTGACTAAGTGACACTGAATATTCTGAAGACGTTTCGCAGATATGCCGTGTAAAGCAAGCATTGCTTTATAGCATATTGGTACCTCAACTGAGCAAGTATTCCTTTCAACTCGAACTCTGTAGCTATACGAAAATGAATGATACTGAACGTCTTCGTCATTTCGATGTCTTTTTACATAACCACGTTTAATTAAACCCCCTAAATATAGGTTCTGTTCGTCGTGTGTTTTAAGGTTATTAAAGTGTTTTTGATTGCTGCCCTTGCTAGAGCTACGGTGTTTTGAAAGCACTTATACGCTTATACTACTACGCTCACAACTGTCACTAGATTCATGAGCATGTAATTTTAGTTTCTTGGAAACATCACTTATTAGTCCACGTCTGCCACGTTTTTTTTCGAGGCATACTGCTGTTTGTTGCGGTCCTCATCCATTTTAGAATTTAGCACTGTTTACACGCGCATCTACAAAAGGATTATCATAACATCAACGAGATGCAACTGTATGAGAATCGATCTTGCAACTAACAAACAATACTTTACACTATTTACACAGCATGATTTCACACTTGCAATACTTTTACATAGACATTCATCCTTGAAAATAATAAAATAAAATAAAACAATAACTTTGTTAATACCACTTTATTCACATACAGTGTGTATAAGCCAAATGGAATAAATTCATTATTTCGGTTACTGTACATATTTATAAAAAATCCCGAAACATGTCATATTTAATTTATAAATTAACATTCTTCAACGTGAAAATGCGATCCCTACCTTCAACCCCCTTCGAATGACAGGTACAACCCCCATTTTTTTAAATGGGAAGTATAGGCTTGTGATATATCGTTGTAAAGGTCTCTTTATTCTCTATTCAAAAATGTTATAATTTTCGTGTTTGTTGCAACAATTAAGATAGAATAAAATAAAATCATGTTGTTATCTAAATTCGCTACAATATACCCAAAAAATAAAATTTAATGCAAAATGTAAAGAAAAATTAAAAAATTTATAAGTTCTATGTAGGCCTGTAACTTTTGCAGTTTGATAATGACATTGTATGTCGAAACCGCGGTCACGATTATATGTGAATAAAGTGGTATTAACAAAGTTATTGTTGTATTTTATTTTATTATTTTCAAAATGAATTACCACAAAGTTACGGCTACCAGTATTAATTTTCTTAAACATTCATCTTTTTTTCCTGTATAATAGATCTCTATAGTGCTATAACTTGTTACCCTCACTCTTTTTATTCTGTATGTGGAATTTATTGAAAAGTAACGGCCTTCAATTATATTATCACGTAGTTATCTCAAAATGGTGATATTTGGACATTTATCTTCCTTCCCCTGTACCCTTCAAATGTTCCGACAACTAGTTTCTTCGAATGCAAAAGGGCTTAAAACTTAAAGACGAATATTTTGAGAAACAATAAAGTATTTTTTTTCGATAGACTATCTGTTTTTCTTTCATTTTCCGGAAATTTTTTGGGTTCTCCTCGTATACTAACTTCTTTTCCTTAGTTTCTGCTGTTCTTGCTTCTGATTTTTGCTCCAAATATTAACCAGCACCAAAGAGTGGCGTCGCTTCATTTTAAATATTAAAATAGATTAATTTGGATAATTATACTTTCCTTTTGCTAATTTGTATTCACTTTTCTTAAACGACGTTGAATCTTTGATGTTATTTAACTTTTTATAGGTAGAAATAGGTTAATATTTGCTTTAGCAATTATATTTTCCTTTAATGAACTGACTTGCTGGATTTTTACCCTCGCCACTCATAACAGAGTACGAGTCCATTTAAAAATATTATATAGACCTTTGATGTACGGTACAACTGCTATTATTATATGTACTGTAGCGATACCTAATGATGTTTAAAGACATTATTAAATACCGTAAGCAACAACCATAATTGCAAAACATCTAAATCTAAATTCTATTTTTGAAGTTTATTTAAGAATTTTGAAATAACTGTTTGTATTGCAACACAGTGTGATTTATATAGGAAATCGTTAAATGCTCTGGTAATAAATTCTGTATAATGTTCTTATTTTTTGATATAAAATCATAGTAGTTTATTGAGCTTCTAAAATAACGGACAATAGAAACTTCATGTTAAAAATAGCTTGCGATCCAATCCTAAATTCCATCAGTAATATGCTAATAAAGTCAATATTGATTACAAAAAAATGTTTTCTGATTCTTTCCATGAAAAATATGTTATAAAGGTTGGCCATCGACTAGTTTAATTTTAAATTTGCTATAAAATAAACACCGTTCAATTTATTGATTTATTATTAATATTTAGCATATAGCTTACATGGATTGAGATATAAATTAAGTTACTATACATCTACACAGAACATAGTTAAGTTAAATTTCAAAATTATGAGCAACAGCAAAAGGTACGTACCCCGAGGTTTCCGTAGACAATATATAACGGGATGGAGAAATGAGACGGAACAGCTTTATAAGAGATTTCAGAACAGCGAGGAAATAGTAAATGAGCTCCTTAATCATTTGGACAAAGTACGCCGTAGAAATGGGAAGAAACGGCAGGTAGTATGGACTTCAAAAGATCTAGTAGGAAAGCTTGGAGTCTTCTGAAGAAACTAGGTAGATCTAATTCATCCACTCATGAACCACTGGAAGTATCAGCTGACCAAATCGCTGCACGAATTTTAACACTCTCTAAGCTCCTAAGTACAAAACAACAGAACGCAGATATTAAGAAACAACTGACACTCCGCCGCCAAACAACAACAGCTCATCTTGAATACTTCAGGCCATTCACGATAGAGAAGATAAATAAAGCAAATTAAATCTGGCAAGGCACCTAGATTTGACGGAATCCATCACGAATTCCTAAAGAACTGTTAGAAACACAGGAGGATGTGTATTAGTAAATTCTACTTAGCCATCCTATTAACAGGACATATCACAACAGATCTGAAGAAATCCAAAATAATTTCAGTCTTGGAACGGAACAAACCCAAAAACCTTCCTGAAAGCTTTCGTCCGATAGTTTTATTAAGTTCATGTTATAAGCCTCTGGAAAAATTGCTATTAAACCGACTTAGCCTATTGATATTGGAACATGTTCACGTGAACAGGCTGGGTTCAGACCTAACCGCAGTTGTGCTGACCAGGTGCTCAGCTTAACAATGCACATTGAGGCAGGGTTTCAAAAACGGCTGATTACAACTGTGGTACATGTTGACTGACTGCGGCATATGATACGGTCTGAAGACCTTCTCTACAAATTTCCAAATGTAGTACCATGCAGCCAAATAGCATCTTTAATAAACAACATGCTTTGCGACATACCCTTTCAAATAATAACAGGAAGGCAAGAGTAAAATGAGACATCTTAATAATGGTTTGCCTCAAGGTGCGGCACTGGCACCTGTACTGTTTAATCTGTATATTTTCGATATGCCACAAAATCAAAAAAGTTCGGATATACCAATGACCTGGCTCTTGCATGCAGAAGTAAAACCATAGAGGGAACTAATAATATACTTTCAAAGGACCTCTCCATGTTGTGAAAACAATTCGGCGACTGGAGACTAATCCCGAATATGCATCAAACAGAAGTGTGGTGCTTTCACTTCAATAATAAACAAACACGTCTAGAGTGGCAAGTGTACTTCAATAACAACTAGCTACGTTATAATCCTTACCAAAAATATCTAGGAGGAACAATGGATCGAATACTCTCATATAAAAAAACATCTAGAGAACACCGCAGCTAAAATAAACATTAAGAAATAACATAATCCACAAGCTACGGGGTACTGCTTGGGGTGGGAACACATCCACCCTTGAAACGTTAGCTCTTAGCCTTGTCTACTCGGTATCTGAATACTGCGCCCCAGTCTGGCTAAACAGCGGCCACGCAAAGAAGATCATCGTCAAACTCAATGAGACCATGAGAATAATTAGCGTTGTTTAAAAAGTGCACCTCTACCCTGGCTTCCGCACCTCCCACCATCCGGAGACAGTGAAGTTTGGTTACAATAGAATATTATAGAAGGTTCGTACTATATCCAAAGGCTACGAACCTTTTGACTTCAAAATGTTAATTCATAGAGATACGAATTCCTAATGCATGAATGCCCAGACATTCTTTCATTTCGCAATAACTTACGTACTCGCATTCGAGTATCTTTTTGATATTAATGATCACCTCTAGTAGTAGCGAACAAGGTAGAACGTCCTGTCCACGAAGCATTTTCCAAGCCGAAATTTTCTCTTTAGAACTCCATGCGGGCAATTGTCTTCTAACAAAGGAGCTGTTTCCTCCAAACTCTGATGAATATTCAGCCCATGGGCAAAGTTATAACGTAAAATTTCCCGGTACTTTTTGACCAAGATGACATAGCGAGCTGTTTACACTGTCGCAGTTCTGGAGAAGCTAACAGCGAGAGACCAAACCGTCGGCTACAGTGTCTGGCTTGATTAGGTCCCAATCTGCAATAATAATAACAATAATAATAATAATAAAATAATAATAAAATAATAATAAATACTCAAAAATACAGATTTACACAGACTGTCCCGTAAAAAACGCCAACAATCATAATTCCGTTATTTATTGTGCGATCTTATTGAAACAAAAAGTAAATTTAATATCATCAAAAATACTACAAAGTAGTAGTGTTTTATTTGTCTTCAGTTGTTTTCATTAATGTCAAACGATAGTCGACTTTTTTATTTTAAATAGCAACATATATATTTTTGGATATATTCGGACTGGATTCTTTTTTTCTGAATTCAACGATGTATAACAAGATATTTAATTCAAACTGATATTTTAAAATTACGATTATGTTTAGTAAGCAATGGAATTAAAATTCAGTACTTGACTTACACGCCTACAAAGTTAATAATACTGATATTAACTTTGTAGACGTCCAAATATTAATAATGGTTCAATTATGATCATTGGTTTTGGTGACCGAGTCAGAACTTATGAAGAAGTTTATTTATTATTTAACAGTTTGCATCAAGATCGGCGTCCAATATCACGAACTGTCGTTGGTAAAGCTTTGAGAAGGTATAACTTGACCGGAAATGTTTGAAATTTACAGAAAAACGGACGACTAAAAGTCGCAACTAATGAAGTTATTGCTTTAGCATTAGAAGAATTACCACAAACTTCTACTACATCCCTCGCACTAAACTATGACATAAGTTGCCGATCAGTATCCAGAATATTAAAACACAAAAATATAGGCCTTTACGATACGAAGACGTGCACGTCATTGATGACGTTTGCACAGTGTAGCAAGATGTGCATTTTTGTTATGTATTGAATAATGATTCTTTAATAATATAGGTTATATGTATCAAATAATCGACATGACTTAGATGATATTTAGGTTATGTTGAAGTCATAAATGTCAGTCAAAATTCATAATATATGTATATATATTATATATGTATATATATATATATATATATATATATATATATATATAATAAAAATATTTTTTTGGTTTTAGCTACCTTTAATGAAATCAAACAAATTTATTTATGAAAACGACGTTTCGACTTTTATTAATTATTAGTCTTTGTCAAGTTTGTACATATACAAGGTGTGTATAAATTGGCGGACCCACTACACGTGGCGACATTCTTGGTCAAATTTTGAGTTAAAAGTCCTAATCCTAAAACGATGTATCAGGCTTCCTTTGTCTTCAGAATGAATTTGAAAGAAACATACATTTGGCAACATTGAACACGCATGTGCTAGTTATAATCTTTTTTACACGTCGTCATGTGAACCTTACATTTTAAATTTAAAAAAGAAGCAAACGAAATAAAATTGGTTTCTTAGATTATATATTTATTACGAAAATATTACAAAGTTTTAAAAATTTTTGATAATATTGACTAATTTTTGTACATCTTCTTGATAGAAATCATCAGTTTGTAGACATAGACATAGACATATTTGACTAGAACAACATTAGGCTGCCTACTTATTGTTTTACAACGTTGTCAGATGTGTTTTTCGTCAAAATAAGTTAATAAACAAATATTAAAAACAAACTTTAAAATCAAAAAGAAAACTTTAACGAAAGGATAATAACAACAATTCTTCTTTCTTCTAAATTGTAGCTCTTTCTGTCAACAAATATCGAGTAATAATGCTTATTTCAAGACTGAAAGTCCGAAATTTAGGAACCTCGTGCAAAGATATGGAGCATGGTACAATATTTTCGTATTAGGATTTTGAACTACGAATTTAACGAAGAACATCACCGCTTGTAGTGGGTCCGCCAATTTATACACACCTTGTATATAAACAATTGTTCTATTCGTTAATTTATGCTTTTCGTGAACTAAACTATCTTAAACTATACACTTCACAATTTTTTTTTCTTTTTCTTTTCATAGTTGTTTTAGAAAAGGGATGTGTGTTTCAAGGAGTCAAATTAGTCAACAATGGACGCGTCTTTCCTAGTCCTACAAACTTATACAGCGATATTAATGTTGAATTTTATCAGGTGTAAATAGGTATTTTATTTGGAACAGATTTGTCATGCCGAAAGTTCAATAAATGACGTGCACGTCTTCGTATCGTGAATAGTCCATATCATCCGTATTAACCACATTTAGTCCAATAATTATTGGAACGGGATTATGATCGTAGAATTGAATTTTGCGAAAGAGTGATGGAGATCTGCAAAAATGACCAATATTTTACATACAATTTGCTGTTTTCCGATGAAGCTGTTTTGTTTGAATAGTATCGTTAATCGCCATAATCGTCGATATATAGATAACTCTCATTGCGTGCTAGAAACACATACACACCATCCGCAGGAATGAAACGTTTGGGCTGATATTTTCAGGCACCGTATTGTTGGCCCTTTTTCCATTCATGGTACATTAACTGGACAGAGATATTTAGATATTTTACGTAATCAGGTTGTTCTTAATAATGAGGAAAATGGGGAATTACCTGTAAGTGTTTGGTTCCAATAAGATAGAGCACCTCCTGAGACTATGCCCTTAATGTTAGAAGTTTTTTTATCGAAACATTCCCAAATCGGTGGATTGATCATAGAGGATTCATTGAATGGCCCGCACGGTCACCAGATTTAAATCCCCTAGATTTTTTCCTTTGGGTCATTTAAAATCTGTGGTTTATAGTAGACGACCGCATAATCTGAACGAGTTACAGCAGAGAATAATCGAGGAAGTTCAAATAATTTATGAGGAGGCTTTGGCAAATGTCATTCAAGAATTTTTTTACAGACTTACATATTGTCAAAAAATGAGCGGTCATCATTTCGAGAACTTTCTTAACTGATATTGATTTTGATTATATTTTTTGTGTTTATTTTTCTTGTTCTCATTAAAATTTGCATTATTAGATTTAATTAAATATCTCTGTCGTTGTTGAACAAAAGATTACCAAACCTTATTATTGCTAAACTCCCAGAAACTCTATTGAAATTCGTAATAATATTTTAAAATCTAAAATAAAAAAGTTAACATCGTTTCCGGCTAAACCGGAAGTATGATTCGGATATAAATATTCCCATCGAATCCTCGATTTGCATATAATTAATAGTGGAAAGTCTTATTAAAATCTAAGTAGCCATATTAAAGATGTTCGAATTGATCCACACATTTGCCTAACCCTGTATATACTTCTCTACTATGACTTCCAGTAATATATCGATGTATATTATAATTATATTTGCATTCTTCAACATATACTTTAATGGAACTTTTTAAAAAACAGTTGTGTTTGAAGTGCGATGTGTAAAAGTGGAAAATTGACGAAAGGTATAGCACGGAACATGAAAGTTAACACCATAGAGCAAGTCCAAACAGTCAATCCAACTACTGATTAATTTATATACAAAAGCTTGCGCTATATAGCTTCCTGCGATCAGACAATGACTGAAGATCCACGATATTAAAGAAGTTTCTAGAACGTAACATAAAATCTAATATTGCAATGAACTTTCCATATCGAACAACAATATAGCAAAACTTTCCTAATATAACTTTAAATAAATCTAAACATTCAATTTTATAAGCGTGGTTAGAAAAAACAGAACTACAAGAAAGACGTACAAACGGTACAAGGTAACAGTGCGAGGATGTCTAGTTAAATTAAGAAATGTCACGCAATAGGTCACATACAATTCTTAAACGAAGAATACTAGTGGGAATCCTGAAAGAATTGAATAAATGAATATAATTACCAACTTTCATTAAAATTGAAATTTATTATCGTCATTTATAACATCCATTACCAAGACACAAGAAGATCCTATCTTTGATCCATCCATTTTTCAGGTTAAATTGAATCTTAATCCACAATCCATCATACAAGAAGAATGGGAAAAATAATAACGTGATGACGCCTACAGCTAAATCTATCGATTGGCATTAAAATTACCGTATAGTACTGCGGCATTTAAAATTCATAGAAGAAAGAATAGCGAGCGAAATTTTGTTTTAAAGGAGATACCGGTAAAGATGAATTGATGAATATTAATCTGTTACTTTAGTTATCATAATCTCACAAAATCACAGAAATTTGGATTCATAATTGCAAATACTGTCTTAAATTTAAATTATCCTACTTGTATTGGGTGCCAAATGTAGGAAATTTGCAATTTATGTATGCTAAAGTACTACAAAATGCTCACAGATGGAAGTAGACAATTCTATTCTCTTAATTGCATCGAATTCTATACTGCATATGATTTTTTAATTTGTGAATGTGAAACAAGATGTGCCTTCAAAAACTTTGCTCATTAGAAACGGACGAGCTCATTTAAAATTATACGTTTGTGACAGGTTACGTGCACCAACCATTATCAAGAAGCAGCCCGTCTCTAATGAGGAAAGTTTTTGAAGGCATTTATACTGGTGGAAATGCCGTATACGGAAATTTCTACTACCCCGACGAACCAATAACATATTGTCATGAATTTTTCCCCGAAGAAAATTTAAAGAAACAGTAAAAGACTATATATATTTATGTACATTTTATTCCAGGAAAATAATTAGATATTTTATATTTTATTTAAAATTTTATTATAATGTGTATTTTTGTCCACGCCTGTAGGATGTTCGAGCGTGGTTATGATGTACGCAGTCCCGGCCAAGACGGAAGTATATTGTCGTAGTCGGTCCTTTGATTTTGTTTTAGGTATGAAGATATTAATTTCCGTAGAGGAGAGTTAGAGATTTTTCATCCGTTAGACAGATAGGTTGAGTTAATTTTTTCTGAATAAAGACTTCCTTTTTATTCAGTTTATTATAGTTAATTTCGGTTTGTGTTTTTAGTTGTGTTATTTGATGTATTTAAAGTAATTCTCGATTGATTACGAGTTTCCGATACTTGTATTTTTTGATTTGTGCGACCTATCTGAAATCTCTCTTTAAATATAATTTTAGTGAAGTGTGACGACCACATTAATTAATGTACGTGTGCATTTGCAAGTATATTTATATTTATATTAATGTAGTTAAGTTATTTGTATATTGATTAAGCTCGTAAATTCAGTAAAATTTTAGTTTATAATATTTTATAGTCAGAAAAATTTTCAACATTTTAGTTTTTTTTTTAGCTAGTTTTTGCTTTTGGCTGGCTGTAGTTGTATCGAAGGTCAGGGAAATTTGGTGGGAGTTTGATCATGTTATAAGCGCATGATCGAGTCATAATTTTTGAGTTGCGCGCTGACAGATAATTCTCTGTTTGACGTTTGAAGTTTTTGGTTAACGTAATTAATTAAGTTTGAAAGTTTTTCCAACTGTATAATTAGTTTTAATTTAGCTCGTGGTCACGTGAGGTTTTTTATCTTGTGTACAAGTCAATATTTATACAAGTTTTCCTCACGCTGTTGCACAATTGTTGCTTCAGCACTTCTTTATACTCTATAAAGTCTTTTCTTTTTTCTTTTTTTTAATTACATGTTTGTATTGTTAATGTTTGTTTTCTTTGCTAATACCTTTTGTTTTATTTAACACGTACCCTTTGAGGGTAACCCTGAAGATACAAGAGCTCCTGGAAGGCTGTACCGACTAGAGGGAAACTGAGCAAGCTATTGTGTATTGTGGGCCAATTTAAATAATTAATCAACACCACAATACATAGCAATATGTTACCAAGAGGAACAGTTACTTACAAACCAATAGATACTGTTATAGATCAAGATGAAACAATAAATTATCCAAATGAATTTTTAAGTTTGCATGATTTATCTGAATTGCCACCCCACATCATTAATCTAAAGGTTGGTATTCCTATCATTCTTCTTAGAAACATTGACCCTTTCTCTTTCTTTGCAATAGCACCAGATTGGCAGCCAAAAGGTTATTAATGGAGACCGGATGCATCAGGCCGAAATTACGATGGATCATATAAATAGTCTATAACATCGCTAAGTACAACACGCAATTATTGGATAGCACTAGTCATTCGATTAACCGCACATATGTTTTTTGTCGTTGAATTGTGACGCAATTACTTCAATATTACAGTTACATTCCTTTCTTCATGGGCGTAGATAGAAGCGAGAGTAGTTTTTATAATTTATTTTATTTATTCATTTATTTATTTCGTAAGATAAATAAAGTACGGTGGGTTCATTTCTTTTTTTCATTGTTCTAACTGTTAATTACATACTTCGTAATTTTTGTAATAGATCCTGTTTAATATCGTTTCATCGAATCTACTCCTTCCAATTATTTTGATGTAAGTGTCCAGTGAATTTCGTTAAGTTTCAATAAATTACGCATACATTTTTAATTTTGATTTATTTAGATCTAGAACATTGTTTAAGTTACTTTTTCAGATATGATATGGAACATCGTGAAACAATGGCGAGTTGGATTAAGGGTCATAGTGATTGTATTTCCATTGCCAGTTATTCCGAAATTTATTGCAAAGTCTGTAACATATTGTTAAAAAATCGCACTTAACACGTTACTTATCATCGCAAACACAGAAATTAGACCCGTTGGAATCTGACTTCTTACTTTAATGGCGGCAAATATTCTATTAAATAAACTTAACAATCCCACCTTCAAAATATTTTTCCAAAAATATACTGGTCGAAATGTTCCTGATGAATCCACCTTAAGCAAATATTATGTTTCTAAGTGCTCACGAAAGCAATAGAACGCATTAGAAGCCATCTTTCAAATCAGTATTTATGGATAAGGGCCGACGAAACTGTCGATATATTAGGACGCTGTTTGGTAAATGTTGTAGCTGGTGTACTACATTCAACTATTCCATATAACGCATATGTAATAGCAACAAAAGTTATAGATACAGTTGATGCGGAAACAGTAGCTAAAACCATTTACGAGAATATGCACCAAATGCTTTATTCGGACGACATGTACAAAGAAAAAATTCTTTTATTTGTCAGTGAGAGTGCTGCTTATATGTTAAAAACAGGCAGACTATTAAAGGAAACATATCCTAATATGTTGCACATTACTTGTGTAGCACATGCTCTCCACAGAATCTGTGAATATATCAGAGACACCTTTCGGGAAATTAATAACACTTGTATCCGCTTTTAAAAAAGATTTCAGAAAAGCACCATTGAGGGTAGCTCTTTACAGGTACAAAATTTCATCTTTGTCACTGCCTCCCTCTCCAGTAATAACTAGATGGGGAATATGGTTGTAAACCACTAGTTTTTATGCAGAGAATTTCGATAGTTTACAAAATTTCGTTACATGTTTAAACGACGATGCTATTTCTTCTCTAAGTATTTCTGAGTGCAAGGAACTAATGCTAATTCTAAATTTCAAAAATCCGTTGTAATTTCTTCAGGAACACTTTAAAAATTTGCCAAAACTAATCTCTTATTTTGAAAATCAAAATCTCAAATTAAATGATGGATTAACCAAATTAGATGTAGCTATTAATCACTTGGAAAATATTCCAAATGACTTCGGACGTGGCCTTCGGCACAAGTTAGACGCAGTTTTTAATAGAAATCCAAATTTAATAACATTGCGACAATTGTGTATGGGGACTATGCCTCAAAATCTAACTGCTAAATACGCTGAAGTGAAGAAATATTTTCAGTATGCACCTATAACCAGTTGCGATGTAGAAAGGACTTTTTCTATCTACAAGGATGTATTTCATTCAAAGAAAACAAATTTTACAGAAGAGAACTTTGATAAAGTATTGGTAGTTGATATTAATACGCCTTTACTCAACTTGAACTACAAAATGAACAAATAAAAATGTATTTCCTATTTTATAGATTACCATCCGTTTGTTTACCAATTTTATAAATAAAATTAAAAACTTTAAAACTACAAATTTTCAGTAGTAGTGGGCGATGAGTCGTCGGCCTCTCGTGTCCGGTTCCTAGTTATTAAACAATCTCATCGAAACAACAATTTAATTGGAAAAAAAATGAGAGAACATGCTAATACCACGTATACTAATAATACCAGCAGATATGCCAATCCAATTCAAACGATTGCAATTTCCAATTAAACTGGCTTTTGCAATAACGATAAACAAATTACAAGATCAATCATTGTAAGTATATCGATTCAATTTGGAGAATTCATGTTTTTCTCATGGACAATTACAGTTGTATGCTCTCGTGTACGAAAACCAAGGGATTTGTTTGTATATATGCCAAGTCGAATCACCAAAATCATTGTATATCCAAGAGTGTTGCAATGAATTTGAAATTGAATACAACAGTAATTACAATTTACACAAAAATAATAATGTAACTATATAAATACCTAATTTTAACTGAATACAATAATCGATATCAAGCTTTTAATACCGTTTATTTAATCTACATATACCGGGTGTATTATGAAAAACCTTTGAGGCTGTAGCTTCCTTATATTTTATCTGATTTTAATGAATGATATGTCAAACTAAATCGTTTTTAAAGCACTGTAACCTGGTTTTAAAAAAAAAAAATTTTGAAATTTCGTTTTTGACAGACAGTAGTAAATTTTTTTTTTTAAATTGTACTACATATTTTTTTTACTTATTCTAATAAACATTTATTTCCTGAAGACACCTCCATTAAATTGAGTGACAAATTTATTATTATTTAAAAAGAACTACGAAATTTACAGAAATGAAGCTATCATATATTTTAATGAATCAAATGTTCGAAATTGGCCCCATTTTGTTCCACACACATTTGACACCTTCTATTAACTCCAACTGCTGCGTTTAATATAAGATTTGGTGGTATTTCATGACATACTTGTACTATCCTTCTTACTAAATCATCTCTAGTATCAGGTGGACTCAAATAGACATGATCTTGAATGTAAGACCACAGAAAGAAATCCAGTGGATTCAGATCTGGCGATCTAGCAGGCCATCGAATAGGTCCGTAAGTGACCATCCATCTGACGCCAAAATAATTATTTAGAAAATCAGTATTCATTCGTGCATTATGGGGTGTGGCACCGTCCTGTTGGAACACCACCCTGTTTAACTCAGCAAGTGGCAACTCATCTAAATAATCGCCTAATTCATTGCGTAACAAATTATTATACTTTTCTTGGTTTATATTACCCTCCACAAAAAAAGGCCCCACTACTCTATCGCCTAAAATGCCACACCATACATTTACACTGAACCGATTTTGAAAATTGTGTTGCATCACAACATGGTTATTTTCAGTGCTCCAATGGCGCTGATTATTTCTGTTGAATACACCATTTTTCCCAAAAGTGCATTCATCTGACCGCAACACACGACGATAAAAAATTGGATCTTCCCTTAGTTTATTCATGAAAACCGTGCAGAATTGAACCCTTCGTTGAGGGTCGTTTTCACCGAGAGCATGCACCTTCCGTGGTTTATAAGGAAAGAACTTGTGCTTCTTCATAATGTACTGAACTGTAGAATGTGATACCTGCATGTAGTGAGCAATTTCTCGCGTAGACGTATTAGGGTTTTCTTCCACATAGAGCAAGACACTTAATTCTAAATTTTGATCTTGAATTACACGTGCGTTTATTTTCGGTTTTTTGAATGATCCAAAATTTCGTAAATTTCGCACGAGCCTTCCAAACTTATCGGCACTTGGACGCAGTCTGTCAGGAAAACGATTTCCATAAAGTCGCAAAGCAGCTGCAGAATTTGTTCCGCATTCAAAATATGCTTGAATCGCATCCACACATTCGCCATTATCCATTTCAATAACAAAATTTAAATAAATCGTTGAAAATGTTATAATGAATGTGTGACTGACAGATGTCACAGCTCTCTTCGAAAATTTGGAATGCACTTTTATCGTTCAATATGACTTGATTTTTAAATTTTTAAATTAAACACTGTAAATGCTGTTGTTGACTCACCGCTCACTGATAACATTGGTTTGTAATCCTTTATGGGCTATATAGTATTGAATGTAAGTGATTTTAAAAGGTACACACATTTGCTGGTAATAAAATGAAATAGAGTATTTAAAGTGCATTTAAGAAATCTTTGTGTTCGGAAAAACCAGAATAAATCGAACTAAAAAAAAACCTTCAATTTCTCGATTTTTTTTCATACAAGGATATCGTTGTTTACAGTTTCATATTCAGAAAAAGTAATATATTTGAATAAGGAAAAAAAAAGCATAGTGCAATTTAAAAAAACACAGTTTGCAGCTGTCTGTCAAATACAAAGTGTAAAAAAAAATTCAAAGCGGATCACGTTACAGTGTTTTTAAAACGATTTAGTTCGACGTATAATTTATTACATTCGGATAAAAAATAAAAAAGGTACAGCACGAAAGGTTTTTCATAATACACCCGGTATATGCATACTTAAAACTAGCAATAGCGACGCATTGCCGGGTTTAACTAGTATTATAACGAGCCATCGAAAAAATTCATAATTGGAGTAGACTGTGAAATTGGGTTGGTACTAATGACATTTATTATTTGAGATTGAAACTATAAGTTTGTGTAAAATTTTTCAAAACTCTTATTAAGAAAATTAAATTTATTTAGATGTAAATGGACAACATTTTCAACAACTTCTGTAGCTATATTTAAATTTTGATTATGATTTCGATATTAAATAAATTATTTGTTTTCTTTTTTGTTGTAGTATCATTTCAATGCCATAACCTTTTTTTACAATGAAACCAAATGAAACTGTCAAGCATCAAGTAATGTGTCATTATGTGGAAGTGGTTAAAGTACCAACACAATTTCACAGTCTCGTCCAATTATGAATTTTTTCGATGGCTCGTTATATACTAAACTATTATTTCAGACCTAGACACTAAATCACAAACAAAAAGCTAAACGAAAACACCTCTTTGCTGTAACCGCACTAAACGTAGCAATAATTCTTAAGTAAACTATATTCGGATGTTTTCTTGACTTACTTATACACCATGATGTTTAAGCAACTACTTGGCATGAATTTCGGAACGTCCTTGGGTGCCCTTCAAAACTATAACGGGATACTTCCCGACGATTCAAACTTCAGTCCCTTAATAGTTTAATGGTTAAGAGCGTGGGCCGGCAAACCAAAGTACGTAGGTTCGAATCCTGCATAAGAGCGAATTTTTTTTCAGTAAAAAATTCGAATAATTATCTTCGTATATGTAGAAAGCATTTATTTTATTCACATCACTTCGCGAAAATGGAATTGATTTGCACAGATAACGGGCGATATTTGAAAAATTTCCAAGAAATTGAGTCGTGTCTTTAACGACAATCATTACTGAATGAAAGGCACTAATAAAGGCTTTTATTATAGCTAACATCAACCCAGGAAACATGCTTTCTATTGGTAAAAAGGATTTTTACCTTCAGCAAATATTAAATAATTGACAAAGGCTTAAAACAGCGCATTTACGAACGAAATATTTCCGCCTAAGAAGTGAAGGCGTTTTTTAGAATTACAACTCCTATCTCTTTAGCTCTTTAGTCAAGCGGCCCTAATTTTTCTTGAAATTTATACTAAAAGGAAGACAATATATAAAATTAGGTTTAATAAAAAAAATTATATTTTTTTAAAATTTCGATCATGATTGAACGATGTTGTACCACTGTGCGACGTTCGTAAGGATAGTTTTGTAAAATGGTCCATAGTGAGAAAGAATTTAATTTTTTAAATTGAGTTCCATTCTTTTTCATTCTGTTAAAAGAGCGCTAGTTGATGGTGTTTCATCACACGCTTGTAGTTTGCCCCACGTTGGACGTGAAGTTGTTACCAGAACTCTTTCCATTAACTAATGAAACTTGGCTTATTGTTAAAAGTGCAATATCTAAAGAAGACAGTTGATAAGAGATTATATTATTTAACAAGCTTTGAAAATTGAGAACCTATTTGACAATAGGATTGACAAAAAGTAAATCAAAACAAACAAAATAAGTTCCTGATACATAAAATTAAAAAAAATTGAAGCTAAATTGCAGCCTTGAATCACTCAAAGCCCCAACTTCATATTTACAATTTCTTAATAATGAAACCGTATAACATAAAAATGAAAAATATTTTCGCAACAAAATACAATGATTTAAAATATTTACTAATTAAAAAATTTAAATTACATTATTTATTCGATAAATTATTTCAAATTTTCGTCGTTGGGTAACAGCAACGCCTACAAGAGCAGGTGCAATAAAACTGTTATCAAACTGTAATTTGATCATTTGCCCCTACGATAATCGTTACGCCAATTAATTACATTTGCGATTTGGTAGACAGCTGTGAACGCCCGAAAACTGCCCCAAAACTAGAGCTCCGCCATCGAAAATCCATTAGGGCCTGAAATTGATCGAATCGTGGGTCAAATGCGTCGATTTAATTCTCTACTTCACTTTTATCGCAACGAACTTGGTTTGAGGGAACAATTTCGGGAAGTAAATATATTATTTTTCTTATTTAATCGTTCGTTTTATCTCACAAGTCTGTACGTTTATTAAATAATTCCCAATTGTATTTGTACACAACTGTTCTTGATCATTTTGAGGATATAACACTATATAAATATTTTTATACAGAGAATTTCACTTAAGATGCAATATACAAACATGTATAGGTTTTTTATTTCCATAGAAACTAGGTAATACATTCTTACATTGTCCCACGTAAAATGCAACATATCAATATAATTTGACATTAGTTAAGTCAAAAGTAGCAGTATATCTATTTCGATATTAGCTTAGTATCAATCTTAAATGATATACACAAAGGAAGAGAGAACTCAGTTAGTGACATGGTATCTTTCGGGATTCAATTCAATAAACGATATTTATCGGAAATGTAGTTTTAATCCTAAAACACTACATTGAATTAAATAGGCTTTACTGTCAATAATTTGACAAAACAACCATGAAAGATATCGTATCGATCATAACTATTACATATTGCATTTTATGTGGGACAGTGCAAGTGCATAGTATTTTCGAATCTATGGTTACTACATTCATATATTGCAAGTTACATGAAATTCTCTGTATATATATATATATATATATATATATTTATATATATATATATATATATATTTATATATATATATATATATATATATATATATATAGTAAATTCTTTTTGTCGCGATTTAAGGTCTGGTTTTAATTCAAAATATATATATTTAAAACAATACTACATGTTTCGGCAAATGATGCCTTTTTCAAGGAATATAAAGTATAAATGACAGTGTATTAATGTCATACATTTGTAGTTGCTATGGATAAAATTATTCAAAGATACATTCCAATTGAATAATAATAAATCATGCCTTAGTATTCTAAAATAGATAGACAACAAAAACAGGGAAACGCAAGACATGAGTTATTATTATGTATGCGCCCTTGGAGCGACTTAAGATGTAAAGCTGTCGGCATTCGCCTTAAACGAGAAGGAAAACCACGAAAACCTTCTTTTATTTTTTATATGTGGATGGTTTGTAATATATTTCTGGTTTCATTATTTTTTTCGAGTGTGACGAGTGTGGTCTGTTGAAAATTAAAAGTGTTTTTGGTTTGCTTGATGTACTTTTTCTTTATGAAGCTGTAAAATTGTTTGAAAATTCGTTGCATGCAATTTCATATATGACGTAAGTTTTCTTTAATGTAGGTGTTTTATCTTTTAATTTAGAATGTAAATTATTAAGATTATTGTAATTTTTGTGAGCTACTTTAATGGTACAAGATTTTGTTTGTATCTTTTCCGATAGATTGTTTGCTAGTAGATTGAGTTGCTTTGCTTGATTTTTGTGGTATTTATTCTATCTGTAGTATAATGCTGATATAATTTTTGTTTTATGATTTTGTTAATGAAAAGGAGAAGATAATTATTTTTTTATAGAGAATCCTTTGTTTGTGATAGATCTTCTGGCCTAAAGTTCGGACTTGTTAATTTAATTGCTCTATTAATTAATCCAATTGCTAAGTTCTTTTTGTGTGACACCGAAATTCAAAAAGCGATCAGAATGCTTTCGAAACATGTAAAACAATAACTATTTAATATATCTATTTGAAATTTTGCGTGTGACTTTCTTAGAGTTATTAATAGAGCTTGAAAATTCGGTCGGCATTTCAAAAGGCGTACGCCGGGAACGTAGAAGCGGTTTCATCACCTTATAGGAAAATATAGACGTAACAAGTGTTCATTTGAAAAGTCAATCTAGGTTACTTTCAAATTTTGATAGAATAAGACGCATATATATTAGTATGTGTTTGTTGTTCCGTAAACGTAAATCCAAATGACATTTGATAATGTCAATCACAAATATCAGTTAGTGCATAAAATAATTGTGCGTCGATTCTGGTTTAAATAAATTGCTTCTCAGTTTTAAAATGGCTTTCACTTTAGAACATACAATTTTTTTAGTCCAGGCTTATTTTCGAAGTGGTAATAAAATTGATGGTTTATGGGTTTATTCAGTTCAAGATTGCATGGTAGAATTTCAAGTTGAGTTTCCACATTTTGTAATAGATTATATACAATTTAAGAATACTTTGGATAGAACTTTAAGAACTTTAAAACTTTTTTCTGAAACTGGTAGTCTCTTAAGAAAATCAGGCAGCGGAGCAGTTAAGAAACGTACACCTCAAGTTGTCAATCGTGTTGAAGAAATAATGGAAAATGAACCACAAACATCTGTTCGACATTTGAGTCAACAAATAAACCTATCTGTTGGTACAACTCACAAGTTATTAAAAAAAGTTATGCAACTTTATCCATACCGTGTCACAGCAGTACAAGAATTGTTAGAAATTGATTACCCACGTAGACTACAGTTTTGTAATTGGTTTGTAAATATGAACAATAATGGAGAACTTTCGCAAAGAGTCATCTTTACTGATGAAGCATGGTTTTATAAAACGGGATACCTAAATTCACAAAATACAAGAATTTGGAGTAGTGAAAATCCACATGTAATTAATGAAGAATCGGTATATCCAGAGAAAATTGGTGTTTGGGCAGCGATAAGCTAAAGGCGAATCATTCGACCAATATTTTTTCAGGGTACGTTAACTGCTCAAAGGTACCGTACGGAAATTTTACAACCATTTGTCAATCAGTTGCATGATGATGAACTTCAAAATGCATATTTCCAACAAGACGGAGCACCTTGTCACTGTACTGCAGAATCTTTGGATTATTTAAGAGAATTTTTTGATGAGCGTATAATTAGTCGAAATACTGAATTTGCCTGGTCTGCACGTTCATGCGATTTAACACCTTGCGACTTCTTTTTGTGGCCTTATCTAAAAAATAACATATTTCGAACACCTATATTGAGTTTGAATGATATGCTATACAGAAAATCGAACAGAAATGCATGAAAATTAATAACAATTCAGTAATGTTGCAGAATATCATCAGAAATTTTGAACGGAGGATTTTAAAGTGCATTGATCTTGAAGGACACCATTTTCAACATTTGTTATACATAGTTTTCAATAAATACCTATTATTTGTTATTTATTTGTATGTATGAAACTGTCAAAATATACGACTTCGTAGGTTAAGTAGTAAATTTTAATTTACGACATACTTCAAAATGTTCTCGGCAAATCACATGCTACTAGATTGACTTTTCAAATGAACACTTGTTATAGAGAAAACGTGTTATATCTAATTATACAGTTAAGCTCACATAAATCTAGCTTAAACCAACCCAAAATGACATTTGTCACTTTTTGATATTTAAAATAACAAGAAAACTGACTCCGGCAGACAAGTACAAATTTTGTTAAATTTGGAAAGTTGCATCATTAAAAAAGTCGCAGAAGACTTTCATTTGAACAAATCTACAGTACTACAAGTTAAAAAAAGATGTGAAAATGAAGGCAGTATATGTCGAAACGAGGAACTGGTCTTAAATGAATATCAATTCATGCAGAAGATCACAATTTGTTTGAATATTTGAGAGAAAATAAAGAGAATGGCAAAGCAAATTCATAGATCTCGTATAAGATTTACAAATGGGGAACAACTATGGGAAATCTATTGAAAATACCTGGGAAAACATTGTTGAAAAACCTATTTTTTTAAGAAGTCTCATTGATTCTATAACTAGAAGGTTAAGGGTAGTAATTGACCCAAATGGCGGATCAATTAAATATTAATTTATTTGTGTTTTCTAAATTGTATTAAAAAATTACTTGGACATTTGGTTTGTCTTTTAAAAAAAGATTGATAAACACCAAGCAATATTAGAAAATGTTGACAATTTCGACAAGTTAGTTTATACCCGATTTATGTGAGATTAACTGTACGTCCATGACGACACGTCCTATATATGTTGCCGGCAAGATGTCAATTATAAGATTATAAGATGTCAACTATAAAAAGGTCAATAATGAAACAGTTAATTGCTTCGACTGTTTACAGAAACCTTTCGGCATTATTTCCAATGTTGATGAAACGAGATAATAAACAGAATGTAGTTCTAAAAGGAACTGTTTTTAAACAATCAAAATAAACTGTAAAATGTTCACAAGACTAGGCTTATTTGACAGATATGTTATCTTTCAACACCGCAAGTAACTATTACTCCCTTAAAGATATATAGAAGAAACATATAGTATTGAAACGGAAAGAAATTATGTATTTATTTGCCACGAATGTCTATATTATCATCAATTTATAACATTTTGTATTTAAATTAATAAAATGAAAGCTTTCAAATATAATTCAACAAACTAACTTTTTTAGTTTCTCTAATACAGTTATGACAACATGTAAACGTCATCAATGACGTACAATTGGACTTAACGCGTTTCTTCTATATATATATATATATATATATATATATATATATATATGTATATATATATATATATATATATATATATATATATATATATGTGTGTGTATTACAACATACATCTCGTTCGGACGTGTTTGCCTGTATGACAGTATTTTATACGTTGTATAGAAGTATATCGCAGTTACGTATCAGGTCGAAAAAACGACCATTACTTAACACAGTAAAAAATTTTATTTGTGAATTTTCGGATTTAATGTACTATTACGTAAAAGGGGAGTGGAAGTGGACGAAACGACATATAGTAAAAACAATTCTATTGTTAATGTCATAGTTTGTACAATGGAAGCATTTAAACCACCATTTTCAATTTTATTAGCTTCGAGAAGAGTATAAGAATGTAGTACTAAACAGATTTTAAATGGTGCTAAATACATTGGGAAAATTTGAACTTTTGAGAGACCTACCAACTCTTAACGTTTATAACTGATGGTGCCGCAAATATGCGTGTTGTAGGTCGATCTCTTAAAGATGACCGTGGTGACTTTTTACATACTACCTGTAAAACTCATGCATTACATCTTGTGGCAGAAACAATCCGACACCTATCCAGAGGAAAATTATTTGATAGCGCACATAAAAGCTGTATTCCTCAAATCCCCTAAACATATTCAAGAATTCCATAAGCAAGCAATCTCCCGACATCCTCGAACCTTCAGAGCCGATTCTTACGCGCTGGGGAACATGGTTAAAGGCAGTAATTTATTATTGTCTGCATTTCCAAAAAAATCAAATTTATAGTTTTACAATTTGATCAAGAAAAATCAAATAAAATTTCAAGATCTCAAGTTAAAGCAGATTTAGATATAATTTATAAGAATTATAAAGGAGTAGTTGGAGCAATTGATAGACTACAAAATCTTTAGTTGCCACTGCAAATGCTGGACACTATACGAACACAGCTACATGCTACCAGCGACAACAAAAATATTAATATTGTAGCGAAAATAGATAGTGTACTAAAGAAAGATGCAGATTTTCCATCATTATAACAAATTTGTAGTGATAGTCAGTGCACAAATCGGTTAAGTATTAACAAATATTACTTTAATTACAGAAATATAACATCACTAGATGAAAACTTCCAACGGTTGTTCTCTTCATATAAAAACATTATTTTCTCCACGGCGAACTCGATAAACTGAAACAATTGTGGAAACATATCTGATGTTTCAAATATATGACCGATCTTATCCTATTTGTGATTGTGCTGGAAACGGTGCTTAAAAGAGAAGTGTTTCACGTTTCATAAATTAGATGTAACTATTTATTTTATTTTATTTATTTAATATCAAACGCACGCCTCTGGTGTACCGACTATACTTCGCACTCTAGTTATTAAGTGTCAAAAAGTTTATTAATCTTGATGATCCTAGCGCCCTCTATTGAAAAATCGCGGTACTGCCAAACGTGCTTCATTAGGCAAATAGTATTCAATCATTGATGCATAATATTACACTTCAATAGCATTAACCAAATTGTTTTGATTATATACAAGATAATCAAAACAATAAAAAATTAACTCATCATTTATGATTAATTACCAAACTTTATTTAACTGATTTTGATTAACGTTATGACCATCGATGAAGTCAAAAACAATGTACTTAACGAAAACCGTCATGACTAATAGCCAGAGTTTACACAACATAATAGAGAAGAAGAGAAATGAGAATGGTTATTATTGCTATAACTTTGGAAGAAGTTATTTTCTTTTTGGGATCTTTTACGATCAAGTCTGGCGACTGGAATGAATCAGACGTGTATTTATGTGGAGAAGGGGAAATATAAATAGTCTTCTGCAAATCTTTGGTGACAAGAAAAACAAGTTTCGCTAAACTTAGTACAGTTAGTTATAAAAATCTACGAAAATCTTCTATTTGTTTTAAATACGTGTTAAATTATAAAGAATATGAATATCTAAGGTATATATTATATTTTTTCAGTAATAGAGTAACTAAAATGATTGACAATATATTTGTATTCGATATATTTTACTTGGACGGCACAGTCTGGCCATAAATACTGTCAGTATTTTAATGGCCCATCGTACAAAATAAAAATACATATATTAGAGATGTGCAGAATATAAGCTTTCGAACGATACATAATTTATTCAAAGTGTTCGCCTTCTGCGACGACACCGAATTGCAAAACGACCATGTATTTATCGATTTACGCGCTGTTTCTAGCAATATTGTTACTGCAGCTGTAAAAAGAGCTTTCTTTCAGAAACTTCAAATTTATATGTCATTTCATACAAGCCATACCTTCGATAACATCAATTAATTGATGATGGAAAGGGTTTAGGTCAAAGCTAAGAGACGGTCAAACGAACGCCTTAAGAAACTCAAGAATGTTGCTTTCCTGCATTTTTTGGGTCGTTTTCGTTTTGTGAGCTGCTACCCAACCGTCTTCAAACACTCATTTCTTCCCCCTAAACAAGAAGCATATCAGAAACAGCACTTACTATCCAACACAGCTTCTTGATACGACAATGTCGAATAAGAGAAACACGTTCGTATTAAATTATAATTTTCAAAGGGACAAGAGCAACTCGTGACAGTAAAAGAAAACTATTATAAGCTATTCCAAAAAAAATAAAAATAAGTTCTGTCTCTATGACATTGAATGAATATAGGAATATGTGCTTACAATGGGGCGAGGATACAACAGAGGAACTCAAGAAGAAGTTTTTTCATAAAGCTGCGGTAGAGCTAGCTTGGAGTGGTAATGAAACAGTCTTTTGCATGTTACATTTCTTTGAGGAAGCAACTGACAATAAAGGTAGTTTAACGAACAGAATTGCATATAACCTGATATTCTCCAAAACTTGTCAAGTCGTGCAGATACTAAACGAGTAATTCAAAATTTAAACAACACTGAAATGTGTTCTGTAAAGTTGTATCGAAAACTTATTTCTAAAAGGGGAAATATTACAAACAATAGACTTTTTATGACTGTAAATGGCAAGTGGAATAAAAATGTTAATTATAGTTTGTTCGAAAATACCCTTCCCCCTCTGGGGTATTAATACTATAGGTAAATGGACAAAACTTTCTGCAAAAAAAATAGGATAAAATACCGTAAGAAAAAAATTACAAATAATTCCAATTGTTCCACTGCGGTGAGTCAATTACTACAATCTGAGAACAATAGGCTATGAAAATTACTGGACATGGGAATTACAATTCTATGAAACCGTATCTACATCTTCATTCAGAAAATCATCAGAACATAATGAATACCTTCAGAAATATAACAAGTGCATCTAATAATGTCGAGACCAACAATAAATTATGTTCGAATAACGGTGGCACTATCCAAAATTGCTATCATTTATAATAATTATAGTTAAAGATAATGTTAAATTTTGTTGCTTATGTTAATAAATTGGTCATTGTTACTTATAATAAATGTTTAATGGTTATAATCAATACTTATTATTAAAGGCCGGCTTATGTGCAAAAAAAAACTGAAAATATACGCATAAATATGCAGATGTTTTAGCCTAAATATGCACTTCCTTATGAAAAATATGAAGGTAAAAAAATACGAGGAATGTAGTCTGTAGAAAAAAATATTCTTTTATCTGTACTACAAGTTTATTTAGAACATTTCACAACATAATTAACTATGAAAACAATTTACAATCACATATTTCTCAAAGTTTTCAACAGAAAAATTGTGACGCTTGTCTGAAAACATGTATGTATTAATATATTGAAAAGGTTCGTTCTACGTCGACGCTTATTATAGCAACATATTTCAAATTAGAAATATCTTCTATTGTCAACTCAATATTTTCTACTGAATCACCACACAATATTTGAACAATGTCCTTTAGCTTTTTAAAACCCTCATTTTTTCCTATTACACTTAAAAATTTTTCATACACGGACTGTCCCACTCCTCCTTTAACATCAATACATGACATTTCACAAATTTGTTTATTATTTCAACGCTCTCGATTAGGGACATAAATTGTTTTTCCAACTTCCAACTTTAATAACCGCCAACTGTTAAGGTATTTCTTTACTCGAATACACCTTTTGGGCGTCTGTCACAGATTGTGCATCCCTATCAAGATCCATAATAATTATTTATTCGTTCATAATGATTTGCATGAAAAATAGCAGCCTCCAACCACGTTTCCTATCGTATGATTACTGGTTGAGGAGGAAGCGGAACAGCGCGCGCGTAGATGTTGTTTGTAACACTGAACTCGTAATGGGGCCTTTAAAAATACTTTCTTAACACTACTAATTAAAGTATTTACTAAGGGAAAATGGTTTCTGACTTCTTCTGCAACACGATTTAGTCCGTGCGCCAAACAAGTTGTGTGAATTAAATTTGGGTAAAAGATTTTCAAGTTGAAAGCTGCCTTCACCATGTATTATGCAGCATCCGTCAAAAACCATAGAATTTTCTCTGTTGGAATCGATTCCGGTAAGAAGAAAGTTGCCAATTCTTCCTGTATAAACCTTGTTATTGTCAAATTATTTGCCTCTTCCAACTGTTTGGATGAAATTAAATAAAATTTTGCTGGAACCGATACGTTAAGGATACCAATCATTAAATGAACTATGTATCGGCCCGCACTATCAGTAGTTTCATCTACGCATATATAAAGATAATTGTTTGCAACGACCTTCTTAATGCTATTTAATGTTTCTGCATAGATACAGCGAATATATTTTTTTCTTAACGTGCTCTCGTCGGGAATGTTATATTTGCTGATGTACTTTTGCAAAAATAACTTGACATTTAAATTGTTTAATTTATGTAGTGGAGTATCTGCCGACACAAACATTTGGCTAAATTGTTCTTGTTCCGATTTTTTGGAATTTGATGGCAAACATTGTGGTAATGTTTGCTGATTCTTCTTCGCTAATTTCGTCTTTGTTAGTTTTGCAGCATGAGATGAAGTTTTCATATGTTGATCGACTTGGAACTTTCTCTCACTTGTAATCTGCAAAAGAAATATCACATCATCGGTTGTTTTCTTATAAAATAAATGTTAGTAAAAGATAAAGGAATAATTAAAAACTTAATTGATTAATTAATAATAGGAAATAAACTTAAAATTTAACTCACAATCTTACAGCATGCTACGCAAAACACTTTTTCTCCATCCATACGTAATTCTGAATAAGGTACAATCCATCCAGGCACAGTCGCTATTTTCATCATTTTTGCTATTATATATTACAACTCGCAAGTTTACACTTCGAAAAGCCAACGTAAAATCACGTTTAAAATAAAATTACTTTCGAATATGGGAATAAATTTCTCCGAATAGCAAAGAAACACATATGCTGCTAATTTTCTGGTAAAATGTAGTTTTGTATTTATTTAGAAGTTTTAAGGTATTAACTTTTCCTGGAATTTTGTCTCGGCCTGGATGTATGGGAAGAGTATTAATAAATTCTTGGAGACGCCTATCGGAAAAGTAACGGGAAGAGGCTTAATAAAATGCTATTTTTAATTTAAAGGAGGCTGTTTAATTTTTGTTTGTCTGTTACATCCACGACATATTTTTAGTAATGCCTATAATAAATTTGATTTAGTAAATAAATAAAACTCGAATACTTAAAATATGCAAAAATGCTGAATTACTACAAAATATGCATATAATAGACAAAATGCATATATTATGCAAATATGCAAATTTATGCAAACTGCATATAATCCGGCCTTTACTTATTATCTTCAAACGTCGTAAAAGTAACAACTTATTTGTCATCATTGACAAGGTAGAAATATCACTTTATCAAATTAAGTAGATAAAATAGCAAATTTGCGTACCTTATGCGCCCAATCATATCAAATACAAAAATCACACGTGTCAGCCAAATCAATTTTTAATATTTATTGAAAAGGTACATTTATTTAAATTTGAATTTTGAAGCAGACCCCTTGCATATACTTCACCTAAGCGATTTGAATGATAACAAATTTTCGACTGACGTTTTTGCTATTTGAAGAACTTCGAACGGAGTGCATTCAGATTCATCAGAATCTGACATGATCGTCAGTTTCTTTTTGAAATTATTCGAAAACGTTTCTAAACTGACACAAACAATGACACTTTTAGAATTTTTTCAATTTAATTTTGTTTTTCTTTACATCGTAACCACGGACAAATTGTATTATTAAACTGTATGGGATTCACGGTTGGGACTTGGTAAAACATTATGAATAATAAAATTAAAAAATTTAAAAAACACTTGGTATAATTGTTTCACTTCAATCAAAATTAACTCGACACGTGTTCCGACCTCTCGGTCATTATCTAGTTTCAGTTTATCAGTTTAAATTTGTAAACTCTTTGATTTGGCACTTGGTGCAACATTATGAATAATAAAATTAAAAAATTTAAAAAAACACTTGGTATAATTGTTTCACTTTAATCAGAATTAGCTCGACACGTGTTTCGACCTCTAGGTCATTATCTAGTTTCATCATTATCAGTTTGAATTTTCAAACTCTTAGATAATGACATTAATGACCCAACTATAACTATTTATAACTTTCTTCTTTCACATTTTTTTCTAAAGTCAATAATAACAGAGTAACAAAAAAAAATATTTTTGCGATATATCTAGTTAGCCATGCATTTTTCCAAAAACAAAAAGCTCATTAAATTGAGCTGGTAAAACTGCAATTCTTTTCCTATTCCCCCTCTATCTCCGCTAGTTTCCGAGATCACTATGTTAAACATCGGAAAATTGATAAATTAATTATAATTGATAAAATGAAATTTCATTGTACATAGATTACAATTATCATCACCTGATGAAGCTCTCGTAAAGCGAAACAAACGCAATGAATTTTAATGAAATTATAATTTGAACTCAAAGTGAAATTTTAATTCTTCAATTATACATTGTGTCCGGGAAAATTGGGAAATCTCTCGGATTCAGATAGAACATTAAAAAATAAGATGACAAGTTCCCATAATTTTTTTCCTAGCGGCCCTCCCTACGGAGATACGGCCTCCTAAAAGACGCCACTGGAAATCAATTTTTCTTGAATAACTTTTAAACTACTTATTATAATTTAATGAAAATTTAATATGATAAACAATAGTAAGGACCTCTTAAAATACTGCCCTTAAATTTAAATTACCTTGTTTAGTTTACCAGGGGCGGACTAGGTTGTACATTTTAATGCTTACATTTTTAACACCCTGTATGATAAGGAGTTAAAAAAATCAAATTTGGATACCTTGGACATTAAGCTAAAGAAAAGGTTCTCTTGTTCATTGTCGATAAAATGAACCGTTTTCGAGGAAAAAAAAATAAAAGAATTAATGTTTTATTTCTATTAAAAAGAACCATGTTTTTTATTTTTTTTTGTCTGCAACAAAGTGTGATACAAAAGTCTGAAATAAAACTGTTTTCAGTACTAAAAACGCATTCTTTTTACAAACGTTACTATGGTACCCACGAATTAATAAATATCTTGCATTGACGTGTAAATTTTAAATCTTGTAATCTTTCATATTGTTAACACGTTGATCCCTTACTTCGATATTAATTTATTGAATTTTGAATATCTTGGTAATTTAATTTGATAATGGGATACACATTTAGTGAGTATGCAGATATGCATCTTATGTACGGTCTTGCATCTTGCAATGCTTTGGAAGCAAGAAGGTTGTATGAAGAAAGATATCCTAATCGCAATATTCCAAATCAGAAAACATTTCAGCGACTTGACCAACGTCTAAGAGAGACTGGTGGGCGATTCCAGTTAATAAGGTAACATTATTGACTTTCTTTAATGTTTTAGGAAGTTTTGCGAAAAAAAGTACTGATGCTGGTGTGAGAAGAACAGTACGTACGGTGCAATTGGAGGAAAATATTTTGGATACTGTAGGTGATACTCCTTCAATAAACACTCGAAGATTAGCCGCGCAGCTTAATACGTCAAAAACGACAATTCATGAAGTACTTAAAGAACAGTTGTTTTACCCTTATCATCTGCAAAAAGTGCATATACTACTTCCTGAAGATTTTCCTCGTAAAATCCAGTTCGCAAACTGGCTGTTAGATCAGCAACGAACAAACCCAAACTTCATTAGCACTATTCTTTTTACCGATGAAGCAGGGTTTACCAAAAATGGTATTGTAAATTTACATAACTCGCATGTATGGGCTGATGAAAACCCTCATGCCACTGTCGTTCATCATTATCAACATCAGTTCCAATCAATTAATGTTTGGGCAGGAATAATTGGCAATTATTTTATTGGACCATGCGTATTGCCGCCACGATTGAATGGTGAACTTTATTTACAGTTCCTTCAGAACGCTTTTCTGGATTCAATAGAGCACTTGCCACTTGCAACCCGCCAAAGCATGTATTTTATGCATGATGGGGCCCCCACCTCATTTTAGCGTTGCTGTACGCGACCACCTGAATAACATCTATCCAAACCGTTGGATAGGCAGAGGAGGTCCCATTGCCTGGCCTCCACGGTCTTCCGACCTAACGCCAATGGATTTTCACCTGTGGGGTCATCTCAAAACCTTGGTGTATTCCTCTCCGGTTGATACTAGGGAGGAACTTTTACAGAGAATCACATTTCATTGTGATGAGATAAGAAACAATGCTGGGTTGATGTGGCGAGTACAACAGTCCTCTATTCGTCGTGCCCGCGAGTGTATCAGAGTTCACGGAGCCCATGTTGAACCTACTTATGAAGTTTTTAATTGATTATTTCTAATTAGCGTATTTAGGTTCAATCGTTGCAAGCTTTAGTGAGTACATTTCTAAACATAATTTTTGTTAAGGTGCCTTTCTGGGACAAAACTGCATTTCTAAGAATCTTTGTAATTTTGTCGTATTAAATAACCTAAACTAAAACTTTTTTGTTCCTGGAATGACTTTTGTGTCACACTTTGTTGCAGACAAAAAAAAATAAAAAACATGGTTCTTTTTAATAGAAATAAAACATTAATTCTTTTATTTTTTTTTCCTCGACAACGGTTCATTTTATCGACAATGAACAGGAGTACCTTTTCTTTAGCTTAGTGTTCAAGGTATCCAAATTTGTTTTTTTTAACTCCTTATCATGCAGTGTGTTAAAAATGTACGCATTAAAATGTACAACCTAGTCCGCCCCTGGTAAACTAAACAAGCTAATTTAAATTTAAGGGCAGTATTTTAAGAGGTCCTTACTACTGTTTATCATATTAAATTTATTATAATAAGTAGTTTAAAAGTTATTCAAGAAAAATAGATTTCCAGTGGCGTCCTTTAGGAGGCCGTATCTCCGTAGGGAGGGCCGCTAGGAAAAAAATTATGGGAACTTGTCATCTTATTTTTTCATGTTCTATCTAAATCCGAGAGATTTCCCACATTTTCCCGGACACATTGTATATGATTATGGAGTTTCAACGCGAATCTACTTCGTCATTTAATCATTTAATATTTTTTACCCTAAAATAAGTATTTCATTGAAAAATACGTCTCCCGTCAAATGACCCTTGTATTCACTTGTGCGATATAACCTATTTCAATACGTTCAATCATTAATCTCGTAAACACTTGCTCTAAAACGCAATTGAAATGCTTAGTAAACCACGAATTAAAATCACTGTAATAAAAATTCCAATCATAAAATAGGCCGTTATCGTGTCCTTTTGACTGTAAACATTTTTAATACGTCAGTGCCGTCACGTGCATAAAGACACTTATGTCTTCTTTCGACTGTTAATAAAACCAGAATTAAAATGGAATGTTCAAAGGGGCAACTCAAACGATTGATGGCACCATTATTAACCACACAATTACATATTTTAATATAGAAAGAGTAATAAAAAGAATGGAATATAACTTTAAAATCGTTGATGATAGATTTTTCCTGCCGTTTTACTTTGAATAATATTCTTTCGAGCTTGGACGTGGTCGATTTTATTTCTTAACGTTTCTCGGAACATAAATACAACTTTTACTGAAGTTGTCTAAAAACTGTCCAGTTTCTTCTAATAGATTTCCTTCGCTTATTTTATCTTTGAGGGTACGCTTCGTTGCCATTTTCCATAAAAAAAATATTTCTAGCTTTTGGCCGGGGCTGAATTATGTTTCATGACATTTTTTGGACATATTGCAGATACTTAGGATTTTTCTAAAGATTTCAGTTTTCTAGTCTGTCGGTATATATCTTCCCCACGCATAGGCCTAATTGTTGAGTACAAGATTTCAACAATTAAATCGCTGGTTGACGAAGGAGATACTTGTTGAAATTTCATTATAACGATAAGAAATAAGTACCAAACTTCTAGTTTCAAAAAATTTTTATATTGTAAATCCCCTACAATATTGTTTCGCCATACAATGTCTTCATCAGGTGGATGAAATATTGAATATTTAAAATATAAGTTTGAATATTTATGTACAAATTATTGAGAAAAGTGGTGGTGGAAACATTTTTACAATCTTAAATTTTAATAAATAAACAACTTTAAACCTAATTGGTCATTTAAAGCTAATCCTAAATTATTATATCTATTAATTTATAAGTTTTGTAAGTTAAGTTTTTTGCTTTTCCTTGAATATGTAAAATTTTGAAATCTATATTAAATCTATGATTAATTTCTAAACAATGATTTGCGAAAGTTGAATATTTTCTTTTCTTATGATTTCACTCGTGTTCTTTCATCCTAATTTTGAACATCCTCCCCGTTTGCCCTATGTATACCTTATTACAATCTTCACTGGTTAACTTATATACACCAGAGTTGTATTCTTTGTCTATTTTAACTTTGTTATTTTTAATAATGTTCTGTATAGTATTGTCTGTTTTAAATGATATATGTTCGCTATTAAGTTGCGTAAGAAAAGTACCAATTTTTTCTAAAAGTTTAAGTAAATGATTGAATTGTAGGAATTATTTATATTGTTTTCCTAATTTTGGGTAAACTAAAGAAAGAGTTCTAGATTTTTATTGACTATTCAGGATGTTATTGATAATATTTATAGAGTAACCATTGTTTAATGCTATTGTGTATATCCTGTTTATTCGACGTCGAAATTACTTTTATTCATAGGTACGTTAATTCATCTATACACCATTGATTGGTATGCTGATAATTCTTGTGTTATAGGATGAAATGAATTAGCGTGTATTATGGTGTCTGTATGTGTTGGTTTATGGTTTATAGTATATAGCGAACTAGTGTTTATTAGTTTTGTGTGTTATGGTTAAGTCAAGAAAATTAACGCTTTTGTTTATTTCTGTTTCTATTGTAAATTTTATTTTGAGGTTAATAGTATTGATATAATTATGTAAAGTTTTTAATTGTCTATCTGAACCATTAAAGCAAATTAATATGTCGTCAACATACCTAAACCATACCTTAACCATAACAAATTTTTTTTTTAATCTAGAAGTTTAGTACTTATTTCTTATCGTTTCAACAATTAACTTGATTCTGATACGAACAGAAGATGACAGCGACATCTGTATGTGTAGTTAGGAATTTTTTTTCTTCTTATGGACGAAATTTCTATGATTACAAGTCATTTTGACACTAGTTCATTTTTTATTGTTGCTCAAACACTAGCGCTTCGAACGAAAGTAAAAAATGCATAAAATAAAAATTTGCTGTATGTTTCCATTCTCCTTTCTAGAAGAGAAAAAGACAAAAGAAATTCATGAGAGAATTTCACATATATTCGATGACTCATGCCCTTCCTATGAAATCGTAGAGCCTGGGGTCAAGGAATTCAAGCGAGGCAGGACACGCATCCAAGACACATTACGTTCTAGGGCTTCAAAATTATACTATGGCGCCAGAAGACATTGAAAAACTCCACAATATCGTTTCAGCAGACGGGCGAGTGGCGCAAATGATCAAATATATTTCATTTTACAAAATGAATCGCACATGAAAAAACTTTGCCCAAGATGGATGCCGCGTTTGCTCATTCCAGAACAGAAACCAAATAGCATGTGAATATCTGCCCAATGTTTGCAATTATTCCGGAAGAATTTTTTGCGATGTTTTGTAACAATAAACGAAAGTTGGATTTATCACAATATGCCAAAAACAATGGACATTAGATGACTCATGCTCTTCTTATGAAATCGTAGGACTTAGGGTCAAGGAATTCAAGCGAGGCAGGACACGCATCGAAGACACATGCGTCTACTGTGACACCAGAAAACATTGACAAAGTTCACAATATCGTTCCGGCCGACAGGCAAATGAAAATTACGAGAGTTCAGAGAGGTCACAGGCATCGCAATTTACCGAGTACATTTCATCTTGCAAAATGAACTGCATATTAAAAAAATTTTCCCAGGATGGATGCCACGTTTGTTCATTCTAGAGCAGAAACGAAGTATCTGCCGGATATACCAAAGAAATTTGAGTACATCAACATGTTAAGTACGCATTACACATTTATTACAAATTTTGTCCTATCAGGTGGCCCCAGATAGGTCTCGTGACATCTGACTGACAAAAGAGACTATATCGAAAGTAGCGATTTTCTCTTGTCTAGCTATGCCGGTGCAGAAAGGAAAAAAATACGTGTATATGTGTAAGTCCATTCACACAATGCCAGATGGCAGTAAATATACCAAAGAAATTTTAGTAAATCAATACGTCTTTGGCAGAAATAAATGTTGTAAAATGCAAGGTGTATGTCCATGTGTACAGATACAAATGTGTGTAATGCATATCTGCTTCATTTGTAACATCTGCCGGATGTTTGCGACTATTCCACAAGAATTTTTCCATAGCTAGATATTAAATCACCATCACCAGAAATAATAATAAGCACTGTGTAAGGAGAAAAACAAGCAATCTTTATTAAAAGAAAATACTAGATTATCTGCAAACAGAAAGTAGAATTGAACCTACAATGCATTCCATTTGACAGCCAATACGTAACTAATTTATCGACGGTCTGTATCTAGATTGCAGTAAATAAGAAAACGAATTGGTTTTCTGAGAAGGAAGGTTGTGTCGACGTTTTAGTGAATTCGCATTCAGCATCTATTGTACGCCATTCTCGTACTTCTTCTAAGTGACGAAGTCGCATATACATGTTCTCATAGTCTACTGCCTCACCGACTCTGAAAAGGACAATTGTCCCGACGTTTCGACGGGATCGAATTTGTTACTTTTTAGAGCAGTAAACTGCCTTAAGCTTCAACCAGCGTATGAATTTCAGATTTGTGTGGTATTTTTTACGATATTATTATGAAAATTCTAAATATTGTATGGAGCATATATTTTTTCATTCTAGTTTTATCTCTTTTACTTTTGTTTTTCATTTTTTTTCTACAATCTCTAGATATTTTGGCTTTGCTATATTCCGTAGAAAATAAAGACATTATTATGATTAAATAAGATTATAAGTATTCTTATATGCATAGTTATTGTTTACGAATTAATTTTTATTAGCTAACCTTTGTTTTTTAGAATTTACGCGATCTATAACCTCGAAAAAAATTAGATCAATTACAGGCATCGTAAACTAGCGTTTTCACATGTAACCTCACGTTATTGTATCGCGTGGAACCATTATATGTATAATAAACAGTTTCCGGATTAAAAACTCGAAACCATCACCCTAAACCGAATTAAGCTTCTATTTATACGAAAATGCCGGGATTAGCTTCGTCTGGAACGTGTGAAAACTGCAAATAATTTAAGAACGGGACCCAAGCTTGTTTTGTTTCCACTTGCCACCGACGGAAGGATCGTTAGTTTATATTTTCAACGGTTCTTTCTATTTCTGTACCGTGTCGAAACGTGGAACGACCACAAATGTCAAATTGATGGCACGATCGGTAAACAATCATAAGGAAGAACACGCTAACTTTATTCTGCGCGATCGAATGTCAAGTTTAATGGGTCTTGCATCAATCGATATTTTATGCATTTAACGCTCAGTCAGTTGGAAGCAGAGCTATGCATTTTACTAACGTATAATGACGTACAGGCTGGGGCCAAGTCGATTGGAAGCGAGGAATGTTCTATTAATGTTAAATTTAATTAGTGAGCAGTGTTTTACTAATTCAAAGGTCATTGCAACATTTTTATTTTATTTTTTGTGGCGATTGTATGCGATTAGGTAGTTTTTGTTGTGAATTTTGTCTATCCGTAATTATGTACTGACGAGCCCATAGTTTGACGAAACACACGAATATGTCCTTGAATTGTGTGTTAATTTTATACAAATTGTGAGGTTTTATCCACTCAAGTTTGTTACAAATTGTTTTTGTTTAATAAAAATCATTAATCGATTTTCTTTGTTCTTAAATCCGGGTGTATAGGAAGAATAACTTCGCTTTGTGGCACAGTTGATATATGTACACTAGGCTGGGTCACATATGTATGGAGAAAAAAAAATTTTATTTTTTTTATGGGCACGGTGACAAAAAGATGCGAAATTATAAGTGTTATTAGGTTTCGAAGTTTGGTAGCAATCGGAGTTAATCTTCTGCGTCCGGTTTAATGTTGAATCTTTCAAAAATGTACTTAAAAAAGAACTTAAAATATGATATATAAAATTACTCTAATTAAGTTTATTTGTTTGGAAAAGTTAGAAATCAATTGTAATTATATTTATTTAGAGAAAAAAAGCATGACAATTTTTTTTTTACAAAAGTGCAAGAAGGGATAATCATAAAAATAATGAATATAATGAGTTTATTTTGTGACAAAATCATTAATTTTCTTGATTCTATCTGCGTTTTGATGAAACCTTCTCTTGTTGTTTTGTTGCACATCATCAACAGATGATGCTTCCTTCACTCACAGCTTTGACTGCTCTTTCTACCGCTTGGGTGTGACAGGGAAGGTGTAATAGCTCAATTCCTCCATTGTTTTCTTCTTCAATACACAGTCGAAGATTTTCTTCATTTACAGATTTTAATATAGGTGGTTCAGCGATAGTTTCTTCCCAATTCAAAAGGTCAAAATTCGATGGACAGCTAATTCACGAATGTGTTGCTGGGGATCTGTCAACATTGCAAGTAATGGGTTTTCAGAGCGTGCAAAATATCTGTTTCTTTGAATTACTGGGTCAACAACGGCTTTCAAAGTTGTTGGTAAATATCTGCTTACTTTAATTAGTTTAAAAAGGTGTCGTGATCCGTCTTTACAGTTGGGGAGAGTTTTTATAGAAAACCACACTGGAGCGTAAACCTTGACAATATATATTGCAAGAGTGGGTAAGGTTTGCAGAAGGGTTCTAAACTAAAATATATAGACGAAGAATTCTGTTAGCACGTGTTAGCCATCGAAAATGAGACATTTTGCCGGGTGATTTATTTGCCAAATTGTATGCAGCTATACCCGTTGAAACTGTTTCTCAAATGATAAAATAAACAAATAAATGACAGGCACTTTAGAACGCAACACTAATTATTTTAACGATCGCGGCACACTTGTCTCATCTAACTCCGTGTTGTAAGAAATAAAGATTGTACGGGGATTTCCCTATTTTGTTTTTGCCTTGAACCGTTTAGATAACATATACAAAAGCAGCACGTTTTTTAGTTTTTGTAATATATAAAAAAGCAGAATTTTATGTTATTGTTCCTTTTAATGACTTATTTGTGCGTATTAAGGTTCAATTAGACGTGCCATAGCCGTAACCATAGCCGTAACCAAAATTCAATTAATATCTACTGTTACGGCTATGGCGTTACGGCATGTTACCAAAATCGAAAACATTGTAGCACATACGATTGGTTTTATATGGTTACGGCTGTGGCACGTCTAATTGAACCTTTAGACTGAATTAGTGCTGTATATCGCTACCTTAATATAGAAATGCCCTAACTCATTCTTTTAAATCGAGGGTTTTGCATGTTTCGATAGATAATCTTCTAATATATCGAAATATCCAAAAAAAAAACTCGATTCGTACAAAATTGAGTTAGGGACTTTCTACATTAAGGTAGCGATATGTAAATGCGTGTTCTGGGGAAATTTAACAGTTTGAATCCACACTGTAAAAGTACAGTTTTATATCGGGATTACCTCTATATAGCGATACTTAGAATTATTTTGCATAAAACTTGTATAGATATGTAACTTAAAAAGTATTATTAAAGTGATGTCAAAAATCTACTTTTTCTGAAATTTCTATCACTATCCGGAGGCAGCAAAACTTTAAATAATGCAATGAAATTTTATATGCAGATTAGCTATACCATTTAGCACCTTTTTATCACTGAGCCTCTCAAGAAATGAAGAAAAAAATTTTTTGACCCAGCCTAATGTACACCCTGAGTTTTCCAAGAAGAAAAAAAAGAACACTTTTGTCTTTCTCAGACGGAGCTGTATACAGCTCCATCTGAGAAAGTCATTGTATGTCGAAACAATTGTTATGGATATTTTATCTCAATAAAGTGTAAATTAAGTAATATTGCTTTTTTATCATTATTTCATCAATTATGAATTTCCATCAAGTAAATGCTACTTCGATTCAAAATATTCGTAAAATATTAAAATAGGTGTCCTACTTACGTTATCACAGTCCAAAATGCTTGAAATTTTCTTCAAAATCCTGGGTTATCCATTTCTAGGTTTCAAAAAAAAAGTAAAAAAAAATAAATTTAATGTTTGATGATTTTTTTTTATTATAAAGTTTGGACCTTGCCATTATGTGTGAAATAAAATATCATTCAAATGGCCGCCTCAGGATTTGTGACAACACTCGAACCTTTTGAGGTAATTTTGGATCACTTTTCGGCACATTTCGGCGGGTATCTCGGCCAGTTGGCGAATGTTGTCTTTTAAATGCTCTAAAGTAAGAGGATGTTTGCATAAACACGGTCTATGGCGTAGCCTCACAAAAAAAAAGTCTAACGTCGTCAAATCGCATGATCTCGGAGGCCAATTGACGTCGCCAAAGCGTGAAATTAGACGGCCAGCAAATTTCTCGCGCAATAGAACCAAAATCGGTCGTGTTGTGTGGCTTGTTGCACCGACTTGCTGGAACCACATATCGTCCAAGTCCATATCCTCAATCGCAGTCCAAAAAGATCGGTTATCATTCGACCATACCGCTCCGAATTAACAGTAGGCGCCTTCCCTCGTAATCTTCGAAGAAATACGGCTCTAATGACGCCTCTAGACCATAATGCGTACCACACATTCACTTTTTCTGGATGTAACGGCCTCTCTTCAATTATTTGAGGATTTTCAGAGCCCCAAATGCGATAATTTTGCTTATTTACGTACCCACCAAGTGAGAAATGTGCCTCATCGTTAAAGAGAATTTTGTTCGAAAAATCATCATTTATGACCTGTTGCTCAAGGATCCATTTGACGTATCTCCTGCAGTGTTTATGGTCAGCAGGCTTTAAATGTTGAGTGAGCTGGACTTTATACGTATTGCTATAAATAGTGATTTCGTAGTTGAATGAACCACTATTCACCACAACACTGTCCAACTTTAATGCTCAATCGGTTAATTTTCTTTTATGAGACGGCTTTCCTCTCCGGGTTTCCAGTAGCAAAAAGTGGTATTAATACTCCTACAACAGTTAATATGGGCGCCAGAATCAATAGTTCAAATAAAGTATTAAATATAATTAAAAATCACAATATCCCACTAACTTGTTATTTAAAAAAAAAAATCTTAATAAAGTATTAAGATAAGTATTGCAACAATAAACAATATTTTTAATGCAAAAAATATTATATGAAAATGACTGGACATATAATAAAAAACCTTAGTTACTCCGATCAAAATTAAACTTAATAAATGGCAAAGAAATATTCTAATTTTCACCCACACTAATCAACTCAAAAGTAAACAGATAAAACTGTCAAACCCGATATCTCTAACACCTGCGCGATACCACAAGTATGAAAACCCCAACCTTGAATAACTTAAACGTTCTAGAATTTAACGTTATAAAAAATTACTAGAAACGATGAAAATATCTTTGTCATCTATATTAACTAATATTAAAATATAGAAATTCATACAATTAATTATACAATAATAAAATGCATACAAATTATAATATGATAGAATATAAAATTCAACTTACGAAAAAATATATATATTTTCTTATAACCTTGAGAACACGTGCTAGTGAGATTAATTAAATTCAAAATTACGAGGTTTTCAAACTCGTATAAATTCGATAATGAATTAAAGCAATAACAACCACTATGAATTCAAAAAAAAAAACCGAATTTAATTGAAATAAAAGATGAAAAAAGTTTATCTTCCAATATGCAACACTCTCACTTGAATATCAAAACGTGTCTGAAGTGGAAATCGGAACCGACATCCCACCACATAAAAAATACAGTTATCAAGAATATTGCCCAGCAAGTCCAAACGGCTTCCAGGAACTGCGCTAATCAAAACCTAACAATTCAAAAATAAATCAAAATACAAATAATATTCATAACTAAATTTCACAAAACATACAGAGTTATCACAAATCATAATCTAATATTAAAATAATATTTTTCACTAAATGATGCGGGGAAAAAAACCATATCAGTATGTAGGTGTAAATCCAGATGTAAAATTCACCATAATGAGCCGTCAGACAGTCCCAATTGCTGAGAACGCCGTGGAATCGACAAATTCGCATGCTTCTGAATATCTAACACGGTCCCCGTTTCTTCAAATTTTTTCACTATCTTGCCAATTGCTTTTGCACAGTAGAGCGATTATGACAGCCAAAATCCGCACTTTTGTAGTAGATAGAATCAATTTTAACGCGTTTTCTGTTTAATATTTGATGCATTTTTGTAAAAGTCAAACATTCAACTAAAAATTTTAAACCACGAAATGGATAACCCAATATATACGATTGTATTACCAGGATAGCTTTGACGAGTAACGCTATCTTCATGTTGAGGCTCAAAACATTTCAAACTACTTTCGTACTTCGAAATTTAGAATCTAAATAGATGTACGAAGGATGTCTGAAAAGAGATATATGAAGGTCTTTTTAGTGTTGCGTATAGCCATTAAATCATACATTGGATCGAATCAAAATGCTTTATTGCTAAAAATATTTTCCACAAAAATTGATAACCTTCTGCATTCGTTCAAACCAATTGTAAAAGCAGTTATTCCAGTCTTCAGTTGGAACAATCAAAATTGCTGTTTTGAAGGTATTTGCTGTTTCTTCCGCCCAATGAAATCGTCAACCACACATTCCTTCTTGATCTTTGGGAACGCAAAAAAATCGTTAGGACTTAGGTCGGAACTACACGAAGGATGATCTAATAATTCGAAATCTTGCTGCTCCAAAAACTCAATTGTCTTTGGAGCTATGTGCGGACTTACATTATCATGGTGCAGGATGATTGACCGTTATGGGTTGGTTTCTCGGAGCACCGCGATTATTTCTGGCAAACGAACGGTTGTGTATCAATCCGCATTAACCATTCTTCTATCTTCCAAAGGAATTGTAGCTATATGATCTGATTTTAAGGCAAACGTTGCGGCCATTTTTTTAGACACACTTTCGAACGGATAACTTGGCGGATTCTCTTCACCCAAACAGCGGACTGGCGTTTCTTTTCGGGTTCATAGGAATAAATCCATAATTCATCGCCACTTACAATAATATATACGTTTTTGAGTTTCAGTTATTGAACCGATTCAAAGTTTTTCGACACCAATTAACGCGAGTCGACTTTCGCGTTTCAGTTAAAATATGCGGAATTCCACGGGAAACTTGCTCACACCCAGTTCATCACGTAGGATCGTTTAGATTGAGGTCTTTGAAATGCTCATGGATGTCTCAATTTCACGATATGCTACATCTCTATCTTCCTTAATCAGGCGGCGCAAAGCATCGATATTTCTCTAGGTGACTGCTGTTCTTGGAGAACCTGTCCAGGGATCGTCGTTGATACTGGTGTGTCCACGTTGGAATTCACAGTACCAACGTGAAATTGTCGATTGATGTCTTGCTTCATTTTTAAGAACAGAAACCAACTCAACAAGATATGTCGTTGAGTAAATCCTCTTCGAAAGTTGTTAAAAAATAATTTCGCGAAAATTTTTTCGATCCAATTCCATTTGTCGGTCAACTTATAAACTATAAACATTCACTATGACTAAATCACTTGCCGTATCTTGATGAAACTTTATATTTAAGTTAATGAATGATTGAGATTAATTTTGACATCTGATCATTATTACTGGCGCCCTCTATGAGGCTATACGAGTATGCAACACTAAAAACATATTCCTCGTATATATCGTATCTTTTGCTCAACTCAATACACAGTAATATTATAAGAATATAGTATTTTCTTTATTATTATAACTTAATGTTTTTGTTCAGTTTTAAACATTATACATAAACTTGTGTTAGTTGTGCTTTGTTTATTATATTATAAACTTGCAATTGTATGAAAGAGATTTTAAATTATTTTTTGTTCAGTTTTTCTGTTTGTAACATTATTTCAACATGTATTTTAGGAAATATAAATAACAATAAAAATGTTTGAATTATGTATAGAGGCAAATTTTTCCTGTTATCATAATTAAAGGCTTTTGATGTTATGTTTGTTTTGGAAAGACAAATAAGCAAACAATGGCAACAGTACAATAGAATATAACACATTTAGATTATATATATATATAATAATTTACTGGTCATAATTGTGTAATCTAAATATGTATTGTATTGCTTCCTTTGTTATTATTCATTGTTTCTCCAACATTCATTAAAGAAATATTGATGTTTGAAAATTCCGCTAATAAATTTAATTATTCTTCTTGACACACAGCCCTATAAATCATAAATACCTCCACCACCGAAATTAGCACTTTATTCTCTATGTCTCCGACCATATCGAGTTTGCTTATAACAGGCTGCATAATTATTCTCATTTCTCCTCTAACAATAATCTTTAATTCGGCATTAAAGACGTAGAAATTTCCAGAAACATGGAAGATATATAAGAATGTCCTATTCTTAAAAACGGTTCGTCTTGTGACGGTAAAAATTACAGACCGATTTTGCTTTTATCCAACTTTACTAAATTGTTTTAGAAAGCTATTTGTTCACAAATCTATCCCATAGTCAGATGCTATATATCACCGTTTCAACATGGTTTTACGGAAAAGATCAACAGTATCTAATATAGTTTACTTCTCACAATTTACTGGCAATGTTCTAAATCGCCAGGGTCAAGTTGATACAGTATATACAGATATATCAAAAGCTTTCGACAGAATAAATTATCATATATTGATAAATAAATTAAGATTCTTCGGTTTTTCTGAGCAGACCAATTTCCGTGCGCGCTATGGGAGTGTAATTCGTAATATATGAGAATATGCGATAGAATAGGGACGCAACATGAGCTTGTTCCGATATAAGTATAGAAGTAGAGACATTTATTCTATCAGAAATAATTAAATATACATTTGGTTTTCTGCTATTAAAGTAATATGCATAAACACACGAAAAATATTGAATGGTACATATTATAGCAGCGTTGTATGTACCTATAAATAAAATGGAAAATGTATGAAATCTGTGATTGTGTGCACGACAGAGGATTTAAAAAAACACTTACCGTTTTAGCGTCTTCCAAGGACTGACAAACTGGAGAATCTCGATTGTATATTTTCTACATCAGGTGCGTTTCTAAGGTTATTTCTGAAAAACATGTCCGCCGTGAGGAAAAAATATTTTTATATTCGGAAAACGAGCGTTCTACATCTAGTAATGTTATATTCGCATAATATGTTTTTAAGCAACTTAACGCAACTGTAGACGTGCCCTCACAAATATGTGTTAAGGTGTCAAAATCTGCATTTCTGTCTAACTAAAACACTTTCAAATTTAATTAGAACACTTTCACTTTTTGCGTCTTCTACAGCACACAGTTGTGCGTGAACATCTTTAACGATTTGCAGTGATTCCTCTAACGACAGCGACGAATTTTGTTATTCCTTCTTCTAGTCCCAAGTAATCCTCACGAATACTTTGTAAATCCATTTTAATCTGGGCATCTTGAAATTTTTTCTGGCTTGTATTGATAGCTGCACTTTCTTTCGGATCGAATGATAAAATCACGTCCTTAATTTTTTTCAAAATGTTCATGATAGTAACCCCCCGTAACCATGTACCCCAACCTGCCAGAATCGGCTGCGGTGGCTCAGGGGTATGGAGACACAATTCGTGAAATTTCCGAATACGTTTGGAGATTTCAGGAATACTGCCTTTGTACTCGATATTAAAGCATCTACCTCTGGATAACATCTACGAACCTGTTCTGCCACAAGGTGTAGAGCATGGAGTTTACAAGTAATATGTAACAAGTTAGGACAATATTTTCTAAGAGACCGGCCTTCAGAACACATGGTTGCGGCACTATCGGTCATAAACATTAATATTTGGTTTTTCAAAAGTTTAAATTTTTCCAAAGTACTAATAGCACCTCTGAAATTTGTTCGGCATTACATTGTTGTAGTCGTCTGGATGCTAATAAAATTGAAGAGATTGGTTGATGTGGTTCCATATTACGCGCCATCACATTAACTACAGATTGTTTTTTGCTGTCAGTTGTTTCGTCCACACATAACCACAGTTTTTTATTTTTCAATTCGGCTTTGATTTTATTTTCAACCTGTTTACGCACCAATGGTAAATTCCTTCGTAACGTTGTCGTGCTCGGTAATGTTTGATTCGCGTATTTATTCCAAAATGAAATAAATGAATCATTACTTAACAAGGTAAACGGCAGTATACACACAATCATAGTTACACATAATTCATGTATAAACTGTTGTCGATTAATTTTGTTATTATTGTGCTTCGAACTGTTTACGTGTTCTTTACAATGTGTTTTTGATCAACACATTAGATATGCATTGCACACTAAACATTTAATTTTTGAACCATCGTATATTAAGTCCGGCAAATCCATAATAAACTTATTCACTTCGTCTGACAACGGTCGTTTTCTCGATTTATATGTCGACGACATTTTATTACGTATGCTTACACTTACTTGCAGTCTAAGCAAATACCAAGCACATACTAAATGCTTTTTATTAGTTCTGATGCAATACAATCATCCTTACATCGGCCCACATGGCGCGCACGGAAATTGGTCTGCTCTAGTCATTATTGACATTTTTCCTGATATATCTTTTGAGCAGACAGTATGTAACGTACAATGAATTCTCGTCACTCCTTTTTTTATGCATATTCGGGTGTTCCTCAAGGATCAAATCTGGGTCCATTTCTATTCCTACTATTTTTTCGGTCGATTGCTATCGTTGTGCCTTTGCTGATGATCTCAAGACCTTTCCAGCTATCGAATCAATAAGTGACTGTATTCGACTTCAAGACCAAATTATTAAAATCGAGTAGTGGTGTGAAGCTAATAAACTCGATATTCGTAAAGAGTGTAACATTATCACAGCTTTACCAGAAAATTACACCCGATCACATACGCTTACACCTACGGTACAACGGAGTTGTATCGTTGTTATTTAGTTAGAGATCTAGGAGTACGTTTTGATAGCAAGTTCACCTTTGTTGAACACATTAAATCAGTTACGACATCGGCTACTAGGATGTTGGGTTTCATTATCCGTAATTCAAAATCCTTCACCAACATTACTACACTAAAAACTTGATATTACTCATATGTCAGATCGAGATTAGATTATGCTATTTTAATTTGGTACCCACTATAAAGTCTATAAAATAAGTCTGGGGAAAAATCAGCGTCGATTTCTCAAGTATTTGCATTTTAAAACTGAGGGCACATATCCTACAAGAGGTTACGGCAATGACGGCATGACATCTGTGGAGACAAGATGTAAACTGAACAGTGTTAAATTTTTATACAACATCAATTGCATTGACTTGGTTTCACAGTTGTCTTTTCTTGTGCCTTTTTACTACTTTTTTCTTCCCACGATTAAAACGAACGTAGTTTACGCATCTCCCCTTTTCGCCATGTGTAGCAATTTCAATGAGATCTTCGACATATACAATATAAATGTTATGCACGTTACTGAAGTCATTGAGACTGCTATGTTGTGGTTTTCCTTGAATTTTTTTTTTCATTTTATATATGTATTTGTATTATATTTGTAAAATATATTTATTTATTATTATTATTATAAAGAAAAATCTAAAAACTAAAGAACATTATAGACAGAAATGGCGTGCTAATGGAAGTGAAATTTTCTACCAGGAGTTTAAAAGAATGAGGTCTTTGGTTAAGGAACAGATCAAGTCCGCTTATATTTATCTAGCTAATATAGAGAATTCCATTCAGGCAAATTCCGCGGAATTCCAGAAGTATATTAACCAAAGGAAAGGAAGAATTAGAATCCCTGGGAGGCTTTATTATCAGGAACGTGAATTTAGTGATTCTCAGGGGATAGTTGATGGTTTTGCTGACATTTTTTCCGGCGTTTTTCTTCCCGAATCCATAACTGTTCCAGATACTGCCACAAACGTATTGTCATTTAGATTTCTTCCTGTATCTCTAATTGAAATTAAAAAAATTATGTGTGCTTTTCCAGATAAGACAAGAAACTCTTCTTTTTTTGCTTTTCATTGATTATCTCCTCATATCTTTCAATTCTTCTGTGATGGCCTACGCTGATGACACTAAATTATACTTATCCGTCGAAATACCAGAATGATGTTGATGTCTTGATAATATTAATGTGTTTGCGGATTGGTGTAGTAAAAACAGGATAAAGATTAATGTGAACAAATGCTGTGTTGTATCTTACACGCATAAAATTAATAAAATGGAATTATCATATAGATTGGTGGCCAAAAGTTAGTGAAAGGGAACTCCATCAGTGATATTGGCGTCAAATTCGACTCGGATATGCCCTTTAACTTGCACCTTTCGGATATCATCTCGTCTGCTTCTAGAATGTTGGGCTTCGTTATGAGGTCTACCAGTCGATTTCGTGATTTAACTGTTCTGAAATCACTGTGCCAGACTTTTGTTTTGAGTAGATTGGAATATGCTTCGGTAATATGGTCTACCTACTACTCGACGCATGACTCCTCACTTGAAGAGGTTCAAAGGAGATTTCTGAAACACCTTTCCTTCAGATGTAGATATACCGAAAGAAATACCGACTACAACCGCCATTTAGACACACATGACTTCAAATCTTTAAAACATCGTCAAGAGGTTAATGCTGTCGAATTGACTCCTATTAAACTGTAGAGTTTTTCACGTGCATCGAATGACGCCAAGATCTAATCCTACTTTTTACCCACCAAGAGCTAAAACTAACACGCTAGTAAGTGCTCCAATTAATTTTATGTACCAATATGCGGATAATATTTATGGTGACATTTTTACGGGAGTGTTTAGATTAAGTTTCTGTTTTAGTTTATTAGTGTACTTAGTTATTTTATTTCATATATTTATATTTTGTATTTTTATATAATTTAGCACACAGCTTGCTATATGCTCCTACGAGCAACGGTCTTGCGCCTTCTCAATTACCACTAATAAAACAACAATACAAAACAATAACAATGGAAGATTTATTATGACCAAAAAAAAACAACAAACAAACAGATATGGCACACCAGATAACGATGGCTTCTACAAGACATTCTCGATAATCACTCACCTTGTTCAACGATTTTTGTGCAGTCTACAAAATAGAGAATTCACCACATGCCTGAAAAATACATCTTCTCTAATCCGTGAATATCCACGACAAAATAACGGTAGGACAAACTTCCTCGTTATTTCACCAGACTAATTAGAATTTAGAAGCCGCTCTTGCGAACAAGTAACACTGTTTCATAGAATTCTAATTATTATGCCAATTTGTCACCAGAAAGCAATGAAACTAACCACCAAGACTTGAACAAGAGAAAAATGGAAGCAAACATCCTTGAACACACATTTTTATAAAGGACAATTTCGACGTCATTTAAAAAAACAATATTTGAATGAATTACTCTAATTAAATTCGATCATAAAAAATTCCGATAAATACTAAGCTCCTATTCTCAGTATAGATTTACATTAAACAGCATTATTTAATTACAATATAAAAATACAGGTTCGATGACTTGCATAATTTCCATATTTGAAAGCACATCGCTTGTCCGTGTGACCCTAGAAACCATGCGCAATTGGCTTGACAGTGTTAAAAATGTTTAACCTGAATTTTGTAAACAAACAATCGGAAAAATGAATTTCAAAGAGTCCAAATGACTAAGGTATTTATAAAAGAACATCCAATTAACCCTATAATTGTGTCCAAGTACGATAATGTACTAGAAGAATTACGATATAACCTAGCATAAATAGACGTTGTTGCAGAGAATATACCGTTGTAAACGATGTTATCATGACGAATACTAAGATCCTAAACAAAATGGGTCATTTTAATTCAGGGGTACAGATACCAAGTATAATTAACGTCACGTACGTAAATTCGAAATATAATAATGCACCAATAAACACGTCGTTAAACAATACATTATTCTGGATACTACAAGCAAGAACACCATTATTAAAAGGGGTCTTATTAAATATTTTACCTTGTCCAATTATAGTAGGAAGTAGGGACAAAGTTAACGAACCTTTCACTATATACCTAGTGGTTCAAAAATAACTGACAATCAGACAGAACTATCGAGGTAATGATAAATTTAAGAATTTAGTAGTACGATAGATTAGAAGATACTGGAAATATACAGGGGTCGAAATCGACGTATAACAATCTGTTTCTTTCTTTTCTATTTTTTTTTATGTATTTGTCCTAGAAATAGAATTACCTGTAAGGCAATAAAGGTTATTTTTATTATCATTTTTTTCATTCTGAATTTCGATTAGGTTATTGAGTTGTAATTACTTTATTACTAAGTGTTTGTCATATTGTAATTAATATTTGTCCTGTTACTGGAATATGTAATTCTGTTGGACAGTAAATAAATAAATAAATAAATACATACATACGTTTATGCAGTTATGAAATTCCCTAACTTATAATTCCGTACAGTTATTCAACATTGAGAGTATTTATGTCTAAACTGTGTAGGTATAGAGTCCTTTAACTAAAGGGAAAAGGCATAAAAATAATCAAACTAACAGTGTGTCAAGATAAACACCACGTTCACACATAATTTTAAAATGCTGAAATTGCGGATATTCTGAAATACATAAGAGTTATGCAAAATTTACATGTTGAGAGCGACTACCTGAAAGAGCATTTACGTAGAACGAAGCCACTTGTACTTACTTTACATGCAAAACTGGAAAAAATAAAGGAAGTTGAGTGTAGTACTAGGTCGGGCGTATTAATTTTGTCGCGGTTTTGACAGCCCCGCTATAAATTAGAACAATATACTACCCCTCAGTTACTTCAGACATGCTATTCATTTACATGAAACAACATGCAAAGTTGATTCTTACACAAAAGATGCGTATTTGAAAATGTTAAGTGTAGTGATGAGCAAAATTAATGTCCAATGTCTCCCTTCAAAATAATAATAATAATAATTATTATTATTATTATTATTATTATTATTATTATTATTATTATTATTATTATTATTATTATTATAAAATAATCATGTTTAAATTCATAAATCCAATAAGAGCAATTAACACTTTCGCAATATACACTTTAACATACTCATTTGGAATAATTAGATGGACACAGACAGACCTTAATAATATTAATTCTACAACACGCGCAATTATGCAAAAATACAGAAAACTACATCCAAAATTCTGCGTTGAAAGAACAACACTAAGTAGAAAATCAGAAGGAAGAGGAATAGCTGATGTGAATGCACTTAATGCTGAACAAATACGCAATCTTTGACAATACTTTCACGTCAAAGACCTATACATCACAACAACTGCTAATAAAAGCAACCCAAAACTAGACACCGTTAAACCTAGCACTGAAAAACCACACACACGATTTATATAATGATTTGACGTACATCTAAATGAAGAAAGATATACAGAGTGGTTGGTTTTTCACTGTACACTCAAAATTTTCGTTGAGAGTAGCATATTCAAAAAAAATCAAAACGTATCTGATGCTATTTGCCCTCTTTCCGATCATGTGAAATAGAATGCTATCACATGAAAAACAAAAGATGATCTAATGAATTTTTTTTTTATTGAACAGCCTGTATATTATTGGATATTTAGCTATCTTATTCAATTCTGAATACAGTATTCTATTATGAGTAATGAATAACAACATAATAGGAACAAAAAGAAACACATAGGTAGGATATAAGTATTGGTTAAAGAACAGTAGGAAAACAATTACACTATAAATCAAAACTTCTTCTTAACATATCTGGATAGCTAAATGCAGATGGTCTAAATATTCTTGAATTTCAGTTTCAAGAAAATTCAAATCGGTTTTGGAGATTTTGAAGGGGAAAATCCAATGCAAGAAGCACCTTCTGATATTTGCAAGATATTGGCAATATTTTTTTATGAAAGTATGCATATGGATGAAGATGTTACTGCACCAAACACCGGTTCCGCAGGTAGTAGTGTTGGTGGTGGTGGTGGTATTAGTAATGCTATCGGTAATTTGGAAACTGCTACTAAATATCTAACAATACCAAAGTCGATTGGAATGAAAGACGTTACTATGCGTTTTAAAAAGTCAAGAATTTTTTATACATATGGATATGCTTTTCAACAATTAGTACATAAACAAACTATCAATGAAGTGTGCCGTTATAAAAATATGGTCCTAATAACTAATCCCCTATCACACCTATTCAGACATTTGTAGGAAAACGTATTTGACATCGAGTTTGCTGTAACCTACGAGGATTCACGCCATTCCAAAAGTGATTATTGTGTTTATCAAACACATCACTCTTATGAAATTTGCTTCATCTATCCATAAAATGTGTGACCAGTATTGTCCTCCAATATTTAATAACCATTTGCAAAAATTCATGCGTTTTTGCAGATCGAGCGGTTGTAAACGTTGCACTGAACGAATTTTAAAGGGTTTCATTTTATGTTTCTTAAGGACTTTAATTTTATATCTGGTGATGCCAAGCGTTGTACAACAATTCGAGTTGTAGAAACGGGGTTTCCTCTAAAATACTCCAAAATATTTATTTCATCATTTTCGTCAGCATCGCTCAGATTTATATTCTATATTCTCTATTTCTTGCTTTTCTTATTTTTTTTTACATACATACATATTTGCAGCTTGACAACAGTTATCATTTGATAAATAAAAGCATCGTATCATATCTACTTTCTCTGCATTAGTAAATTCCATATTTAAATGTTTAATATCGTAAATAACCCAGGGAAACTAACAATAACACAGGCCTGCATTTTTTAACTTTCTAAAAATTGCTTTAAATTTGATAGCTGATTCTTATGTGTTTTTGGGCGCTGAATCCAAATATGAACTCTATTTTTCTCCATCACGTAAGGATTTTTCACAAAAAGGCTCAAATTATAAGGCTCAAATTATATTTTTTTTAAATTAAAAATAATTTTTAGTTACATTTTGAATTTATTTACAAAGGATATAAAAAACAAAATTACTTACAAATATCATTAAATCTAATGAAAAGAAACAGTAAAATACTATTTATCTCTTCACAAGTCCTTACAATATCTTTTTCTTTGTCCTTCCATACTCCTTTTTGTACTTTTTCTTCTGTAATCTCGTAGTGGACCGTCCCTTTTTAACATCCAACAATAATCAGCTATCATGGTTATATTCCATCATCCTTGGTATCTTCTTTCCATCTCTTTTAGGTCTTGGTGGAACCTTTCCCCCTGCTCCTCACTTACTGCACCAAGATTTTCAGGGAAGTAGTCGAGATGCGAATCTAGAAAATGCACCTTCAAACTCATGTTACAGCCTAAGGTTTTAAATTTTTCTAACATATTTTGCACAATATTTTTATAGTCTTCATGTTTTTTGTTGCCAAGAAAATTTGTAACCACATTTTTGAAGGCTATCCATACTTGTTTTTCTGCTTCCTCCATTTTAGATTCAAAATTTTCATCTTTCATAAGCTTTCTTATATCCGGCCCAACAAAAACACCCTCCTTTATCTTTGCTTCTGACAAGCGAGGAAACTGGCTGCAAAGATAGTTGAAGCACTCTCCATTTTTTTAATGTCTTCACAAATTGTTTCATTAACCCTAGTTTTATATGTAATGGAGGAAGCAAAACTTTGCTCGGGTCTACTAAACTTTTTCTTTCAATGTTTTTCATTCCAGGTTGTAAGGTTTGTCTTGGTGGCCACATCTGTTTACAATAGTGCTGCTTTCTATCACGACTATCCCACTCACACAAAAAACAAGGAAATTTAGTATAACCACTTTGTTGTCCAAGTAACAAACAAAGAACTTTCAAATCACCACAAATTGTCCAGCCTTGATCCTTGTAACGAATTTTAATTAAAAGTAGCTCAAGATTTTCATAACACTCTTTTAAATGAACTGAATGTCCCACTGGTACAGAAGCATATTTACTTCCATTGTGTAGAAGAACGGCCTTAAGGCTCCTTTTTGAAGAGTCAATAAAGAGTCTCCATTCAGAAACATTTTATTCTACGTGGAATTGTCTTTCCATGAGCCCGGTTACATCATTACAGAACACTAGTGCATCTTCTTCGGAATAATATCGAGTAAACTCTTTTTCTTTGTTCCTAAACCAGTAAAATGTTGTGCTAGGTGCTAACAATTTTTTTTTCTTTCAACCTTGAGCCTAAAAGCTCAGCTGAGTCCTTAGGAAGGTTTAAGTCCCTCACCAAATCATTTAATTCAGATTGGTCAAACAGTTTTGGTTCATCACTTCCAGTAACACAGTAATCACTTCCCTCATCCAGTTCACTTGCGCATGTACGTGAAACCATTTCGTCATCAGATACATCATCTAATGTATCTGGTAGTGACGGAACAGGTACTTCAGGTCTATGAGGTATAGGACGTGTTGCGGATCGAAGGTTTGGGTAAACGATGTCCTTTTTGTTTTTTAAATTGGATCCGTTTACTACACACGAACAAAAATAACAATCATCGCTATGATTGATCGGTTCTCTCCAAACCATAGGCACTCCAAAGCGAAAAGACTGTTTTTTTCCTTGTGACCACTGGCGAAGCTCTTCAACACACACTGAACAAACCCTATGAGGAGCCCAAGGTTTGTCTTGGTCTCCTAATTTCACACCAAAATATGCAAAATATACTTTTTTTACAAAATCTGTAATGTTTCTTTGTTGTTTTTTTTACTGTAAACTTTCCACAAATATAGCAGAAGGAGTTGAGTACATTGACGCAGCCTCTTGATGCCATTGGAATTTAATTTTAAAAAACCCGTAAAATAAAAATTAAATTAACTCAGCAACTAATCACAAATGTCAACTAATTACACAAATTCACACCACAGTTGTAAAGAAGATATTGAATGAACTAACTGTTTTGTCTAGAATAGCAATATGTTTGTCGTGGAGGTGGGGAGGTAGACATGCAGTAACAGGAAGATGATGAGTCATGTCTTGCGAATTGCTCAATTATTTCTATTTGTAACTTCTTTATCATAAATCTAGTGTATGTTTATTCAGAATATCAACTTCTTGCATCATCATAAGTAAAAAAATTATAATAGTTTATTTAAACAACGGTTTAACAAAATTGTCCTTTTCAAAATGACTAATACATGCAGATAGGTCAAAAAACCCCAGATTGTAAAAAGCCTTACGTGATGGAATTTTTTAATTAATTTTACCATTTTCAGCACCAAAAAATCTATTGAAATCACTGTATAAAATCCAGACAATTTTACCATCGCAGGCCTGTGTAATCTAATCGCTAAACTGTGTACCTCATCAACCGGTATACGAACTGATATTTAAATAATATTTCAAAATAATTAGAAACATACCTGAGTAGGTAAAACCTCACCAATTTTATATAATACACAAGTATTTTTCTTAATATAAAATATTATAAAAAATCAGAAAAACATAACGAAATTTCCCACGCGCCACCATCTGCAGGGCGTGTGGTACCAAGACATAGTCCCATCATTTACACACTAACTGCCCAACATATGCCAAAACTATGTATATGACTATATGTATATACAAGATGTCCCGTATCGTTATGTTCAAATTTTAGGAGTGTAAAGTTGACTTCATTTCAACTAACAAAAACGCAAAACTTGTATATCCATTTTTATTTGTTTCAAAGTTACAGTTCTATGAATGTGATTATCAGATCATGAAAAAGAAAATGTAATCCTAAAGTCAATATAAACTGATTTTATTTAAAAAAAGTTATACGATTCAATAACAGTCCTGTACTTGTTAACGTCACATAATAAAATGTTATCCTAAAATAAATAAACACGTGCCATTGTGCATACAATAATTTCTTGGAGATCTACAAAAATGAGTACTGGAAATTGATTTACGATAAAGAAGGTTCTTACTTATTTCGTAAGTGCTGAACCATGAATATCATACAATAAACAAATGTTCAGATGACTGTTAATGTTGCATTTTTGAATAAAAGATTACATTACGTTTCAGTTCATACAACAGCTTATTAGTGAGTGGACACGTTTTCTTTACTCAAAATGCCTTACCGATTTTCTTCTCAAGAGTATGCGGATATGCATTTTGTGTATGGCTACTGTAACGGCAGTGCACGTCAAGCAGTTATTGAATACCGACATCGGTTTCCCGATAGGCGCATTCCTCATTACATAACGTTTCTGGAAGTACACAGACAATTGAGTAAATTTGCGGGCAGACTTAGAGGAAGAAGCAGTAGCTATTATTACAAGGGATCCAACTCTCAGTGTACGTCGAATCGCTAGACAACTAGGAGTGCCACGAACGACAGTTTGGCGAATTTTAAAACGTGAGGGCTTATATCCATATCACTATCGCAGGGGACACGGTTTGCTTGAGACAGACCACTACGCTCGTCTAGTTTATTCTACCTAGATATTAAGACAGTCACAGCTTCATTTTAATTTCTGCAGAACAGTCCTCTGGACATATGAATCTACGTTCACGAGAAGTGGTGTTACAAGTCTGAGAAATCTGCACTGGTGGTTATCAGAAAATCCCAAATTTCAACATGATTTTTCTATTAACGTTAGGGCGGCCATAATCGATGTCTTGTTAATTGGTTATGTCCTGGTTCTTCCTGGCAGGTTAAGTGCGGACAGTTACCTATAATTTCTTATTGACAAACCGCCAGGTCTTTTAGAGTATGTCCCACTGAATGTTCGACGAGACATGTGGTTTCACATGGATGGGGCACCACCACATTTCGGAATTGCTTTCCGAAATTGGATTAACGTCAATTATCCAAGATGGATTGGTCGAGGTGGTCCTGTTGCATGGCCACCCAGATCACTCGATCTTAATCACCTTGACTTTTATTTACGGGAGTAAATGAAAAATTTAGTCTACGCGCAAGTTTCGAACACAAGAGAAGAGTTGTTGGATCGTATTCACCTGGCTGCCGAGCAAATCCGACAAAACAAGTTTGAAATTCAGATAAGTACATCTTCTGTTGGCTTACCGGCACAAGCCTGCATTCAACAAGGAGGTGGACATTTCAAAAATATTATTAATTGAACTTTTTTAAATAAAATCAGTTTGTATTGACTTTAGGGTTACATTTTTCTTTCATGATCTGACAATCACATTCATAGATCTGTAACTTTAAAACAAATAAAAATGGATATAAAAGTTTTGCGTTTCTGTAACTTGAAATGAAGTCTACTTTACACTCCTAAAATTTGAACATAACGATGCGGGACACTTGTATATAATATATACAGGGTGTTTTGAAACATCGTTTAAAGATTTTAAGGGCATGTAGTACGATCAAAAATAAGGTTAATAGAGTCTTAATAAACATATGTCCGCAAATTTACCGTTTATTAGATAACAGCGATTTTATCGCTATTGCAGAATAAATTTGCTTTAGCGGTATTTTAACATAAAATTTATATTATAACTAAATAAGATGTTCAAAATGACATTCTTCCATTTCGACACAGGATCTACATATTCTTTCATAGGAAACGTGCACTCTTTCAAAAAACAAGGGTTTATCTCGAATTATTTGGCAACAGCGTTCTATTCGTTGGCGCAACTCTGGAAGATCGTTTACCGGTGTTGCGTACACTAAACTTTTCAAATAACCCCAGATACTAAAGTCCAGTTAGATCGGGAGATCTTGGAGGCCAAGCAATGGGACCTCCTCGCCCTATCCATCTCCCAGGAAATTCATTGTTAAGATGTTCCCTAACAGCACGCGTAAAGTGCGGTGGGGCTCCATCTTGCATAAACCAGAGGTTCAGTTTCAGATTTAAAGGTAAATCTTCCAAAAGCTCAGGTAAAGTATTTTCCAAGAACTCGAGGTATGCAGGACCTGTTAAGCGTTGTGGCACAACAATCCGTCCTAACAACCGGTCCCCTATCATGCCTAACCAGATGTTTAGAGAGAAACGTTGCTGGTGTCTGGCTTCAACGGTAACGTGAGAATTCTCGTCACACCAAACGTGTTTGTTGTGGAAATTAAATATTCCATTTTTAGTAAAACTAGCTTCATCAGTGAAAAGGATGTTATCAGCGAAATCTGGCCGATCAGCAGCTATTCGCAAAAACCACTCACAGAAAGTCCATCTCGCTTGATAATCCGGAGCAGTAAGGGCTTGTACCCGTTGGATATGGTAGGGGTATAGGAGTTGCTCATGAAGAGTTCTCCAAACAAGATTGCTGCTTACACCCACTTGAGTCGAAATTCTTCTAACACTAGTTTCGGGATTTTCATCGATAATATTCAAAATTTGATCTTCTATCTGTGGAGTACATGCTATTCTCTGCCGTCCAGTATCATAAGACCGCTTCTCAAACGAACCAGTTTCTCTTAGTCGTTGAAACACCGTCTGAAACATCACATGCGAAGGCAGTTGGCGATCAGGAAACGTTTCAGCATAGAGGCGACGTGCTTGTAAAGAATTCCCATTGGCACGACCGTACATGAACACCATATCGCTCATTTCAGCATTAGAATACGCTACCATTGTGATTGTTACAAATTGGACAAAACGTCAAATTAAACTGTCATAAAACAATAGCAGATAAGCACCTGTTTACTGGGATATGCTATCGTTAACTATTTCATGTACTACTAGGAACACTCGCTGTTATCTCGTAAACAGTTAAGTTGCGGACATATGTTTATTATGACTTTTACCTTATTTTCGATTGTACTAAATGCCGTTAAAATTTTTAAACGATGTTTTAAAACAACCTGTATATATAAAGGGAACATGAAGTATAAAACATTACTATTATTTGTGAATACCATTCTGCATGCTGCACATTTTTTTATTGTCATGGTCCTGAAAGATATATGTAAGTAATAATTTCGAAAATAAAGATTACATTTAAAATATACAAATAATTAGATTGGTGGCTCATCCACAATAGCGAAATTTAAATATAACACAATTAACACAAAAATGGAAGCTGAAACTGACATATCTTTGATTTATTTTCAAACGATTTAGTAAACTACTATTTCAAAATACATCCACGGCCTGTATCGTACTCTTGCATAGACTTCGATTAATTTAAATTAAATTTGAATTTACTTAAGCTCAACAGTTCGTATTGTATTCATTATACACTACTCAATGCATAATAAACTACATACTGTACAATTGTGAAAGTTTAAAACACATTCATGTTAGGTATTTAGTTTGTTAATAAGGCAATGAATGTTTTCAATTGAACCACTGAAACCCCTAATATTTGCATAATAGAACTTCAGTGCTTAAATTGTAACTAAGCACCGAACTAACTCAACTACAAAGTCTATGCTTTTAAATGCATCTTCGAACATTTACCGAGTCTATTTCTGTAGCTGAAACGTTGGGGAGAAAGTTTGGTAGTTTCATTAATCAGAAATGAATAAATGATTTCTAATTTGATCAGCACAAGTAACTCGTGTGTCAGAAATAAACATCTGCTTATGCAAATAGGATGTTAATTCTGTTTTAGCTAATACAAAACAATTTAAATTTGTTAGGATAAAGTTAATATAATAAATTAATAAAGTCAGTGCAAACTTCCTGTAATTAATTCTTATTAATTTATTAATCTTTAATTAGAATCGAAAAAATTAATTGTAAGATATAGTGTTTACTAACATCATATATATAAATACATACGAGGGGGCATTGATATATTCTTAGCCTACTATTGAAACAATTTAAAGTTGGGACTTAGAATATTGTATTATTCACTTAAATTAATACACTTGATACAGCGATCCTGCAACGCCTTTAACTCTTCTAAAAAATTATTCTTCTTGGTTTGCAAACCAATCCTCCACAGCTTCTATTACCTCTTCGTTGCACAAAAATTGACGTCCTTTTAAACTTTTTTCAATCGAGGGAACAGATAATAGTCTGAGCGAGATAAATCTGGTGAATAGGATGGATGCTCCAGTAATTCGAACTCTAGATCCCGAATTGTATTCATGGTAATGCATGATTTGTGTGCAGGGGCATTGTCCTGCAAAAACAAACTACTAACCACGTCTTGTTTCCTTAATTTTCTCTCTCAGTGTGGTTAGTATTTTAGAATAAGAATATCGAGTGATGGTATGACCCTTTTTTAGGTAACGGATCATAATTATTCCACGGATATCCCAAAAAAACTGTAGCAAGAACTTTTCCAGCGAATTTTTGAACGCAAAACTTCTTAGGCCTTGGAAAATCATGACTGTTCCACTCCATCGATTACTGTTTTGTTTCTGGGTCGTAAAAATGGAACTATGTTTCATCCATAGTCACAAGACGGTTCAATAAATCGACCGTGATGGTTTCACTTTTGCTCATTTGTGTTCGACGTTCAACCATTTAGGAATCATTATACAGAATTTTTTTGATATCTAAATCGACCGTAAATATTAAAAATATTATCCCGATTATGACCTGTAAAAGGAGAAATTTTGAGGTGATGCGAAAATGGATAAGGAGTGTAATGGCCACAAAAGAGACCGAAGAGAGACAGAGGGAGGAAGAGTGAAACATACCATGCACGTGTGAAGAAAAACAGATCCTGTGGATACCAGCGTGCAAGGAGAAGTTAAAAAGAGGTGGTTTTTGGTGGGTAGGCAATGCACAAGAGTGTTTTGAGTCCCACACAACCTTACGCTAGTCTAAGCTAAGGAGAGCTGGAGCGGTTCTACCTTGACAAAAAAAAAGTCGAAGATGCAGTTTTTGCACGAACCGTTCGCCGAAAATTGAAGGAATATGGATTTATATCAAAGAAACCTGTTGCTTGTCTACTTTTGCTCCCAGCTCATCGTATTCAGCGACTACAATTTGCCCGTAAACATAGACATTGGACAATGGATCAATGGAGTTTCGTATTGTTCACGGAAGATTCTCGTTTTTGTCTGCGTTCACCAGATGAACGCAAACGTATATGGAGAAAACCTGGTGAACGATTTTCAGCGTGTTGTATATCTCCAAGAATGGCATTTGGGGGAGGCGGTATAATGGTTTGGGCTGGCATTCCACTGTACGCGAAAACTGAACTTGTTCTCATTGAAAATGGTATCATGACAGCTATTAGGTACATCAACAAGTGTTAAGTTGATCACGTCGTACCATTTGCTCCATTTGTAGGTGAGAACTTTACTCTAATGCAGGATAACATGCGATCTCACACCGCACGGGTGGTAGAGCAATATGTGGATGCGGTTAACTTTCGTCGCTTACAATGGCCAGCTCGAAGTCCGGACTTGAATCCTATCGAAAATCTCTGGGGTTAATTAGGGCGACATGTTCGGCACCGACAACCCATACCGGTAACCATTCGAGATCTTCGAATAGCTCTTCGTGAAGAATGGGAAAACATTACACAAGAAGAGGTCGCCAACTGCACTCGAAGTTTACCACGCTGTATGGCAGAAGTCATTCGAGTTCGTGGAGGTAGTACACACTATTAATCGCTTAAATTGTGCGAAAACGTAGATGTAAAATCTGCCGATAAGCCCAATGAATTTGTTAATTTTGGACAATTTAGTGTTTCTTATTGAATAAAATGTTAAGTATCTTTTTTTTTTTTTCTTATTTTACTTTGTAGATAATGTTTCATGTCTTGTTAAAAAAAAAAGAAACAAATAATTTTTTCTTTACTATAACCTATAACAGATATTTACTTCGGTGTCCAGAATTTTTTGTCCACGAGTGTATATCCAGGTAAGAAATTATTTTCGATATGCATTACATTATGGACTCACTGAATTATTTATGATAATGTAAACGTTGAAAGGAATGAATTGAACTATGAAATTATTTTGTTCGAATGAACTTTAGATTTGAAGAGTTCGACCCATGAAATTTAAAATTTATAATTCAGCACCTGAATAATAAATCGTGTTTTTCTTTAGTTGCATTGTACAGCGATAAAGAGCGTCCTTCAAAAGCAAATTAAAGTTCGAATGATTCATTTATTTAAGCTTTATATTAACATAAAACACTAAATCAAAGAACTCTCTTTATATATTTATAAAAGATTAGCTGCTTATTGTCTTAGATAGAAACGTGGAAGTAAATAACGATACTTTACGAGCTTCCAGTTGGAATAATAGATTACATCGAACGTTTCGATTTCAGCTTGATCCCAACGGCGTAGTTTCGGTAAGTTATGTCGAAATAAAAATCCTAAAAAACATCTGATAACGTAAAAAAAGATTTTTTTCTCCACTTCGATCCTCGAACGTAATCCATGCGGGCGTCTTTAAAGATATTTCTAGCTATATATACACTACAGTGCAATAGGAATTTACATTTTTGGTAAACGTACAAAGATGTCATCGTAAAATATAGAATTGTATTTCAATGATTCCTAAATCGACAACCCACGTACTATGATTTTTTTATGAAATTGTGGAGGCGTCAACTACATTCGACATCTGTATTTATCGGCATAATCGCATCCCAAGCGACTAAAATAATATAATAACAAGTGTTCATTTGAAAAGTCAATCTAGGTTACTTTGAAATTTTGATAGAATAAGACGCAAATATATTAATATGTATTTGTTGTTCCGTAAACGTAAATCCAAATGACATTTGATAATGTCAATCACAAATATCAGTTAGTGTATAAAATAATCGTGCGTCGATTCTGGTTTAAATAAATTGCTTCTCAGTTTTAAAATGGCTTTCACTTTAGAACATAAATTTTTTTTAGTCCAGGCATATTTTCGAAGTGGTAATAAAATTGATGATTTATGGGTTTATTCAGTTCAAGATTGCATGGTAGAATTTCAAGTTGAGTTTCCACATTTTGTAATAGATTATATACAATTTAAGAATACTTTGGATAGAAATTTAAAACTTTTTTCTGAAACTGGTAGTCTCTTAAGAAAATCAGGCAGCGGAGCAGTTAAGAAACTTACACCTCAAATTGTCAATCGTGCTGAAGAAATAATGGAAAATGAACCACAAACATCTGTTCGACATTTGAGTCAACAAATAAACCTTTCTGTTGGTACAACTCACAAGTTATTAAAAAAAGACATGCAACTTTATCCATACCGTGTCACAGCAGTACAAGAATTGTTAGAAATTGATTACCCACGTAGACTACAGTTTTGTAATTGGTTTGTAAATATGAACAATAATGGAGAACTTTCGCAAAGAGTCATCTTTATTGATGAAGCATGGTTTTGATAAAACGGAATACCTAAATTCACAAAATACAAGAATGTGGAGTACTGAAAATTCACATGTAATTAATAAAGAATTGCTACATCCAGAGAAAATTGGTGTTTGGACAGCGATAAGCCAAAGGCGAATCATTGGACCAATATTTTTTCAGGGAAAAGTACCGTACGGAAATTTTACAAACATTTGTCAATCAGTTGCATGATGATGAACTTCAAAATGCATATTTCCAACAAGACGGAGCACCTTGTCACTGTACTGCAGAATCTTTGGATTATTTAAGAGAATTTTTTGATGAGCGTATAATTAGTCGAAATACTGAAATTGCCTGGTCTGCACGTTCATGCGATTTAACACCTTGCGACTTGTTTTTGTGGCCTTATCTAAAAAATAACATATTTCGAACACCTATATTGAATTTGAATGATATGCTACAGAAAATCGAACAGAAATGCATAGAAATTAATAACAATCCAGTAATGTTGCAGAATATCATCAGAAATTTTGAACGCAGGATTTTAAAGTACATTGATCTTGAAGGACAACATTTTCAACATTTGTTATAGTTTTCAATAAATACCTATTATTTGTTATTTATTTGTATGTATGAAACTGTCAAAATATACGACTTCGTAGGTTAAGTAGTAAATTTTAATTTACGACATACTTCAAAATGTTCTCAGTAAATCACATGCTACTAGATTGGCTTTTCAAATGAACACTTGTTATAATACCTGCTGTTTCACAAGTAGTTTTTTCTACTCATGACGTCATGACATTGAAATCACTTATTGAAATTGATTGCCATGGTTGAAGTCACATTTCAACCACTAGAGTTTTAAATTATCGGACTACCGGAATTTCGGATTTCAAATTTTTTGACATTCAGTTGCTGACAAGAGAAATGTCACTTTGTGTATAATTTCTTCTGAAGTGCATTAATTTGTGAAAATTAGTGATGGTAGTAATGTAGAACCAGAAGAAATTATGAAAGCGGCTAATAATGCATTTTCTAATTTCCTCCTTTAATTCCTCTTAAGTCGAAACACATTTACGAGTTCACTTATAGAAAGTTGATGGACATTGGTGAATCTTTATATCCAAGAAAAGATGTAACGACCAAGTTATTTACAGATTAATAATCAACAAGCTCCAGCTCCTCAAGTTTAGTTATTCCTGATTAGTTCTGTCAAATGAATAAAAATACTTCCGATAAATGTACAAATACAATTGGCACTAACTGCACAAATTGTCCTATTATAGTTAATGTATATCAAAATAATAAAAAATTATTTATGAAATAAAAATGAAAAAGCAATATTACTTAATTTCCACTATATTAAAGTAAAATCCTATTACAATTGTTTCGACACACAGTGTCTTCCTCGAATGAAGTTGTATTGCAAACTAAACCTAAAGGATGTTGACAAATTTAAACTTAAATGAATGATTATAATGAAAAAACAATTATACTCAAGATGAATGGTTCAATAATAGCCACTTTATATTCAAGATGTAAACTTTATTACACAAAGGGACCAAAGTTTACCGCGTGCAAACATAAAAACGGGAAAACCAAAATAAATCAAGAATCAGTTGTAAAATAGACCTAATAAATGAGAATTCCCGAAATCCATATGATTATTCAGTAAAAGGTCTGCATTTTTATATTTAAAAATTTATAAGCCTTCAAGTAAATTTAATTTTTGCGATTTATTTTCTGTGTGTAAAAAAAGTTATAATTAAAATTATGGGCTTCTTCTTTCAGATGTATGGCGTAATGTAAGTCATTCTTGTTATTAATATAACTTCGTTCATTTTCTTTGATTCTTTTAGAAAAGAATCTACCTGTCTGGCCTATATAAAATTAAGGCCATGAATTACATTCAAGTTTGTAAACTATCGATTTATTGTTTTTATCTATTTTTTGTTTATTGTTTTTAATAATTGAATCTAAAGAGTTATTGGTTTTGAAAGAGATGTTATAATTATTTCCCGTTAAGAATTTAGAAATTTTTTGCGTAAGATTACCAGTATAAGTAAGAGTTTTACATTTATTATTCATATCACGACTGTAGGGTATACTAATTTAATAGCTTTCTTGTAACTTTGTTTATTCAGAATATTGTAAATAATATCTGGTTTATATCCATAGTTGTAGGCTATTTGTTTAATGTAGTTAAGCTCTTTGCTATAATTTTCTATCGATAAAGAAGTACTAATAAGTCTATGAATTAAAGAATTGAACAAAGCCATTTTATCGGAGTATGGATGTGTAGATTTATTGTGAATAACTGTATCAGTATGTGACGATTTATGGTATATGGAAAAATCATGCTTTTTATTTTTATTTACAATAGTTAAATCTAGGAAATTGATGGTTTTACTTATTTCTTTTTCAACGGTGAACTTAATGTTAGGATTGAGGTTGTTAATATGCAGTAAAAACGCGCGAGGTAGGAATATATAGCAATATGGGAATATAGTGGGGATGTAAGTTGGTTGGTCGCAAGATAAGTCAACTAATAAAGTAAATAAAATTCACTTATGTCACTTGTGTTATTTGGAAGACTGTCAGATTGCTTAATCACGCGCCAGTTACTTCTCCTATCGTAAAGCGCCAATCACATAATTTTGTATATTCGCAGTAAGCGCGTTTTTACTGTATAATAAAAAAAGGTTTAATTGTCTGTCTATACCCGTAAAACAAGCTAATACATCGTCTACGTATTTATGCCAATAAATAAAATGTTTGCAAAGTGAGTGTTCATAAATTTTCTTTTCTAAATTATCCATAAAAATTTCAGCTAGAAGGAGGCTTAATGGGTTACCCATTATTAAACCATTCTTTAACATATAGTATAAATTATCGAATTAAAAATAATTTTGGTCTGAGCATACATTTAATAAATCTAAAATATCTTGTAAACAAGATATTTTAGATTTATTAAACTAAAAATTTTGAATTTATTGAATGTATGCTTAGAACAAAATTAATTGGTGACACTGCCAAAACTCCACCCATCGACCCCCGATAGTAACCACACGTTCCGAATACGGCCAACAACACAAATTAATTGTATTTTGAAATTTTAAAATGCATCCATATAACGAGTACAGTGCAATGTATTAATAACACGATTCTAATGTAAGTACGTTTATTTTAACATTACTCTCACCATTTTAACACTTTAATAAATATTACAGTTGTGAAAAGGTTCTATATATAGAACCGAAACGTAAACATAAATTAAATATTGTTTTAATTATCCGGCTACTACTCCCAAGAAACACTGCGGCAATGACAACTATTGTCTATCTCATTATATTTGCTCGCCCAAAAACTAAATTCAAAACTTCTTACTCTAAAATTTGAAATTTTAATTTTAAAATGTCTTAGAATGACAGTTAATCAAATAGCAAACAAGAAATTTACAAAAGACGACAACACAAAAATAATTGGATGTAATTACCCCTGCTTCATTCTTATTACATCAACATTTATACACATCAAGTACCATATGAGCAAAAATTATTTAGATAAGAGATAGCCATGGCTGCAAGGATCACTGTCTTTGATAGGTTCAGCCTGTTATTGGTTCTACATGTTGGCTAGATGTCAGTTTCGATTTGAATTTTTATTGACATTAATTAAATGTCCGTTTCGATTTGAAGTTTTATTCACCATGATTTAAATGTCAGTTTTTTTTTAGCTAACATAACCAATATAATTACAACTACTTCAAATCAAAACTGATATTTAATTTGCAACAACAAGCTGAACCTATCAAAGACAGTAATCCTCCCAACCATGGCCATCCCTTATCTAAATAATTTTTGCTCATATGGTATATAAAGTACACTGCGCGACATACAATTCTTATGAGCACAAAATCAGGTTTTTTAGTTAAGTAAACGGGACAACTATATTCAACTATCACTTATAGACTTCATAGATTATACATGCATTGCTAATACCATTTAACTTAAGTCAAATTTGACAAGTCAAATAAAACATGTCAAATTTGATAGGCCTGGTTTACATTGATAATATGTGAGTGTACGGGTTTTATATGTTGGACAGTGTACAAATAGCTGCAGCCACTACAAACACAGACAGTGTAACAAATAATAAATGTTGGCTTTGTAACATGGTCTTAATATCGAAGTTTATAAAATGTCACCTAACTGAAAGAAAGTCAGTGGAGTATAAAATAAAAAAATTGGAAAAATGGAAATTAACATACAAATAACGTTTTTGCAACAATATATGCGCTTTAAAAATGAAAATGCATTCCAGTTTGTTTTTCATGATGAAATCGGGGTTTTTCAAAATGGAAGTTCTGAAAAATCACGGCAAGATGAGAATATTAAATCTGTAAAAGCAAAACAAGTAGGTGACAATAGGTATTAATTATTTAAAAAGTATTGGCATGGCCAATATATCATTGACTTTTGTTATATAGATACATAGTTGTACATGCTGGTAGCAATAATGGTTTTGTTCCTGGAGCAGAATTAATCTATGCAAGAAATAGTAAAACCATGAATTAAAATGGTGACATGAATAGAGAAAATTTTCTAGAATGCTTCGAAAATCAGCTGCCTAAAAATTTAGAAAACTCTTCAGTTATTATTAGACTGCGGAACAGACACTATCCTCTAATGAGTCATGCAGGCGCAGAGGCAGAGTCGGTTTCGCTTAATGATAAGATTTGTGCAATATTCGTTCGTAACCCTGATTTTGAGGCCCTGAAAAGCGTCTGTAGTAATGTTCAAAATACGGAAATCGGTAGATACATTAAATTTAAAAATTAATATTTCTTTGCACCACTCACTAGCTCTGATGTTGAGCGAAGTTTTTCTATATTTAAAGACAAGTTGATCGATTGTACATTGTCGGCACCGATGAATTACACCCGATACGGGATAGCGCCGGTTCCTCAGTCTAGTTATTATTATGGATAATGTGAGCTATTATATGACAATAATAAATAAATCTCTTACTGCATCTTCACAAAATACCAAATTCAGGAATTGTTAACAATAGCTAACAGCAAAATCAACTTTGACAAAACAGCTTAAAAATACAAAAGTATTTTTAATAATATATAATATTATTAAAAATGGGGTGTGAAGAACACAATACAAGTTCATATGTATTTTTGAATGTATCTTCTCCAAAGACGTAGATACGTATTTCACATTTCTACATGATTATCAATACGCCCCTATTGGAGAAGAGGCACATTCAACAAAACATAACTACCTTGCTATCTTACAGATATTATTAAGACAGAGCGTGAAGGAATATTCAACGCTGTCTATATAATAATCGCAGAACTAGCCGGGTGTTCTTTATAGTCGGTAACCACCGTATCTATAAAAAACTGTATTATCGTGCCTTCACTACTTCTCGGCGTAAACTGAATACGTATATAACAACATAATTTGAAACATACTTGAGTAGGTAAAACCTACCAATTTTGTATAATACAAAAGTATTTTTAATAATATATAATATTATTAAATATGGGGTGTGAAGAACACAATACAAGTTCATATGTATTTTTGAATGTATCTTCTCCAAAGACGTAGATACGTATTTCACATTTCTACATGATTATCAATACGCCCCTGTTGGAGAAGAGACACATTCAACAAAACATAACCACCTTGCTATCTCGCAGATATTATTAAGACAGAGCGTGAAGGAATATTCAACGCTGTCTATATAATAATCGCAGAACTAGCCGGGTGTTCTTTATAGTCGGTAACCACCGTATCTATCAAAAACTGTATTATCGTGTCTTCACTACTCGTCGGCGTAAATCATGTAGAAATGTGAAATACGTATCTACGTCTTTGGAGAAGATACATTCAAAAATACATATGAACTTGTATTGTGTTCTTCACACCCCATTTTTAATAATATTAAATATTATTAAAAATACTTTTGTATTATACAAAATTGGTAGGTTTTACCTACTCAAGTATGTTTCAAATTATGTTGTTAAAAATACAGTTACTGGAATTGGTTAGACTGTCAATACATAAAATAATTACTAAATTATCGTGATTTTATCAACGTTTATTTCATTTGCGATGTGCCTAATGCTCATGCCGTCCTCTAGCGTAGTTCTAATTATCGACTTTTGCAGTTCGTTTAATTGAGGCATTTTAAAAATTGTGTATGCTTCTGACTTACAATAAACTAACACTAACATAACCATACCGTGTAAAAGTCAAATTTACACATTTCGATTTTTTTTAATTTGGTAGAATGTGTAAAAAGTCCGTATTACGTATTTCTGTACGTATTTCATTTAAGAAGAGAAACCACAAAAGCACCTACCAATTCTATTACACCAACGACACAAATATAAGCTACTTCCAATCATTTTATGAATCTAACGTGAAATTCCTGGCTACTATTTACAATGTTCTTTGTTACAGGAATGTCCGGAAGGAGTCGTTCACGAAGATTCCTTCAAGGATATATACTCTAAGTTCTTTCCACATGGAAGTAAGTAATAAATTTTAATTAAGTAGGTCAGAGTCAGCTTACATAAGGATATCTATAATCTCCCTTGTTTCTATTTATACATACAAAGCAAAATTTTATCATATAAAAAGTGCTGAACGGAACGAAATTGTAATTCCTTAAATACCTTGCAATATACTGTTCTATTTTTAGCGATTTGTTAGAATAATACAAGATAATACATGTTCTTTTTGTAATACGATAATAAAGAGTCTTTGAAAAAGAGTGCAAGATTTAATTTTTCCATAAAACACATCATTGACTTGAAAATTGCAAATACTTTTATTTCAATATAAAGTATACGAGTCATGGCTTTTATGTTTTGCATACTGGGACGTAGAGGGCTCTACTAATCAAATATCAGTAGTAAAAATTAACCTCCATCTTTTGTTAACCTAAAAAGTTTCAATGCGATACGTATAGTATTGTAGCTACAACGATCTGTCAAAGTTGACAAGTTAGTCGAAAAATGAAATTAAACCGTGAAAATTTTCGCGCAATAATTTCGAAGACAATTATCTCAACAAGAATGCCTCGCCGAATTGATTTCTCTTTTCAGTAATGAAGCACCACATCAGTCAACAATTTCTCGTTGGTATGGAGAAATCAAACGTGGTCGGATTAGTCTTAGCGACGATCCAAGAACAGGTGCACCAACAACGGCAGTCACTTAGGAAAACATTGAAGTTGTGCGCAAGCTTATCAACGATGGTCGATATGTGGTATATCACGAAGTTGCGGATGTCATAGACCTCAATTTAAAATTTTTTTGAAGAATTGTTTGTAAAAACATTAGTTTCCCGTTGGATACCGCATTTGTTGCCCGAACATCAGAAAACGGTAAAACTAACAGAATGGAACTGAGAGACCTATTGAGGATAGTACAAAGAGCAGTGTGCTCAAGTGCCTGGACGTTCTGGCGTCCAACACAAAACAGAAGAAGAAGAAGAACATAAAACAGCTAAGGGTGAATTAGCTATAGCGCTTCAACGCAGGAAACACTAAAAATGTGTACAACATCGTGAGTGGTGAATCTTGAATTTACTCATACGAGTATACAAACATTAGTCGTCTGTTTGGGTGTTTCAAGGTGAAGAAAAGACGACAAAAGGCATCCATTCTCGAAGTGTCTCCAAAAAGATGTTCGCGACATTTGTCTCGAAAGCAGGTCATATAGCAACAATTTCTCTGCACGATCAAGGAACTGTTACTGCCGATTGATATACAACCATTTGTTTGCCGCAAGTCATCGCTGAGCTCCGAGAAACCAAGCCACAACGACGAATCATCCTCCACCAAGACAATGCAAGTTCGCACACAACTCGCAAGACCATTGAACTTTTAACCCAACTAAACGTCGAATTGTTAGACCATCCTCCGTACAGTCCCAAAGGTTGAAACTTTTGTGTATATTTTGCATCACACCGCCAACTTCTTGGTCTATATATTCTAACTTGACCAGAAGGTGATGACTCGAAGACCTTCCAGTCATCACCCTCTGATCATCATTAAAAATTACGTACTCCCAAAAGTTATTATCATTCGGGAAGTATTGTAATGCAACGCCCAATCTAGATTATTTATATCTAGCTGTGAGTTGGATCCTTTTATACTTTGTTCGCACCTTAGAATACAGTACCTTATGGAAATTTAATGCAACGTTGTCATGTTTCATTCCAGTAAATTTTAAATTAAGATATAAACGCAAATAATATACAATGGTTTAATTTACGTTCTATTTCGCGTTAAAATATAAGTGAAACAAACGTGTAATAAAATATAATGCAATAATAGACCACGCAAGCGTGACGTCAAATCGCCATTTTCTGTACGGTAGGTCAGGGTTTACGTTCCAAACAAATTTAAAGCGCCATTTGAAACGTATAGTCACTCTTGGTGAAACGATTTTTAATTAATCTTCCTATATTAATATCATTTGTTACTTGGTAAGTATGTAAGCAAAATATCAATATACATATTATAGTTATTAAAAACAAAATATTTGGCAATGGTGTTTTTTATTTGAAAAAAAATATTAGCAATGACTGCAAAAAAGCTTTTTCCACCTCGATAATTCTGCCTTTTCTGTAGGAAAAGTAAAAATAGTGCATCCCTTTTTTTCACTTAATGCTTGCAAGTAGGAGCAAAACACATCACCATTATGTATATCTATCTAACCTCACTTTTGTACTTTAGTTACTCAAGTATAACCGTGCTATAAAACAATTAATATTATTAATATCAGTTTTAAACAACGTCGTTCATACCTACATGCAGTAACAATTAAAATTAACTAAAAAATAACAACTTTTCACTTCAAATTTGCAACGCGTTCCAAATACAATACGAAATACCCTATGAAAAAAATTTAAATGCCGTTTGTTTGGAACGCGATCCCTGACCTTCCGCAAAAATGACGACAGCACTTGCGTGGTCTATTTATGAACAGAACAGTGAAGATTGTCATAGTATTTATTGCTGGTAACATTAATGTTTTGATAGATAATCACATAACCTCACTGACGGTCGTTTCAAAACATTTGTACATAAATAATTTGAAATTTTTAAAAATTAACGTTGTTTTTGTGTTAAATGAATATTTATCATATCTGTTGCCTTTTCCTCACTTTTTTTTATTGGTTACAAGATTCTATAATCTCAGTTATATTTGTTAAAATATATACATATGAATTGGCATCTTAATAATTTTGGTTAACATAAACAATACACCAAAATGACATTCATGAATGACAGTAATTTACTCATACGCCACATACCAACCAATGATGCTAAAAATTACTATGAATTATAAGGAACAAATCTTACAACATCACCTACGATAGCCAGAGACGTGTCGGAAATATGGCAAATGCGTAAAAGAGGACAATACTCCATAAGAGCCCATACTGTCCTCTAAGGTGCGAACAAAGATAGCAGCAGCATAATTTTTTTAATTCGCTTCCCGAATACGACATCGTGCGGTTAAAACGGATACGGGGAAGTTAGGATAAATGATTGCCTCTCTTGCTTTTAGAAAAGGGTTATTTTCAATATTTTGGGACTATCATAAATAAGATCGTCCATCGCAGTTGATGCTCGAGATCGTCCAGAACCCACTTGTCTTTCCAGAAATCCTCTCTTCCTCTCTACCGTCTTATGATTAAATTTACCGAACTCTTTGCCATCCCTAACTGACCTGCTACAGCAGCTTATGATCATTCTGTTTCTACTAGGTGAATGGCATTAATTTTATTAAAGTAAGAAATTGGTGCCGTGACTAGAAAATTTCTTGACAACTCAAAATAAAATTTATATTTGACAGCTTTTGGTAACTGTTAACAATAAATAGATACAATCAATCAGCTAAAACTTCTAGTTTGTCAAAATATGAGAATCTTGTATGATATTGACGACCAGAGTTTATTGCTCGCGACTGTACAAAGGTAACACTGGCCAACAATGAATTTTTTTTCTGCTAACTATGATCGGAGACTTGTTTGTAATTAATATTTAATGAACTAAGTAAGTTCAATAAGTAAACAATTATAAAGAAATGCAAGCTATTAAGCTAATCCTGTCCACTAAGGGAACATATTAGGTTTTAATGAGATTTTATTAGAAAGTATTGATCACTTAGGACTATTTAAAAGTAAACAAGGGTGATAATAAAACGTTAGTTACATATTAGTTGTTCGAAGATGTGTAAATAGTTCACCGCTACGAGTTAAAAGTAGCTATTACTGCTTTCGTTAAGAAAATGTATTTGGCTTATTTTGGCGTAAAACTTTGATCAGAACAAGATATGGACTCCATATAATGTGTGTAAACCATGTGTGAAAAATTTGCGGCAGTGAAGTAAGGGAAGACATCAGAAATTAGCTTTTGACGTTCTAATAATATGGCGTGAACCGAAAAATCAAATAGATGATTGTTATTTTTGTTTAGTTCATACCTCCGGTTATAATAATAAGAATAAGAATAAAATTATATGTCCTAATATCGACTCCGCGATTCGACCAGTACCTCCGTCCGAAGAAATAACCGTGCCAGTTTATGAAAAGCTTTCTTCACTTGAGTACTCGTATGCTGATGACATTCTGAACTTACTGCAAATGAGAATTAATTAATATTAAATCTCATTTTTACATGTAAATGAAGACATGGCAGATGCTATTAAGGAGCAAGATTCAGATGTAGATTGTGACTATGGACATATATGTAATTTCTAGTGATGAACCACAACGCTTTACTCAAGCAGAATTGAATGATATAGTAATGGATTTGGGATTATCAAAGGAATTATCTGAACTGCTAGCTTCAAGATTAAATGAAAAGAACTCGAGCAAAGTACAAAGATAACTTTTTATCGTAGCAGGGAAAGTGATCTTGTTCAATATTTTAAAGAAGAGTGAATTTGTATATTGTAATAATCTGCCAGGTTTGCTAACTAAAATAGGCGTTTTACAATATGACCCAAGTGAGTGGCGTTTGTTTATCGACAGTTTCAGCATAAGCCTCAAGTATGTCCTACTACACAACGGGAATGTTTTCGGTTCAATTCGGATATTCCACTCAATTAAAGGAAACATGACAACACTGAGAAGGTTATAAAGTTACTAAAATATACAGACCATAACTGGGTCTTCTGTGTGGATCTCAAAATGGTAAACTTTTTAACTTTGGTTTCCATGAAAATATACAAAATTTCCGTACTTTTTGTGCCTCGGGGATTGTCGAGGTAGAAACAAATACTAGATTTAGAAACATTGGCCTTCCAGAACATCCCTAGATGTTGGAGAAAATAATTATAAGTCAACCTTTAGTCGACAGAGAAAAAGTAATTTTTCCACCTTTTCACATCAAATTGGATCTTATGAAGCAATATGTTAAAGCTCTAGAGAGCTCTACATAGATATGTTAAAGCTCCAGATTTGCAAGGTAACTGCTTCCAGTACATATGTGAAAAGTTTCCACTACTAAGTTACGAAAAAATTCAAGCTGTTCTATTTTATGGACCTCAAATTAGAACTTTAATCGGAGATCCAAATTTCATCAACTCTATGAACGAAGCTGAGAAAGAAGCCTGGACTTCATTCACGATGGCCGCGATCAATTTCCTTTGGAAACAAAAAAGCCTTCAATTATAAAGATCTAGTCCAATCAATGGTTTAAAAATTTCACCGCCTTGGTTGTAACATGAGCAAAAGCTTAATTTCCTTCGTAGTTATCTTCATAGGTTTTCCGAAAATTTAGGTGCTGTAAGCGATGAACAAGACGAGAGATTCAAGATTTAAAAATCATGGAAACTAGGTACAAAGGAAGATGGATCCACATATGATGGCCGACTACTGTTGCAGTATCCAAAGGGACTGCCAAACCAAAATACACAGCTAAAAGTGCTACAAACGAAAATTTCTTTCCTGATTGTTGTTTTCCCTTTTACAAATACTCTTGTAATTTTTTAATGATTATTGTATAAATTGCCTATACTCGTGAATAATTAAATAAATGAATTATTAAATTTTCTAACAAGTGTTCATTTGAAAAGTCAATCTAGTAGCATGTGATTTACTGAGAACATATTGAAGTATGTCGTAAATTAAAATTTACTACTTAACCTACGAAGTCGTATATTTTGACAGTTTCATACATACAAATAAATAACAAATAATAGGTATTTATTGAAAACTATAACAAATGTTGAAAATGTTGTCCTTCAAGATCAATGCACTTTAAAATCCTCCGTACAAAATTTCTGATGATATTCTGCAACATCACTGGATTGTATTAATTTCCATGCATTTCTGTTCGATTCTCTGTAGCATATCATTCAAATTCAATATAGGTGTTCGAAATATGTTATTTTTTAGATAAGGCCACAAAAAGAAGTCGCAAGGTGTTAAATCGCATGAACGTGCAGGCCAGGCAATTTCAGTATTTCGACTACTTATGCGCTCATCAAAAAATTCTCTTAAATAATTCAAAGACTCTGCAGTACAGTGACAAGGTGCTCCGTCTTGTTGGAAATATGCATTTTGAAGTTCATCATCATGCAACTGATTGACAAATGGTTGTAAAATTTCCGTACGGTACCTTTGAGTAGTTAACGTTCCCTGAAAAAATATTGGTCCAATGATTCGCCTTTGGCTTATCGCTGCCCAAACACCAATTTTCTCTGGATGTAGCGATTCTTCATTAATTACATGTGGATTTTCACTACTCCAAATTCTTGTATTTTGTGAATTTAGGTATCCCGTTTTATAAAACCATGCTTCATCAGTAAAGATGACGCTTTGCGAAAGTTCTCCATTATTGTTCATATTTACAAAGCAATTACAAAACTGTAGTCTATGTGGGTAATTAATTTCTAACAATTCTTGTACTGCTGTGACACGGTATGGATAAAGTTGCATATCTTTTTTTAATAACTTGTGAGTTGTATCAACAGAAAGGTTTATTTGTTGACTCAAATGTCGAACAGATGTTTGTGGTTCATTTTCCATTATTTCTTCAACACGATTGACAACTTGAGGTGTACGTTTCTTAACTGCTCCGCTGCCTGATTTTCTTAAGAGACTACCCGTTTCAGAAAAAAGTTTTAAAGTTCTATCCAAAGTATTCTTAAATTGTATATAATCTATTACAAAATGTGGAAACTCAACTTGAAATTCTACCATGCAATCTTGAACTGAATAAACCCATAAACCATCAATTTTATTACCACTTCGAAAATAAGCCTGGACTAAAAAAATTGTATGTTCTAAAGTGAAAGCCATTTTAAAACTGAGAAGCAATTTATTTAAACCAGAATCGACGCACAATTTTTTTTTTGCACTAACTGATATTTGTGATTGACATTATCAAATGTCATTTGAATTTACGTTTACGGAACAACAAACACATACTAATATATTTGCGTCTTATTCTATCAAAATTTCAAAGTAATCTAGATTGACTTTTCAAATGAACACTTGTTACTTTCTTTATATCGTAACGGGTCTTATGTAAGTAACTACTTAGCTGCATTAGTGATTCTTCAAAGAGCATAGTACAGTATATAGTTTAATTTTGACTTGATACGCAAAAACTAATATGATTTTTTAATTCAGCATTCGTATTAGTAAAAAACAAGTCTCGCTTAGAACTCAGCAAAAATATTTTAATGCAACCAACGGCGATCAGGTAAAATTATTCACTTTACACATTAAACGTTAATTTTTTTATGTAACTTTTTGATTTATTTTTAAAAGAAAAGAACTAAATTATGTCAAACATTTTGAACTGCTTTTCATAAAACAAGTTGCTTTCCAATATTGCTACGTCATGAGATTCCGCAGCAGAAATAATATTGATTTCATCGAACATGTCGACTCATGTTACTATTCTGTTATTTCTGTAAAGTGTCAATTACATCATTTGTCATATTACAGATTCCAGCTTGTACGCGCACTACGTGTTCAAAGCGTTCGACGTCAACTGCAATGGAGCAATTAGTTTTAGGGTGAGTAGTGGTAATGTTAACAGCTAAACTGTCAGTTAGCGTAAAATATACGTAAATTACTTATTCACTTTGTTTATTGAAGTCTATTATACACATCAAGCAGGCCGTTAAATGGTAATTAGAAAGTGTAACACTGACAATTTCCTGGTTGACTTTGATGTTATTACCTTTTGCTACGTAACCGTTAAATCGATTTTGATTTACGCTTTAGGAAGTTTCAGATTTTTATTTTATTTAGTCATGCATTTTGTGTAATTTTAATATGGGGCGAATCAGTAGTGACAGTATTAATGAATATAATTACTTCAATATTTATATTTTTTATTTTTGCATATTCAATACGAAAATAGATACCTATTGTACTAAAAAGGTACAAAAAAGACCAGGTCGATTGGAAAATATTCGGTTCATTCATCGGTTATTCAACGGATACCAATTTCATTCTAAAATTATTTTTGCTTGTTAAAATATTTCCGACAAAATACACGTTTTAATTTTCATTTTTTGTGGTGCTACGTTGGAAAATAGATACAAAAAAAAATTTCGCTGTAATTTCATATATATATATATATATATATATCTATATATATATATATATATATATATATATATATATATATATACATATATATATACACATCTAAAAAGAAAGCCACTTGTGCTTCAATATTGCACATGTGGCTTTCTTTTTAGATGTGGTTATCCTGTGTTTTTTAAAATGTAATTTCAAAATAACTAAGTGTACGTCTGTTGACATTAGTTTTATTAATTTACAATATTACAAACATATGAGTAATTTCTCCAGAAGAAAAATAAAAAAAAAAAGAGTTCACATTTGTAAGTATTAATTTCTTTTGTTAATAAGTAGTAAATTTATGTCCATCTACTCTTAAAGTGATCCCCTGAGGAAGCATTCGAATTCGGTGCGAAATATTGGGCTAAAAAATAAAGAAGTGACTTAATTAATAGAGTTTAATTTTGCTGGATTCCTCGAAAAAACCCTTCCATACATGTTCTAGCGGTAAAGACTCCTGGTCTAATTATATATATATATATATATATATATATATATATATATATAGAAGATCTATTTCTTATCCGTTCATTTAATATATCATTTGATAAATTCTTGCAGTTTCGACTTTATATTAAATATTTAAATTTGTATGTTATTTCGCGAAGTAATGTGAAATGTAAATATTGCTATCTACAATTACGAGGCTAATTATTCGAAATTTTTAATGAAAAATTTTCGTCCTTAGGTGGGACTCGAACCCATGTCCATGGGTTACCGGACCACCAGTTTAACCAACTGAGCTACGAAGGACGTAGTATCGAGTTTATCAGGAATGCCCTAAGTTACTTTTTAAGGAACAGATGTTAATATGCTATTGTCAGTTGGCAATTGCTAAATTTCCATCCTTAGCTATTTAGTAATATAGAAAAGATCTATTTCTTAGCCGTTCATTTAATATATCATTTGATATTTAATATAAAGTCGAAACTCCAAGAATTTAACAAAACATATATTTAATGAACGGCTAAGAGATAGATCTTCTCTATATTATTAAATAGCTAAGGATGAAAATTTAGCAATTTCCAACTGACGACAGAATATTAATATCTGTTTCTTAAAGAGTAACTTAAGGCATTCCTGATAAACTCGAAAGCATGTGCTTCGTAGCTTCGTTGGTTAGAACGGTGGTCCGGCACGCCATGGACGTGGGTTCGAGTCCCACCTAAGAACGAATATTTTTCATTAAAAATTTCGAATAGTTAGCGTCGTAATTGTAGATAGCAATATTTACATTTCACATTACTTCGCGAAATAACATACTAATTTAAATATTTAATATAAAACCAAAACTCCAAGAATTTATCAAATGATATATATATATGTATGTATATATAAATATATATATATATATATATATATATATATATATATATATATATATTATATATATATATATATATATATATATATATATGTATTTAGTGTTTAAAGAATTTTGTTTTTCTTTTTTATTTTATTTCCCGTGTTTTAATATTAAAAAATAATAGATTTTTATTGGTTTTAGCGACCTTTTATTGAATTTAGATGTTTGTTTGCGACGTTTCGACTTTTATCAATTCAGTCTTTTTCAAGCATCTGGAAACAAGAATCATTACAATGAACATGAGAAATGTGTTTGTTTTGTGTGATATAACAATTGAATTAACCATTTTAAATTTAACATTATATTAAGAAATGAATTACGGATTAGGTTAGTGTTTTACGTTGAAAATTAAATAACATTAAATTAAAATAGCTTAGAATGGTAGGGGGACATTTATGTGATTAATATCTGTATGAATTAATTGGAGACTTAACAAATATTAACAAATTTTAAGTTTAAAATTAGATTAAAGATGATTACAAATTGAGTTAACATTTAACGTTGAAACTTACATAAAATAAAAATAAGAATGGCTAAAATGAACAGGAAAGTTGAATTACAATACAATACGTAAAGGGAACAAAGAAAGTCAAATCAAACTCACATTGTTGTTTTTTCTACACGGATACGCATTCATGCGCCACATGTGCTTGGACACCCAGGACCAATTTTCTTAAAAACGAACATGCTTGTGCGGATTTTGTTAGTGAACTAATGCTTTAGTTTGCGGGGGTTTAATTTCTGTTTTTTGGAATGAGCATGGTAGTCAGGACCGTATTTAGGGGTATAAGTTAACATTGTTATTTCTAATGGGAGATATATATATATATATATTTTTTTTTTTTTTTTTTTTTTTCCCGTTTTTGTCTTGTGCGTGCAGGGGGGGGGGGTTTGATTTTACTATTGTTTTATGAGAGGGTAATAAAGTTTTGAAAGCCCATCGATTTCGTTCCTGTCGTTGATTGTTTTGCTATTTTTGAAAATGTGTATCATTTCTAAGACCTCTCTAGCTTTTGTGTTCTTTTTTTGTGTTATTACTCTGGTGTTTTCAAAATCAAAATTATGTTTTAGTGTCAATTGGTGTTTTTTTAAAGCAGTTTGATTTTTTGCGTATTTGTGACCTTTCAATCTTTCTTGTAGTAACTGTTTTGTTTGGCCTATGTATATTTTGTCACAGTCTTTGCAGGGTATGTTGTATATTGTGTGTGATTGTTTTAGTGTAGGTGTTGAGTCTTTAAGTTTGGTGTGTAGGAATTTTAGGTTTTTACCGCTTTGGTGTGCTATTTTAAAATTAAATGGTTTGAATATGTTGTCTAATTTTTCGGATAATCCAGTTATATAGGGTGTGGGGATATATGTGAATTCATTGGTTTTTATGTTATTGCTTTGGTTGTTTGTTTTGTTATAAATTTTATTGAGTCTAAGTTTTATAATTTTTTGTATGAATTGTGGTGGATAGTTGTTTTCTGACAAAATTGTTTTAACTTTATTTAGTACTGTTGGTCTGAAAATTGGGTTTGTGAGATTTAAGGCTCTGTCTACTAACGCTGTTACTACATTTTTTTTGTGGGCTAGGGGTTGGTTAGAAAAAAAGTTTACATATCTGCCGGAAGCGGTTGGTTTAGTGTACCATTTTGTTTGTATGTTGTTTTTTGTTCTTGTCAGTGTTAGGTCTAGGAAGTTTATGGAGTTGTTTTTTTCTATTTCAACGGTAAACTTTAAATTTGGGTGGAAATTGTTGAAACTATTTTGTATATTGTTTATTTCATTTTCTGGTAGTAACATTATGCAATCATCGACATATCTATATATATGTATATATATATATATATATATATATATATAATATATATTCCTGGCATTAAACTTACCCTTATACCAGGTGTCCTTAAAATAAAAAGACAACATATAAAAAATGGGAAGATTAAATTATATAGAATATATATGGTTGAATGGCAAGTCCGGGTGCTGTGTTCCCTGCGAAAGAAATTTGAATTAAGTGACAGTTCTCTTGAATAGCTGTGTTTACTTCATTTGTGTTTTTGTGCAGTAGCTTGGTAGTTAGTACCTGTTTCGAACCGTAATATTTATTCGAAAATGGACAGTTCCGAAAAAATTCGTGTTAATATTCAGTTCTGCATACAATACTATAACTATAATGAATTATATTATTTATAGCGTATATCTGCAGCATTAAGTGTAAGCCTTACAACTGTTAGCAGAATCTCTACTGATTTTGGAAAGGGCAATACACTGGTCAGCCCTAAACGAAAGCGGGACAAGAAGAAAGTGGTTGTTCATATTGACAATTTTACTTAGTGTGATATCAGGAATATCGTGTACAACATGTACAGAAACGGTAAGTTTTCCAAAATATACATACATTACCGTAATATAATTATTGTATAATTACAAAACAACATATTACGCTAAAATCTTTGAGAACAGTACTTTGTGAAACAGAAATTTTTATGGGTGGCTGCACATCACTGTGGAAAGTGCTACAGAGCATAGGATTTCACTACAAGAAAGAAAATCCTAAAAGGACATTGGTGGAGTTACCGCACATTAAATTATTAATTATTAATCTTTCAAGATGGCACAGTGATACGTTCATGGCAAGACGATGATCGTAGAAGTGTTCGCAAAGCCAAAGTTGGTGGATAAATGTAGAGAATATTATATTATTCTTCCACTCTATTCACTGTGTGTTCAATCAGATAGAACTGATCTGGGGTATTACGAAAACTTACTATACTCGACATGTAGGCGAAAGTGGACGTTCCATTGATAATTCAAAAATAATATGGGAAAGAACATTGAGTACAATTTCATCTAAAACTTGGCAAAACAGCATTCATCATACGGAGATACTACTACAGAATGGTGGGATAGAGAAGTGAGTATAGATCGCAATGAACCTCCTAAATTTTTTATCAAAGTTGGAAATGAAAGTGATGATGAAGATAGTTCATCAGACCGATCTGTTTTTAACTTTTTTAATGCAATTACCGAAACTTAAAAATTAACATCGATAAAACAAAGGTAATGGTAATTGGGGAAAGAAAACAAGAAAGCATTAATAACACTGGACAATACAAAAATAGAGCAAGTAAAGACGATGAGATACCTGGGCGTAAATCTACAGAAGAATGGTAAGAACGAAACAGAAATAAATGAAAGAATAGAAAAAGCAACGCGGACATACTACGCTTTGAATAACAAATTTATAAGAAAGAAAAAAATATCAACCAAGGCAAAAATCCTAGTCTACAAGACTATACATAAACCAATATTAATGGATGGTAGTGAGAGCTGGGTGTTAACAAGGTTAACAATACGGAATGAAACAGTGAGGGAAGAACTAAAAGTGGAATTGATATTATAGAGCATTGAAAAGCAACATCTGAAGTGGTTCGGACATGTAATACGAATGGAAGACCAGCGACAACCGAAACGGATATGGCTGGCAAGGATACAGGAAAAGAAGACTAGAGGAAGACCGAGAAAAGAGTGGAACAGTGTAGTGGCAGAGTGCTTGGAAGCCAGGGGAACAAAGTGGAGTAATGCAGAAGTAATGGCAAGAGACAGAAGGGATTGGGCAATGTTTGTTCGTAAATAAAAAGTTTTTTTTAGACGCCTTAACACCTTCGGGTATAAGAAGGCTTTATCGATTATATATATAATGCAATTAATGACCATTAATATCCTTCCCTACTTTTATTTACTATTATATTGAAGAAATGTATTTCATATTGTATTATTTGTGTATAAATAAATTTCATCTGTTTCTATTTAATAAAATAATTAAAAAAGCAGTTTTATTTATTAAACGCAAAGGTTATATCTGATAAATAAACAAAAATATAAACAACAAATGTATTAACTAATATGTATGCACCCACTTCATTCGTATATATTTTATTATGAATTATGACTTGAACATAACCTAAATATCTTCCATGTCATGTCAATTATTTGCTTCATATTTCCTATGTTAGAGAATCATTATTCATTACAATCATTACATAACAAAAATGTACATCCTACACTGTGTAAACGTCATCAACGACATGCACGTCTTCGTATCGTGCCTATAGCATGAAAATTTTATGAAGTTTGAAAAAGTTTCTTATTAATTGAACGGTTATTGTAGATAATATCTGGCCATTTTCTCCAATCTCCATATACAATATGGTGAAACGAATAAATCAGAAATTCGTTCCACACATTACTATAGATTAAATAAATATTAAATTTGTTAGCATATACACGAAATTGTATATATTACACTGTCAACACGTATTTATTATAAGTGCTATGTTTGAAAAATTTAATTCAGTATTCCAGGTAAAGAAACACTAGAATCAGTTTTTAAATTGTTTCTAATTTAGATATTTTATACAAAATAGTTTATATAAAACTAGTTTTATTTATAAATTAAATTTATCTAACAAAACAAACAATAAAAATAATTATTAAGTGAAATAAAATAATTAAGAACGTTGATTATTTTTAATTCTAGTATTTTAAAGTACTTTTTCTATTTTGCGTTCGAAATGAACTCATTATGAAACCAAAAACAGTATCGAAATGAGCTCTATTTCGATACACTTTTTTTCATTTTTCAATGTTGGCGTTGTTCGAATACAGAAATAAATATCATTGCTTTCATATGATTTTAAGAATTTATGTACATTTGACAGATATGATATATGTTCGTATTTTACACAAACAACGTATGTTGTATACAATTGACAACAACATATATATGTTTCTATGGCACTCATGTTTATATTTTTAAATGAAATATCAAGTAATGTTAACGAAAATTAATAAATAATATGTAATATAATATACTTCGCGGATAGCAAGATTTAAATTTGAAAATGTCAAGTATCAATGTGATCAACTGCATGCTTTATATAAAAATTAAACTCTGAACTTTCAAATTAAATAATTCCAATTTAAGCAATTTATTAATGTAAAAAACGCAAAATAGAAAAAATAAATAAAAAACTCGTTTCATAAGGCCTTTTGCCGCACTCGCTATTTAGAAAACTCGCCGCAAGCGGCTCGTTTTCTAAACTGATCTCGTGCGGCAAAATGGTGCCTTATGAAACTCGTTTTTTAATATACTATTCTCTATTTTGCGTTCGAAATGAACTCATTATGAAACCCAAAACAGTATCGAAATGAGCTTCATTTCGATACGATTTTTTTAATTTTTCAGTGTTATACGATTCAATAACAGGTCTGTGATTGTTAACGTCGCATAATAAAATGTTATCCTAAAATAAATAAACACGTGTCGTAGTGCATACAGTTATTTCTTGGAGATCTACAAAAAAGAGTACTGGAAATTGATTTATGATAAAGAATGTTCTTACTTATTTCGTAAGTGCTGAACCATGAATATCATACAATAAACAAATGTTCAGATGACTGTTAACGTTGCATTTTTTAGGATTAATTACGTTTCAGTTCATACAACAGCTTATTAGTGAGTGGACACGTTTTCTGTATTCAAAATGCCTTACCGATTTTCTTCTCAAGAGTATGCGGACATGCACTTTGTGTATGGCTACTCTAACGGCGGTGCACGTCAAGCAATTATTGAATACCGACATCGGTTTCCAGATAGGCACATTCCGCATTACAGAACGTTTCTGAAAGTACACAGACAATTTCGGGAATGCGGGCTGCGTGATAATCTTTTCGACCGAGGAGTAAATTTGCCAGTAGACTTAGAGGAAGAAGCAGTAGCTATTGTCACAAGGGATCCAACTCTCAGTGTACGTCGAATCGCTAGACAACTAGGAGTGCCACGAACGACAGTTTGGCGAATTTTAAAACGTGAGGGCTTATATCCATATCACTATCGCCCGTATCGCAGGGGACACGGTTTGCTTGGGGCAGACCACTACGATGCTCGTCTAGTTTATTCTACCTGGATATTAAGACAGTAACGGCTTCATTTTAATTTCTGCAGAATAGTCCTCTAGACAGATGAATCTACGTTCACGAGAAGTGGTGTTACAAATCTGGGAAACCTGCACAGGTGGTCATCAGAAAATCCAAAGCTATACGCCCATCTAAATTTCAACATTAATTTGCAATTAACGTTTGGGCAGCCCTAATCGATGACTTGTTGATTGGTCCTGTCGTTCTACCTGGTAGGTTAAATGCTAACGATTACCTTCAATTTCTTATTGACGAACTGCCAGGTCTTTTAGAGGATGTCCCACTGAATGTTCGACGAGAGATTTGGTTTCACATGGATGGGGCACCATCACATTTCGGAATTGCTGTCCGAAATTGGGTTAACATCAATTATCCAAGATGGATTGGTCGACGTGGCCCTGTTGCATGGCCAGCCATATCACCCGATCTTAATCCCCTTGATTTTTATTTATGGGGGTACATGAAAAATTTAGTCTACGCGCAAGTTTCGAACACAAGAGAAGAGTTATTGGACCGTATTTACCTGGCTGCCGAGCAAATCCGACAAAACAAGTATGAAATTCGAAGAAGTACTTCTTCTGTTGACTTACAGGCACAAGCCTGCATTCAACAAGGAGGTGGACAGTTATTATTGACTTTAGGATTACATTTTTTTTTATGATCTGACAATCACATTCATAGATCTGTAACTTTGAAACAAATAAAAATGGATATACAAGTTTTGCGTTTTTGTTACTTCAAAAGAAGTCTACTTTACACTCCTAAAATTTGAACATAACGATACGAGACACTTGTATATAGTATAGTAGTATATAATTCAATGAAGAATTTAAATACATTTGACAAAATGATATACGTAGAAAAGAAGAATGCTCCACAAACAACGTGTATTGAATACAATTGAGAACAAGATTATTATTTATTAATTTTCGTTAATATTACTTGATATTTTATTTTAAATCAAATATCAAGTAATGTTAACGAAAATTAATAAATAATAATTCGGGGATAGCATCATTTAAATTTGAAACTGCTGAGTATTAGTGTAACCAACTATATACTTTATATAAAAATAAAACTCTAAACATTCTGAAACTTTGAATTAAATAATTTCAATTTATTAATGTAAAAAATGCAAAATAGAAAAAATAGAATAAAAAACTCGTTTCATAAGGCCTTTTGTCACATGAGTTTAGTTTAAAAAACGAGCCCAGACAGCGGCAAGTTTTCTAAAGTATGAGAATGAGATAGAATGAAACTTGTGTTTTAATATACTACTAAACTTAGCACGTTACTTTATATTCTCTTAACACAAACTAATAATATATTTTTTAAATATATTTTTTTTCAAGAAATTTTCGTCATTTACTTTTTACCATGTACCTCCCTCAATTTTATTACAGTTCAATGTTGTCTGCTTTTTACAAGGTACCATATCAATACATAAATACAGAAAGATTCAAAGAGATTGTCATTGCCGCTCCTATGAAAAGTGACATAATGTATGTATGCGCCGCCCACCTTCTTCCAACGGTGTTACAAATTTATTCAGTGGCGGTACGTAAATTGCTGAAAGTATCGTATTTTAGTTATTTTACACTTCAGAACATCTGTTACAATTAAAGAGAAATAGTAATTATCTTTTATTGAAAATTAACACAAGTGTTTCGTCATAAAACGAAATATTTTATATTGTATATATTCATATATTTTAGATATTAGTAAATTTAGTATAACATAATTAAAGAATAACATTTCCATTTTCCATTTTCAAGAGTAATCGTATTTTTATTAACATATTCAAAATTGTAATATTTTCCTTAGATTCAAACAATTTACATTTACCAATCTCTATTACCTGCTTTATACATTTAAACTGTTTATTTATTGCCTAGTGTAATTAGTGAACAATTTATTGCAATTGTTCACTAATTACACTAAGCCTTTCAATACCTGCTATTATTAATTATATTAATATACATAATAGGATCAAGGTATCCAAATATGCATGTATCATAAAAATCTATTATAGATGAACCGATCAGATAGAAATACATTAAGAAGATTTATGACTATCGGAAACATTGGGTACTGTTTGCATTGTAGATACAATTTCTAAGAAGTAATAATGTAGGTAAATTCCACAACAATGACGTAAAACACTTACACACATTTTAGTTATGTTAAGATAGGGGTAGTGATATATTTTATATATACTTGTAACACAACAGTCACGGATAGAACATCATCAATCTGAACACAGAACATAATCATTCATACAGAATAGAATATAACATACATTCTAAACAATCATACAACAATAAAACAGTAAAGAATTAAGGTTAAGTTAACATTAAGTGCGAGATTTATCTTATGGAATTAGGTTTAAGAGTTTTTTGTAAAATAAATAAAACCTTCAGATAATACACCAATTTTCAATATAACTACCACTAACCAAAAGAAATAACCAGCTACGTCTCGTGAGCGGTGGGTCAAATACAAAACATATACATGTTCCTTCGAGAATCGAGTACAACGCGGCATTCGGTACTTCGAGACATATAAAGCGTTTTCCAATAGTAACGCTCGCTGTTTGGCAACTGCGCATGACGTAGTCGATAGCCACACAGATGCTATCTTTGACAGCCGTATTCAGTTAGTCTCTGCATTTTATTATGGAGCGCTACACGACTGAGCAACGCGCCGAAATTGTTAAAAATTATTATCAAAACCAATGTTCTATTCGGCAAACGTTTCGCGCACTCCGTGCAATTTATGGTGTCAACGATCGTCCTGCAGAATCCACAATTCGCCGTTTAATAAACAAATTCGAAACAACTGGGTCTGTGGCAGATCAGAAAGTGTCTGTACGTCAGCGAAACGCAAGATCCCTTGAAAATATTGCTGCAGTTCGGGAAAGTGTGCATGAGAATTCGCAACAGTCCATTCCGCGTCGGCTCAAGAACTTGGCCTGTCTTCGACGACAACTTGGCGAATCCTGCATAAGGACTTAGGGCTTCACCCTTATAAAGTGCAATTGACCCAAGAACTAAAGCCCAACGATCATAGACAGCGGCGTGCATTCGCTGATTGGGCGCTAGAGCAGCTGGAGGTCGATCCTGATTTTGGGCGCAAAATAATGTTTAGTGACGAGGCTCATTTCTGGTTAAGTGGCTCTACTAACAAGCAAAATTGCCGAATTTGGAGCGACGAAAACCCACGGGAGATTCATCAGGTCCCTCTACATTCCGAAAAAGTTACTCTATGGTGTGCACTGTGGTCCAGCTGAATAATCGGTCCATTTCTTTTGGCCTGCATTGGATGGGATCGATCTAACAAAGGTGTGGTTTCAGCAAGATGGTGCTACGTGCCATACATCACGTGATACAGGGACACTATTGCATGAGAAATTTAATGGTTTTGTTATATCGCGAAATGGTGACGTTAATTGGCCGCCCAGATCCTGCGACCTAACGCCACTGAATTTTTTTCTCTGGGGCTTTCTAAAATCCAAAGTCTATGCTGACAAACCACGGACGGTTGCCGCATTAAAGGCCAACATTAGGCGCGTTATCGCTGAAATTGAGCCACTTTTATGTGATAAAGTCATCACAAATTGGGTATCCAGGATTCAACAAACTAGGCAAAGCCGCGGAGGACATTTACCTGATATAATTTTTAAAACATAATGTTAACACATGTACTTTATAATACAAATAAAAATAGATCACTATCATTATCACAATTTGTTTTATTGCTTTACAAAAAACGAGCGCCTCTAATGGAAATCCCTTTATAACTGTCCTTCAAACCAAGAGGCACAAACAACAAGTTTGCTATAAAAATTAAATAAAAAATACTATACTGTAAATTACAAATTATTAGCTACTTAAAACTAATTCTAATGAGTTCTTACAAATTACATTAGAAAAGTCCATCACCACTATTAATAAAAGCATCTGTCCTTCTTTACATGCCTTTAAAAGTATTTCTTAATTGCTCTGAAGTTATACTTTGTAGAGAATTGATGATAACAATCCTTAACTCCTCAACATCATTCATTTGGTTAACATAAATTTTATTTTTTAAATAACCAAACATAAAAAAATCATGGCAGTAAGCTCAGGTGATCTCGGAGGCGATGCTCTTGACCCAATGACTCTATTCTTGTAAATTTGCTGAAGATATTCACGCTGTATGTAGTAGCATTATCGTTCTGAAAATAACCTGTGTTCCATTCTGTTGCAATTCGCGAATAAACAATTTTAATATTTCCCTATAACGCTGACACGCTGTTGTTTCTTCAGAAGAGATTGGTCCTTTTATTAGTTGCCTTGACATTGCTAGCCATACTCCAACTTTAATTGGATGTTGTTGTGGATTTTCGGCAGGCCATATTCGATAATTATGTGAATTCACATATCGTGATAAATGAAACCATGTTTCCATCTGAGAAAAATGATATATCTAAAATATTATCATCTCTTATCTTATTATTAAACCATTGACAGTAATCTTTTCTCATAGTCAACAGGCAATAATTGTTGCCCAACCGAAACTTTATAGGGATGAAAATGTATTTTTTTTTTTAAATCTACCGATTGCCTACTTTCTCGGCGCAATTTCAGTTCCCAAAGTAAGCTCTTCCAGTATTTTAGTCCGTTGCTATGAAACTATCAGAAAACATTCCGGGAAGATTTTTTTCGTCCTAGGCCAGGAAAGTCGGTAGCTCTCCCGTACCGGTGGTTTTTTATATACATTTTAGACAGTAAATAAATACACGCAGAGAACATTTTCAGCAGCTTTTACTAACTCCGGTGGTGTTCCGCAGATCAGGACATCATCAGCACTGTCCATTTAAAATTTTTAAGTATGTATTAAAGCGAAATAATAAGTAATGAATCTCTGACCTTTTCCACAACAACTGTCACCGTCACGAAAACGATTTCATAGGCAATTGGATGGTAATGAAAGTATATTATGTATTTATAAAAATTCTTTAATTTATAATAATGTTGATTTCGATTTCAGAAAAAAATAGTATGTGCACCTCGTAGTAAAAGCACATTCCCGGACTCCAATGCTTGCTGGCCTCGGCTTAACGCCTCGGCCAACAATTTACATTGTCGTCCGGGAATGTATCGCTTTTACTACTAGATACACAATGTACTTTTTTTTTAACAGGTCGTTGGACAGAACTTTATGATATACCTACAAAATTATGCAATATACTATGTTCACTCTAAGTTCCGAAATTCACTAAATTAAGGGGGTTCAGGAAGTCATCGTAATATCGAAATGCCATTTTTAAAAACCAAATGTATTCGCATATTACCCCCTCCAAAATGAGCATTTACAACATAAAAATCGCTGTTGACATTTGACATTTATGCCGTTGACAATTGACATTTGAATTCGTTTGAATTAATTGCTACCGGTTTTCTTCTTATTACTGTGTACTTATTCCGTCTTTTGTTTAAAATTCGCGTTTTTATATGAATCTTAACTGTTTTTTTTTTTATCAAAACAACACTCACATCGCCATAGTAATCGTTAATCTTCCGCTTATCTGGCGAAAAGTTATAGATCTAACCTCAGAATGCCGAAATGTTTGAATCCTCAATCAAAGAGCCTATTTTTAGAAAGAACGTAATTATGGTGGTTCAAGGGATATAGCTACTGCGAAACGACGAACATTTACGTACAGCCCTGAAAATATCCCTTGAAACAGTGGGCGAAACGCTGGCAATTACGCCTAACTCGACACGGTTCCAACCCGGAAACCGAGATCTACATCTACAGAACGACCTTGGAAACCTACACCTACATTTGTACATCTTAGACAAAAAAATTCCTTAATAAAGAACAGGTTGAAAATGTCGTTTAAAGCTTGAGATTACTGTAATACAGAATTTTATAAAATTAGTTATGTTCATTCTTTTATTCGAAGCTTAAACTAAAGAAAATGACGTCAATGCATTAAAAACTTTAGTGTCGCGCAATAAAAACCCAGTTATTTTATCCGCAATAACCGAATCTTGGCCGCAAATAAAAGGTTAAGCCTTTTGTATACCGTAATAAAATATAAAATCGTTAAACACTGTGAAATGTTGTAGTTTCCATATCATTCTCTGGATATCATAAAAAAAGATATATCCTTGTAGGCATCTAATAACATTAACTTTTGGCATTGAAGACAGGTAATTATAATTATTTCAATTATAGCTTCTAAAACTCTTGTTACGAGTGGCAGTCTTTTAAAATTGGGACTAATATACTATAATTAAATGCTTTACAAAAATAATAAAGAATACTAATTTACAGATAAGAAAATCCATCTCATGCCTTCCTTTGGGGGCGTAACAAAGGTTGGGTGCAGCAACAGGCTCTGTTGAGAATCACAGAAGCTATGAACATTACTGGAACCTCCTCCATGGAGGCCATCGTGGACCTTCCTCCACCGGAACTATTTGTGAACGCCGAGGCCATGGTTGCAATCCCGAAGCTGAAGGCCTATGACTTATAGCGTCCAAATAAGGTTGAAGAGGGTCATACAGATACCACGGGAACTATACTGAGATAACCAATATTACAAATGCTGGCGGACAATATGTCACCTGAGATTATGTTCATAGCTAAGCTGAACATATCTATACCGACCAGGGAACTGGCAAAAAGTCGCTCGAGCTATTGAGGTGCCTAGGACACCGATGGATCACAATCCAATCGAGGCATAGGTGCAACTATATGTGGAATGTGCCTTAGAAGTAAGATATCATTAAGTTTTGGGAAACATACGACGGTTTTCCAGGCTGAATTGTTTGCAGTCGCAGCCTACGAAGAGGAAATACAGAAAGTCGGCTGCGCAAACCAAAAAATTAACAACATAATGAGTGATAGTCAGGCGGCTATTAGAGCTATTATGAGTCCATCTACCAGGTCTAAACTGGTGAAAAATTGTAAACAGGTCCTCAATAGACTGGCACAAGATAATATTGTGTCACTGATATGGGTGCCAGGATATGAAATTTAAGGTAATGAAATAGCCGACGAACTGACCAAGGAAGGTTCTAAAAGCAACTTCATAGAACCAGAACCTGTATGTGGAATCGCCAAGAATTCCCCTAGAAGGAAGATCTAGTTATCGCTAGAAAGAGAACATGAAAAATGGAGGCTAACGGAAGGTCAACTCCATACTAAGACACTACTAGAGGAGCTGGACGCAAGGCTTTCAACCAACCTAATTCGTAGTAATAAATAATATATTTAAACTATTACCGGCTTGATAACCGGACACTGTCCTTCAAGGAAGCATCTGTACAGCATAGGCGAGCTTTGGCGTAGGAGATGTGAAAAACAAGAAGAGACTTTCATGTATTATGCATGTGTGGGGAACAGAAGGGACAGAAACATTTCGGAAGAGATGTATTGGATCCTACGAGCGTACTCAAATTTCCCCTGAAGAGGATGATGGTTTTTATCACGGCCACAAGAATAACAGAGTGGGACTGAGAGATCTATTAGCGGTGCTACAAAAAGCACCGTGCTCATGTGCCTGGACTTACTAGCGTACAACCCAAAGAATTAGATAGGTTGGATGGTGGAAAGGCTTAAGCAATGGGCGGGATAAAGAAAGACGGGCGAATTTTCCTGAAAATGAGTTACAGGGCATAATGCAAAGGTGTCTTAAAAACAACGAAAATACTGTATATGCCATATCTACATCAAATTCACCGTGGAAACAAGCAAACTGAACAACGTGGGAAGTGGCGATACCCTATTTCAATTTATTCTCTTCTCGTAGTCAATGATTTGTGAATGAAACTAAAATATTATTTTACTTTTATTATATATCTGCTATCATCTCTTTTCTTAACTTCATGCCTGGTTGTTTCTTAATACATTTAAGGTATGTAGTACGCCCACTGTCTAATAAAACGTGATAGGGGTATACACGGTGATTGAAACTGTAACTGCCCCGTACTGGTGTTTAGTTACCTCGCTTCCACGGTGCACACCATTATTTTATTGAATAACAAATATCGAAATAAGAATTAGACAAGACCGACTAGATTAGATTACTAATCTAGCTAAGCAAAACAAAAATAAATTCCTATTATAGTTTTGTTTCCTCGGGCGATTCGGTTCTGATAGTTTCTTCGATAATCAATCAAATAAACACGAAAAGTATTTCCTTTGGAGACTGTGATTAAGTAAAAACTTAAAAAATCGTATCCTCATATGTATTTCGACGACTAAGTTGTCTTCCTCAGTAGGAAAAACCAATAATCACAGTGTTGAATATGGGACACAGTAAAACTAAAGCAACATTGTGATTATTGATTGATGATTGATTATTGGTACCTACTGAGATAAAACCAACAATTACAGTGTTGTGTTTGACCGTGCCCCTTACGGAGGATGACAGCGAAATACGTATTTAGGATACGATTATTAATTGTAGTAAGGGGTGTTATACCTTTTTTAAAATACTACAAAACCGTTAGTAGTTTCGTCGCTACATTTTTTAAATGACTAGATAAACTGAAAAAACTAATACGGACCATATTTTTTAGCCCGAAACTACTATATTTAGTAGATGTAGCCGTAGAGGGCGCGCTTATTCAATTTCATTTGTTTTTATTTAATTTTACTTCTATCATATAAATGTTTTATGCATATGATTCGCTGCTCGATTAACGAACTCTACATCATCATTAGAGTTTCCATTTTTGTCCGTACAACAAAGTCGATCGCGCCTACCGATACATGAATTTATACAAAATAATACAAATATGTATAAAAAACAAATTTGTATCTGTATATACATGGACACACAGTACGTCTTTACGAGCGTTTGCTTCAACCACCAGACGCATGCGTTTCTGTCTAACGACTTCATCAATGGAGGATTTACGAAGACAAACGACTGTAGTACACTTTGCGGTCATGTAGCAAATTTTGTTCAGATGACACCAGATAACCTCATGACATCTGACGGACAAAACCGACTACGCCGATGCAAAGTATTTCTTCTCGAATAGAGGAAAAGAAAAATACGCATATTACTGCGAGTCCATTAACGCATCGCTAGGTGGCGTAATATACCAAAAACAATTTGTCTTTGGTACATGAATGTATATACGAGAGATTTCTTTTTAGTGTTGCATATAGTTATAAACTCAAACAGTGGATCGACTCAAAGTGCTTTATTGCTTGTAAAAATACGAAACCCAACCCACCCCACAAAATACACGACAATCTACTCGCAAAACATTAAAAAATTACTGTCAAATAAAAACAAATTTCATTGTTTTTAAAAACATGGTCATTCTAGATTTTTTTCAGTGTTTCCATCGTATTTCTATTCTTTGTTAAAAATTTAATGACCACTCGGTATTCAATTTTTGTTTTTGAGATATGGTCATGATTGATATTTACGATGTAGGCCTAGGTATGGCACAACACACTTTCAACATGTTGAACATGTAAAGGTGTCTCAAAATATTTTTCTATTTTGTTTTGACTGTTACGCGCCAAACACAGATAGCGGAGGAATGGGTGTGGTGACATACGCTTGACGGGCTTGTTTAGTTTAGTAGCGATGGATCGTTTCACGAGACCGCAGCGCGCATTTTGCGTCCGAGCGTTTTATAAAAATAACGATTCTTACATTGTTGTTCGACGTCTTTACCGCACACATTTTAATTTAAGGGCCATGAGAAATGTGCCAAGTACGAATTTAATCAAGCATTGTGTGTGTAAGTTTGAAGAGACTGGAAACACAATGCCGAATAAATCAACTGGGCGAAACATAAATGTAGACTGCGCTCGCCAGTCTGTTATGGATGACTAAGATCTACATTTCCACCCCTACAAGATTGTTGTTGTGTAAGAGATGAAGCCCGATGATCCCGCTAACCGGGTCGAATTCCGCAGGACAATGAGAAATCGCTTTAGGAGCTTTAATAACATATGGTTCTCTGATGAATCCAATTTTCACATCAACAGACACGTGTATAAACAAAATTGTAGATATTGGGTTTCCGATAATCTGCTGGAACTCCATCAGAAACCATTACATTCGCCTAAGGTTATCGTTTGGGCTGCCATATCAAATCAAGGAATTATCGGGCCATACTTTTTTGAGGATAACCGCGGTCGCGCTTAGTCTATTAGTTCCGATCCATATTGCCATATAATCCGGACTTTTTTGATTCCAGAACTACAAAACCAGATTGGCTACAACCGCAATACAAGATGAAGCCACTTCCCACGTCATAAATGACACGTTAGCTGCTCTTGACAATTTATTCCATGAAAAGTAATTAGTTGCCGAGGAAACATCAACTTTCATCGAGGAGTCCAGATTTATCGCCTGCTGATTTTTTTCTATGGAGTTACTTAAAAAGTAAAATTTACAACAAATTACCAGTGATGTAGTGGTGCGGGAACGCGTGGGAACGGCGTTCCCACACTGGTTTTTCACAGTGAAGAAATTATAAATTTATTGATAAATACTGATTTCATATGAAATGATTGTTGTATATAATAAAACAATACTTAAGAAACATTTGTAAACTCGATTGATGTTGATCTTAAATGATAATATGAATTTGCATTGTAATCTGATTTAAATATAACCTTGCTTGCATTTTGTACTGTGCACAGGATATTGTAGACAGCGATTCGGGAGTTCACCGAGCTGGTGACTGCTCCACCCCAGTCTTGCATCAGGCATTCATGTGGTGACATGTCCGTCTTCAATATCTTGTCATTGTGCGTTACGCTAGATCAGTTCGGTTACGCTTTACATTGTTTTGTCTCTAGCCGCTGTTAATTGTTAAAAATAAATAATCAGACGAACTGGAGGGTAAACGCAGTTAGTGTCAGTGAAATTATTCAGAGGATTATGGAATCGTCGAAGATAAATCAAAAAACACTTCTGTCGTTCTTCACTAAACAACATTTAAACGAGGATCCAGATGCATCGGCTTCAGGTTCAGGGACGAATTCTATTCCTCTCCCCGTGACTTCAGATGATAAAAGTGGTTTACCGGCAACAGCTGTAAGTTCTTCTTGTGTAAGTTCATCTTCAGCAACACCTGATATTGAAAATGTATCAAAATTGCCTTCTATATGGTCTAGCGATATGTGGGAATGCAAAAAAGAAGCGTTCCCTTGGTTAGATTGCAAAAATGGTTCATTAGGCCATGTATTATGAAGCAACGTTTCTCATCTAGGTGCTTTCAAGAAGGAACGTAGCTCAATTTCTAAAGAATGGAGTACATTTACAATCACATTCAGTGGGTCAAATAAGTCTGCCCAACTTACTTCTTTAAGAAAAAAGATTTTCCTACACAAACAATCAGCAGGCCACTTGACAGCTGAGACCATATCTGCTAAGGCGGATAAGGAAACTATTGAAAATGTTTGTGATAAAATGAACATGTCCAACCTCGAATCTACCATAAAAATATTTAGATCAGCTTACTAGTTGGCAAGAAATGATAGACCTTTTTCTGACCATTCCGAACTTTTGGAACTTCAGAAAATGAATGGTGTGGACATTGGTGTAGGATTACACTATAGATTTAGTGCAACTGAAATCATTAACCACATTTCTGATGAGATGAAAAAACGAATTACTCATCAGATTAAAAGCATTTCAGGTAAAATTTCAATTTTGATTGACGAATCTACAAGCTTGAGTGATAAATCTACTTTGATCATTTATTTAAAATGTGAAACCAGCAAAGATCTTCCACCAAATGTCTTATTCTTAGACCTGATTGAATTGCCTAATCAAACTGCTGATTCTATTTTTGAAGCCCTTTTAGGTTGTTTGAAAAAGTATGGGTTTGATCATGAGTACCTAAAAGAGAATTTAGTTGCATTTGCCTGTGATGGTGCTAGTGTCATGTTAGGGAAAAAATCTGGCGTCGTAGAAAAGCTACTACGGGGATTTCCAAAAATTGTTCCATGGCACTGTATGAACCAGAGGATAGAGTTAGCTGTAAGTGGTTCGATCAGTGATGTGGGAGCTGTTAACCACTTTCAAATTTTTATGGATAAGCTATACACTCTTTATAGCAAATCACCTAAAAACCAACGAGAACTAGCCGAGTGTGCTAGTGAACTTGATTTGGAGCTAAACAAAATTGGTCGTATTTTGGGTACGAGATGGGTATCCAGTTCCTTTAAAACAGTTACGGCCGTTTGGTATAGCTATCAAGCTTTGCATTCTCACTTTAAGAAGGCCCAAGAAGACGTCAAGAACAGAACTACAACTGAACGAGCGATGTACAGAGGATTGATTAAACGTCTGACATCAACTCAATTTCTGTCAGATTTGGCGATCATGTATGACATATTAGCAGAATTGTCGATAGTTTCAGAATGTCTTCAAAACAGACAAACAACTGTAGTTTATGCAGACAAACTCATTAAAAGGTCAATTGCTTTTTTCGAGCGCCTTAAAGAGAAACCTGGCACTAAGAGCCTTGGGGCCAAAAGAGCTGCAATCGAGAGTAACTTTTGTGGTGTCCCCTTAACAAGTAGTAGCAAAATAACTGCTATTAATGACCAACAGTTGCTATCAAGTGTCATTAACAACCTTAATAGAAGGCTTTTTACCACTAGAAGCAGCAACGAACCATCAACAGGGACTAGCAATCACGAAAAAGAATATATTTCACTTCTTTCAGAATTGCAAGTGCTTGAAAGCAAAAGCTGGCCACCGGAAAAATCCGTTGGATATGGAGAAAAAGAAGTCGAAAAGCTCTGTGCAAGATTCAGGTTGAATTTAAACAAAACTAAAAACAGTTTTAGAGATTATTTAGAAAATAGCATGGTCATTCCAAAGGACTTAAACCCACTGATGAATTGCTACAAACTCATTCCATGCAGTTCATCAGAGTGTGAACGGGGTTTTAGCCATATGAATCTGATAATATCGCCAACTAGAACAAGACTGACCATCGAGCACATATCAGCTCTAATGTTCATCAAGTTGAATGGCCCAAATATCCGGACATGGAAACCAGAGCATTACGTCAGGACATGGTTACGACGACACCGCACAGCTGATGACACAAGAACTCGAATAGGTAAACACCAACCTGGCAAAGAAGAAGAAGACGCATTTGCGGATTATTTGTAAATGGTTGATTATACTTCCTTGGAATATGTTAAATTTAAAAATGAAGTTATGATAGTAAGGTTAGTTTTATCTATATAAAAATAGTTGAATAAAACTATTTCATGATGTATTGTAAAATAATAAATTAAGTCTATAAAAATAAGATTAATATTTCTTTATTTTATTTTTCCTATGATTATCTATATTATTTAATAAATTCGTGAAGACTCGGCGTTATTCAGCGTGCTCAGATACATTCTATGTTCTTAGCTATTATAGGCATTCTAGGAAAACATATAAATACGAATTTCTTTATAATTTGACAAATATATTTATTTAGCGTTCCCACACTGGAAAATTTGCCACTACACCACTGCCCATTGCCACCCAACTTAAATGTTTTAAAGCAAAGAATCACAGACGAAATCAACGCAATTCCAAGAACAATGCTCCAGCGAGTGATTGAAAATTTCGATTTCACCCTAAATGAGTATGAAGAAGTTGTTTTTCAAATATAAAATTCAAAAACTGCTCTTTAATTTATCAATAATTAAACTAATTGTGGTGTTTTATTTTTAAGTATCGAAAACGAAAAACATTCTGAAACACCTTCATAAGCCTGTCATATAGGGATTACCTTGTACCATTCCCTATTTTTGATTTTGATTAAAATCAAGCAATTAAAATTAATTGGCAATTTGGAAAATATAACGCTTATCTCCGCGAAAGACGCAGTTACTTGCAATTCCAAGTAAAAGCCTCGTAATTCAAATCTCTGATATCCGCTATATGTCTTTTATTTGATATTCCTTGATAAAGTGTATTGTAATTAAATTCAATGAAATACATTTAGTCATTGTTGATAAGCAGATTGTTTTAATTACATCAGTTTTATTTCTTCGCGTTCAAAGGATTTTTAATGTAAATTTCATGTAAATTAACTGCATAAATATGAAACATATTTTAAGATTCCTGGCATGCGGAAGTATAAACACATGAAGTACGCGTATATTACATAAATTTCCGTTTTGTATATAAAAAAGAAACCTAGTATAACATAAAGATTTTTGATTATTACCCCACATAATAAATTTCGATTAAAGTACACCTTTTTGCAATAAACAAATAATCCCTAATTTTTTATAAATTTAAATATTTTAGTAATATTTTTTTAAATTTACCTAAATTAAATATACCAGCTGCAGGTCTTGTCTAAAACAACATTTACTAGTTTTTGTATCAATAAAAAGTACAATTATGACTAGAGTTACGATATTTCATCCCGTGCATACAAAGTAAAAAATATAATTGATGTAACCCAAATATGCAAAGCGCCTATTTTGCATATATTACATATTATATAATTTTTTTAAATATTTGCATATATCCTTAGTAAATAGCATATTTTGCATAATTGAAGTAATTTTGATATAGATCTGTTTCAAGATAAACAATTTTATAAATCTTCCAGTTCGAAGTAATTTATTTTATTATTTTTGCAGTCTCAACAAAAAAAAATTATGAGGTACAAGAGTATGGGTATTCCCAGTCTTAAATTCAGAGAATTCAAAATAGGTCGTTTTAAACCGTTAATAAAGGTTTTATTGTACCTATATTTACATAAGTAGGTAAATAATAAATGGATTTCTGAATTTTGTTTCTGATTGTGCTTTTGAAGAGATAACATCGATTTCTGTTTTGTAGTGTTGTGGTATTTTATTTATTTTTATTAGTAAAATACCAAAGTCAGTAGAGCGACAGTGTGGGTTAAGGCATATAAAGAACTACGTATAGATATGGGAAAAGTTACTGTTCTGCGTGCGTTAAAATTGTAAGTATAATTTTTAAATATTCAATATAGAGGGGGTGGTGCAAAATCGGTCGATATCTGTTATTTTTTTATATACAAAAAAAATGTAAAAGCAAGTTACATTCTTTTTGAGGGAATACACAATGAAAATACAGAGAAATAAATAGGGCGTTTCAGTTTTGCCTCGCGTGTAATGTACGAAGACGACGGGTCACTATTTGAAAACACTTACTCTTTGTTGGTTTAGCTTGGTTAAATAACTTTAGCACTAAGTTATATGCTTCCACTGTAATGGACTAGTTGGGATTAATAATACATTTTCTTTACCAAGTAATATTATCTAATAAGTTACTTTATTAAACAATTCAAATACATAATTATAACTACTAACTATTATTATTCTTATTATTACTATTACTATCAAATATTGTATTGCATACTGCATGAACTGTTATACTTATTGTGTAGTTAATATGTACATCTCTATGCGAGTTCGAATATGATTGATTAGAAATCGTATATACAAAAAGGATTTAAGTATATCTAGGGGGGCGTCGGGTAATTGTGCGCACTTAAGGCTAAACTGCTATATTTTCTAAATTAAACAAATTTAGATTTCCAGATTTTGTGCCAAGATACTTTAAGTATTTAGCTATAATAATCCGCTTTAGATTTTTTGTAAAAATTTATATGGTGGTAGTGAAAAATAATATAAAAAAAGTAGCACTGCGCACAATTACCTGCCGTCTAATGGTGCGCACGTGGAGGTTAATTGTGCGCATTCATACAATTGACTAAAAACAAAAAAAAAACCTTGAAAAAGGAAATTAGTTATGATTTTTTATTAACAAACTTTATTAAACATTATATGTATTATTATCCTTGTAAATTAAACTGTATAAAAAATAAAGTTTTGGTGTAACTAAACATAATTTCTCGAAAATTTAAATTTTTCTAAAACAAAAATAAATAAAATTTTATGTATCGCACAAATCGCAAACATATCCTTCAGGACCATCCTCTCCCGTACACAGTGAATGTGCCCATTTCTTATAAATCGAGCATTTGAACCACATTTCATCTTTTATACTGCCTTCACCACAAATAATGCAAATCTCGTTGTCTGACTCGATATCGTCTACTACATCATCATCACATACTGCAGTCTCCGAAATATCTTCTGATTCACTGTTTTCGAAGACCTTTTCTTTTTGGTCCTTTTTTGCGGTCGTTTTTAATTTTACTGTGACTTTTTCTTTCTTTTTCTGCTAAGTGCTTTTGCCTGTCTGCTTTTTAAGCTTCCGCTTCTTACAATTTTTCTCTGTTTGGTGTTTCTGTCAATATCTCAGACTTTTGCTTCTTGCGAACACGTGACTTATTGACTGTAAATGGTTGCGGGAGTGGACTCAACTCTTCAAAACTAACAGATGTACCAGGAACAGGAACTTCAAGTCTCTTAAAAGATCCAACACAGCCTGAAGAAGTAGAAGGTGACTCATCATCAGTCACAATTGGAAGATGATGAGAAGCTGCTAGAAAATCTTCATCAGTAAATTTATCTGGCTGGTAGGGCCATATTCCTGTTGCGTCAAATCCTGATTGGGCTTTATTCATTGTAGCAACAAGAGTATAGGCTTTATTGAATCTTTCTGCTAAATCGTATTGTGTAATTCTTTCTGCCATTGTTAGGTAATAGTCACGTTGTCTGTGGAGTGCTGATTTTAATGGGCCGTAAAAACTTACAACTAGCGGCTGCAGCCTGTGTGATGTATGAGGCGGTATTGTGAGGAGCATAATACCGTGTTCTTTGCAGTAATCAAAAATTGCTAAGGAAATGTGACTGGAATGGTTGTCTAACAATAGTAGAACTGGTTGCTCTCGTGAAGGCTTCACGGTCTTCTTGAAGTGTTCCAACCACTGGTAAAAAAGGTCATCGTTGCTCCAGCCGCTTTTAGAACAAGAATAAATTGCATTAGATGGTCCATTTTTTGTTAAAGTATTTATCATTCTGCTCCGGGGAAATATAAACATTGGCGGAACATAGCAGGTGCCCGAGGCGTTGAAACAGCAAATAACAGTAACTGTTTTTCCCCTTTCACCCGATGTTTTAGCGCCAAGTTGCTTAACACCTTTGGGTCCTAGTCTTTTGCAAGGCTTTTGGACTGTGGAAATCCCGGTTTCATCCACATTGTAAATAGCATCTTCTTTAAATTTGAATTTGTCATACATTTTTTTTAGGCTTTCAATAAAAGTGGTAACCTGCTGTTTATTGAAAGCCGAAATTATATTTACACTAGTCGGTTCTGGGGTTCGCAATGTAATTTCGGGATGTCTTTTGAGAAAATCATAATACCAGTCATTACCGGCCATTTTGGATTGTTGGTTAAAATTATGTTTTATGTTGTTTGCATTCACGTAACAAAATGCTAATTTCCTCAGTTGAGTTTTCATCAAGCCATGATACAATTTTGCCAATTTAAGAACGTGATTTTTCAATTCATTTTCTTGAAGAGCCGAAAAAACGCAGTACCTTCCTAAATGTGGTGCTACTACGTGGTGTCCATTTTCAAGGGCTTTTTTGCTTTTTCTAATCGAGGATTCTGGTATATCAAATTTTCTGCCAATCTCCCGGATAGAACCTCCCTTTGCAACAAAAGTTAAAGCCTTTTTCATAGTCCCAGTATCCCATTGCGCTTTTGTTGTTTTGCGTTGGTACTTTGGCATCTGAAGTAATGGAAAACAATATTGAAAACACGTTATAAAGTGGTGGCAAATAGTTCTATTACACGTCGGGTAATCGTGCGCAATGTTGGGTAATGGTGCGCAACTGCGCACAGTTAACCGACAGTGATGTTTCTACGTCCACCTTCAAAAATAATGGAAAAACATTCTTCAACTGGGATAAAAGCATAACAGTATTGAGAGAATGTATTAGGCATAGTATAGATACAATTAGAAATAAAAAAACAATGAAAAACAAAACACTTACGTCTTATTTACTGCAGAGCGTAAATTACAAAAAAACTCTTGAAAACACTAAAGCGGCCATAATGATCATGAAGAGTCGACAATGCAGGTAACTCCCTATATACTCCCTAAGACGAACAGGAGATGGCGCACGACTAATAATTTTTAATTTATATTACACGTGGTTTGAGATCAGGGGATGCGCACAATTAGCCGCTGCGCACAATTACCCGACTCCCCCCTATACGTTTATGCACGTATAACGCTTTTGTTACAATTGAAAACAGACATGTAAAATACATATCTGTAACTGTACACATGGACAATACACCTCGTATTTTCAACATTTACTTCTGCTTAAGACACGTGTTTCTGCCATTACTATTAGGCGTCATCAGTTAAGCTAGTGAAGCAATGTAATACAAATGATGCAAATCTTTATGAATAGATTTGTATCTGTATATAACATTAAGCCGAAATCCCCTACCAGATAAAGCAAATTTCATCCTGTAAGGTGGCACTTATTTAATAAGTGACATCTGACGGACGAAAGAGACTTTGACGAAAAAAGGCGACCTTTTCGTTCGACCAGCTATGCTGATACGAAGAACGAAAAAAATACGGGTAGTCAATTAACAACGAGCCATATGGCAGTAAATATACAAAAAGGTTTTAAGTATATCTATACGTTTATGCACGTATAACGCTTTTGTTACAATTGAAACAGACATGTAAAATACATATCTGTAACTGTACACATGGACAATACACCTCATATTTTCAACATTTACTTCTGCTTAAGACATGTGTTTCTACCATTACTATTAGGGTCATCAGTTAAGCTAGTGTATCAGCATAGCTGGTCGAACGAAAAGGTCGCCTTTTTTCGGCAAAGTCTCTTTCGTCCGTCAGATGTCACTTATTAAATAAGTGCCACCTTACAGGATGAAATTTGCTTTATCTGGTAGGGGATTTCGGCTTAATGTTATATACAGATACAAATCTATTCATAAAGATTTGTATAATTTGTATTACATTGCTTCACTAGCTTAACTGATGACGCCTAATAGCAATGGCAGAAACGCGTGCCTTAAAGAAGTAAATGTTGAAAATACGAGGTGTATTGTCCATGTGTACAGTTACAGATATGTATTTTACATGTCTGTTTCAATTGTAGAAATCGTATCTTAATTTTCTTTCTCTCTTAAATAGGTATAAAACAATCATTAAACCACTTCTGCAACACCGGTAACCCATGACTTTTTATTAGCTCGCCAAAAACGGGTAACTGATTTTTATTTTTTCCCTTCGATGCTCGCGTATTTAGGGACCGATATTATCATCGGCTTTATCTGAATATCACCTGAGGCACTTGCACACAAGAGGAGAGAAACTCAATCTTTTGCCACCTTGAAACCTGAAGCTAACCGTTTTGTTTTGGATGGTCCTATTCGACATTCTCTTCCAAAACAATCTCGTCTCATCCTTATTAAACACCTGTTGTGGTAGATATCCTCCTTCTTGAATTATTTTTTTTAAGTTCTTCGCGAAATTTTTTTATTGCCTCATGGTCAGCAGATCTTATATTATGCAAATTATGCCTTTTCTTGAAATTTTCAAACCAACCTTTGCTGGCCTGGAAGTCCAACAATGAATCAGAACCTTTATTTATAGAATCAAATATTTTTTAACCTTAGCTCTTATCCAAGCAGAACTGATCGGAAGCTGCTTCTGAGATATTTCCTCCAACCAAACGCTTAAAGCATTTTCTGTCTCTTCAAGAGATTTATTTTGCACTTGAGAAATAATTTTCGCGCTAGCAGGAGCACTAGCCGCGAGACTCGCTAATAATCAAATCCAAAGATCGCGAATGTGGAATTCGTCCGCATTTTAATCATAGCGAATGATCGAAACCGCGAATGTTGAGGGATTACTGTATTAAAGTGTGGATTCCTTTGCTTCACCCCTGACCTACTCGCAATAAAAAATTGCCAAATATCTTACTTTTATTTTTCAACATAGTCTCCATTAAGGTTAACACATTTTTCCTATCGATGTTCTCGCATCTTTAATGCTTCTCGAAAAAAAGACCTCTGCAAACCACTGATTTACCGCACATACTACATCATTATCTGACGGAAATCGTTTACCACTCAAGTGTTCAAGTTGGAATCAGTCGATAATCGCTGGATGCCAAATCTGACGAATATGGCGGATGTTCAACTAATTCGAAGATTGCTTGAGCTATTCCAGCTGTTGCAATGGCGGACCTATGACTGTGTGCGTTATCTGACGCAAGAGAACATCTTTGCGCAACTGCCTCGACGTTTTTCTTTTATTAATTTACGTAATTTGGGAATTAAATTATCATAATAAGCACCTCTAATTGTGACGCCTTTTCGCAAGAAATCTACTAGAATTACGCCTTCAACATCCCAAAATACGTGTCCACTCCTTACTCTATATTTTGGTCTCTTCATCATAGTGATGTATCCAGAACTCATCCATTGTCACTAATCTTACAAGAAAATTTTCTTTGTCATGTCTATACCGCGTTAAAAAACGACTGCAAATGTCTTTTCGCGTTTGCTTGTGTGCATCGGTTAACATTCGTGGTACCCATCTTGTAGACGATTTTTTAATGTTCAATTCTAATAGTCACACATCGATCTTGCCGCACATCATTCAACGCGAAGCTTTGACAATAATCAGTAACGCGCCAAGTATCTTCGGCGCCGTCGTGCGAAATACTGATAGGCGCCTTTACCCTATATGTTCCCTATATGAGCCAAAATTACCAGCCACTCTCCCACAGTTCAACATTGAAATTTATGACGAACTCTTTAGACTTGTTAGTACTGGTAGGTATTTTTTATTTGAGGCAAACAATAGGTTCACATACAAAAAAATATTATTAAAATTTTTATTGCACACTGAAACAACATTAACAAAATAAAAAACAGTATTCCAAATTATTAAAAAACAAAAGGTCAAATAAAATATTTTTAGAGTGCTCGTGTTTTTAAATAGATAAACGTGAAGGAAAACAACGGAAATGTCTTATAGAAATTGGACTTTTCTAGCTTTACTTTTGGCAAATTCATTAATAAGATTTTCAATATTCAGCTGCTTTAAAAACTCAGACTTTATAGAAATGATAGCAAGATTTTCTAGCCGCTCCTGGCCCATTCTAGATCGTAAGTAATCCTTAATTAACTTTAATTTAGAAAATGATCTTTCGGCTGTAGCTACAGAAATTGGTATAGTTAACAATATACGTAATGCAATTGTAATGTTTGGGAATGAGTGGGTTAAGTTATTTATTGTAATGAAATTGAGTGTTTCTACTACCGAGTCACATTTTTGTCGCAATTTTGCAGAAATTGCAATTCATGTAAAAGTTCTGTTCCGTCTATATCTTTTTCCTTTCGATTTTTGTCAGTTAAAGCTTCTTCAAGTTTTTTACAAAAATTAAATTGTTCTTGGTCAGAATACTTGCCAAAATCCTCAATATTCCACAAAAATTTGAAAACATCAGAATGAGAGGATAGCAGTTCAAATCTTTCATTTACAGATGAAAGAGTAATGTCTAGCATTTCAAAAAAAACAATTGACTTTGAATTTTAATTCTTGGTTTTCAATTGGCTGATCTTCACTTTGGTAGGAAAATTGTTTTTTTTTATTTTTCGTGGCCTTAAAATTTCTGAACATTTGAATATCGCATCTACTTCCAAGCAAGATGCTAATTCTTTGGCATCTACAAGCAAGTCACTGAAGCCTTTATCTGATCGATATTCCTTTAAAAAGGTATTTAGGTTGTTCAAACTTTCGCAAGCCTGTGAAATATTGAATTTTTTAGTTTGCAGGATCTTGGTAACAACATCAACTTTACTTAGTATCTTGTACCACAACACTAACATACATACAAACTCATAATTTTTAATTTTTTTAACTATAGAAATAGCCAGATGTTTTGTAGTGTTATCAAAATTATTTCCAGACAAAACTTCATAAAAAGCATCGTAAATTTCGCCTAACTGGAATCTTAGAGGGGTTACTGCATCAATTCTGCTAGACCATCTTGTTTCTGATAAAGGTTTTAACGTTAAGTTTGAAATGTTACTTTTCAAAACAGACCACCGATTGGTTGAAGCAGAAAAAAAATTATATACCTCTTGAACAGTTGAGAAAAAATTTATACTAAACATATTGGATTTCACAGCGTCGTTTATGATAAGGTTTAAACTGTGATTACAGCAAGGTACAAATATTGCTCGTGAATTAATGTCTAAAATTCTTTTTTGTACACCTTGATGTTTACCCTTCATATTCGCGCCATTGTCGTATCCTTGCCCGCGTATGTTATAAATTTCTAAACCATAATTTTCTAAAGTTTTCAGTAAAAAGTTGGTTAAACCTTCACCTGTTGTATCATTTACAGGACGGAATGTTAAAAAACGTTCTTCGACACTAAATTCATTGTTTTTTAAATTAACGTATCTTATGCAAACAGAAATTTGCTCCTGGTGGCTCACATCGGGAGTACAATCAAGTAATATAGAAAAATACTTTGCTTTTTTAACTTCATTTAAAATTTTGTTTCTTATATTATCACCTATTAATTTAATCGTTTCGTTTTGAATTTTATCTCCAAGATGAAATGGCATATTTCTTTGAGATCTATTAATATGTACAGACATCACTGGGTCAAATTTTGCTATCATTTCTATACATTTCAAAAAATTTCCATTATTTCTTTGAAATAATTTATTATTAGGACAACGAAAAGCCAAGTTTTGTTCAGCCAAAAATTGAATTGTATAAATTATTCTTTCAATGACACTGCGCCAGTGTTTAGTTTCACATTTTAATAAATTTTGCATTTCGGAATCTACGGTTCGATTAGTTTTTAATCTTTCTAATAAATCTGACCAAGAACGTAAATTTTGAAAGTGAGATTTACTTTTTTCGTGATTTTTCAAATGTTCGCTTAAGTGATGCCAATCACAGAAACCGTCTTGGTTACTTAATTTAGTATTTTTAGTCAATGGATTATTGGTGTCACTGAATATTTTACAACAAAAACAGAAAACTACATTTTTCTTAATAGAATAGAGTAACCAATCTCGCTGAACCTTTTCACCATTTGACAAAATTCGAGTGAAATATATATCAGAAAACTTCCGTCCATTTTTGTCTTTAGGATACATAGTTTTATTTTGATAATACATAGGACCTTTTTCGACTAGTTCTTGCACCTGGGTTGGAGATAATATACTCGGCCAAAGACCTGGATCGTTAGAGAGGGGCGAATACGCGTCTTCGGATGATTCGTCTTGCTTACTCGAACATGATGGTACCGACTGAAACGCATCAGAACCTGAATCTATCGGATCCTCATCCTCATTGGCTTGCTTCTCTAATTCTGATGGCAACTTTGATGTTGATGGAAATGGAAAACCACTGTTATCAGTAGAAGTACTGTCTTGAAAATGTGTGAGCTTCCGAAAAAAGTTGGTAACTTTTAAATTGCTCTTCTCCAAGTCTTCCTCCCGTTTTCGCTTGTTAAGCAAGTTTTGATAACCAGATAATTTCTTTTTTTCTTCTCTGGCCATCTAAATAAAATCACTAAGAATTAGGAAACACAAAGTTTTATTTGTTTTATATAAAAAATTGTTCAAAAAAATTCGAAATTTAAATTTTGTAATTACTGTAATGCCAAATTTCGTTAAGTTAAATATTTATAGAAATTAGGTAAACTGAATGTATAGTTAAAACTATGTAAGTTTTTTAAAGTTGAATAAAGCATTATTATAATTATTATTACTATATAAAGCTGAATTCACTTAATCACTTACCTTATTTTTTAATTATTTTTCACAATCACTATATTATCAAATCAGGACTTACTATATACATATATTTGGTACGCTCTTACGGCTCACGCGCCTACGACAACGATAAGTTAATAAACCTGCACCGACTGCGAAAGCGTTTAAATACACCCAAAATTTTGCAAGTTTAAACCTGCAGCCAGATTCTGTAAGCTCGATATCGACCATATACATAATACCTACTAATACACGGCGTACTTGTTATATATGCAATGGTTCTTGAATGAAGCCGAAAAAAGTCTGTATTCATTTAATAAAATTATTACAGCATGATTATTAGCTTCTATTAAAATGCTTAAGATACCCCTTTCACCTTTTTTAATTATTAAATAATATTAATTAAGTTAAATTTATACAAAAAACAGTGTAGATGCAAATATCAAGTACATACACTCTTTGAAGTAACAATAAAATTATTGCTGTCAATGCTAAAATAATTGTAATAATTGTTTTATGTAAATTTGTTGATTTGTTGTAAACTTTTAAAAAATGTTTTTAATATTTTTAAAATTTAACTTATCACAAGTGGCCGTAGGCGCCTTTAAGGCCTTGGCGCCGTTGTGCGCTGCACGACCTTGCCCATATGGACGGTGCGTCACTGACAATAATGTGTAAAAATGGAGACAAACTCTATACAAATATATTTTAATTAATAACTATAATTAAATGAATATATTGCACCTTAATTTTCTTTGCGCTGCATAATTTTTATTTATTTTGTTTATTGTTTTTAATATTGTTAAATAAATGGGTGGAGCACCTGTTAGACAATAAAGGCAAATTATTATTATTATTATTATTATTACCTCGTATGTGTGTCAAGTAAATTTTATTTTATTTATTTTAATTACACAAACGTTAGTAACTAACTATCTTTGCTTGCTGTATTACTGCTTTCAAACAAAATTACAAGCGCTTATTTTACAGATGTTTGTGTTATCAATAATATTTATATAACTTACATACGTTTAACCCAAATTTTACCATATTGCACATGTTCCTAGATTTATACATATATTAAACCTGTCATGCTACCCTGTCAATGTTATTAAAGTCCATTAATCGAGTTTATTTAGTCTATCTTCCCTTGTTTATTATTATATAAATTTATGAAGAAATGTTTATTTTAACAGAATATGAGTTAACCATAAATTCTAACATCAAAATATTTAATCTTATATTAAAAAAATAAGCCTTAATGAAGTAAAAATATATATTTACAAAATATTTTCTACTAGTTGCAAATTGTTATTGTTAAAGTCTGTGCGATTTAATATAAAACAAATAAGAACTAAATCTTAAATAAGCAAAACGATTTATTCAATAAATTATATAGAATTTATTATTATTAAGAATGTAGTAATATTCGAATATTTTAATTATTTTTTTACAGATTTGGAAACGTATAACGGTTACATAGAACGAAATAGATAAAAATCTGACAATATTTTGGTTAAACTTAACGTGTTGCCTATTTTAATCTACCTATATAACGATATATTATCCTGTTAAATATAATCATTAGAATCATCATATGCCAAAAATTTTCAACCTTCAAATAAAGGAACTTCTCCATCCGGAAGACGACAAACAACCGCAAATAATAACACTTTCCCCGCCGTGCTTGACCGTAGACGATTTTTTTTTTTGGCAACAGTCTTTGAAAACAATTACCACTGAAACTGAGAGTGGTGGGTTTTGACCAGGAAGGTCCAGGTGAATTTATTATTCATGTGGACCAGAGGTTGTTGATTTAACTTGTTCAAGTTAAATTGTATTGTACAAAATTATATACGATGTAAAATAAAACAAAACAATTAATTAATTTGTTTAATCTGTAGTATATTTACTAACCGTTTACAAAAACGTGACGTGTTCGTAAATTCCCAGACTTTTTATTTTTATTTATTTCCAGGGCTTCTAAGAGATCAAATTTAAGCGATTTATTTTGTACATGTAAGATTTCAAACTCCGGATCGAATGAATGGTTTTCAGATAATAAGTGATTTAAGTAATTAGAATCTAGTTTTTTGTTATCATAACTACGTTTATGTTCTGAAATTCTAGTTTTGAAATTTCTGAAAGTTCTACCAACATAAATTTTGTCACAATTACTACCACATTTTAATTTATATACCCCTGATTTATTAACTTTTGAAGATTTGGATTTATTGTTTTTAATGAACTTGGCTAAATTGTTGTCTGTTTTAAAGCATGTATTTAGGTCTGAAGTTTCTAAACATTTTTTAAGTATTAATGTTAAGAATGCTCTCAATACCTTTTCTCGCAATTCATTTATATTATGCATTCTTTCGTGGAGATTATTGTAAACTTTTTGTTTGATATGTCCCTATAGAAAGAACCCACAATTGAATTATTTAAAATACCAGCCCATACATTTAATTTTTTTAGATATCGGGTATGTACAGGTACATTAAGGTGTCTACCGGCATAATACCATTTTATGATTTGTGTCTTTTCTTGAATTGTAAATGTTGAAATCGACTATTAATATACGCATTTAGAGAAATAAGTGTTGTACACTCGGTAAGTGTTTGTTAGGGAAAAGGGCATGTTAAATGTGTATGTGCGTCCACCACTCTGCTTCTTCCTCCACTGTTTGAAAGCAGGCAACGTTGGATATAACAAGCATACACTTTATACGCAAACAGAAATTAAAATTTATCGACTACGGTATATATGCCCAATTGAATCACTAAAAACATTGAATATCCAAGAGCACTGTAATGAACTTAAAGTTGGATATACAACAGTAATTACAATTTATGTAATCCAAAACACAAAAATAATAATGTACATATAAATATCCATTTTTAACTAAATACAATAATTTATATCAAACTTTAATTGTCTTCATTTAATGTATATACAAGGTTACCGCTGAATAGCGCCAAAGCTACACAAATCTGAAGACCACGTATAAATATCTAACTGAAAATCAAAAAAGAAACTTATTTGTAATTCATCAGAAATTTTCAAATTTTTAGGACCAAAATGTAGTTAATTTCGGTCCACCACAACTTTGTTTATTCTATATTTGCCAAAATACAGCTGTAATTCAAGCTCATTGACCTGCAAAAATCAATGAAATTCCTAAACATTGATTAGACGATACGTTAAATATAAGTTCCTATTCATAAAAATAGTAAATATTGATATTTTCATATCAAAACATTTATGCCCACACATATGGTGCTTTTATTACGATATTTTGTGGATATCAATAATAACCTTTACGTCGAATATGTCGACAAAAATATGCCGCATTAATTAAAATGTAATTAAAATTAAATAGCTTGAACGTTAAACTTCTTTTAAAAGTAAAATCATTATGTTTGTAATAAAATAAAAATCGTCATAAAACAAAAAGCTTGTGTAGCATGCCCAATGGGATATATATCTGGTTTTTAATTATTTGTGTGGAATTATTTACGTTTAATTTTTTTGTCTTTAAATTTGTGTGTGGTACTGACAAATACCGAACTGACAATACAGATAGAACAATATAACTCGTCGGTAAAGAGAATTACTGATGAATTAGAGGTAGAAACCCGTATTGCCGTCCGTATATTTAACTGCAACTCGAATAAAGAAAAATAATTTTGTCGTTACTACATGAACATTGGAGTGCGATTTTTTGTATGAAGGCATTACTCACATATACCTTTCAACTTTTCTTTTTCATTAGTGCTATACATAACTAGCATTGTATATACTCAAATCTAGCAATAGCAAGGCATTGCTGGGTTCATCTAGTATATCCTCTTCGGTCCCAGAACAAAAAATAGTCGAAAATTTTGTATTTTTTTCCATTTTCCTGGCGTGTATATGATATAAATGACATTTTAATTAACATCTATTTTTTTCAAATTATGGATTTTTCAAAAAAGGCAGTACCGTCAGCTGGACATGGGGGGTGTAGTCAAACTTTTTCAAAAACATTTAAAATTATACTTTATTTCAACTAAATATAAAATTCGAAAAATGCAAATTATGTGAAAAATGTGAATTCACTTATGACAATCATAAAAACATTGTCTGTCATACTGAATGCATAAAAATACGTCGCAAGTTTGACACTTAAAACGAGATTTACCCTTACAATCTCGTTTGCGACACCGCATAAATTTATTCTTATCTCCAACTGCACAAATTGGTAAATGTAAATTGCCACTCTTGTGTACGTCTTCATTGGGGAGTGGTTTTGGTTTACGAGCTTTTCTTCTCTGGTCCGTTAGGGGTTCCGTACTTACTCCTAGATCATTGTCGGATGAGGAAGTACTTTGTTCTGCTTCTACCAAGTCGGTTGTAACTGAAGGCACATTCTTTGCCAAGCATTCTGCAACGTAAATTCTAAATGCAAGAAAATCCTTGATGTTTTTATTTGGTTCTGTTAATGCCCTACGATCACGTCTGTATTCTATCCAAGAATTAACAAGAGCAAGATCAATAAAATGAAACATAAAACGAACAGGCCATTTTCGGGTTTTCTGTGCGATTCTGTAGTAAGCTATCATCCATTTAGGTCCACTCCTCCCATACTTGTATTGTAGGCAGTGACTACATTAGGTCTTGGAACTTGAATGTAGGTTTTTGTGCCTTTATCCCATCTTTGGGCAGACGTTATTGGATGGGATCCTTCTGAGGTTGATGCCATTAAGACCGGTTTGTTGTCACACCATTTGGTAATACATATTTTATTATCTTGTCTAACTAACTCTTGAAATGTACCTCGACCCCTTCTCATAAGCTTGTTGTCGCTAGTTAGCTTCTGTTAGCTGTAGCTACTTGCTGGTACTCGTCCTGTAAGGATTGTTCGAACAGCGTAAATTCCTCGTTCACTGCATAAATATTCCAATAACCGACAATTCGTAAAATATCGATCCATGAATAAAGTATGTCCAGGTTGCACATTTGTTGCGAGAGCTTTAACTACACTGCCACCAATTCCTAATTCCGGTTCAGGTTTTCCACCCGGCCATGTTTTTGATCCCTGATACACAATAAAATCGAGAACAAGCCCGTCAGGAGTTGCTAAGACAAAGCTTTTTAAGCCCTCTGGGTTGGGCTTGTTCTTTACGTATTGTCTAAGACTCGTTGTACCGGTAAACGGGATCATTTGTTCATCGACACTTAAATTTTTTGAATGTGGTAGACTGTTGAATTCAAACCCAACGTCCAGTAAACTGGACATTAACAAAACTACGCCTTGAGCAATCCCTTTGTAAATCAAATTGAAACAAATATCGTCAACACAATGCCAGTTGTCTAATTAACAGTTTCCAATTATAATTTGTAGAAATGTACATAAAAAAACACGAATCTTACCGTCTTTTTTACAACGATCCATTTTAACTCATAACTTCACACAATTCGTTCCAATAACAATGGCGCGACTACGTAAACATTAGTACAAAAAATGCTACGTTGCTCTATGCACGTCCAGTCCGCTGGCCGCATGGATTTAAGCGACAACGGGTTCATTGAATTTATGTAAAAAAAATAATTTTAAAGTGTCCAGCCGGCTGCACCGGTGGACCGAAGAGGATATACACTCCGCCCCAAAATTAAGAGATCTTACATTTTTTTTTTGAAAAACATTTATCTAAGCTTTCTTAACCCAGGAACATGAACGTGCAACGATGTATATAAAGGATAAAACTTATCAAGAACTTTTACCTCTAGACAAATTTATCCCCGTTTATATGTTTCCCTTATAGTTATATCAAAAAATGAAAAATAGACAGTATCCAAAAAATTATAAGAAATTGGCACTAAATTCTTATTTCATTCAAAAACCATTAAATAAACCCAGAAAGCTTATAATTTTGTTTATATACCTTTTAACAACAAAATAATGAGTTTTTTGGGTTTCTTTAATCCGGACTCTATAAGCATAGGTGTATATTTTGTTATTTCTAAAAAATATATTTTTGTAATTTACTTTGTTTCTTTTATTTCTTTCAGGACCTACTCATAACATTATCGACTTTGCTTCGCGGTTCAGTCTACGAACGCTTACGATGGACTTTTAAATTATACGACGTAAACGGCGACGGCTGTATAAGTCGCGGAGAATTATCGGAAATAGTGGTGGCCGTACACGAATTGATGGGCCGAAGGGCACATCAGGTGGAAGACGACCGTAAAGCGCGCGAACAAATAGACCGGGTGTTCAGGAAGTTGGACCTCAATCAAGACGGTGTCATCACCATAGAAGAATTCATGGAATCCTGCCTTAAAGATGACGTCATAACGAGATCACTTCAGATGTTCGATGCGGTGCTATGATGTTCGAAGTGATTTATTTAAAAAAAAGTGGACAGTAACTGGATACTGCCCGTAAATTTTATATTCAGTTGCAACTGTCAACGGTAAAGGTAACTTATTCTTTTGAGCAAGTAATCGTGTTAGTTAAAGGAAATGATTGCAGAGACGAGCTCGTATTATTAATACGCATTCTTGTGATAACACATACATACATACATACATACATACATACATACATACATACATATACATACTTAAGAAAACTGTGTATTATATATTAAATACATATATTTGTGTACTGTAGTAAAGACGAACTTAAATTAATAACTCTTGTATTAACAGTAGAAAAATGAGCAAATGTGTAAACAAAATTTTTTGTTCCAACATTTTAGACAGGCTTTTTTTACAGTCTCACAAGATATAAAGTTAATTATACGTACTTAAAATGTCATTTGTTGTTGTCTCAAATACACTGTGTTCATTAATGTTTCATATCGTCATCTTGGAAGTGTAGTGATTTTAATTTCCAAATGATATCAATCTGTAAAATAGAACTAAAAGCAGTAACTTATTTTCTATGTTCGTTTCTCTTGATCAATGGCATTTAGTTTGTTTTTTCTTTGACAATTCTTCTATTTAAAGTTGTGTCCATTTAAAGAACATACATAGAAGAGTAACTACTAATAAATTTTTAGTCAAAAGTACCTCTAGCTAATTCATTGCAAATTACTTCATTTAGGCGACATACGAAGAAATATCAGAAAATAACGAGACTGGTGCTGTAGTTTAAAAATGAAACGTTTACTTAGAAAAATTCAACTATCCTTCAAAGTACTCTGCATTCTGTGCAATACACTCGTCCCATCGTTTTGTCCACTTGTCATAAACATCTGAGAAACCATTTTTCGATTTTTGAGCTCTAAATTCGACTCATATTTTCGACCTCTCAATTCTTTCTTGACTTCAAGAAACAAACGGAAGTTAATATATAATTTCCACCACAAATTCTTCAAGTGTTCGTTGACAAATCGCAGATCTGTGGGCCAGAGCATTGTCGTGATGCAGGATCCAACCGATGTCTTGATAAGCGACCGTTTTTTCTTTAATTTTGCCTTTAAGGTTCATTGAAGTACATTACAGTACTCGTACAACATGATCATAAATAACGTCCCATTTATCAAATTATGTGCATCACTTGACCAGCGCTTTTCACAATTTTCGCCTTCTGCGGTCTTGGACTGCCTTTGTGCGGACTTGCTTTTTGCGTAGTTTGAGACTTTAATCCAGGATCGTAATGATAAAACCAACTCTCGTCACATGTAACCACATTATTTAAGAACTGTGGATTATGTTGCAGTTGCCTACAAATTGTCACTCGATTGGCCTTTTGTTCATCGGTCATCACTTTTGGAATCCATTTTGCCGCGATTTTTCGATACCCTAAATCTTCATGAAAATTGAGTGAAACCATAAGACGAATTAACAATGTCAGAAATTCGATATATGCGAATCCGACGATCATTTTGGATCAAGTCGTTAATTTCTGCAATTTTTAAATCAATCCGTGCAGTTGGTGTGGTCTTTTTATTGCGATGTTTTTTTTTTGTGGATACCAACAATAGCCTTCACGTCGAATATGTCAACAATCTTATAACTTATATGTAATTATAGTCAAATAGTTTGAACGCTAAATTTTATTTAAAATGAAATTATTATATTCATAATAAAATAAAAATCGTTAACCGTTAGCTTTATATCGGATGTATGTCGATACACGGCTCTCACAATTGTCTTATAAGGGGACCATCAAACCTGTAAATCACGGATTTTAATGCGCTTCAAATATGTTGTAGGGGTAGCTATTCTGAGTACCTGGCTTTCATGCGACAGGCCTTGGTTTTTGAGATCGATTTTGAAGTTTGTGAAAAGAACTTTGTCTACCTGTAACTTTAGGTATGTTCCAACCAAGCGAATGTAGCGCAGTGGTTAAGGTTCACTGATACCACGCTGGAGGTATCGTGTTCGATTCCTGCCGTGACTTTTGTCATGAATTTAAATGAAATGTTTTTCACGATCTCGCTCCTACGAAATTCGTGCGCTTGCAAAACAACAGCATTCATAAAATGTGCTTGGTGCCGTCAAAATTGGTGTTTTGTTTGTTTTTACGATAAATACCATTCGGAGTTCTGTTCTGCTATGGCAAGCGATAGCGAATAAGATAATTTTGTAATAATCGATTTCAAAATGAAATTACTTCGACAAAATTGAATAAGCCTCAATCATTTTCCATAACTTTAATTAATTGTTGATATTCTGTAAAATGGAAATAAAATAAAAAGAGTCACGGCCAGGAATCGAACTGATACCTTCACCGTGGTAGCTATGAAACATACATGAGTAGGTAAACCCCACCAGTTTTGTATAATACAAAGGTATTTTTAATAATATAAAATATTATTAAAAATCTGGTGTGAAGAACACAAATGCAGGTTCACTATTAATATTTTCTGTGAACGTGTCCGAATATATCCTATCCCCAGAGACGTAGATACGTATTTCACCTTTCTACAGGCTCATCGGTACGCCCCTGCTGGAGAAAGGATATTCCCAGACACATTCACAGAAAAGAACCACATCGCCCTATCACCGTAATTATCCAGACCGAGCGCAGAAGTAAATTCGGCGCTGCCTGTTGTCAGACAGCCGAAGTACCTCGCATACCGTCCACATAATTAATGTGAAGTAACGACGCTCTTCCAAAGGTTGGTACAGCCAATCTCTCTAGAAAACTGCATTTTGTTTGTGTCTTCACTCAGCGTCGTTACTTCACATTAATTATGTGGACGGTATGCGAGGTACTTCGGCTGTCTGACAACAGGCAGCGCCGAATTTACTTCTGCGCTCGGTCTGGATAATTACGGTGATAGGGCGATGTGGTTCTTTTCTGTGAATGTGTCTGGGAATATCCTTTCTCCAGCAGGGGCGTACCGATGAGCCTGTAGAAAGGTGAAATACGTATCTACGTCTCTGGGGATAGGATATTTTCGGACACGTTCACAGAAAATATTAATAGTGAACCTGCATTTGTGTTCTTCACACCAGATTTTTAATAATATTTTATATTATTAAAAATACCTTTGTATTATACAAGACTATTTTATACTGTTTCCCCATAAATTAATATTATATCGGTATATTCGATATTCGTGTAGGATGCCATTCCAAACGAATCTAGCCGCAACAAAGACTATGTCCATACTAAATGTAAATCTCAACGTTGTTTGTAGCGAATTACCTGTAGTTTTATCAACTAAATGCAAACATGTTTTCGGTATTCGATTATTTGGTTGAATAATCTTGAAGACAAAAATGAATATGTCACACTCTATGAGATTCGTGTACTATTTGTGGATTCACAAAACTAATTGTTTCATTTTAGCAAGCTACTACCCACTTCTTCTATAAATCCATTCTTCTACTGGCAAAAGGATATCGGCATCTTATGGCGTCTTGGTTTCACACCCAAAGACTGCAATTTCTATTTCGACCCATAGTTTAAAATAATTAACTAGTACGTGATTTGAAAAATTATATTTAATAGAGAGACGTTAGAAGAATTAATAAAAACGCACACTGAGATAAATACATAATATAAGATACTACAATAGTAGTAACTAATTAATATGCGATACTACAAACGTTAGTTTCTATAGCGACATCTATCGAGGTTATTAAAAAATACAACATTATTTTAGGAATTCTGTCCAGGAATAATACTAATGTATATTAAATACGCAAATCACAATGTAATAGCATAGGCTACGACATATTTGTAACGCTGGTGACGTCGAGTTGTCACATTATTTGAAACACATCACTAGCATTGAGCAATCTTGCTATAGCGTAGAGTACCGTGTATATTTGGTTGCATACCCTTGAATACAAAACATTAATAAATACCTGTAGAATTAATATCTTTCAATTTAAAATCTATTTAATAAAGGATCCAACCCGTTATATCTTATTTTCCTATAAATTAATAATTAGATTATAAACTCTTGGAATTAATGTTATTGAAATGTTGTACTAATTCTTCTCTAGAGATTACTAACCTTCATAACAAGGAGTAGTATATATCGCCTGGAAATGTGGTAAGTTAACGACACTGCTGCGCAAGACGCGTCCCCGCCAACTTTACTTCCCCTATATATTTATTTAGCATTTGATTGGAATAGGTCAGAAGTAGGTGTGGTATACACACACGTATTGCGTATGTACTCGTATTTCTATCGTATCTATCGTCGATATATCTGATCAGACTGGGCACAGACACGCCTGGCGCCTGGTGCTATAAGCCTCCCGTCTCTCTTATCTAGTGTACTGGTGGGGTATCGTTCACGTCTCCGCCATTAACTCACCACGTTTCCAGACGGTAGAATATTGATTGTTTGGTGTTGATATCCTCCTCGGTCACTTTCAATTGTTGAGATGTAATGTGCTCAATTTATAATTAACTTTACATCTTACAGATTACAAAGTAAATTTTAGAAAATAGAATATTTTTTACATGTTAATTATACTTTTGGAATGTGTTAGTTATTAGCATGTAATTAGGTTTGTATCTTTAAATGTGTAATAAAATAACTGTCATGAACATATATACCATATAAAAAAATCAGTGTTCCTAAATAGTCGAAATAGGCCTATAATTACACAAATAATATCCCTCCAAAGTGCGATCATTTTCAGTTGCTCAAATGAAGAATAAGTTATCTGACTTACTTTCTATACATATGTTTATATATGTACGCAATCGTGTCTCAAAAAAGAACAACAAATTAAAATAAAAATTAAGATCGATCTACATACTTTAATGAAACGAATGCACTTCAAAGAAAGTGCATTCTCCAAATTGGTCATTTTGTGATTTTCAAACTGTTCGCTTCTGTTATTTATTAAAATAAGGAAAATTATTTTGGAATTAAATTCTAAAGTGCCTAAATAATCTATTCAATAATAAATATGTATTATTGCACCTTCGAAAAATGTGGTTTGTTTTGAAGTATTAATTCTTACTATTGAAATGTACTTAATAATGGAAATCTATAAATTATTTATCCATAATTCAATTTCGAACTTCCGTTTTAATTCAATGTATGTAACATTGATAATAAATTAATAATTTACTAGGATATTTGGACTAATTAAGTAAAGCTCAAGTCTATCTGCCTTGTAGGATATAACTGTGGCGTCGACTTTACCTTCAACTTCCATAGTTTGATTACTTTTTTTACTTTATCCCATGTCTAATTATCTTGTAGTGTTAGACTATGGAGTTAAATTTGGTTTCTGCTTTTTATATATATGCAGTTTTATATACTGAATCATCCCATTAACTTCTTTCAATAAAGCGTCACATATTAGAAGATAAAGACAGAGCGGAAGTTTTTGCCACTTATCTAGAACAAGTCTTTTTAATCAGTTAATTCAGATGTCACCATTGTTAATGATAAAGAAGTTAAATAATATATTAATGTTCCTTGCCAAATGAATTAAATATATAATAAAGAAAAAAGAAAAGAACTGGCATAAAGAAGCTTGAGGATTTAATCTTAATTACTGGTAAAATTCTACAAATACTATCATAGATAAATAGCTCAATTCATCTAAGGAATATATTCAAAGCTATAATGAGTAATATGGAAGATTGCGTAAATAATAATGAAATCAAAACCCGTAAAAAGTAGAAGAAGTGAGCTCGTATTGACCATTAAGTTCGCTACCAATGTTGTCAAAACTTTTTGAAAAAATATATGAAACAAGCAGGTCACAAAAAGTTCTACATAAAAAGCAAAAAATTCTAGATCACCATTTTGGTTTCGGAACCTCCGAGCAAGCCGATAAGATAGTAGATAAGAACAAAAATTGTTAAAAGATATCATTCCACAGCCTTTCTTGATATCAGTCAAGCGTTTGATAAAGTATGTCACACTAGGCTGTCTTCTGTTTCCGTTTATTGACCAATACGTGATCGATTTGCGTTTGTGTTTTCTGGTCTGGTGAATTCATAAAATATATTCCTAACCTTTACTTTCTACTTTTGAAATCTTATCTCTTCTTCGTTAAATATAACAGCTAGCAATGTAAATTATATCCAATCAGATCTGAAATGTCTCAAGGGAGTGTCTTAGTGTCTGTATACAATTTATTTTTTCTCCACCGAACAGGTAACTATCGCAACATTTGCAGATGACACTGCAGTACTGTCATTACTAGACTCGGCAAAGAGGGGCATTTTCCAGTACAGCGTCGAGATCAACGTAGAGGGGATAAGCGCGCGGCACAGAAACTCAAGCGTCCGTATCAAAGAACACTTGTTCAGTATTAAAACACTGGTCGTGGTGAGTGCATGTCACATACTTAGAAAATGTCGCATTTAGGTATGTTTCGGAAACTGCGTATTTCGAAGAAACTAGAAAACGTAATAGCGAGTATACCGGATTTAGAATACGAAGGCGATAGAATTAAATGCGTAAGGTGCGACGACTATTTGACGTGTACCAGCAGGTGGAAGTGTGAACGCCACCTAGAAAGTATAAAACACTGTTCTGCAATCCGTGACAAACGATACAACGAACAATTAACATTTGATATAAATGTTTGTTTTATTATATGTAATCTACCGTTCACTTTGCTAGACCAAACAGCATTTGTCTCCTGCTGGAGCAAGTATTTCGATTATACATTACCAAGTCGGACATCGATAAGAAACGTTATGCCATCTGCTCGTGACTATGTTGAAAGAAGAATTAAAGCAGAATTGAAAGATAAAAAATTGTGGTTATGTGTGGACGAAACAACCGATCGGCAAAAAAATTCTGTGGTGAATGTCTTGGTACGCACAATGGAAGAATTTAAACCGTCATTCTCTATCTTACTTGCTTCCAGAAGAGTTGCAAAATATACTAGCGATGAAATTTTAAAAGTGGTGTTGAGCGCATTGAACAAATTTCAAGTTTCAACAAACAAACTTTTAATGTTTGTGAGTGACGGTGCCGCTAACATGCTTTCATTAGGTCGATCTCTTAAACAAGAGAGTGGCAATCTGTTAGATATAACATGTAAAATCCATGCTTTAAACCTTGTGGCGCAATTGATACCTAAATGTTATCCACGAGTAAATGCTTTAATAGCTCGTACCAAGGCAGTATTTCTAAAGTCCCCAAAACATACAAAAAAATTTCACGAACTGTGTCCTAAAGTGCCTGAAACACCACAGCCGATTACTACGCGTTGGGGAACATGGTTAGAGACTGCGTTTTACTACTGCGAACATTGATGATGTAAAGAAGGTAGTTTTACAATTCGATCCGAAACACGCCGAAGCTCTCAAGAAAATGTTTCAAGATAGTCAGGTAAAAAGTAATTTAGAAACTATTCGCAAAAACTATGAATTAGCGGAGGGAATTGAAAAATTACAAAATGATTCGATGTCGTTTGTGGATTCTGTTCAAATTGTGTATGATGTTCACTCACACCTATGTGCGGCGGAAGGCGAAAAAAATGAGTGTGTAATATGAAAATTTGAAAGTGTTATTGACAAGGATTCAGGTTTTCTCATACTAAGACAAATTTGTGAAGGTGCGTCGAAAGATCCATTAAGTTGTCACAAGTATTACTTTAAATTTGCAAATACAGTATCCTCCAGAATAAACAGTACCGAAATTAAAAAATTTTATTTTTTAAAATTTGTAATTTAAATGTTCAAAATGTTCACCATTACGACGCAAACAAGCTTTATATCGATTTTGTAAGTCACTGAACATATTTATAAAAAGTGGTTGATGTAACTGCCTGAAAAATGTTTGAATTCTTTCTCGTAGTTCTGCAATATTCTCCGGCGGATTTTCTGAGCGAAATATTTTGTCTTTCATCATGCCCCAAATGTATGCATCAGGTGGCGTCAGATCCGGTGAATAAGAAGGATATTCGAAGTCTGTTCTTCGGGAAATTATTCTATTATCAAAATGCTGACGGAGTAAGTTGAGAGTGCGCACAGCTGTATGGCTCGTTGCACCATCTTGTTGAAACCATTGTGTGCGCATCCGTAAATTTCGTGAACGGCAAAAGTTCTGTAAATCTCTCACAAAAGGTATGATAATGTTCTCTCTGTAACGTTCTTGGTTTACAGTAAGTGGATTCTGATTATCGTCTTCAATGAAATATGGACCAATTATTCCATGACCAGAAACCGCGCAACAAATTGTAACTCGGACACTGTGGAGTGGTTTCTCTACAATAACATCAGGACGTTCAAATCAAAGGAATCGAGTTGTTTGTCGATCAATATAGCCGGTAAGATGAACGTGACTCTCCTCTGAAAACCATATGTTTTTCAAGAAATTGGAATCCTCGTAAATTAAGCTCAATATGCGACCACAGTAAATTTTCCTTCCATGTTTGTCCGCAATGTTTAGTCGTTGTCCAACTTGAATACGGTATGGATAACCACCAATTGATTTGAACATCCGACGTGTAGATGTTACACTGATGTTGAGTTTACATGCAGTTCTTACAAGGCTTCTTTGCGATGACTGCACAACTTCATCAAAAACACGTCCTGTGTTTTCGTTGGTACACACTGTTTGTCGACGACCTGAAGAACCTTTACGTTGACACAATACACTACCAGTGCCACGAAATTTCTCAACAACAGCTAATATCACACTTTTACTTGGGGCTGCTTTATTAAACTGTTGTTGATATCTTACTACCACCTGTTGTAAGCTTGGACCATCATTGCGACCATTTCCGTATGAGCGAAAATAATGTTCTACCAAAAACACTTTTTCTGCTGTTGTTAAAACCATTTTCAATTAAAATTCAACTCCAGCGTAACATTCATACGTTAACTAATGACAATTAAGTCAATAATAACAAATGCAGATTACATAAGCAACTCCATAGCACCTTAGATTTCGGTACTGTTTATTCTGGCGGATACCGTATAACATTCATTTTCATCATTGAAAAATACTTATTCAGCACGCTGTACTCATTTGACTAAAACAAGTGTGGAAACATATTTAATGATTCAAATATTTAATAGATGCCATCCAGTTTGTGATTTCATGGAAGCTTTTTAAAACAATAAGTGTTTCAGCACGTTGTATAATATATTTTTTCTATTTTGCGTTCGAAATGAACTCATTATGAAACCCAAAACAGTATCGAAATGAGCTTCATTTCGATACACTTTTTTTCATTTTTCAATGTTGGCGTTGTTCGAATACAGAAATAAATATCATTGCTGTCATTTGATTTTAAGAATTTATGTACATTTGACAGATATGATATATGTCTGTATTTTACACAAACAACGTATGTTGTATACAATTGACAACAACATATATATGTTTCTATGTCACTCATGTTTATATTTTTAAATGAAATATCAAGTAATGTTAACGAAAATTAATAAATAATATGTAATATAATATACTTCGCGGATAGCAAGATTTAAATTTGAAAATGTCAAGTATCAATGTGACCAAATGCATGCTTTATATAAAAATTAAACTCTGAACTTTCAAATTAAACAATTCCAATTTAAGCAATTTGTTAATGTAAAAAACGCAAAATAGAAAAAATAGTATAAAAAACTCGTTTCATAAGGCCTTTTGCCGCACTCGCTCTTTAGAAAACTCGCCGCTATCGCGGCTCGTTTTCTAAACTGATCTCGTGCGGCAAAATGGTGCCTTATGAAACTTGTTTTTTAATATACTATTATCTAATTTTGACACATAAAGTGACACTTTTCAAAACTGTATCACGTTAGGAAATGGTTTACTTTTCGTAACTAGTTACGAAAAGTAAAATATTTCGTAACTAGTGTTGAAAAGTTCTTTTCATCACTAGTTACGAAATATTTTGAAAAAATCATTTCATCTCAAGTTAATAAAGGGGAACGTTAAATGACACAAACTGGTTTAAATTTTTATTTTATGCATTATAAACATTTATGGCACAATGTGAACAATAGGTGAGGTTAATTCCTGCACACGTAGAATTCATGGCAGGTACTCTGATGTTATGATGCAAAACGGAATGTACATTTGAGCTTGATTCACCAAGAATATCATTGGCAATCCTTTTCTTATTTTCTATAGAATTCTCTACATAGCCCTCAGCTACAGTATTGGACTTCCAGCCTCCATGTCGTTTAACCTTAAAAATATCCGCACCAGAATCTGCCAAAAAGGTAGCCGATGACCTTCTGAAGCAGTGTCCGGTAAATAAGAAGGGATTTGGTAGTTTCAAAAACTGAGCAATTCTTTTCGGTAGATTACCGATTGTATTAATGCCAACTGGCTGTGCCCCGCATTTACCATTATTATATTTGACGAAAAACCTATCGTGATTAACGTTTTGTGGACGCTATGAAATATATTTTCTAATAGGGTCAAGAAAATTTTGCCCTTCAATATTTCCTTCTGTGATCACAAACTCGCGCGTTACTTTTGTCTTTGTATTAGGGATTTTTATTACAAAATGAGAAAACTCGTCTAAAATATCCCCCACACGTAGAAAAGTTAGCTCACTTTTTCGACAAGCACCAGCTATTCCAACGATCAATGCGACCTTTGTCATTAAATATGTTTTATCCTCAGCTTCTGTCATAAACCGGGAGACGTTTTCCTTTGACAAAATATTAGACTTTTTTGCATGGTATCCCTCTGACTGCCTCTTTAGAAATGCATGTAAACTGACATATTTTGCAATATCAATATTCTTCTTCAAAGACAATTCACTTCGTAACATGGAATAAAGAGCCCAGAGTGTTGAAGCTTTTCGATTCTTTCTTCCCTCGAAATAGGCTAATAAAACCTTCTCATTAACACATTTAATTTTTTTGTCTTTAAGACACTTCCCAAATTTTTCATAAGCCAAATCGTACTGGGCTTTCGACTTTTGTGGAATCACAGTCGATAATGCACTTTGTGCAGCCTCTTCTATATCGCTTGGTAGTCCACCTGAATCTGAATCCGACATTTTTACTCGTACAATGCACCGAAATATTTAGCTAATAAAAGTAAATACTTATACTTAAATTAACAAACACCTGTCAAGTCAAATGAATTATTATCAATAGCATGAAAACTGTCACTAATTATTTAATACGACTTATGACGTTTAATGTCAGATCAACTGGAAAATTATAAATCTATGTTTTGGTCAAAATTAGATAAAATCTTGTATGAAACACGTTATGAAATGTTATTTTGTGTAACTCATGTCATTTTGCAGGATCTCGCTCGCTACGCTCGCTCGTCCTGCAAACATTCCATTTCGTTACACAAAATAACCCATTTCATAACTGGTTACATAAATAGCTATTTTATCATTATTTTATGTTTAATCATTTATGCGTCCGCATCGCCTATGCTCACTTATGAAAGTCACGAACATAAATGATGCTAGTACGTAATCGTTATTGAACGCTCGCTTTGATACTGCCGCTAGGCCCCTCCACGTTGTTCTCCGCACTGCACTGAAACTTGACCCTCTTTGCCGACTCTAGTCATTACATTCTGACCCAATGAACCTGCAGAATAGTCTTAATAAAATCCAATATTGACTCAAGGCATATAAAAGGATAAAGTATTGAAATCCACCCATGTTACGTTTGGAAAAGTGAAATATCTACATATGCAATACTTCCTATTATGTTCCTAACGCAGTTATTCAACGTGACATCCCTATTCCCTCAGTGAGAGGTGATTAGTGATTTTGCTGTAAAATACCGTTTACAAATGTCAGTGTATCTAAATATATCGGCCAAACAATTAGTTAAAGAAGACAACAAAGTGGATAGACTAAAGGGGTTCAAACTCTCAGAAGCGATGAACAGATTTTCTTAATAGTATGTAACAAGTTTAGATCAAATTAGGTAATGTTCTTGATGCAGTGTGCTTGTTGGAGCATTTTATACATATCCATTGTAAAATTATACCATAATCTCATTGTTTTATGGACAGATTGTTGCAATAAAGTTTAAAAAAAAACATATTAATCGTCTTTGCAGTGTAAGCATGTCGCCTTTTATAGTTTTCGATTTTGTGCCAACTTGTTAGCTTCTGTCAATGAAGCATCATTTATTAAAAGGTTGGGCTACTTACTTACCTACATGGGAATATGTCGATTTTAATCCCTCCCCTTGATTAATGAGGAATACATATGGTGTCCTGTGAAGAAATGGTTCAGGAAACAGATAAGAGGTGGCCCAGCATCTAATGGCAAGAGAAATTACACTGACAATTAAAAGGAGGTGCTGCATTTATGAACATTTTCAAAATGGCCTTAACAGCTTTTTGAACAGCGCAATTATTTGGGAACTGTTCAGAAGTTTTTAAATCTATTCAGGAGCTGTTCAGAAACTATTAAAATTGTACATTATTAAATCTATAGATAGAACCCAAAGGTGTATACAGCTTGAATACAACGCAGAAGCAGTATAGAAAGACTAAAAAAGGCGTGGATCGACAAAATTCGAGAAGAGGTCGGAAAAACGGTGTAATCAAACAAATAACGCAGGATAGGAAAAAATAGAAGGAAAGAAGCACAGACTCAACTCTTTCTACTTAACACCGAACGTTGCAAAGAATTAAACAAAGTAAGTAATACACTAAAAGCCAAGATATGACTTTTCAATTTATCAGGGTAAGGTAAAAAATTCTCGGCCTGACACAGAGATGGCGTTCCAATCAGCGAAAATTTATGATTCCTGCCTAGGTGCACCTATCATTAGTTCGTATAACGAGTTTCAACTTGTTCTGTCAAGTAGTTTGTTTACACGAATTTTCGTAGCAGACGTCTTGCATGTTTAAACTTAAATATCGTACGGCCATAAAATAATTCGTTTTAGATGGATTAATCCCTAAAGAAAGTCATACGAACTTGACAAAAGTTTACTGGTACTCGGCTCCTTTAATGTCAACCTTTAAAATGTGGGCAGCTGATTTTAAACCTGGTCGCACGTCCTTGAAGATGACCCACGTGAAGGACGGCCAAAAACAGCAACCACACCGGAAACCATCGAAAAGGTGCACGATATCGTGTTGGAGGATAGGCGTGTTAAGGTAAGTACGATAGCTGAGACCGTGGGGATATCGGAAGAATGGCTGCGAAACATATTGCACGAAGAATTAGGGATGTGAAAATTGTGCGCAAGGTGGGTGCCGCATTTGCTGAATGCTGACCAAAAGCAAATGTGCAAACGGCTTTCGCAGCAATGTTTGGACCGATTCAATAGGGATCCGAACAATTTTGTACAGCGATTTATTGCCATGGACATGGGTTCACCACTACACGCCAGAAACAAAGCAGCAGTCGATGCAGTGAGTGGAAGCCGGTGGTTCAGCACCAAAAAAAGCGCAGTCGATCGCATCTGCCAGAAAGGTCATGGCCAGTGTGTTTTGGGATGTGAAAAGGATCCTGTTAATTGATTACCTTGAAAAAGGCAAAACAATTACAGGCGAATATTACTTCAAACTTCTTGACAAACTGTATGACAAAATTCGCGAGAAGAGGCCTGGCTTGAAGAAGAAAAAAATCATATTTCACTAGGACAACGCACCTACTCACAAAAGTGCGTTGGCAATGGGAAAACTGCTGGATTTGGGATATTATTTGCTCGGCCATCCCCTCTAGTATCCTGATTTGGCACCCTCGGACGTCTAGCTGTTCCCAAACTTGAAGAAATTTGTTTCTAGGAAGCGGTTCGCGTCCAATAAAGAAGTTGAGAGGGCCGTAGATTGATATTTTCGCAGCCTTCCAGACTTTCACTTCCGGGAAGGAATACTGATGTAGAAACACTGAACCAAGTGTGTTGAAGTCAAGGGAGATTATATAGAAAAATAAAACCATTTTTTAACTGAAAATCGCAGTCCTTCATTGTCAGGCTGAGAATTTTTCACCTTACCCTCATACAGCTAAGACTGGAACATTATTGATTTTTTGTATTTATAAAAATACAAAAATCTACAAAAATTTAACATAAAATCTGCTTACGAGAGATAGTCAATGGATGCCAATCTCCGTTGATTAGTCTTGTATAGCACAAAAGCAACATTTAACTTCTAATTTACTTCCTCCAAGAAAATAAGCAACACATTCGATCCATTTAAAAACAGCAAGCAAGCAGCTTCATGGGCCCTTAATATTCAGAGAGATACGAGCATTAAATATTTCTGCACACATCAATTAGCTTAAACGCTCCTAGTAAATATAACAAAGTTTATAAGAGCATTATTCATCATGTGATTTGATGCAGCTTTCCAATAAATATTCGTTTTTGGAGTATGATGTGGAACATAAAAAAATAAACTCCAGAAAGCAAGCCCAAACAGTGCATCTAACCATTGATTCATTTATATAACAAGATGTGAGCGATGTAGCTTTCTTCGATAATGATTGAACGTTATGTGGCTTCAGCAAAAAGGTATAGTCAATTCCACGATGCGGATAAATGCTACATGTTCTGAAAGTTAGAAATTTTAAAAGTCAACATTGAATTTTCTCCACAATAATAATTCATTAGAAGGGTACTGTTTTAGTATTCTGAGGATCGTAAAAAGCATACTAAATAACGGATCTAGTTCACGAAAAGCATAAAATATATCGTTTTGAGGATATCAACGTTACTGAAAAATTTAGTACATAGTAATATAGTACCCAATGTTTTAAACATGTTTTGCACGTTAAGATTGTAGTTCAAGCAGTGATAAGTCCCTCATAAAATTAAATTTCGAATTCATAGAATAGGAGGAAAGAAAACGCGTTCATTTGTTAATAAAGTACATGACAAAGCATTCATCTATATTCAACGACAAACGATTGATTCTAGATCAATCAATGATAAAATCAATACTTTTTTGTAAAAGTTTGACATCTGGATCAAATGAGAATTTTAATAGTCAACATAATCCAAGGCATGTGAAAGCAATCTTGTAAATAAATCATTTATAAACAGTAAAAATAATAAAGGACCCAGATTGGAACCTTGAGGAACCCCAAATGTAGATATACAAACATTAGATAAGTAATCATTACAGAAAGCATAACCGATGCCATTGTTTAGATATGGCGTCGTAAGTCTAAGAAAACTAGGGAAAGAACCAAAAGAAAAATGCTTATTACAGGTTTCTAAAAATATTATATGATCGATAGTATCAAATACCGGGAACTAGTCATCAACCTGACCTTGATAATCAATAGTATCGCTAATATATTGTGTGAAAGTTGCGAGGTTAGTTACTGTAGATCCTCCAGAGAAGAAGCAAATATGAAATTGTATGAATATTGTTCATATATTTTAGCAAAATTGGGAACAATAACAATAGGACGATAGTTTGTCATGGTGGTTTTGTCGCATTTCTTTTTGAAGACAAGAACAATTCTGTTCTCTCGCTTCCACAATCTAGAAAAGACAGATGGAAAAATGGAGGTATTAATAATCTTTTGTAAAGGAGCAATAAGTATATTTCGAACATCTTTCACAACAAAACTAAGTATTAAATTGACACCAGATCTATTCAGGAAAAAGATCATAGTCTCTTTCAACTCGGCGTTAGATACTGGAGGAATCCAAAAACAGGAGATTTCTATTACTGGGACGCTGGATGTATATGAATTTAGGGTAGTGGCATATACGGTACAGAAAAATTGAGCAAAAAATCAACAATATCTTGAAGATTGTCAATTTTATTGAGTTCATCATGCATAACTCCAAAAATCCAAGTGTGCCTTGCCATGATTGCAAATAAGGCCATATTTAACGAAAATGAGATTTAATATTACTCGACATTTTTTATATATGTTTTATAAGATTCGGGTACTGGTTACAATAAGTAATGCTGTTGGAATATGTATTTCCATTTTCTATGATGCTGCTGCTTCGGTTTCAAAAGTTTGAGTTTTTAGGATGAACAAAAGACTCAAACTTATAAACAGATATACGTTTTAAATCTTTTTGCAAAAATTCATTCAGTATGAGAACAACATCATTAAAATCATCAAATCTTCATATATGTTGGTAAATCTTATTATTATTATTATTATTATTATTATTATTATTATTATTATTACAGTTTTGTCCACGTCATTGCGAAATTCTTATCAAAGTTATTTAACTAACTAATAACTTTAAAGTTATTAACAACAAAATTACAAAGAGCAGATATTTCACCCTTATTCGAAGATATAATGCATATTTATATAATAAAGATATGAAAACGCTTAATGTAAAGATAAATTGTGCTAAGTGCATATGAAAAAGAACATAATTTACATTGAAAGAACTTTCTTTAATTCTTATTACTTACTGTCAATGTTGTATATCTAATCATTCGCATTTTAGGATTTAATTTTGTGTTCAGTAATAAAAAATGGAAAAAAATCTCGGAAAATTGTGTTGCTGAATATTATTGAAACCTATAGTTCAAAATCTCCGTTCTTCCTCGATTAGCTGTATTGAAGTCGATTGTTGTAATCAACACGTTGAAAAATTGATTGTAAACTATCTACCGTATATGTTCGTAAATAATAAATGAAAAATATACATATATGCATACGTGATATGTGGGAAAGATTTCACAATTACCTCCAAAATTTCAAGTTAATAATCACATTTATGTAGTAGTACCAAAATTGGAAATACAAAAGCAAGTTTTTATATGAGGCACCAGTAATACCAGTTATACAAGATGCCGGGCATAAATTTGATAAATGAATGTACGTAATTACAGTGAAAGAATTGTAATTAACTCATTTCTAGTGGTCTTCCATTCATGCTATTATCAGCGAATTATTGTATATTTAAGATATTAAAATAAAAGCAATAAAACACAAAATAAAAAACATGGAAAAAATATTAATTTCTTGCATAGAAGATGTTATTAATGGTGATAGGATATCGATGTGAAAAGACAACAACTATTTGTGAATACAATATAAATATGCAAAAATATACTGTATCTGTATACATGAACATACACAACGTATTTAATTAATGGTCACTTCAACATGCAGACACATGTGTTTCGATCTAACGATTTCCTCAGTACAGTTATGAAGTGACGTATCTAGATTCGCTGTCACGGTTAAAATACAATCTTATACCGTCAGCTGACAAGCGATATCTCGGGACATCTGATGTACGAGGCAGAAGCGCTTTCTCGCGAACAGCTTAGCTGCTTGAAGAGAAATAAATACGTATAACTGTGTCGTACATCAACTCGTAGACAAATTGCTCCAGTATATCAAAAAAGATAGCATATCGATGTGAAAATACATCAAGTATTTGTAAATAAAGATACAGATATGTTTTTTACATATTTGTATCAATTGTATTCATCATTAATGGTATTTAATATTAACAATTTAGTATAAAAGGATTATGTTTCAAGAAAGTATTTACTGCTTAGTACGGTTGTTGAGGAAGAATAATTTAATATACATATTTGATCGCAATATGGTGCCATCATTCCAAATTTCCAACATCGAAATTAGTAGCAAGAGTATTCTGAATTCATAATCCGATATAAGTAATCTCAGTATAGATATTGACTACCATAAATAATTAAATTCTACTAAATAAACAGCCTTCATATGGTCACAATATCTGGTAGATTAACAAATTAATATAAATATTTACGTTAAAAGATAAAGTTAAAAGAACTAATACAAATTTCATATTAAATAAGAATCATTTTGAACAGCAATGTTTATAGCAATAAGTTCTCACAATTATATCATGAAAAAGTTTCAAAACTATAAATTATTTATATAAGGAATAAATAAAATGATCTCGTGATATTTCTTTTATATCATACATCCAAGATCTGACCTTACATCACTACCAATCATCCAATTCAGATCTATAACTTTGTCAATTATTTGAAACTTAATACGAATGAGGCATTTTGAAATATTTCCCACCTTCTTTTTATTTAGTTTAGAGAATATATATTTGTGTAGTACTAAAAAAAATGTAATATGTATTTATTTCTGTATTGTTCTACATGTAGAAGCTTCATGTACTACAAAATTTTTGGATCGTGAACGCATTTTGTAGTAAATGGAGCCAATTTATCTTATGGAAACGAAAATTATTATTACGCAATATTTAGAGGCATATCTAATGTTAATTTAATAATAACCTTAGTACTTACAAACTGTCGTCTATACACATTTATTTTTTACAGTTATTTCGTGAACTTCAGCCAATTTATCGAGCTTTTATATTTTTAGAAAATAATAATTTTTTAATTATATGGAATAAACTAATTAATACAAAGGAAATCTTTTTATATATTTAAAATAATAATAAAAATAAGAGAATTTGTAAAATATATTAATTTTTCTTACTTTAAAAGTGATATTGTATACCTACTTTCAAAACGTGAACTTTTCCGTAATTAATTTGATATGCAAAATTTTTAAAGTAAACACAAATCATTTAATACCATACTGGTGATTTTTAATCACTACTATCGTATTTGATGAGTTGCTGAGTGTACTTGCGAAAATAGATTATCAAAGTACAAATAGTGAACAACACTTTAGAGCATTCAATTTATAATCTATACGTCCTGTACAATAGGTGTCCGTTAAATTTATCCAAGAATAATAAGCTGTATGCTATACAAATTTTAGGTGAACTGCTCACATTATTCTACACATTTGTTATTCTTTGTAATTGTGCGGGATGTCCAAGAGAAACAGCAATATTCAAGAAGCGGATTTTTCGACTGATATGGAAGCAAACAAATTTAAGTGTATTTATTATTGTTAATATCATAAATAAATTGTTATACGGTGTAAAATGGTAGTTTTATTTCCTAAATGAAATCAGCTTTTACTACTTGAACATTAATCATAATGAAGATATCACGAAACGATTATTCAATAACTATTTATTCAAGTAGCGGAAGCTGGCATAAATTGACATACCTACTACATACCGGGAATTTCTGAATACTGACGCTATCTGTGAGTAAGGTGTGAGTTGATTTCCACTCTTTATATGACGTAAGAGCATTCCTCGAAACGCCACTCATGTACCTAACTTCATTTTAGAATAAAAAGAAAAACCGTTTACAGATGAGCCCCAAATTTTTTCATTGATTGCATGTTCTCATTAAAATCGACATGAAAACATCGCATCAATTACGAGGGTGGATCAATAAATACCCGTGTTAGGAAAGAAGACGCGAGTTTTTCACAAATTTTTTATTTATTTTTCAACGTAATCACCTTTTAGTACAATACACTTTTCCCAACGTTTCTGCCATTTCTTTAACCCCTCCAAAAAATACGATTTGTCAAACTCTGCAAAATACGCTTCTGTCTCGACGATAACCTCCTCGTTTGAGCTGAATCTTTTTCCCCCGAGCCACGTTTTCATGTTGGTGAACAGAAAGAAGTCGCAGGGAGCCAAGTCAGGCGAGTACGGTGGGTGCGGCAGCAATTCGTAGTGCAGTTCATGCAACTTTGCCGCGACAATTCTGGATGAATGTGCTGGTGCATTATCGTGGTGAAACAGCACTTTTTTCTTAGCCAAATGGGGCTGTGTCTCCTTCAATTTTATATCGAATCGGTCCAATAATTCACTGTAGTACTGCCCCGTGACCGTTCTTCCTTTCTGCAAAAAGTCCATGAGGATTATTCCGTTGGAATCCCAAAAAATCGTGGCCATGACCTTTCCGGCCGATGGGATCGTCTTTGCCTTCTTCGGAGCAGATTCATCCCGAAAAATCCATTGTTTTGACTGACGCTTGGACTCTGGCGTATAATAATGGATCCAGGTTTCATCAACGGTGGCGACTCGACGCAAAAACTCCTGCGAATTTCTCCTTAAAGAGGTCCAAACACTGCTTCGACATTGACAACCGTATCCGCTTGTTGTCCACCGTAAGCAATCGCGGCACCCATCGGGCCGACACCTTTCTCACCGATAACTTATCATGTAAAATATTAATTGCCGTTCCGTACGACACGCCTACGGCCTCTGCTACTTCGCGCACTGTCGTTCGGCGATCAGCGAGAATCATGTCGTGGACCTTTTCAACGATTTCCTCGGTAACCACGTCTGCCGGGCAGCCTGGGCGCTCCTCATCAAAAACAGATGTACGACCACGTTTGAATTCGTTGAACCAATATCTTACGGTTGTCAAAGATGGTGAAGGGTCCCCATAGACAGCATCCAACTTCGCTTTTATTTCTTCGCATGTTTTTCCATCCAAAAATAAAAAGCGAATTACGGATCGATATTGCTCTTTTTCCATTTTATCGAGAAACACGAAACACGTGTAATACAACTGGCTGCCAAATAAAAACTAACCTATGAATCAGTCTGAAATTTATTATGGTGTTGTCTGACAGATGGTAGTACACGACGGTAATGCCAACTTCCCTCAGCAGCGCCACCTGTCTTCAAACACGGGTACTTACTGATCTTCCCTCGTACAGTTGTGTGCAGAAAAAACTCGGACAAGCTATTTTTTCTTTGTAAATCTGGTTCACCCATACTTAAATTTGAATTGTCACTTAAGTGTCAAATTGAGTTGTCAAAGTGAGAGTTTTATTATAATGCCAAGACAATTGTGTAATCAACAAAAAATTCAAATCATTTCCGAGCTTCAAAAAGGACGAACAATTAGAGAAGTAGCGTTTACTTTCGGAGTTAATAAAAGCACCTTACAAAATGTCAAAAACCGTTGGGAGCAAGAACAAACAATTAACAGAAAACAAGGAAGCGGTAGAAGAAGGATTTCTTTAGAACATCATGATACCGCTTTAGTGAATTTCTTAAGAGAACGTCCGTTTTCTTGTGCATTAGATGCTGTTGCAGCAACAAATTTCCCGGGTTCTCGGTCAACAGCCTGCAGAAGAATTCAAATGTCAGACATTAAAAATTGTATTGCAGCCAAAAAAAGTATTTTGTCGGAACGCCATAAACAGGGCAGAATAATAATCTTTGCACTAAATTATTTGTACAAAGATATTGAATTCTGGAATAAAGTAATTTTTACTGACGAAAAGACGTTTCAATCGACTTACAATGGACACATTAAAGTGTATAGACCGAGAAATACTAGATATGAAGAATCATACGTATCTAATGCAGGCCAGTCGCAACGTTTCTCTGTTAATGTATGGGCTGCTATAATTGCTAATGGACTAGCTATCTGTTGGAGAATTGATGGTAGATTCAATGCTTTGGTATATCTAAATATTTAGGAGAATATAATACCATTATTTCGTGAACATCGCCCAAATAATAATTTTATTCTCCAGCAAGATAATTGTTCAGTACACACGGCAGGAATAATAACTCAGTGGTTACAAACTAATAACTAATAACATCGAAACTTTGATTTGGCCCTCCAAATGCCCGGATGTAAACATAATTGAGAATATCTGGGGTATTATTGTTAAAAAAATGTATGAGCGTCATTTTAGACCAAATAACAGAGAAGAGCTGTGGAATGCAATAATTGAAGCATGGCAAGAAATAACAGAAAACGAAAATCTTATAAGAAACTTGTATTCGTCTATTCCCTTACGATTGACCAATATATTACCTAAATGCAGATGGTGCCATGACGAAATATTAGTTTATATATATTATATGGTTTATTTGTAGATTCTTTAAAATGCTATGACTGTTAATTTTATTAAAGTTAATTCATTTTATTGAAATTCGTCTCTTTACTTCAACATATAAAAGGAGTTTTACTCATATATTGGCATATAATGCTATAATTCAGGTGACATATGAGTGTACGACTTTTTTTTGGAAATGTGTCAATAGTGGTATAGGTTCACACAACTAAACACTTGTCCTACTTTTTTCTGCACACAACTGTACTGTCCTTAACCTTCTATAGATACACAATCAATAAGACTTCTTAAAAAATTAGGTTTCTCAACAATGTTGTCCCAGGTATTTTCAATAGATTTCCTAATTGTTCCCTATTAGAGATCTATGAATTTGCTTTATCATTTTTTTAAATTTTATACAGCCTTCATTTTCCCATCTATTTCAACTTGTAATACTGTAGATTTGTTCAAATGAAATTCTTCTGCGACTTGTTTAATGATGCAACTTTCCAAATTTAACAAAATTTGTACTTTGTCTGCCGGAGTCAGTTTTCTTGCCATTTTAAATATCAAAAAGGGACAAATATCATTTTGACGTTAGAAGAATGCAGGCGCAGCTCGTGATGACGTATTTGGGAGTGCAAGTACAATGATGCGAGTGCCTCGTGTGTTTTCGGTGTTTACTAAGAAAACGTTACAGTTAGTACACGAGAATACACGAAGCACTCGCATTATTGTACTTGCACTCCCAAATACGTCATCACGAGCCGCGCCTGGAAGAATGAATTACAACGAAACAAAAGTTCAAAAATGGTTTTTCTATTTTGCGTTCGAACCGAACTCATTATGAAACCAAAAACAGTATCGAAATGAGCTCCATTTCGATACGCTTTTTTTCATTTTTCAATGTTGGCGTTGTTCGAACACAGAAATAAATATCATTGCTGTCATTTGATTTTAAGAATTTAAGTACATTTGACAGATATGATATATGTTCGTACTCTACACAAACAACGTATATTGTATACAATTCAATTGACAATAAGATATATTAGTTTCTAAGTCTCTCATGTTTATATTTTTAAATAAAATATCAAGTAATGTTAACGAAAATTCATAAATAATATGTAATATAATATACTCCGCGGATAGCAAGATTTAAATTTGACAATGTCAAGTATCAATGTGACCAACTGCATGCTTTATATAAAAATTAAACTCTGACCAAATTAAATAATTCCAATTTATTAATGTAAAAAATGCAAAATAGAAAAAATAGTATAAAAAACTCGTTTCATAAGGCCTTTTGCCGCACTCGCTCTTTAGAAAACTCGGCGCTATCGCGGCTCGATTTCTAAACTGATCTCGTGCGGCAAAATAGTGCCTTATGAAACTTGTTTCTTAATATACTATTGTACTAGATTTATGTGCTTAATTTGCCATTAGAAAATTTGGTCAATTTAGGTATAAATATAACCTAATTTAGATATAAATATAACCTATAAACTTCACCGTAAATTTTATAAGTCGGCACAAAGTTCATATACAAGCACTGACTTTTTCTATGACTATTACGTCATAGATTTTAATGACGAAAGTGGATTGCTTTGGGCCTTTTCCTATACTTAACTACAATTTCCAAAGAAACTATTCTTCTAAATGGTTTAATAATTCAGTATTTAGTTTACAGCAAATTATTTCTCCCATTATTAAAAATGTAGATCGATAATTTGCTAAATGTCTTTCTTTACACGAAACGGCTGATGAAGCACATGCTTTCATTTTATTTCATTTTAGGACATATACTTTTTCTGGATATAAATAAGTCTGATTAAAATTGAGAGAGTGAGTCCTATTCAAGATAGCTGATTTACCGACAACAGTTTCTGTGTTTTGTGCCATCTATAAATATAGCAAACGCCAATTAAATTGGCGCGAGGAGGGGATGCGCAGAAGCCGATTTTAAAAACGTCCACCTCAAACGTACTCAAGTAATTGTCAGAATACATTTGTCATTGACGTTTGACGGAACATAATTTCTTTGCTAGTGATACACGCTTAGAGGTTAGAATTATCTGACATTTGATGTAAAACCAAATACAAATCTCCCCACTACTTCTAATCCTGCGCGAACTTACCCCTCCTCGCGCCAACTTAATTGGCGTTTGCTATACCTGAGTATACACAAAACATTATGTATCCTTTTCTTACAAACAATTTTGTGCCATCTAGTTTTGTAACGAAAAGCTTACTGAAAATGCAACATATTTTTAAATAATCAAATTAATAAATTGCATACACCTACCTTAATCTACCTATCGTAAATATATCATGTATATAAATAATATCAATTTGATGCCTGAGATAGTACGCTTAATTATGACGCATCCATAGAGAAAGAACGCACAATCTGTATTTACAATTTTACCAAACGCAATTGAAAATATATTCATATCGAAATGGTAACTATTACCAATAGCGCATATGACGTGATATGTATTGTTTAAATTGAGATTAGTCTAAATTACGATCATAACAATATTCAAATCATAATCTATATTATAGCAAAATAATACAAACATTTTCGCGATTGCTAATGTAAACAATCTCAGACATTTATTCAACTATTTGATTGCAAAAATAACGGGTGTTCAGAAACATTCGAAGTCAAAGTAGTCCTTGAAAATATGAAGTCATGTCTGAGATAGATTGATTTTTGACAGACAACAGTTGACATTTAATAATTATTACAAATCAGATTATAAGTAAAGATATACGATTTTTTGTTCAGAGCCCACTTGACTTCGAATGTTTCTGAACACCCGATAAATAAATAGATAAAGATATCTCGCAAAAAGATTGTTTTATTTCACTATAACAAAGACTTCATATGTTTTTTCAAGAAATTTAGAGTATGAAAACTCTTTTTTTCTATTTTGCGTTCGAAATGAACTCATTATGAAACCCAAAATGAAGCTCATTTCGATACGCTTTTTTTCATTTTTCAATGTTGGCGTTGTTTGAATACAGAAATAAATTTCATTGCTGTCATTTGATTTTAAGAATTTATGTACATTTGACAGATATAATATATATCCGTATTTTACACAAACAACGTATGTTGTATACAATTGACAACAACATATATATGTTTCTATGTCACTCATGTTTATATTTTTAAATGAAGTATCAAGTAATGTTAACGAAAATTAGTAAATAATATGTAATATAATATACTTCGCGGATAGCAAGATTTAAATTTGAAAATGTCAAGTATCAATGTGACCAACTGCATGCTTTATATAAAAATTAAACTCTGCTTTCAAATTAAATAATTCCAATTTAAGCAATTTATTAATGTAAGAAACGCAAAATAGAAAAAATAGTATAAAAAACTCGTTTCATAAGGCCTTTTGCCGCACTCGCTGGCAAAATGGTGCCTTATGAAACTTGTTTTTTAATATACTATTGTCGTATTTTTTTGAGCTACCTGATATACTACTTTATTTATTTCTCATCATAAATGTAATACAAACTATTGAAATTAGAAGTGTTTTTATTATTTAGGATATACTAAATACGAATTATGATTATCTGCGGGAAAAAGAGAAGATAGGGTACTCACTATTACATGAGTAAAAACATACTTTAAAAACAGAAAAAGAAAAATATTTTCTACATAAATATTTTGAACAGCTATTTAAAACCAATTATTAAAAAAAGAAATGGAAAGTGCAGAATTTTTTTTAAATTAAAAAATGTTCGGTTGGTAAAAAAGCATGACTAGCATCTTAAATTTCTAATTTACCGACATATCGACATCCGTTAACGTGCAAAGCAAAAGAAAAATTGTGCCTCTTCTATAAAACAATTATTTTAGTTTTTAGAAATCTTAGTCTAGTTTTCTTTTAAATATTATATACACTACCGATTGCCGTATCGGATATGTCAAAGCGACGAATAGAAACGATAGATCCTTTTATCAAGAAAAAGCGGTAAGTGGAATGTCATTTAATTAGAATATTTACTAAGAATATAAAGTTTACAGTGAAGAACGTGGAATAAGTACGGCGATGGTACCCGCAAATACAATTACTGCACCCGCTAATACATTAACGGGCTTACCTTACACGCCGAAGTACCATGAGCTTTTTCGTAAGCGTATTACATTACCTGTATTTGAATACAAAAATGATTTCATGCGTTTACTGCATGAGAGACAGTGCATTGTTCTTGTTGGTGAAACTGGGTCTGGTAAAACAACACAGATACCTCAGTGGTGTGTGGAATATTCCTTATCAGTAGGGAAGAAAGGTGTTTGTTGTACGCAACCTAGAAGAGTTGCAGCTATGTCAGTGGCACAACGTGTTTCAGAAGAAATGGATGTTGCTCTAGGACAAGAAGTAGGTTATAGTATTCGTTTTGAGGATTGTTCATCAGCTAAAACGATATTAAAGTAAGTAACTATTATTTAATACAATCTATAGAACTCATTTAAAAATTTTACATCTGATTATTTTGATCTTTGAAGTGAACAATGCACGTATGTGAAAATACGTATGGTTTCCATTGAATATTTATCTTGTGAAAATAACTTCTAATTAGGAAAAAATATGTATTGCAATATTTCATACAATCATAGATACCTGTAGTTTATTTACTTCTCTTACTGGATTTATTACTTTAATAATAATTTAATTAACAGCATTACGCTTAGAAATATACAAAATCAATTTATTTTTTTCTTTAAGAATGGTATTTATACTTTATAATATAGTTTGGAATTCGTTACTTACTGGATCTCGAAAGTTGAAATGAAAATGTTATAATTAACTTTAAAATATTGATTATAAGATATATTGCTGTCAAGTATAAATCATTAATATATTACAAAAATTAAAACATGAAGTGTCTACAGGAATAAATTAAGAAATACTACGGAAAAAAAAAATTATGAAAAAAAAATCTAGAATTATTTTACTTGTGTTAGTTTCACAATCATTGCATATATATATTTTCCTAGTTTATAGCTCTTTTTAGTTATTTTTTATTGACAAATTTTACATTATTTCTTTGCTATAGAAATTTGTTCAAATGGTTTAGTGGATTTGAATATTTTTGTTTTTTTATTTGATATTATCTGAAGCGTAATTATAGAGGTTTTCAATCTATAGCTTTTTAAAAAAGTAACTCAAACGTATGTCAAAATCTCGTTAGATACTGTGTTGATGAAGTTATTTTGTCATTACAGGCAATTATTAATATTTCTTTTATCAAAAGTGTCTCCTCAGTAGAATTAAAAATTGCAAAAATTTAGCATTGTTTAAAAAGGGTTAAAAGGAATTGGTTGAAAGTTATCGACAGTTTCTCTACTAAGTGTATTTGCGAAAATATTAGACAAATTGTTTGCTAATTAATTACTATTAATAAGATTCACAAACAAATACTAATTATTCAATGAGTTTCAGTTTGGTTTAAGAAAAAAGGATAGTACAGTTTCTGCTATTTTAGTTTTTAAGTTTTTAAATAAACTATATCAAAATATAGATGAAAGTAATGCATGTGTTGGAATTTTAGTTAATCTGAACAAAACTTTTAATTTGGTAAATCATGAACTTGTTAATGGGAAACTTATCATTTTACGGAATTATGGGTAAATAGTTAGGAATGGTTCAAAATTACTTGGACAATCACAGTCAATATGTGCAACTGTCACATCGAATAAATGCACTTTAAATGGTGGGGTGGGGAACCCTTTATTCTGCATTATCTATATAAATGATATTCCAGCTGACGACATGGTAATGTACGCTGATATTTCGGTTTTAATCTACAAAGCATTCCAAAAATATCCAAGTCCAAATGCGTCTATCAGTTTTAATACTTTAAATGATTATTTCATAAATAATAATATATTAAATAATAATAAAATCTTTTTTTTATTTAAAGCAAATTATAGTGTTAAGAGATCAGTCTCATCTTGTTAAAAAAACATCAATCCAGTGTAATCCAGGTAGATAATACGAAATTTAAGTGTAGCAATTGATTATATGTAACTAGAAAGATCATATAAAATTTTATGTAAGAAACTTTCACACTTCTTGTTTTGCTGTAAGTAGAGTAAGATATGAGGTTGATTTCTCAGTGTTCGCATGTATTATTTCGTTTATTTTCAATGTTATGATATATGGCATGGAAATCATATACTTCGAGTTTAACTAGCAGTAGGAATTTGTTAGAAATTATGACTCTACCGCTTGTAATTTTGCCTCTTGCTTTTGTATGCTAATGAAGCTAATGAGAACTTTGATCGGCGTGCGTCAATTGGGCACCAGCTCTCGATGTAATAAATGTAGACCGACGAACTCAACACCAGGCAGATCAGGTATCTTTTCAAAGCGACCCTGTGAGACAAGCGAATTCAGCACTTTATAATGTTGGACGGCATTTAATGTTAATCTCTTTATTTCGATTTAAAATTATTAGCATCTATTTAAGTACCCTTAGTTAAGCTACGCTTTAGAATGTAACGGTGCAAATGGACATAAGGATATCATTAAAAAAAATTGTTAAAACTCTTGTTGAATTTCAGTGCTTACTTTATATTAAAATTCAAAGTTTTAGTAACCTTGTTGTTGTAAAAACGAAAAATGTCAGAGATGCGGAGAGTTTTTTAAATCAGGAGATTTTGGAGCTAGACAATAGGGAATTGTCAGAATATGATTTTATCAAGTTAGTTGCTCATAGATACAAACTATAGTATAGCAAACGCCAATTAAGTTGGCGCGAGGAGGGGTAAGTTCGCGCAGGATTAAAAGTAGTGGGGAGATTTGTATTTGGTTTTACATCAAATGTCAGATAATTCTAACCTCTGAGCGTGTATCACTTTATGATCCCCTAGCAAAGACATTATGTTCCGTCAAACGTCAATGACAAATGTATTCTGACAATTAATTGAGTAGTGGGGGGGTGGACGTTTTTAAAAACGGCTTCTGCGCACCCTCTCCTCGCGCCAACTTAATTGGCGTTTGCTATACTATTCTATAATCTATTATTATTAGTATTTCTTGTCACTACTATATTTATATAATGTAAACTAATTTTTTTTTACTAAATATAGCAAGCGTCAATTAAGTTGTCGCGAGGAGGGGGTGCGCAGAAGCCGTTTTTAAAAACGTCCACCCCCCACTACTCAAGTAATTGTCAGAATACATTTGTCATTGACGTTTGACGGAAAATAATGTTTTTGCTAGGGATCATAAAGTGATACACGCTCACCAAATACAAATCTCCCTACTACTTCTAATCCTGCGCGAACTTACCCCTCCTCGCGCCTACTTAATTGGCGTTTGCTATGCTTATGTATGTATGAATGTCTTTTATTGAATATCATTTGCGAATATAAGAATAAGACGTAATAACTAAAGACGGCAGACTATGTGCCCACACTGTCAAATTTAATATATATATGTTTATATACTGAGAAGGATTGTTCGACGTTGAGAGATGTTATATTTGCATAGTTAAAGTGCTCTTTGTATCTGTACAATGGATCTTCAGTATTGGTAAAAAGTTGCCCTAATTTTGTAAAATCTACATTTTTATCTAATACACCTTATGTGTATTATTAAATTTAACAGTGTGGGCACATAGTCTGCCGTCTTTAGTAATAAGTTATTACTAAAGATAAGTAGTAAAGATAAGATAAGTTTGTTATTACTAATAACATACTTATTGCTGATATATAATTAAAAAAAATGCATGCTATGATTTTTTTATTTTTATTTGACCGGCAAAGATAACTGTTTGCATTACTTCAGCACCTCATAACTTATTAGTTTGTTACTAACACACTAGTAATAAAGTGCGCAATTGGCTAATCTAAAGTCCTCAATTGGTCGGTCTCCGTTTGGTCCTTGGTGCTCAATTGATGTGTCCGGCAACGGTATACCATTTTACCTGGGCGTAATAAAGTGCTCAATTGGTGCCCGACCACTTTGATAGGTGGTCAAGATTAAACAGGAATAATTATCACACTCGAAAAGTATGTAGATTAAAAATTCCAAATCAGATTAAGTTTTAATGAAAATAGTCTTCAACATTTAGCTATAAAATTAATGAATACATTAACAGAGAGTTACAAGCGAGTGTCATACAACACAAAGTTTAAAAATACGAAGAAGCGATTCTTGATTCAAGGGAGTTAGTACTAAATAACATCATTTTTAAATGATGATTCGTGATTTTTATTGTTTTATTAGTATATTTGTATGTATTTTTTTCTCTTACTGAATTGACGTTTGCAATACTCCACTATGAGTCGAGAGGATTAAATAAATTAACTCGATACCTTTATTGTTGTATTATCAAACAATTGTTGTAACATTATGTATTTATAGTTCTACAAAGCCATTCCTCTAAACTTTTCTAAATTTCCAATGTTCTCTTTAATCCATCTTTATTTTAAAGTACTGTGGAGTTTTGGAAATTTCTGTTATAGGCTATAACATTAAGTATTGTTAATGTTAGTTACAACAGTGTAAAATTATACAAATAGCACAATTATAGCTGTAAATTAGATTTTAAAATACTGCAACTTTTACACATTTTTTCGTGATATCCAGGAATAAAATAACCAGCATAAGAATGTTCCCAATATTGCCATTGCAACAAATACTTTTTGGATGACCTAAAATATCATATATTAGATTAAAAAATGTTAAATTACGGAGATAAGTGAAATTTAAACGAAGCTGCTTGCAAGGAAGGTCATTACAAACTTTTTTAGAGTTAGAAAGGCGTAGCTTTCGTGAGTTTATTAATATTATTGCAATCCGCTGTTGAAGGCGGAAAACGCATAAAGACGGAACGTTCCAATCAGAAATGTGCTCTTCTAGGCAATACGCGATCCCACACTGCCATCGTAACTCGAGCTAAATTGAAATAAATGCATTGAAAGACTTGTACTATGCTCCTTACAGCCCTGACTTGAGTACTAGCGAATTTCATCTCCTGGGACCCCTCACGATTGCCTTAGAATAACAACAGTTTGAAAGAAACAATTATGTTGAGAAATTTATTCGAAAGCGCAGTCAAAGAGTTATCCATTCACTGAAATAAATGTACGAGGGAAGATCGGAAAGTTTCTAGACCAACACAACACCACTTTTCGTAGTAAAATCATATTTATTTTTCTTCCGAGTCTCCTAGTAACTATACATTTAGTCCAACATTTTTCAAGACCTTTCATTCCTTCAGAAAAATAAGAACTATCAAAACATTCCAAATATTCATTTACAGCTTCGATGATTTCATTATTCGATGAAAATTTCTTTCCAGCCAACCATTTCTTGAGGTTCGAAAATAGAAAGAAGCTCGAAGGCGCCAAATCTGGCGAGTACGATGTTCGCCATCGCAATTGCCGACTTATAGGATGCTGCTATTGTCTTGGTGAAAAAATACTTTTTTCTTTGCCATCTGACTTTCACTTCTTCATTCAGTTTGTCTAATAACGACACATAATACGCGCCAGCTATTGTCCTCCCGTGTTGCAAGTAGTCAATAAAAATTATTCCTCGGGAATCCCAAAAGACGGTAGCCATCACCTTTCCAGCTGACGGCATCTTCTTTGCCTTCCTTGGAGTTAGTTCACCGCGTACTGTCCACTGCTTTGATTGTGTTTTAGTCTCCGGCGTGAAGTGGTGTAGCCACGTTTCATCGACGGTTACAAAGCGTCTTAAAAAATCTACAGGATTACGCTTGAACATGTCTAGAAATTCCTGAGAAATGATCACACGAGCTTGCTTTTGATCGTCTGACAGCAAACGCGGCCCATCTTACACTGAGCTTTCTCATGTCCAAATGTTGTAAAATGTAATGTGCGCGGTCATATGACATGCTTACTGCCTCTGCTATATCTCTCAATTTTAATCGGGGATCATTCATCACGATTCCCTGAACTTTTCTAATGATTTCTTCATCGTTAGATGTTTTTGGTCTCCCAGAACACGATGCATCTTCTATGCTTGTGCGATCACATTTAAATTCACCAATCCAGTTCGCAACGGTTTCATACGACAGTGAAAACTCTCTATGAACTTCGTCTAATTCCGTTTTTATTTCTTTAACATTTAAGCCTTTCAAAAAATGTTTAGTAACTGCACGGAATTCGATTTTATTCATGATTAAGAAAATGCGCACACTGTTTACTTTGCTTGGCTATAACGGCTCTACTTAATGCACTATCTGTCTAAAAATTTGACAACAGTTATATAACAGATGAGGCACTCAAAACACATGACCGGTACGCGCGCACAAAGCCATCTTCTGGTTCGTTCTAGATACTTTCCAATCTTCCCTCGTATTTAAAAGGGTGCTCTGTATAAAAGTAGCGTGTGTGTTGCATGCGATATTTTATTTCAATAAAATATTAGAAGTAAAAGTATCGTTTAAATTTGACTTACTCTCATAGAAGGCGAAATTATTTAATTATATATTACTAAAGACTGCCATTCTCGGTCGGCTCACAGTGGTGTTGACATGCGAGAAGTTCGGGAGACACTTTACCAGTGCTTCGCGTGCTATACCATGTGGCCGCGTGCGTCTGCACTATAGCGATACCTGTAGTGTAAGCAAAACACACAGAGGTGCCCGTGTGTTAGAACGGTAAAGAAGTAGACGCAATGTTCCAATGTGTAGTCGCGCAAGCGCATTAGCTGTCGCTCCCGCATTGGGTGTTTGTTGCAATGTTTATATCGTTAGGCTAATGCGCTTGCGCGACTACACATTGGAACATTGCTTCTACTTCTTTACCGTTCTAACACACGGACACCTCTGTGTGTTTCGCTTACACTACAGATATCGCTATAGTGTAGACGCACGCGGCCACATGGTATGTATATAATACATGAATTTATGAACAGCTATCATAGTATGATGTTGTTTATAAAGGTATTTACGAATGTGCGTAGGTGTAATTCGAACGAAAAGCATTTTTCTAAATAACGCGCACTTTTATTTCAGTAAAGCCAACGCAGTAACGCCTCTGCTTGCCTACCTAAGTGGCGGTGTTTATATATTACCCTGTCTTGCCACTTCTTATTATCTAAGCATTTTCTGTAATTCAAATCAGTAAACGTCACCGACACATATAATGGTATCCACACTTTAGGCATTATAAAGTACAAAATCTCGTCCATAGTTTTTCTCAAACGATAAGATTTCGTAACGATCAGATTACTCATTTCCTTATAATTATAAATCGCCAATTCACAAATTGCTTGTGCATCTTCGTTTCGGACCCGTGTAAATTCCTTAATCGCTTTGGCAAAATCATCGCCGTAAATTCCCAAGAGATCGTTTAATATTGTACAATCTTCAAATCCAGCGTTCATACCTTGACCATAGAAAGGGACCATGGCATGAGCAGCGTCTCCGATTAATAAAATGTTTTCTTCGAAATGATAGGGATGACAAAAAATAGAAATTAGAGGTCTTGGTTTTTTCAATGAAAAAACTTGACAGATTTGTTCTTCGCCTAGTAGGTCTACGGCGTCTGGGAAAGCGTTTCGAAAAAAGTCTAGGCCCGATTTTGCACTTTTAATCTCGTCAAATTTTTGAAAGGTTATGAAGAGAGTAACCGTCCACGATCCATCTAAATTTGGCAAGGCTATCATCAGGAAGATTTTTCTAGGCCACAGATGTAAACAATTTGGTTGTAAACGTTTGCCATAATTTACCTTTATGTTAAGTTCTATGTATCCATGTTCAATGTATGTCTGGCTAAACGAAAATAAATTTTGGTGTTCTAGCATTACCTTTCCTATAGAACTATGCGCTCCATCAGCTCCTATTATCATAGCATTAGAATTGTTAATTATTTCTTGAGTCTCCAAACTGAAAAATCAAATATTATACATCGTTACTTTCTAAAAGAAAACGCATATTGTACAAGAAACAAATGAATAATAGAAAAAGTAGTGCGCGACTGCAAGAAACACAAAGTATCTTTACTTAAAATGTCTTCTAACATTCATATCAATAAACTACAATTTATAGAAATTTGGAATATTAATCTACTTTCATATCTCATTTCATCATCATTGATATATCATTTCATATATTAATAATAACTTCAAGCAATTTTAAAGTTAAACGTGGTTTACATCTATTACACAGTACAACACATGTTTTTGGGACTCAATTCTGAGAATTGCACGTGAAAGTAGCCCCAAAAAGAAGAACTTCTGCATCATTCGTTTTGTCAACTTGGCTGCATTAATAATTTAATGGCCATACGAATTTTTTTGCTCAAGGTGGATTTTAATCACTTTTTCTATATTTCAACACGGTTATATCTCGGTATTCCGTACGGAATATCTCTTTTGTGTCTGAAGCAAAGTTGTAGATATTGAATTGGAGAAAAAAAAGCGGAACAAACCTACTCGAAAAAAGTACATCCAGTGCCTTAAAAATCGCAAAAATGCCCATTCTTTCTCCATTTTTCACCTTTTTTGCTCAATAACTGGATTACAAATCCACAAATATGCTGTTTTTTTTTCTTTATAAACTTTATTTTGCATGAAAATAAAAATTCCGGTTCATATTACAGCTATTCTTACACAGAAAATATGAGATTTTTATTTGTTATCTATGCATGGAAACAAAATTTAGAACATTTTCAATTATTGTCAATATCCATCCTCGTTGAAGTTGACGCTTGTGGTTCTGATAATCTTGTTTTCTTCGTAGGTTGTTCATATTCGTATTCTGAGTCTGCATCATCATCCGAGTTAGACATAATATTCAAGGGCATGTTTTCTTCAGTGTGTCCACCAATTTCGGTGTCATCTTCATCTACGGTGCTTTCATCTTCAAACTGCATAATTTTAGAACTCCACCAACAAACCTCCGCAAACAATGCATCTAATTTTTTGCCTTTGAATCGCTTTTCCATTGGCATGATCACTTGGTGAAACCTCTCTCCTTGTTCGTCCGATTCCTGAGGTAATTGTGCCAAAAAGGTATCAAGGTGAAAATGCATGAAATGTAATTTTAACGTCATGGATGCATTGATTTTTTCAAAATAATACAGCAACTTGTCCACTCGTGTCTGTATATCATCTCTCTGTACACGGTTCTTTCCTAAAACGCCTTCATTGACTTGTTTCAATGCGTCCCATGCACATAGGTGGTTATAATGGTTCGAAAGCATATTTGTGAAAGATTCGCTTTTCATTAATTTTCGTATATCCGGTCCATTCAGAGTACCTGTTTGAAATTTAAAAAAAATCAGTTGCGAAAAAATTATTGGTAATTATAATGCGAATATAAGTCTTTACAGGGTTGCAGTGTATAGTAGTTGTGCGGAAGCGTTTATTTTACTTTACTGTGCCCCATGTGTGACTTTTAATTAGTAGTTTTTACCTACTGATGATGACAACTTAGTTGTCGAAATACGTATTTAGGATACGACTAATAATTGTGGTAAGGGGTTATATACCTTTTTAAATTATTATTTAACCACAGTCTCCATTGAAAGAATTTTAAATTTAGATATGACAATATTTAAATACAGACAACGATACGTACCTTTTCTAATTTTAGCTTCACTGAGTTTTGGAAAGATGGATTTCAAACAGTCATAGACGTCCTCAATGTCTTTGACTACCACTTCAACGAATTTTCCAGCTATTCATAATTTCATGTGGATCGATGGCAACAAAATATCTACATCCTTTATCAAAGGTTCATTACGTAATTTTAATTGTTTCTCGAGCTCGGGAGTTCTTGCTTTCCAATTTTTACATTGATATTGATTCCCTGTGTATCGCGAATCCCAATTACAAAGAAAGCAGAAGTATTTTGGAAAACCGCCCTTTAATATAATGCCTTGTATTATGTTGACAACCTTTAGATCACAACAAATCTTCCATTTGTGTACATTGTATTTGATTTTCTCTAAAATTTCGCCCAATGTTTCATACGTTTCCTTCATAGTTGTGCTGAATCCCAATGGAATGGACGGAAAAGTAAAGAAGTTGCCGGGAAAGGGTTGGCGGCCCTACGCAACGGCTGGTTATCCGATCTCTCTAAATTTACGCGACCGGTCACTAAACACACAAATACAAAACCACACACCCAGAGAGAGACGCAAGCTGCCAGCAGCAACCAACACACAAGTTCATACCCAGAAAGAGACACAAGCTGCTAGCAGCGAACAACATATATGTTCACACCTTGCTATCTATTTTTTGGAATACTAAGGCATGATTTATTATTATTATTGGAATGTATCTTTGAATAATTTAAACCATAGCAACTCAATTATTTGTCATTTATATTCTGTCATTTATATTTTTTATATCCTTGACAAAGGCATCATTGCCGAAACATGTAGGGTTTTAAATATATATACTTTGAAGTAATAAACCAGACCTTTAATCGCCGACTTATTAAGTTTACTATATATATATATATATATATATATATATATATATATATATATATATATATATATATGTATATATAGGTGGTACAAAGAGCACTGTGCTCAAGTTGGACTTATTGGCGTCCAACCCAATGAATTCGAATAGAGAGATATTGCAACAGCAAGAGACTTGAAAATGTCCCGTACAGTTGAGGATGGAAGATCCGTAATAATCCGTAACAATTTCGGAGATTATCCAATATAATTGACAAATTAATTGCTTTTTGACAGAATGTTTTTCAAAATTTAAACGTTAAAATTCACGTCAAAATTATTGTTAATGTTTCAAATAAATTTCTCGTTCTACTTTCATTATGACAGGTTATTAGAAGAATAGATCATGGTAATTAAAAAATTTTCGCGTATAAAGGAATATAAATAAAATTCAATCATAGTTTTAACATTGAAATGTATGATCGAGTCATAATTATATTAATGTAACAAGAAATTTTAATTAAAATACAATCTATTGAAAAAAGGATATTTTACCCGATTATAATACAGGTAGACACAAACAAAAAGTCGTACGTCAACATGGGTTCGCAGCTCAATTGTTTTTGACATACTCGTATAGTTGATTTTCTGTTTTAAAATAAAAAATTTAATTTTTGGGTTTTGAGAGTGATCGCCTTTGTAAAACTGTGACTTAAAATGAGTTGTTTCAGACATCTGTCGCCAAATTACGTGAAAAAATTTTCTCAAGACTTCATAATCGGGTACAACTGGTTCATTTAAAATTAATGCAGGTTCTGGTAGACCTAGATCAGTTTCTACTCCCACAGTAGAATTAGATATTTTAATACGGGTAGAAGACAATACAACATATATTAGCACTCGAAGGCGTGCGCACGATTGAACGTCAGTTATCATCTGATTTTGGAAAATTCACCGCGAACCAAATTCAATGCGTACAAAATTCTTGCTATTCTCGATTATTATTTTATCACTTTTATCAGAATACACCTGTGTTCGATCAGATAGTACAAAAAAAAGGATACTTACTTTTTGAACTGCATTGTGCAATCCTTGACATCCAGATTTATTAGTTCATGTTGGAAATAAGTTTTTACTTTAAAATAGTCCTCAGCAGCTGAAATATTTCTAGTTTAAATTATAGTTAGTTATTTTTAAATTCCACGCTATCAAATAAAAATCTCATTCAGGGTTATGCATTTAAAATCGTAGGTTTAATTATATATATTTAGTTTCAAAATTTGAATGACATTTGAATACGAGGCTTATTTGAAATGTTCTCGGCCTCGTCCATAGATAGCAGCACTACTCGCATATCTTTTCCGTCCCTCATGTTAGTAGACGTTATGTGAAATTTCAAGTCATTGCAGCCAGTATGTGACTGTAGGCAGACGTTTGAATCAGTTGTGGTGCGTTTGTTGGAAATGGAGAAAATTGAGTATCATGCGGAGATTTAAATTGCTTCGTAAAAGAAGTTTAATTTTCCTTTAATTTCTATCGGGAAGAAATCAGCGGTCGAGTTAACGTGGTCGTGAAAGCATTCAAGATGAACCACGTGAAGGACGTCCGAAAAATTCAACCATCCCAGAAATAGGCGGAAAAGTGCACGATATGATTTTGAAAAATCGGCGTATGAAGGTGCCTGAAATTGCTAATATAAAAAGAACGCAAAAAAATAGTGACAGCCAGATTAAATAAAATAGCGGAAAATATACTTATGGAGGAACAGACGGGTTTTAGAAGAGGAAGATCTTGCACCGACAATACTTTTACAATTAAGCAAATAATAGAGAAACATCGAGAACATAACAAACAAACACATATGTTGTTTATAGACTACAAAAAAGCTTTTGACAGAGTAGTAAGAGAAAAACTATGGGACATACTGGAAAGACGAGGAATACCTTTACATTTGATTAAAGTTATTAAGAGTATGTACAAAAACTCAAAGATTACCATAACCGATAGCGAAACGGAAGTGGCAACCGTCAACTTAGGACTACGACAGGGTTGCAGCCTGTCACCTATACTTTTTAATATATATATTGATGACGTGCTACGGGAATGGCTGACAAATACTAAGCACTACACACATGGCCTAAACAGACAAAAATACCTATAATGACCATACTCTTCGCCGACGATCAAGCTCTAATAGCCAGTGACGAGGACACACTTCAAAGAGCTGTCTATGACTTAAATAGAATAACCGAGAAATAGAATCTAATGATATCAACAGAAAATACTAAAGTAATGGCCTTTAGCGGAAACGAAACAGTGCGATCAAAAATAATAATTAATAATAAGCCAATAGAACAAGTAAAAACATTTAACTTCCTCGGATCCACTATATCGTATTTATACGATGACACGGATATACACACGAAACTAACAAAATTCAACAGAATAAATGTCACCATAGCCAGAACACTAAAAAATAAAGTGAGGAAGGACACGTTGTTAAAATTCTATAAAACAATGGCAATCCCATGTGGTATATATGGGAGTGAAAGCTGGACCATTACCAAAGCGAATGAAAGAAGAATCCAAACATCGGAGATGAGGTTCCTAAGAAGAGCAGCTGGCTACACAAGAATGGATAGGAAGAGGAACACAGAAATAAGACAAGAACTTGGAGTTGAAGATGTGAACGAGATGATAAGAGAATGCAGACGTAAATGGAGAGAACACGTAGAAAGGATGGAAGATGATGGGATACCCAAAAGAATATGGAAATATAAGGCGAAAGGAAGAAGAGCGACGGGACGCCCACGGAAAAGATGGGCAGACCAAAAATAAAGGTCGTAACAGGCTCAAAGCCTAATACGTGAAGTAAGAAGAAGGAGAAAAAGAACGCGTCGATTACATTTTGCACGAGGAATTGCACATTAGTAAGCTTTGTACAAGATGAAAACCACGCGTGCTCACCGCGGATTAGAAATGCTTTCGCACACTTACCAAACTTGGTGCGTTTTACGAAAAACAAGAATGGTTTTCTGCGTCGATATGTGACAATGAATGAAACATGGATTCACCATTACACATCAGAATCGAAACAGCAGTCCATGCGGTCAACAGAGCCGGTTCTTCAGCTCCGAAGAAGGCGAAGATGATGCCATCGGCGGGAAAGGTTATGGCAATCATGGGTTGGTGTTTTGGAGTGCGAAAGTAATTCTATTGATCGACGATCTTGAAAAAGGTAAAATTCATGAAAACAGACCCGGCTTGCAGAAGAAAAAATTGTCTTCCATTAGGACAACGTATCTGCCCACAAGAGTGTCTTGACGATGTCAAAATTGCAGAATTTGCACTACGAAGTGCTGCAACATACACCTTATTTCCTAGACTCAGTTCACCGATGTTTCCATATCTTTCCAAAACTACGTTTCTTCCAATCAAGAAACGATAGCAGCTAGTACTTCCAGGGCAACACTACGTGGACGGAATAACGGCACTGGAATCTCTGGATGAAATGCATTGATATTAAAGATTATGTTGAAAAATAAAAAGTTTTTGAAAACAAATTATTTTCACTACTAGCCCGAAAACATTTCAGACTACCTCAGTAAAATGCAATCTATAAAAATGAGTTGAATAATTTAGGAAACTGTAACAGATATTAATTAGATATTATTCATTTCTTACCTGTTAATAAAAGTCCATTTAGGGTATTTCTACTAATAGAATACAGATTCTGAAATAAGTTATTCAATGTTAATAAAAGTTAATAATTTTTTATATTTACTTGTTTTTTTAAAGTGTCGTAAGGAAAGAAACGTGTATTTCCTGATAAATCATGTACGAGTCTGCCTTTCATTGGTACAGCATATCTTAATGCAATATCTTCCAATTCCAATATTCTGAGTGCCTTTCTACCTCTGTTAGACAGTGCCAAGTTTATAGATTTATCAGTATCCGTAATATTTTTTCTTGTATCTACAAATTAAGACATAATTACCTATTTAATTTAAATTTACGAATATATATTTTAATAAATATAATTAATTATACAGGCTGCCCTGGAAATAAAAAGACAACGTATGAAAATGGAAAGATGCCTTTGTCAAGGATATAAAAAATATAAATAAAAAATATGCAATTATATAAAATATGAATCCAAAATATTGTGAGTCAATTACGATGCGAACCCCAAAATTATAAACCCCTTGAAAATCGTATCCCGCCTATGAATTAAAAATATTCAGAATTTGTATAAATAATAAATATGTACACCTCTATTGATGTTACACACACACCGTATATTTTCATACGCAACAGCTGTCGATGTTATAAAATCTATAACATCCTGCATGCTAAGGTCAATACCTCGTACACAATCAGCTTTTTATACATTCAAGTGAATTATTAAAAACTAAAATGTGTGTTACATTAACTTACAATCCATTTTAAAAATGATACTAAAAATAATTTGTGGACTTTTAGAACTGAACTAGAACATCATTACATGTGTATTACGTGAACGTTTTTTTTTTGTTAGGAGAAGTAAGAAATCCGCTATTGAAATATATTGAATATTAGAAGCGGCAATGTTTATGTTCATAAAAACGGTAGAAGATAACATTGTGTCTAAGTTTTGTTATGGTAAGGGTTCGATAATCTGGTACGAAAGTCAGCTATTCAAAATCGACACTTTCTTGTTAATTTTAAAGCAGATGTATTAAAAGAACATGCTGTACAGGCATTTAACGTCCTATTTGGTAATAATCTATCTTTAATCGAAACGTAAATGTAAAACATATCGAACAAAGGATACTTAAAGCGAAATCGACAATAACAAAACTATTCTTTTTGTCGGTCAACTTTAAGATATCGTCTCTGAACTTTTTATAATAATGTCAATTGCACATTGGCGTGACAAAATATTTGTCATTTTTTTCTCGCTTATGAGGGAATTTTGGAAAATATAATTACATCTTTCCATTTTTCATACGTTGTACTACATATTTTATGATATTCCGATTATAAATACCTAGGTGTTTGTATTTTGGACCAGCCCGAGATACTACAACATTTATCAAAAACTGATATTTGTTGTTACAGAGATACATAGGTTACACTTTTTGAAAATCATTTACAGGTTTATAAGACGAATAAGTAATATCACTCATAGTACCTGAGAAATATTAGTTATCACTAGAGCTGAGGATGTTTGCGGTATAACCATGGTTATATCATGTAACCATAGTAAATTACTATGGTTATATGATATAACCATGGTTATACCGCAAACATCCTCAGCTCTAGTTATCACGTTCACGGTGCAGTATGGGCTTTATGGAGAAAGCTTACATATTTGTCAAATTGTTCAATATAATCTGCCAACTGATAAAGTAATTTTTGAAGTTTTATTTTAAAATAACCTTTATTGACGGTGTTGTCATAGCACATAACCTACATAAATTAAACATCTAATTATAATGAAGAAAAATCTTGTTTATATTAAATTGTAGTTTTCCAATTAAAATACAATATTGATTATCAGCATGAATGGTTTCAACATGCACTTGATGTTAAAGCAATCGATTGGATATTAATTTGTTAATGTTAATAAATCAGCTTTGGACCCATCTGTTGAATTCTGTCAATTTCATTAACTGTACGAATGAAAAATCACTAACAAAAATATAGATACATTTGACAACGGTTAAAGAGATAGAAAAAGTAACCATTACTGTAATTGTTTAAAGAAAAAAGGAAGAATATACACTGCATCGTGAACGTAAAACGATCTATAGTTAAATGGAGAGTAGATTACACAATCTAATCGTCAATAATACTTATTCTGATTGACACTAAAACACAAACACGGCGACTCTTTTCTTCTGGAAGTTTTAAAATAAATTGCATTAACCGCTATCTATGGAAAGACGTGATGTATCACAATGTCAGCTTCGGTAATAAAAAAATTCAAATATATTATGATACCTTCCCCTACCGTTTCTTATATCAAATAAAAGCTCTATAAATAAAAGAAATATTTTTTCAATCAAAATTAAGAAAATGTGTGCCGTTAGGTATTAGATTCTTAATTTAAAAAAATTAAGAATTTCGTGCAATACATACCTTTGCGCTTTTCATATATTGTCACATTATAATTCCGTTTTGCCAAAAAGCAAGCACATAAAGGGCCTACCTACAATATTTTATATACATTTGAAGAAAATAATCATTTTAAGTATGTAATACCAATCCGCCCCCAATAACTGTTACTTCTTTATTACCTGACATCTTACTGAAAACTAATTATAACAAGGTGAGCAGCCTTCCACGTTAGTAACTGAAGTCCTCGTGAGGAAAAATGATCCCTACCACAATCCTTGTCATTGGAATATGTATGGTAGTCAAGCTCATAGTTCTTGTTGTTGGTCGACATAGACCGCGAATCATCAATCAATATGAAAATTAAATGCAGATATTTTTCTTTGGTAAGTGTGAAATTGCAAGCATTTGGTTTTGGGTACGCTTAACTTGTTGGTTGATATAAACCGGGAGATATGATTCTATTTTCTAATCTATAATGTAAACAGGTTTAACTTCTATAATTTTTAATATTGTTTTTTGCAAACTTTGCAAATTTTATTTCGTTATAATAGTATATTAAATAATTAGTATTATAAGTTATAACTTATTCCGCGATAAGACACGTCTTATAAGTTATAAGACATGTCTTATCGCGGAATAAGTGTTAAGAGCGAATACGATCTCTTATGAGTCATGTCATAAGTTCCAAGTTTTTTTTTGTGTATGACGTTATTTTGCGTTGCGTTATTTTTTCTAATTAATCTCTTTTGCATAAATAATATTAATTTCAAAATTTTCGTGCTGGTTAGTAATACACCATCACATCTGAAATCAGTTTAATATTTGAATTTGTCAATTTCACTGAATATTTTGTACTTATTAAATTTAATGCAAAATGAATGAGAATTTTTCACGTTACCCCATCTGAAATTATAGAATTTGCTGAAACCATAGTAAATAATTTGCTTCCCATTAAATCTAGTATAAATTATGAAAAGTAATTTATGAAATTTTTCTTTTTAATTTGTTAATGATGTTGCTCTGTTTCTTGATGATGTGTATCTGAGTAAAAGTAAGCAGATGATACGAGAGTGGTTTGACAATTAACTTGGTTTGCTATGAAAGAAAACAATTTGAGTTTTGCAACGTACTTTATTTTTCGACATAGTCCCCTCGAAGTTCAACGCACTTGCCCCAACGTTTCTCCAGCTTCGCGATTCCTTCACGGAAATGAATTGCTTCGATGCTTTCAAAATGCTGGTTTACTTTCTGTATGACATCTTCATTAGACTCAAACTTTCGTCCTGACAGAAAAGTTTTTAGTTTCGGGAATAGATGGTAGTCCGAAGGAGCTAGATCTGGCGAATACGCAGGATGCGGAAGCAGTTGAAATCGTACCTCGGCCAATTTTAGCTGAGCGACACGACTTGAATGCACGGGGGCATTGTCAACACCTTTTTCTTGGCCATTCCCGGGCGTTTCTCTGTTATTGCCGCCTTTAATCGGTCCAAAAGTGATGCATAGTATTCTCCGGTAATGGTTGTTCCCTTTTCAAGGTAGTCAATTAGGAGAATTCCCTTTGCGTCCCAAAAAACTGACGCCATGACCTTTCCAGCGGATGGAACGCATTTCGCTTTTTTTGGAGCCGATTCGCCACGGGCAATCCATTGTTTCTACTGCTGTTTAGTTTCCGGGATATAGTGGTGTATCCAAGTTTCGTCCATTGTCACAAAACGGCGAAAAAACTCTACTACCTTCTGAAATACTTGCAAATTGTCGGCAGATATTCGCATGCGAATTCGCTTTTGCTCTTGAGTGAGTAAACGCGGCACCCATCTTGCGCACAGTTTTTGCATGTGCAATTCTTTATGCAAAACGAAGTGAACTCGCTCAGTTGAGATGCCTGTGGCTTCCGCTAACTCGCGCACTTTCACTCGCCTATCGGCTAAAATCAAATCATGGACTTTATCGATGATTTCGGGGCTCCAGGACATGGTGCATCTTTAATGCTTGTTCTACCACGCTTAAGCTTATTTACCCAAAGTCGAACACACTCATAAGAAACACATGAGTCACCCAATGTAGGTGAAATTCTCTCATGAATCTCCTTCGCTGTTTTCCCTTCCAGATAAAAGAATTGAATCACACCACGAATTCCCACTTTATCCATTTTTCGCTTTCGCTCGAAACACTTCTGTTTAAGTAACTGTCAAACAACGAGTTACTGTCAGAATGACTTAAGACCAGAGAATATTAACTCATAGGAATGACACTTTATGACTACGTATACAGATTACATTTGCGCCCTCTATTAGTGTGTGAACCGAGTTAATTGTCAAACCACCCTCGTATTTCAATTATTGTAAACGATGGGAAGGATCTTTCATCGATGGCCGATAGCCTAGTGGAATGGTTCGATATGAATAAATAAAAGTTAAGCGTACCCAAAACCAAATATGTACTTGCAATTTCACACTTACCAAAGAAAAACATTTAATTGCAATTGCATTTCATTTTCATATTGATTGATGATTCATGGTCAATGTCAACCAGCAACAAGAACTATGAACTTGACTATCATACATATTCCAATGACGTAAGGATTGTGGTAGGGATCATTTTTCCTCACGATGACTTCGGTTACTAACGTCGAAGGCTACTTGCCTTGTTTATAAACAGTTTTCAGTAAGATGTGAGGTAATAAAGAAGTAACAGTTATTGGGGGCGAATTGGTAATACATACTTACAATGATTATTTTCTTTAAGTGTATATAGGTAGGCGCTTTATGTGCTTGCTTTTTGGCGCAAGGGAATTATGATGTGATATTATATGAAAAACGCAAAGGTATGTATCAAGTTATCTATAATAAAAATAATTTTTGACTACAACATTTTATTTTATTAGTTTGCAGAAATAATCGGTGCTACCCTCGTATTTAATCTAATTTTGCAAATTCCCATTGCGGCATTCAAATTAGTTTTTAAAAGTTGAATGTGGTTTGCATATCGTAATTGTATATCGTCCTTGAAATTTATCCATTTCTAATTTCTTATATTGAATAAATAGGATATATCCAACGTTTGTCTGATGCAAATGCACCAGTAATGTAAGGATTATCTTTCCTGACAACGATTTTATTTATATAGGGTTTCTTGGGTGTATCGTATTTCTTTCGCATAATTATAGATTTATTTTTTCTTGTAAGCCTGGAATACACTAATATGAAATGAATACGTTACAGTATTCGATTTGTTTTTTTCTTTCTTATATTTAGGAATTGTATTTAAAATTTATTCTGAGTTTGGAGTAACATTTAGAGAACGATCAACTATATTTTTTTACCAAGCATTAATAATAATTAGGTTGATGCGAAAGTTTTCTTCGTTTTTTATATGCGCTGCACAAAAGTTGAAGTGAATATTTGAAACAAAACTGAGTTTTTATCATTTAAATTAATGTTTCAAGATGTTACTATATTTCGTTATTAGAACCATATGTTAAGCTAATCATACACCATCATAAATTATATGTATGTTGTGTAACGTGTAATTCCTAGTTTTAAATAGTTGAAAATGGCAACGAATAAATCTTTAATTCGAGGTTGTTTACTCATGAGTACAAACTTACAAACTTGGTACCAAAGCTGCAATAGCGACGCAAAAAAATTGTACCGCATTAGGAGATGATGCCATAACTGATCGTACAGCACAGAAGTGGTTCAAGAAATTTTCTTCGGTAGAACTCAGCTTGACCGATGAAACACGCTCTGGTAGACCGAAGATCATTAACAACGAGGATATTCAGCAGGTTGTGGAGGAAAATTCCAGGATAACGTGCCTCAAGCTTGCAGAAAGGTTCAATATGAGTGATGAAACCATTCGTTTGCATCTTAATCAACTAGGCAAGACGTGGAAGTTAAGCAAATGGGTCCCATATGAATTGGCAAATCATAAAAAATTAAGTCGTCTTAACATTTGTTCGGCAAACATTTCACGCAACGATAATGAACCATTTCTGGATCTACTCTTAACCTGCGACCAAAAGTGGATATTGTACTCAAATTCGTAGCGTTCGTATCGTTGGTGATTCGGTGCCACACACTCCCAAAGCTTCCTTGCATCCAAACAAGATTTTATTTTGTGTTTAGTGGCCAACCCATTATAAGTTTTTGGGAACGGCTCAAACTTTATAAATTAGAAATGCAAACCTGTGGTTTCAGATATACCCCCATGGATTTACAAGAATTAAGAATAAAAATTTTACCAAATAGATTCCATCCTCATAAACTCGCTATATTTAATTAGACTAAAGTCAGTTCACAGAACTTATTGTAAAACATAAAAGTTTATATATATAACCAAGTGTTCTTTTTTCATCGTGAATTTATAAAAGTTTCGAAACAAAGGTGAGATGCTCTGCTTTTTGTGAAATTTCAAGAGATTATAACATGAGAGCAAAATGAATTGAGGTAGTAGGAGGCTGCGGTTCGTAGATCGTATTTCGTGAATTATATTCACAATATTTTTCTGTCAAACATTTAATGACCGACTGTCAGTGTGAATTATTAATTTTTTCAATACAATTAAAAAAAAAAAAAAAACAGTATAATCACATTCAGAATGTTTACTCAAGAACAAATGGTGTTCATTTTAGAATGTTACTTTCGTAACGGTCGACGTTTGCCAAACGGCGAATGGTATTATTCAATAGATTTGTGCAAGGAAGAATTCCAACAACGTTTTCCTGAAGTTGTTTTAGTAAATAAGAACTTTTCTCGTGACCTATTGAGAATTATAAATAACTTTCGAACAACTGGGTCTGTAAAAAGACAATGGAAAGGGGGAAGATCTTCTCGAGTTAGGACCCAAAATGTTGTTAATAATGCAAGAAACGCAATTAGAGAACAACCTACAACATCTGTCAGAAGACTGGCACAACAGTTGGATATAAGTTATGGAACCTGCCGCAGTATTCTTAAACGCGATATTGGTATGCATCCTTACAAGGTTCAATTGTATCAAGAACTATTGCCGCCAGATTACGTTCGAAGAGAATTGTCGTTTCTTTAATGCAAATCTTAACGACGACGATGTTTTGGATAAAACGTTTTTCACCGACGAAGCGTGGTTTCACCTGAACGGCTACATAAACGCTCAGAATATGCGTATGTGGGCAACAGACAATCCGCATTATTATAGGGAAACAACGTTGCATCCTGTAAAAATAGGGATTTGGTGTGCCATGTCACGTAGAAGGCTTATTGGTCCGATCTTTTTCGAAGGAACTATAAATGGTGAAAGATATCGCAATAATATACTGGAAACATTCATAAATCAACTGCATGATGACGAGTTACAGTTAGGTTTCTTTCAGCAAGATTCCGCACGACCACACACTGCCCGTGAAACAATAAATTATTTACGTGAATTTTTTGATGAAAGAATTATTAGTGTTGACCGTTTCCCGCCAAGATCGTGTGACTTAACTCCTCTGGATTACTTTTTATTTCCATACTTAAAAAACTCTATTTTTAAAAATCCAGTGCATACAATAGACGATTTACGGAACAATATCGTGCGACAGTGCGAGTTAGTAGACGGATTTATTTTACAAAAGGTTTTTGAAAACATGAAGCGGCGCGTAAATTTATGTTTGAATGCCGAGGGACAACAGTTTCAACAATTATTGTAAACTTTTCAATAAAATATAAAACATGACATTTTATAAATATTTTAAGTTGTAAATTAAATTTGTATCAAGGAGACATTTAAGTGCTGTCAGTAAGATTTATTTACTTTATAATTCACGAAATACGATCAGCGAACCGCAGCCTCCTACTACCTCAATTAATTTTGCTCTCATGTTACATTCAAACAATGCCCGAAAAAAGGGCTATAAATACTGAACTGGACAGGTAGGAGCTAAATTGGGTATATCGAAATTTCGTAAATCGCGAACAATTTTGGCAGGACAATACCATACCACAAAGAGCCCTCCATGAACTTAAAGATTTGGATTAGTTAGAATTGCTACCACAGACTATGTGTAGTCTAAGGTTATCTTGAGATTATCACCTGAATGTTAATTTCTGGCTATTACTTCGCCAATACTATGAACGCAGCCATAAAATGAAACATTTTTGCTTCCAATTCACAAGAATATCAAAAGGAATATCGAAAATCTCCCTAAATAATATCGAATCATCTAACATTACTAATTTAATACTAAGATGTGTGTGATGATTATAACAATCAACGTTTTGCTCTTCATCATGTCAGCTTCTTCAGGATCTATTATTCGACTAATAGCTGGCAATATTAACAACGAAATATTAATTATCACAATAACCACAGGACAAACCCAGAAGATTATATTGTTGAGAACATTGACCGTAAAAGCTTATGAAATATCGTTAACTTTATCTTGATTTCTATTTGTTTTATTTAATGTTTTGCTTCATGAAAATTTCACATTAAAATAGCTTTACATTACCTGAATTATGAGTCTAGATTCCAAGACCAGTCATAAAGTTCATCTTTATGACTATATAGAATATTTTGCAATAAAAAGTTAGCAATTCAAAACTGGATTTACTCTCTTAAGCATACTAAAACATTCAATTTATTCTTTACAGGTATATGACAGATGGTATGTTACTAAGAGAAGGAATGAGCGACCCCATGCTGGAAGCTTATCAATGCATACTTCTCGATGAAGCTCACGAACGTACCCTAGCCACAGATATACTGATGGGCGTGTTGAAAGAAGTAATTAAACAGAGATCAGATTTAAAATTAGTTATTATGTCTGCCACATTAGATGCTGGAAAATTCCAGCAGTACTTCGATAATGCACCACTTATGAACGTACCCGGTCGCACGCATCCAGTAGAAATATTCTACACGCCAGAACCCGAAAGGGACTATTTAGAAGCTGCTATTCGTACCGTGATACAGATTCACATGTGTGAGGAAATAGTTGGCGATATATTACTATTCCTTACGGGTCAGGAGGAAATCGAGGTGGCTTGTAAGCGGATAAAAAGGGAAATAGACAATTTGGGACCAGAGGTCGGCGAGCTTAAATGTATACCCCTTTACTCCACGCTTCCGCCCAATTTACAGCAGCGCATTTTCGAAGATCCGCCACCGAACAAACCAAACGGCGCGATTGGTAGAAAAGTTGTTGTATCCACAAATATTGCCGAAACGTCCTTAACAATAGATGGTGTCGTGTTTGTAATAGATCCGGGATTTGCGAAACAAAAAGTATATAATCCGAGAATTCGCGTAGAATCCTTACTTGTGTCACCTATTAGTAAAGCTTCGGCTCAACAGAGAGCGGGTCGTGCCGGGCGTACAAAACCAGGAAAGTGCTTCAGATTATACACGGAAAAAGCGTATAAGAACGAAATGCAAGACAATACCTATCCGGAAATTCTAAGATCAAATCTCGGGTCGGTAGTGTTACAGCTGAAGAAGTTGGGTATCGATGATCTCGTGCATTTCGATTTCATGGACCCTCCGGCTCCGGAAACCCTGATGAGAGCATTAGAGTTGTTGAATTATCTGGCCGCGCTCGATGATGATGGGAATCTGACTGATTTGGGCGCAGTGATGGCCGAGTTTCCCTTAGATCCACAGTTGGCGAAAATGTTGATTGCCAGTTGCAATCACAACTGTTCCAATGAGATCCTTTCAGTCACTGCAATGTTGTCAGGTATTTATTTGTTGTTTGAAAAGTTATGCCTGGGATTTTATCTTTGTATAATATCGAAAGGTAAATGACTACTTCTTTTTTAAATAAAGGTAATCGTGATGTAATCAACATTCCGAATAGCTTTATGTTAGAAAATAATTAACTTAAATATAATCAAAAATAATGATTTCAATTAGAAATTTGGATTCAAAATTATCGTATGAATAAGTACAGACTTAACGAAGTTTACAATACAATGTTTTATGTTGCCAACCTTTTTCCAGACACCCTCTTGAAGATCTCTGACATCCACATCGTCTTCCACCTAATAATTTAGCGGGTATAACTCGTTTTCTTTTGATAAATGGATCAGAGTATCCATTTACCATATTTTCTTTGGCTAGGGGCTTTCAGACATTCTTTGGAGCTGATCATGGTACATTAGTCTCCATGTCTTAATAATCTCCAAACTACTGCGATGAATCTTCCTAATATATGATGATGATTTAACGGAAGGTGAAGCTTAAAATGTAACACTTGAATTACGGCAATTTTTTTTTCGACATATTCCCCTTCAATATTAATACATTTGGACGAATGGTGCTGGAGAGCCATTATACACTGTTGGAAAAAAGTGACGAGCACACCCTGTATAATCTGAAGAAATGGTTCTAACGCAATGAAATTTGGTATGGAAATAGTACTAACATAGCATAAGTTATCCTCACCTGGAGAGCGGCGCAGGCATGCTGGGAAGGAATGCATTAATAGCGGGGGGGGGGGAGATGTCCAACCATGCTGCTTCAACTCGCCTTCATAGCTCCTCAACGTTACTCGGGGGAGCTGGATAACGTTGAAGTCTCCGACCGATCATATCCCAGATATGTTCGATCAGATTGAGATCCGGACAACACACATGCCGGCTATGGAAGTATCCGTACATGGTTCTCTTCCCCAAAGGTCTGGGTAACACGTGCAGTGTACGGTCGGGCGTTGTCGTGCATGTATAGAAGACGTGGGCGCCGTCGAACGTAGGGTAGCACCTCATCTACGTAGCGGCGAGCCGTCAACGTATGCTGTATACGCAGCAGACGTGCACGTCCACCATGTGTAATAGCACCCCATACCATAATGCCCTGCTGGCGGTGGATAGGGCGTTGTTGGATGCACACCTCGAGTGACGCTCACCACGTCTCCGATTAACCAAAATTCGCGCGTCACCGGTGCTCAATTCGAATCTTGATTCGTCGGAAAACAAAATGTGCCTCCACTCGACAACCCGCTGATGCCTAGCCTCCACCCACTGGCGCCGTGTACGACGGTGCTCGCGAGTCAGTGGAATCCGCTACAACGCACAGCGCGCTCGCAGTCCACTTTCTAGCAAATGCCCCCGTACAGTTCGCGTAGTGAGTGCGCCTTTCCTTCCTGCTGGCCAAACGGCACCAAGTTGCCTTGAGGAAGACGTGCGCGACGCTAAAGCGCGGTGCACAAGAGCGCGATCCTCGCGTGGGGCCGTCACGCTCAGGGCTGAAGGCGCGTACATCCTTGTTCCATCCATTCTCGCCATGCCCGCCGCACTGCCGATAATGACCGTTCGAGACGGCGCGCAATATCACGGATGGATACTCCTGTCATGTCCATCCCCACAACCATTCCTCGCCCAAACTCACTCAGAAAACGCGAACGGCTTTCCATCACGCACAAAGTACGACTACAACTACCCGCTTCCACCACACTAACAATAACCGGTTTCTCCCTCCCCGCATCGGTCTCCATGGAGACAACGTATTGCAGCTGTCGGAGGCACTCAGTAAAAAATGCAGCAATAGAAAAAGTCCAAACTCGCTGCGCAAACTCGTCTAGAGGAAACCTTAATACTCCACTAAGTTTACGCATTTATCTTGACACGTTCAGATTATACAGGGTGTGCTCGTTACTTTTCCATCAGTGTACCAATTTTATAATTATAAACGTCAAGGTCGTTAAAATACTGCTTCTGCAATAACTTCCTCGTCTGCCTTGAATTGCCTTCTGGTGAGAAACAGCTTGGGTTTTTAGAACAGATGGAAGTCTAAAGGGGCTAGATTCGATGAATAGCATAGTTGGGGCTAACCTGGAATAAAAATTCATCCAGTTTTTCGAGCCATTGGATATTTTTCTCCGGTAATGACAACTTTCACGTGCTTTTGATGGATGTCTCGATAAAATAAAGATTAGCCATTAAATCTTTGGAAAAATGCTCACGTAAAATAAAGCGTATTATCAAGCTCTATCGTCCTGAAAAACAATTCTTTGGTATTGATCAAATCTTGCTGTGTTTCTTTGATTACTGTATTAAAATTTGTCAACTATTGACAATACTTCTTTCATTATTTTCTTTATACGTTTCTTGTATGTCGACAGTTCTTTCTTGAATTTTTCGTTAGCTATTTTATTTCAGCTGCTTTGAGCTTCGTCTTTCTTGTTCATGTTTGTATCCGTTTTATATTTTTATCTTCATATCTATTCACTAATAGGAATTTATGAATTTTGGTTGGAAAATTTGGTGGGTTGTGGAAGAAACCCATTGCAAAGCCGTGGTTGGAATTAATACAGTTTCTTCTTTCTTCATAATTCATTTATTTTTATAATACGTTATGTTACTTTATTCCATTGATTTTTAGGCATTCTGTTTTGTAGAACATTAAGGAGCAAATAATAATAGTTCTAGTGATTTCCAAAAATTATGTCAAGGTACAAAGTACGATATATAATTATACTCCACATTGTCCAGAAGGGCAGAATAATATGTCCCGTTGTTAGTTTGGCCCTTAGCGCGATGGTTGATAAGAAGTATTTCCTTAAAATCTCAAAATATCGTGACCAACCGAAAGAAACGGCTTCCCTTTTTTTGACGGAGGAACGCCACAATACCTGAACTGAGATTGCCGTCTCGATTGTGGCACATATTAATAGAGCTAAGTTTCATCAACTGTAACATAGCGACGCAAAAAATTTATTGAGTTGATGTTAAAGAGCTTGAAATTGTCACTTCACCCATCTGATTACGTGTGTAGTGTACACTTTCAGTAGGCAGGTCCACAATCTTGGCATTTCAAAGTATTTCAGCAAGTCACTCTATCGTAGTTATTTACACTGTAATACCTTTTACAGTAAAGCATGTAATGATAATGCGAGGAAGGTTTGAAAACATGTTTATTTCTTATTCGTATCCCAAAGATTTTATCATTCAAACGATGCTTAATGAAAAAAAAAACAATTTCGTAGATGTTTGTAGTCATTTACTCTTTTGAATCACACTTGAGTCAATCAATATTCAACATTAAATAATACAAATATTAATTGACAAATTTTGTACGGATGCGCTGAATGTCTGAAATTATTTAGAAAATCGTATAATAAGGTCCACCTCCGCAAGCTCACTTTGATTTTAGCGATCAGAGAAACAACAGGTGTGTGACTACGTTCCTCTGTTCTGCGTTAAATTGAAGAAAGTTTGCTATGGTTCAGATGATGAGCATTAAGTTAGTTATTATAATGTATTCACTATTTCGCAATTCTAAAACGCAGTTGGAATTCTAAAAATCGGGTTATATTGCTTTAATCTGAGATTATACTTAAAAGATATGAAACATTCGTTATTCACCGATTTAAGGTCAATAAATCAAATTGCAAAAATGTACATAAATCTGTTGAAGTGAGGAATGATATTAATCTCCAAAGCTATATGAGAAACTACAGACACGAGTGCGGGCTGTTTTCTTTTCGCTGAGTTTCTGAGGGACCATAATTTAAATAAATAAACTTTATTTTTCTACATAATCACCACTTAATTCGATACATTTGATCCATCCAAGCTTCTTTATTCCGTCTCGAAAATGATTGTCTTCTAACTCTCCAAAATAATCGTCCACTGTTGAAGTTAGCTCTTCATTTGTGCAAAATTTTTTTGCCTCTGAGAAAATCTTTTAATTTAGGGAATAGGTGAAAGTCATATGGTGCTAGGTCTGGCGACTAGAGGAATTCGGTACTAATTCGAACCTTAATTTTCCAATTTTTTTGGAGCAACCCTACTGGAATACACAAGTGCATTATTATGGTGAAAGAGCACGTTTCAGCAATAGCTATCTTCAAACGATTTAGAAGATTTGCGCAATATTCGCCGTTTACTGTCTTGCCTTTCTGAGGATAATGTATCACCAATATTCTTTTTGCGTCCCAAAGTACCAATGCCATCACCTTTCCCACCGACAAAACTATCTTTGCCTTCTTTGGAGTTGGTTCTTCACATTTGGTCCACATCTTTGACAGTTGTTTAGATTCAGGTGTATAATAATGGACCCATGTTTCGCCACAAGTAACAAGTCTACGCAAAAAATCTGTTGTGTCGCGTTTAAAAATTTCTAAATTCATGGATATTTAACAGCGAACACGTCTTTGTTCCGTCGTCAGTAAACGCGGTACCTATCTTGCCGAAAGGTTTCTCATTTCAAGTTCTTCGTGCGAAATATAAATCTCCCATTCCTTTAAAATGCCCACTGTCTCTGCTAACTAACGCTTTCAATCGTTGGTTACTTAGCAACAAATAATGAACTTTATCCACTATTTCTGGTCTTGTAGCCGTTTGCACCCATTCACTGTGGAGATAATCTTCTAAGCTGCTGCTCCTACCACGCTTAAACTAATTTCCCCATTTTCTGATGGTTATATACGAAGGACAACCTTCACCCTGTATCTCGCATATCATGGAGTTCGGTAAAGGACACGACTTTCTTTTAAAAGATACTTAATCACTGCACGATGTTCAAAATTATCCATTTACATTTAATTAGTAGGAGGTTAAAATTTAAAAAATTGGATGCGCTTGTCACAAATTTATCAAACACTAACAGTAAACTGACAAGGCATCGGTTGCCAAAATGTGATGTGTATTTTTTTAAAATTTTGTGGCCTACTCTAGACGATTGCGCGAACAAGTCAATCCGCTCTCGTATATAACTACAAATTTTGTTTTAACATTTCAACTTAATAACAGTAACAGTTGACACATATACTTGAGTATTCTAAAACAACAAAGCTTTAAAGTAACTATTTGTACAAGAAATGAAATTGAAGAAAGAGCATTATCGAGTTGTGATTTTTTATCACATTTGACGTTCTTAAGCCAACAACGACTGTTGAAGAGAATGTTGGTATGTTCATGCAAGTATTATTCAAACAACCCTTAAGTTACCTTAAGTTACAGATTTCCGTGAAGACAAACCGTGGTAAAGGTAGATCATACTTATGCCGAAAGCTATCCAAAATATAATTATTGAGGCGTCTAGAGGGCCTCTAGTTAAGCAACTTTTCATAATAAAGTTATTTGGGGAGAGGCACCGTTAAACTACAAAAAAAAAATACTATCAAAATAACTACTAACCTCAAACGTTACGTTAAAACGTTAAATACACACTAACTAGCAAGGAATAAGTTACAGGGTTTACGTTTCATGTCGACCAAAGCAGCGGTAAAGGCATTTAAAATAAGCTATTTATGGTATAAGTGAATAAAGACAAATTTTATCCACGAAAAAATTGTTTAGCGCACGAGGTGCAAGCCGAGTGCGATAATGTTTTTGAGTGGATAAAATTTGCTTATTCACGTGTATCATACAAGATTTTTTCCAATTTTGCAAAAGTTTCAAAAATATTTATTGATTAGGTAATTTATTTATAGCAAACGCCAATTAAGTTGGCGCGAGAAGGGGTAAGTTCGCGCAGGATTAGAATAGTGGGGAGATTTGTATTTGGTTTTACATCAAATGTCAGATAATTCTAACCTCTGAGCGTGTATGATCCCTAGCAAAGACATTACAAAATATGTTCTGTCAAACGTCAATGACAAATGTATTCTGACAATTACTTGAGTAGTGAGGGTGGACGTTTTTAAAAACGGTATTCTGCGCACCCCCTCCTCGCGCCAACTGAATTGGCGTTTGCTATACATGAATATTGATTGTACCGCGATATCATAAAGTTTCTGGGTCCAAGATGGCATTGAAATAGAAAATATATGTCTGAACTTTATCCATATTATCATACTGGTAACTTAACCTTAATTTTTGAAAATTATTTTGATAGTGTCATCGTGACATCAATAAATATGTCATTTGATTTAATAAAGATACAATAAAACAACAAGCTCAGCTTGTATTCAAAATTTTATTAATAAAAAAATGCAAAATTAAAGCAAATGTTGAAATTGTTGTCCGTTATTTTCAATTCTCAATGTGACACGCCTTTTCATGCTGTTGAAAGGCATTTTGCAGCATTGCGGGCGTTATTAATGCACATTCGTCAATAATTCTTTGTTGCATATCTTGCAAATTAGCAACAGGAGTTTTAAATATTCTATTCTTTAGGTGAGGAAACACGAAAAAGTCCATAATTGTCAAACAAGGTGATCGTGGTGGAAACTCAACTTCCGTATGTAAACTTATGATCCGATCGTCAAAAAACTCACGAAGAAAAGCAATATTTTCTCGTGTTGTGTGTGCCGTTGCACCATCTTGCACCATCTTGAAAGTATCCATATTGCAATTCATCATCATGCAACTGTTCAATAAATTCATTCAGAATGTTTCTATACCTCTCAGCATTAATTGTGAAATTAAAAAAAGTAGGGCCAACAACTCTGCGGCGAGAAACTGCTAGCCAAACACCAAGTTTCGCATTATGGAGAAACGATTCAATAAAAATATGAGGATTTTCACTACTCCACATTCGAGTATTTTGGGAATTGACACCCCGAAAGATGAAACCATGCTTCATCAGAGAAAAATGACAAATTTAGCAGGTCATCATCTTCTATTAAGTTATTTGCAAACCACTTGCAGTACGCACGACGTCTAGGGTAGTCTACCGGCAAAATAGCCTGATGTGATTGCATCTTATACGGATGCATGTGTAAGTTTTTCTTTACAATTTTCTGACATGTTCCATAAGAAAGTCCAATCTCTTGAGAAAGGCGTTTCAAAGGTTTTGTGGGTTCATTTACCATACGTTGACGAACATCATTTATAACTTGTTCCGAACGAACAGTTGGTCTACCAGTACGTGATTTATGACCCACAGAACCAGTCTCACGAAACACACCAACACAAGTGGAAAGGCAATTATAAAAATCTTTGGGAATTACAGCTAACTCTGGAAAGTGCTCTCTAAAATCATCCAAACATGCACGTTGACTGTACACCCAAATTCCATCAATTCGCACTCCACTCCGAAAATAGGCTTCAATCATGTACGCTTTTTGCACTATATTGTAAACCATATTTGAATTTACTCGAATGTGCTGTGTTTCAAACTCGACGTTCAAACTTGCTTTCAGCAATTCTAACACATTAATGGATGACAGATAATGTCACTGTCAAAATAATTTACAAAACAGAGTTATAGTTCCTAACTTAAGTTCAGACATACAATTTATATTACAAAGCCATCTTCGTCCTAGAAACTTTATGATATCACGGTACTATTAATAATTTGATGAATTCTTAAACCAGGAAAGTTGACTCTATTTTCGTCAGAGTCAAGTACAGTGCAAGCTAAGTTGACTCTACTTTCGTCAGGGTCAAGTGCAGTGGAAGTTCCAGGCATTTCATTTGAATTTACATCTGTCAAAATTTTTCTTGGCGTGGACATTTTTTGAGCAATTGATTCGTCGATATACTGTTCTACTACTGTAGAAGACTTCCAGCCTCCGTGTCTTTTTAGAGTTAATAAGTTAGCTCCTGCATTTGCTAATAAATTTGCGGAAGTTCTTCGGAAACAGTGTCCGGTATAAAGATCATGATTTGGTAACTTCAGATATTTTGCTATCATTTGAGGTATCTTTGCAAAAGTGTTGATACCAATAGGTTGTATTGTGCAGTTTTGATGACGATAACAGAAAAAATTTTCTGTGTGGTACGTTTCGTGGACGTAATTTTTTGTACTTCTTGTAAATTTGCGGCTCTTATTTGTTTTAGTGTCTGGAAGCGAAATTATTAGAACAGACTCTTTCTCATCAATATCATCAACTCGAATTTTATGTAGTTCGTCAATTCTACATCCGCCAGCTATACCCATAATTAATACTACCTAGAAAGAATGAAAATTAGGAAACGTATTTCAAGGATGATTATAAAGATTCTTACCTTCATACATAAGTACATTTTATTAGGGGCCTCGGATTAAAATTTGTAAAAATCAGTTCTTTCAAAAGTTTTCGACTTTTTTGGTTTGTAACCTGAAGATTGTCTTTTTATAAAAGCGATGAGCCTTGAAAACCTGAAGAACTCCAAAATAATTAAATGAAATTTTGAATAGTTAGGTTTACATACTTGGAAATATCAATATTTTCATTTATGGATAGCGTTGCTCTGAGCATCGAGTAATGAGACCATAAGGTGGACATCTTTACTTTCTGCGATTTTTCTAAGAAATATGCTAGAAGTATTTCCTCGTTAACAGTTTTCACAGTTTTTATTGTCTTCCAGTCGCAAAATGTTTTGTACTCTTTTTCGTAAACTAATTTAGATTTTTCTGACAATAAATTGGATACTGCAATCGCAGCTTCGTTCAGAACATCTTCTGGTATGCTTTCTCTCTGGTTATTTGCCATTTCAAACACAGTTTCGGACTTGTAATCGACAAATTGTAGAATTTGCGTGAAATGTAACATGAGATTTGAAACAACGATCCTGGCAACGAAAATTTTAAAGGTAGTGCGACGTTTTATTTATTTTTCTTTATTCGTGTTGTCAATAGCAGTGTGAATAAAGTGTTGCTAGAAACATTTTATTCACTGTTTTGATTAATTTTATTCACCTTTATGATTAAAATGTTGTTTTAATAATGAAATTCAATATATGTAATGATCATTTTAATAAGTAAAATTGGAAAAATGAAATAATCTAACGCGGAAAGATAGGACACATTGTTTTGAAGATTAAGCTTCACGCAAAATATGCAAAAATACATTGGCTGTGTAGAAGAAATGTGTTTAAATCTGCTAGTAGGCTTTCGTGGTCATTGTACATTTTTGCTAGACACTGCTGCTTGCTTCTTGGCTGATGTTTCGTCCACTGTTATAGGGGGCATCTTCAGAACTGCTACTACTATTGTTGCATTGAAACTGCCTGGATTCACAGAAAAAATTAAGAAATTGCGTTTTAATGATCTAGTGGATACGGGATGGGCTAAAGCTAAAATATCTAATATGAACGATGCATTTTTGGTTTTGGTACAAAAATATAGTGGGAATGTGGACCCCTTGGGGACATTAACACTAACTCTCCTTGATTCCAACGATTTCTAAACTTTAAGCAAGTGGTTTGTTATTTGTAATTATAAAAATATACAATATAAAGCCTCTACCAAGTTTCTTCATAATTTGGAATACTAATTTTCTAAAAAAGTGTGTTCATTATTTTTTATTAGCTATTAATAGCTAAAATTTAAAATTAGAACCAGTAAAATTGAATTATTTAGGTATCAATTTGTAATAAACATTTCACTAAAATTATAATAACTAACGTTACTGCTCTAAATATATCGATTAGGGAAACTTACTATTAGTTTTGCTTCTAATTGCGAACATTACGTCACAATATAATGTGAATACAAAAAATTATCGAATCTATTGAAAAAATGGATAAAAGTAATGCTTGATTGACGATGGAGAGTTGCGAATTCTGAGCAAAACAATATTTGGGTCCTTGATTCGACGAATCGGCGGCCATCTGTTTTGCTCAGATTTCTGACTAAGGTAGCTCTGTAGGAAGCGCGTGAGTGCGGCAACTATATTGGTTGGATACGGGCGACTGCCCTGCTCCAATATTTAGTCCCACAGTGTTTCGTTCGTCCAAATGAGGCTAAGAAGGCTGCCGACGACGCCAAGATGAGATTCGCCCATATCGATGGCGACCACTTAACACTCCTCAACGTTTACCACGCGTTTAAACAAAGTAAGTAGTATTATATTAAGAATTTATATAACGTCCTTGGTAAGAGACAAATTTTCATAAATACATTTTCATCAATAAATCATTATCATTATCTCATCGTAACTTGTACTGTGTACTTTTTTAAATAATAATAAATTGCTTTCTTCGATTTGGGTCAACGTGTTGCATTAAACAAGTGATAGAAAATATCCAAAATTTTTATAAAGATTTCTACTTCAACTAAGTAATCTATTATAATAGCATCAGTCTTAATATTTATAGTTTCCCCCCTTTTCGTCTTATCGTTGGCCTCTCGCTAAAAAAATTGTGATTTTGCTCCATTTTACTCTAGATTCCATTCCATGCCCCGTCTCGCACCATTGCTCCATTTATAACGTATGATCAAAAAGTCTTTGGATCGTGATAGCCATGAAACGTAAAGCTATCTATAAAATTATTTACTTCTGTGATTCATTACCTTGAAGTACGCATAAGTCACAAATAAAATAGATTTTAGGTTATGGTATTTATTTACATTTTATGTATGTTATATTTAATAACATTTATAGAGATTACAGAATGCATTTATAAATAAACGAAGTTTTAATAAATAATAAAAAAAATAAGGCTCATTACAGTTAAGAAAAGAACTCCCACAATGAAACAATAACATTCAGGTAGGTATAGCAAGCGCCAATTAAGTTGGCGCGAGGAGGAGGTGCGCAGAAGCAGTTTTTAAAAACGGCCACCGCACTACTCAAGTATTTGTCAGACTACATTTGTCATTGACGTTTGACGGAACATAATGTCTTTGCTAGGAGATCATAAAGTGATACACGCTCAGAAGTTAGAATTATCTGACATTTGATGTAAAACCAAATACAAATCTCCCCACAACTTTTAATCCTGCGCGAACTTACCCCTCCTTGCGCTAACTTAATTGGCGTTTGCTATACACTTTTACAATAAAAAATTATAAAAGATGTTGAAAATGTGCCGGTTAACACGTTGGCCCATGTTATTAAAAACTTTAATTAAAAGATCAGGTGTTACTGTGAGACAGTTTTCAACAATACGTTCTTGTAATTCATCTAAAGTATGAACTGGAGTTTTAAAAAATGTTATTCTTAAGCAATGGGAATAAGAAGTAGTCTAAAGGACTCAAATCACAAGACCTAGGTGGGTAACGTCCGTCTGATATTAACCTTTTATCATAAAATTGACGCAAATATTCCATGGTTACTCGAGCAACATGCGGTCTCGCGATATCTTGCTGAAAGTATCCATTATGAAGTTCATCATCGTGCAATGGATTGATAAGAGGATCAAGTATTTGATTTATATATCTTTCAGCGTTTATGGTATCTTGAAAACATATTGGCTCTATTACCCGTCTACGGGACATTGCAACCCAAACACCAATCTTAGGACTATGTAAAGGAGCCTCACTATGAAAATTAGGATTATTCTCGCTCCACATACGCATAACTTGTTTATTAACGTATCCAGATAGGTAAAAATAAGATTCGTCTGTAAAAAATGTTAAATTAAGGATATCGTTATTCATATGGTCATTAAACCAGGTACAGTACGATACTCTCTTCTGATAATCTGGTGGCAGTAACTTCTGCAGTTTATAAGGAAACATGTTCAAGTCATGTTTAACAATGGTTTGACACGTCGCATAACTTAAATTGATTTTTTGTTTCAATCTACGCAAGGATAAGGTAGGTTCTTCCTGCATGCGTTGCAGATCAATAACATCATCATTTCTAGCCCGTCTTCTCCCAGATCGAACACTATCGCTGATATTACCAGTTCCTTCAAATTTGTCCACAGTTCGTTGAAGTTGCCGAAAAAAAACCCGTTCGATTATTGCGAAGTTGGGAAATCTCTCGCGGAACTCATTCAAACATAAACGAGGTGAATAGACCCAATTACCATTTTCACCTATATTTCAATTACTGTAGTATGATTTGATAATAAAAATTTTATGTTCTAATTGAAACATTTTGAATTATAACCAGCTGACTTGAAAGTTGTCAAGGAAATGTCAAAACTAATTGAAATAAATAATTTCATAGATCTCTTAAATTCCACGGCAATAGAGATCCAAAGACTTTTTGATCATACGATAGTATTTTTACAATAACAGATCAGTCACGTCATCAATGTATGCCACACAACATTGACAAATCTATTGTTTACATCTTGCAAATAATTTTCATTTGGGTTATAGGCTATAGTTCAGTTAAAAAAATTCAAAAATATATTTTTTACAGATGCCATTTAGGTTATACCTACTAACAGTCTAACCAAGTCCAGTAATTGTATTTTTAAAGCTGTATGGTCAAAGTTTATTTTATTGTTGGTTAACCATTCTTGAATTTGGTATTTTGTTGAAGATGAAGGAGAAGATTTATTTATTATTGTAGCACGACCGCTCGCATTATCCATAATAATAACTGAAGCTTTCTAAATTTTTAGCAGCTGATTTTTGAACCATTCTAGAAAGTTTTCTCTATTCCTGTCACCGTGGTAATCCATACTTTTACTATTTGTTGCGAAGATTAATTCTACTCCAGGAATGAAACCATAATTGCTTCCGGGATGTACAACTATATATCTAGAGGATAAAAGTCAGTGATATATTGCCCATGTCAATACTTTTTAAATAATTAATACCTCTTGACACCTACTTGGTTTGCTTTTGCAGATTTAGTATAATCATCTTCTATGGCTTTAGAGATCTTCCAACTTGAAAAACCCAGACTTCAACAAGAAAAACAAACTGGAATGTATTTTCATTTTTAAAACGCATATATTGCTGCAAAAACGGCATTCGTTTCAAAACAATTTGAGGTAATTCCATAACTCGGTTAGGGTCGTCTTTCTTAAAATGGAAACCAATATTTAGCAATATTTTCTACAAAGAAGTTAGTGCAACCAGTGAATATTTCTCTTTTTCGAAGAGCACTGTTCAATATACTCAAGTAATATGTTCTGCAATTGTAAAAGAACAATATACAGGAAAATAACACGCGAAAAATTAAATTAGCAATAGTAATATGTAGCTGTGACTAGCAGATGTGAGGTGGATATCATACGATGATCATACGTGACAACAATGCGCGAAATAGGTAACGCTGAAGATACAAATTTCCTAAAATGTTGGAAAAATTGTATGTGCTGTAGGTTTGTTTTGGTTCTCAAAAAAAAAAAAAGCATCGTGGAACGTCCGACTCATGCGCAGTTCTTTAAAAGCGTTTTCGTTTTGACGAGTACAACTTCGGACGAAATGAATTTATGTCCTGGTTTCACCAGAAAATAATCCTGGATTATTAAAAACCGTCCGTTCGTCTCCATACTTCGAAGCTGGAACTTTCTTAGACTACTACGAACAGTTTTACATACGCATGCGTTTTAGTTACCATGGTCTGTTCTGTTTATTTTCTAAATTCATAACTTAACCTAGCAGAGACTTTCTAAATACTTCAGAGTTAAAATTGAATTGTATATTATTCGATATGGATAAATTAAATTTATTTTCATCAAGTTCCTCTTCAAACTCAAAAAATGATTAATTAGTTTTACAAACAATAAGTTTTTAAAGCATGATCCTAAAAACGAATTGTATATTGTATTGACATTGTATAGTATTACTTAGGGTATATAAAACAAAAATGAAAAACAAAATAAAACTATCAAACGCGGATAAAACCGAAATATCAAGATGTAGCAAATAAATAACATAAGCAAAAAGCACTCTAACAAGTAAGGTTACTGTTCTTCTCTTGAGTGATTTTAAATATTGTACAAAAGATGGCGGTAAAATAAGTTTTATTTTTCACTTGTCTATAATTGGTTGTTTATATCTGTCATACGCGATATATAACTAAGTAAAAAATACAACAATCTGAATATTAGAGTTGTTTCATTGACAGTTTTGACAGAATTTTAGCTTCTCTAGTCGTCAAATTTTTCTCTCTCATAAAATGGTCGTGATTTTTTGGGGAGTAACTCCCCATCAGCTTTTAATGCTCGTTCGTGTATTACTTCCGGAATTTCTTCTTTTATCACATACGTTGTAACACACTTCGCAATTTATTTTTCATGAAATAAATAAATCACTCATAATCAATCTTCATACGTCAACGTACAAATACAAAGTAGACTTGTGGTAGACTTCTTTTGTACTAATACGCATTTTGTCAATTAATAATTGATTTTAAAGTGGAAAATAAAACGTTATATTAACCTTTGGCATAACTCGATGTTTATAAATCTCGGGCAATTTACAATACCTCGGGCCCTCGGTTTTGTAAACTGTTGCCCTCGAATATAAACATCCTCATTATGCCCTTGGTACATAAATAACTATTTTGTGTTCTGGTTAATTTATAATTCCTAAATAGTTTTGAATAATAAAGGATTTTTTTGTATTCGCGCATCTTGTCCTACTCAGTTCTAAAACATTTTCATTTTTACGAACCAAAACAAACCTTATGTTAGTATTGAATTGAATCACTTAGGTTTAGACTAATATTACTGGTTATGGCGTGACTGATTTGGTATCGTAAATAGACTATATCATTTCTTTGATATGATTGGTAATCTTTATCGTCTTCTGAGATCTGATCTTATCCATGACTACTCGCTAAAAAAGATAAGATTTACTCTACTTTATTCTGAGGATTCCTTTTCATGCCTCTTCTCCATTATTGGCACTTGATACTCATTTATCATTTCTTTTATACGATTGGTTGTCTTCCGAGCTCTCATCTTGTCGATGGCTTCTCGCTAAGAAATCGTGATATTGCCCCACTTTATTCTGTGCATTCCATCCCATGCCCCTTCTCCATTATTTGCTCTCGATGCTCCTTATGTTTTTTTTTTTTGAATTGATTGGTGGTCTTTACGATTTTCTTCTGAAGCCAATACTTTCCACAAATAGGGTGGAACATCATTTCCCCTTACAACTATTCTTTCATGAATAATTTTTGGACCGTTTCAAGAATTTTATACTCTTCCTTAATTTTATTCATTTTATAAACAGATAAATCTTCCCAAATTTCCATAAACCGCAGAAGTTAAACACACTTTTATTTATGAAAATAATATGGGTGTATTCCAATGTATAATTTATTGAAAACATACCTTATTTATACCTTATACATACCACAATAGAATATACATACAATATAGTTAAAACGTTTTTTTATTATTCATTCTTAACATAGAATTCACATTTTAATTAATGTCAAATTGAGCATCTATTCATTATTACACCACATTACAAATTCGAAAATTAAGACAACTATAAATTTAGCATATACAGTGCTTCTCAAAAGTTCCCCCCCCCCCCCCCCCCCCCCTCTTATCTTTGGAACGATTATACATACACATGTTAAATTTGGAAACTGAATATTATAGGTTATAAACTTCCCTACTAGTGATGATAGATAACGAAATCGTCATAGATGACGTCACAAGGCCATTGTGACCAATAATTTTAAATGGAACGCTACGGCAAGCGACACCTCTTTTAAAAGGTATCGAAAAAACCTATTCAATGATACTAATTTTGTTTGTGTTTGAGGCAGTTTTAATGGCTCATTAGTAAACATGAAAATTTAAATTCCATTCAGTATGATATTAAATACAGATTTAAGAAACAGTATGTACTTAAAGAAATTGCTCCAAGTGACCTCCATTTACTTCCTGACAGTAAAATGTCCTATTTTTAAACTCTTCTCGTACTTATTCAAATGTGTCTGCGGAAACAGCCTCACATTTAAAACGTCAAATTGTCAAGTTAATACTAAAATTCCAAATTCAAGCTCCGCCTATGGTTAGTTGTCAAATAATCTGACGTTTTTGTTTGTCTCCAATATTCGACGTTTTTGTAATTGTCCAAGTTTTTGTACATTTAATAATTTGTGTATTGTTGATCGAACGTCTCACTGTTTTCACAGCTTATGGTACTTTTAATATTTTTGTACATTTTAATAATTTGTTAAACTGTTGTGAGTCGAAAGTTTAAGTGCTTCAAGAAGCGAAATGGTACGTGCTTTAGGTGATAAAGTAGTAGCGGTCCTAATTCTTGGTGAAACTAGACAAAATATTCATGCAGCAGAACGCATTTTTAATGAGAGGTTTCCCGATCGCCCCATTTCGAGGACTTATTTAAGGGAGCTTCTTCGTAAGTTTGAAACAACGGGTAGTATTAATGATGCGAAACGATCTGGCAGACCACAAATTTCTGATGAGAAAAAAATCGATATACTGGCAGAAGTAAGAGTTAATCCTACTTCTTCAACAACTCAAGTTGCATCTACCTGTGAAGTTAGTCGAAGTACAGTACACAGGGTGTTGAAAAAATACAAATTTCATCCATACAAATTAAAAATGGTTCATCAACTCTCAGACGACGACTCAGACCGAAGACTAGAATTTTGTGAAAATATGGAAACTAAAATTAACCAACAGCCAGACTACGTCAAAACAATTTGTTTTAGTGACGAAAGTATTTTCTATCTAAATGAAAATGTAAATACACAGAATGTGAGGTATTGGAGTGACGCAAATCCTCACCTGTTTCGTGAAACACATACCCAATTTCCCCAGAAGGTGAATGTTTGGGCAGGTATCCTGGGAAACCACATCGTTGGGCATTCTTTTTTTAAATACTAATTTAACTGGTGAGGTTTATCTGGGGATGTTGCAAAACGCAATAGAACCGTTAATCCTTGAAATTTTGGAAGATAATCCAGATGAATTCGGCAATTTGGAAATAACATTCCAACAGGATGGTGCTCCTCCACACTATTACGGTGCGGTAAGACGGTATTTGCATGAGGAGTATCCTGGTAGATGGATTGGACGACGAGGTTCAACGGAATGGCCACCTCGATCACCGGACCTCACACCTTTGGATTTTTTTCTATGGGGCTACCTTAAATCGAAGGTTTACGCCACTGAACTTGACAATATTGACGTTTTAAAACAACGTATTGTTGCAGAATGTGAGGCTGTTTCCGCAGACACATTTGAAGAAGTACGAGAAGAGTTTAAAAATAGGATATTTTACTGTCAGGAAGTAAATGGAGGTCACTTCGAGCAATTTCTTTAAGTACATACTGTTTCTTAAATCTGTATTTAATATCATACTGAATGGAATTTAAATTTTGATGTTTACTAATGAGCCATTAAAACTGCCTCAAGCACAAACAAAATTAGTAACATTGAATAGGTTTTTTCGATACCTTTTAAAAGAGGTGTCGCTTGCCGTAGCGTTTCATTTAAAATTATTGGTCACAATGGCCTTGTGACGTCATCTATGACGATTTCGTCATATATCATCACTAGTAGGGAAGTTTATAACCTATAATATTCAGTTTCCAAATTTCACTTGTGTATGTATAATCGTTCCAAGATAAGAGGGAGGGAGGGGACTTTTGAGAAGCACTGTATAAAGAACTATGGAATATATTAACAGTAATTTATTTGACTCATTACACTAAATCGACACATTCTTCATATGTATTTTTATCAAGAAAATCTAACATGTTTTTGTGCAGATATGGAAGATCCACAATGGTGTTATGACAATTTCATAAACTACAGATCTCTGAAATCCGCCGACAATGTACGACAGCAATTATCGAGGATAATGGATAGGTTTAATTTAAAAAGGACGTCAACGGACTTCACGAGTAAAGATTATTATATTAATATTAGGAAAGCATTAGTAAATGGATTCTTTATGCAGGTATGATTTTTTTTGCATTTGTTATTTGGAAAGATCTACTTTATTTTTTCGAAAATACTTGATCCTACGGGGTGATTCAAATTTAACCTGCATTTTATTTTTTTCTGGTGGATATAAACTACAAATTAATATTATATATACATCATTTTTCTAAGTAACAACCTTCCTTTAAAATACCAATAGCCAATTGTGCACCGTATCCATCCTTCACTTTTGTCATTTAGAAACCAATCGCTTGCGTCCCAAGAACTTTCTGTTTGTCCCAATGAGATGATAGTCACTCGGTGGTCACAGCAAGCTCGACACGTGTTCGCCGACCATCCTGAGAGGATTGACACCACTCAAAAATTGTTCTGAATATCAGTCGCTTTTACATCATTGAAAAGAAATTTAATAATTATACGTAGTACAACAGAGTTTGACACATTGTTACACGATATTGTTAATACAACTGACAGTATTCACTCAATTAAATTGCAGTTATTTGTAGCGTTAACTAACATGCTTTCTTCTCTGAATTTATTTATTTATTTATCGTATGGCGTCTACAAAGGTAACTAATTATCGACAATATACATCAGATGCAATGCTGGCTACAATTCTATACTCAGGAATTTTTCCTCGAGCTTCAATCTGATAGTTGTTTTTTAAGCCTCTCTAGTGTTATAATATATATCTTATTATCGCTCTATGTTTAATTGAAAAACACGAACCAATTATTGCCTCTGTAGACTTCGACCGTAAGAGATACAATATCTAGCGCGGTTGCCATTTGTGTAGCCGTTGTGTTTGAGCAGAACGTTGCCCGAGATAAACCATTTTGGAGGTTGTCTACACTACATACCCCTGGTTGTATAAATAAGCTACAAAATATACAGGGTGTTTTAGGATTATATGAAGAAAATTAAAATTTGGGTCCTGGACACCAAAAGAGAAAACTTCCGATGAAGCGGTATCGGAAAACGCTTCGTTAAATAGTTACAGTACTACAACGTGTACTATCAAATGCCCTTTCCACATCTACTAAGCATTTTTTTTGCTTTGTAGATGTGGAAAGGGCATTTGATAGTACACGTTTCCATTTGTCTTAGCAACTTTCTATAATTTGGGTAATGTTGAATATGCGATCTTCAGTTTCTCTATTTGGGCGAAATCCGCACCGATTCATTTCAAATGTTACCTCTGATACTTCTTTTATCTAGAATGTTTTCGCATATTTTATTAACTACGATTAGAATAGATATTGGTTTGTAATTTAAACATTTTTTACATCCTTTTAATTGGACAGAATTTATGCAGCTATCCATCTTTTAGCACCCTACCTATATGCCACGCGATATGCACCATACTCATCCCTAATAAACTCATATATTAAATTATTTCCACTGTAATGTTGCCCCGCTCTATCGGTTTTCTATTCTTAAATCTGTTAATTGCTTCTTTAATTACTTATTATTGACTTTTTTTTAATCAATAATCAATTTTCTCTTGGTAGTCTATAGAACGACCCTATCGAACTCATAACTTGCTAATTATGCATTAATTAATATTTAAAATAAAAATATTTTCCTTAGGTTGCCCACTTAGAAAGGACCGGTCATTATTTAACAATAAAAGATAATCAAATGGTACAACTGCATCCGTCTAGCTGCTTAGATCACAAACCCGAATGGGTTATCTACAATGAATTCGTCTTAACGACCAAAAACTATATACGTACAGTAACAGATATAAAACGTAAGATCATTATTCAAGCTTTTTATTAAAGTAGAAATTTTTTGGAAATAATAAATGTATAATGTATTCTTTTACAGCTGATTGGCTATTGAAAATAGCACCACAATATTACGACCTTCAGAACTTCCCCCAGTGCGAAGCCAAACGTCAATTGGAAATCTTACAAAACCGGTTGGATTCCCGTCAGTATCAGCAAGGATTTTGAATCTTATTAATTTATTTAGCACAGTTCATACTGATCATTATAACGTCTGTTTATTATTTTATGTATGTAACCACTGCAAGTAATAACCTGCATTCCAAAATATAGATAATTTTTGTTGTTCAGTTCATATTTTCTTTTGATATTCCTTTTGGGTATTCTAATACCTTGCCCGTTGGATTAATTGCGGCAGGTTGCCGATCTGAATACCTCGAAGATTCCAATAGATATCGACCATGGATTTCTGGAAAAAGAAATCATTTTCTTCTAAAATAAAAGTATTTTGTTTGCTTTTTTAATACCTACTATATGATCCCCGTACATACGCAGCTATCCTACAAGCTAGTATAGCAGCGACGATGATTGAAAAGCTCAATATTGCCAGTGATAGCCAAAGGGAATTCTGAAATCATGCTTAATATAAAAGTTGTATTTGAAAATACGAGTGAGCGTTCAGATAAATTGGTTTTAGATTTAAAAACGTGGTTATGGCTAATTTATTAGCGCCATTTTATACATTTAAATGTTTACATGTATTTAAGATATTATAATTTACAAATACTTAAATTAAATTAAATAATACATCACCCTATGTGTAGAGCTAAAAGTAATAAAAGTCAATGCAGGTGGCATAGTAGACAACCAGTTATACACCAGTGATGTATTTTTCCAATTGTCAAAAGTACAAATAGATTTTACAATTTTATGAAATTGTAGAACGTTCTCGCATTACATCATACTTCTAATACCGAACGTAACCCACGTATTGGAGGCATTTCAGTAACACTATAACTACAAATAACACCCCGTGGTATCTTACGAATAAGTGGTTTTATAAAATGGAGAAATTTATCTTAAAAAGTAGTGGGAAATTGTTGTAGTAATAAATGTAACTATTTCTTTAATAATCCAAATAACTTGGACTGTACAATTATCTGACAGCATCACTCTGGAATTAAAGATCGAGAAGGGAAGATACTATCCAACAAACTTTTGGAATCTCTTAAAGCAAGGCTATTTTCATATGAAGGAGGATCAGTTACTAGAGTAGCAACTGTTTTAAGACCCTCGATTTAAAAGAATAGATCCTGAAAATAAAGAACAAATGCCTATAATCGAAACAGACATTAGTCAACATCAAAAGTCAGTTTCATTATTTGGATTTTTGCAAGAAAGAATAAGAGAAAGTAAAATCAATTACAGCCAATGTAATAATAACTAAAAGGCAATACCTCGAAAGGCCAAATTCAAATCAGGATGTAGATCCTCTTTTATTTTGGAAGGTAAGTTTTAAAAAAAAAGGGTGATTAAATTTTTTATTTGAATTTTTTTTTAGGTAACAGGAATGGAGCTGAAATCCTTAAAACAATGTGCTAGGAAATACTGTATTCCAGCGAGTTCAACAGAAAATGAGAGTGTATAGTACAACTCGTTTAATAATAGAACACGGGTGTGTAAGACTAAAACCGAAAAATGTTAATATGATAATGTTCCTAAATAAAAATTTTATAAATATTAATAAGTAACCTAAATATTTTATTAAAATTACATTCCTTTTCCTATTAGCTAAAGAAATAACTCAATGGGTTTCATCTTACTATGCTTTCTAACTATTAAAGATATGCATATTTAAGCATTCAAAAGAAAATTATTTAGATTGCCATTCATAATGTACATGCAACTCTTTAAATCTATTATGGAACTGTTTGCTTTATCAGTAAATTTTTTTTTAAATTCCATATTTAACAAATTAAACATATCACATTAATTCTTTAAGTGTTTTGAGCACAGAACTGTACAATACTCCAAAATGGCCTGGCTACATCTGAAAGCGAACCTACAGACCTTTCTTTGTACATAACAGGATATTCAGCTTCATGTGTTCTGTTAACACGTGATCTTTGAATTTGTTAAAAATATTTAAAATTGTCTTCGCACAAGGCATACGCCTGTTGCGATAATTAACTATTTTAAATAAATTATGTATTTTTCAATAAAATGTATTTAATTTCAGGTTTAAATATGAATGAAAAAGATATTTGAAAAATGTTACTGGTGTATAACTGGTTGCCTAGTATGCCACCACCATACATTTATTACACCTCTGTAAAATAATAAAGGAAAAACCCGGTATATCTATAATATATTATATATCTATAATAAATTACATGTATAACTAATGTTATTGTTACTACAATGAAGCGCCTAACAGAAAACGCATTTTATATAATTTGCATGTAGGTCACACTTAACCTATAATAGAGGAAATATGTAATTACTTCACCAAAATATCTTTTTTAGCCTTTCATTTTTTCTATATACCTTTGTATTACACAAGACAGAAAATAACGTTTTCGTACCTTAAATACGCCAGCTTATAACAAAAAGAATAAAAAAGAATTTTTGCGTTTGGTATATGGAGATTTACATGTATAACTTGGTTTATTTGCATCTAGTGACTACCTGTGACGTATTTACTAAATGAGATAAGTATAAAAGATATTTTATAGTCTAATTTGTTATATAGCGTTCACGGTGCAGTATGGGCTTTATAGATAAATGGAAGAAAGCTTACATAGATGTCAAATTGTTCGATACAATCTGCCAACCGATAAAATAATTTTTGAAATTTGATTTTAAAATAACTTCTTTTGACGGTGTTGTCATAGCACATAACCTACATAAATTAAACACGTAATTATAATAAAGAAAAATCTTGTATATATTGAATTGTAGTTTTGGAATTAGAAATACAATATTGATTATCCAATACAAATACCAAATAAATAATAATAACAACGGGAAAGTAACAATAATATTTGACAGACAAAAAAATTGTAGCCATGTTAATTTCGTTAACTGTACAAATGAAAAATCACTAACGAAAATATGGATACATTTGACAACGGTTAAAGACGGAAAAGTAAGCGTTATTGTAATTGCTAAAGAGAAAAGGAGATGTATATATTCCCATAAGAATATACACTACATCGTGAACGTGAAATGATCTATAGTTAAAAATATTTTTTCTATTTTGCGTTCGAAATGAACTCATTATGAAACCAAAAACAGTATCGAAATGAGCTCTATTTCGATACACTTTTTTTCATTTTTCAATGTTGGCGTTGTTCGAATACAGAAATAAATATCATTGCTGTCATATGATTTTAAGAATTTATGTACATTTGACAGATATGATATATGTTCGTATTTTACACAAACAATGTATGTTGTATACAATTGACAACAACATATATATGTTTCTATGTCACTCATGTTTATATTTTTAAATGAAATATCAAGTAATGTTAACGAAAATTAATAAATAATATGTAATATAATATACTTCGCGGATAGCAAGATTTAAATTTGAAAATGTCAAGTATCAATGTGACCAACTGCATGCTTTATATAAAAATTAAACTCTGAACTTTCAAATTAAATAATTCCAATTTAAGCAATTTATTAATGTAAAAAACGCAAAATAGAAAAAATAGTATAAAAAACTCGTTTCATAAGGCCTTTTGCCGCACTCGCTCTTTAGAAAACTCGCCGCAAGCGGCTCGTTTTCTAAACTGATCTCGTGCGGCAAAATGGTGCCTTATGAAACTCGTTTTTTAATATAGTATTTTCTATTTTGCGTTCGAAATGAACTCATTATGAAACCCAAAACAGTATCGAAATGAGCTTCATTTCGATACACTTTTTTTCATTTTTCAATGTTGGCGTTCGAATACAGAAATAAATATCATTGCTGTCATTTGATTTTAAGAATTTATGTACATTTGACAGATATGATATATGTCCGTATTTTACACAAACAACGTATGTTGTATACAATTGACAACAACATATATATGTTTCTATGTCACTCATGTTTATATTTTTAAATGAAATATGAAGTAATATTAACGAAAATTAATAAATAATATGTAATACAGGGTGGGGCATAGGAACCAAGTGTTTTTGGTTTGGGTAGTACTCGGCCATTAGAAAAGGGAGGGGCGCGCGGTTTATTACAATCCATTCCTCGACTCAAAGCATTTCACTTTCTCAGTTGCCACTTGCCATCATGGAGAGGTGGACGCTAGAGCAACGCGTGTTCGCGTATGATTGTTTTGTTCGAAGTGGCGAGTCGGTGACTGCAGTACAGCGTGAATTTCGCAGAAGATTTAATATCCATCGTAATGACTCTGTTCCTGCCCGAGACACCATCTTACGCTGGGTCAATAACCTTCGAACAGTAGGTTCAATAATGAAAAGAAAGCCGCCCGGTCGTCAACGTACTGTGCGTACTCCTGAGAATATTGAAAGGGCGAGACAAGCATTACTGCGAAGTCCACGCCGCTCTGCACGTCGACATTCAGCTGCACTTCAAATCAGCAATCGCACTGTACGGCGGATTTTGCATGGTGACTTACATTTTCACCCATACAAAATACTGGTTGCCCAACAATTAAATGTAAGAGATTACGCCCAACGCTTGAGTTTCGCACAACAAATGCTTGAACTTGTTCAGGAGAATGAAAACATGTTGTTACTCATGAGTGATGAAGCTCATTTCCATCTTACGGGGGCCGTCAATAAACACAATTGCCGGTACTGGGCTGACGAGAATCCACGACAGTTACATGAGATGCCATTGCATAGACCTAAGGTAACAGTTTGGTGTGCGGTGGGAAAATTTGGCATCATTGGCCCATATTTTCTTGAAGAAAATGGGGTAACCGCTACAGTAACATCTGCGCGTTACATTCATATGGTGAATAACTTTTTCATACCTGAATTGTTAAGAAGAGGTGTGGATATTCAAGATTTGTGGTTACAGCAAGATGGGGCCACGGCACACACCGCCAGAGCATCTATGGCTGTTCTTCGCCACCTGTTTCCAAATCGTCTAATTTCGAGATTTGGTGACGTTTTGTGGCCTCCTCGGTCTCCCGACTTATCGATTTGTGATTTTTATCTATGGGCAGTGGCGGCTCTTGATGACGTACGATGTGCGCTGCTGCACGGATGAGACTGCTTCGTTTAAGCTTTCATATATACAGAGAAGCAAGTAACCGTACCGAAATCTTCCGAAATAGTTCGAAGTAGTCTCATCCGTGCAGCAGCGCACATCGTACGTCATCAAGAGCCGCCACTGTCTATGGGGGTACCTCAAGTCACGTGTTTACGAGGCCAAACCCCGTACGTTAGACGCATTAAAGGAATCGATTCGTTATGAAATCTCCCTAATCGACAGAGACATGCTGGAAAGAGTGGAGGCCAATTTTCGTCAACGGCTGCAACAGTGTATCAATGAAAACGGACATCATTTGCCAGATGTAATTTTCCGTACTTGAATATTTCAAAATGCTTTATTATTAGCTATGTTGTACTACCAATAAATTTTTTTTAGAGTAAAAACTAATAATTTTATTATCATTTCAAAAACACTTGATTCCTATGCCCCACCCTGTATAACATACTTCGCGGATAGCAAGATTTAAATTTGAAAATGTCAAATATCAATGTGACCAACTGCATGCTTTATATAAAAATTAAACTCTGAACTTTCAAATTAAATAATTCCAATTTAAGCAATTTATTAATGTAAAAAACGCAAAATAGTATAAGAAACTCGTTTCATAAGGCCTTTTGCCGCACTCGCTCTTTAGAAAACTCGCTCGTTACCTATAATTATAAGCACGAATAAACTTGTCATAAATATAAAATACAATGCTAGTTTAAGCATTTATATTACCTAAAAGCTTATGTAAACAATAGTATGTATCATAAGACAATATATATATATATATGTATATATATTTTTAAACAGAGTTCAAAAATTAAATTTTAAATGTATTAGCCCTAAACTGACGTGGTATCTTCCTATATACTAAAAATAAACATGTAAGTACAAAGTGCAATTGTTAACAGTGTCAACAGAATTAATATTCTAGGAAATTAAATCTACACAAACCGGTAATTTTTACTTTTTGCACTGTATGTATGATTGTACTCATCCATTTTTATAATAAAGAGAATCCAATATTATAATAATATGTAGAGTATGAAAATGGTTATAGAATTCAATAAATATAAACAGTGTTAAAATATAATAAGGTGAAGTTTTTGTACATTCATTTGCATAAGTAACCCGTATAAATATTTCTTAATCTAGTTTTGAAAATAAACAGATTATTTCGGGTTGTAAAGCGATTGATAATTAATTACATTTTATAATGCCTACCTAGTTTTACGATTAAAATTAAATTGTGTTCTGTTTTATATTCAGTGTTGGTAATATTTAATATATTAATAGAATATTTATATCGAATTTTTTTGTAATAAATCATTTATTACAAAAACATTTTAGTCATTTATTATAAATGACTAAAATGTTCTCTATTATTGACCAAACAGGACATTGCGCGACATATGAAACTCGTACAATTTATGATCATAAAATCAGAATTTTTAGTTGGGTAAACAGGACAAATATATTCATATATACTGTTTACTTATAGACTTCAAAGGCTATACCAGATTATACATTAACATATCAAATTTGAATGATTACATTGCTTCAAAATAAAACAACAGAAAGAGTTTTATTGGGAACTAACACAGTAATAGTTTATAATAGAAAAAAAAAAATATGATTTAAATATGTATAAAAAGCAGGACTTAAGGAATTAACGTATATTAATAACGAGTCAGTTCTCGATTATTTCTACAACGATCTTTGCGGAAGTGAATCTATTAAATTTATTGCTAATTGAGAATTTTCTGCCCAAACTTTCCCAAGTTTCTTGAATAAAATCCCACAATTATTTTTTATTACGTGGCATGTTGTTTGAATTTTACATCACTTTAACCATCATTCCCCAGATATTTTCTGTTGGATTTATGTCGGGACTTTTCGCAGCCCAAGGTAGAATTTCAATATTATTTTCAGCAAAATAATTAATTACACAATATGAAGTATGCACCGAGCAATTATTTTATTGAAAAATAACGGGTTGGCCATTTAATGTTGCGGTTTTAAAAATCGCGCTATTCCCTTGTATATATAGAAATTAATATAATATATATTTTTTACACTAGAGGGCCAAGCGCGGTTTACAATAAATATATGAAAAATTTGCCTTGTCCGTTTTCAAGATGGCGTCGTATCCAACGGAAGTGCGTGTGGAATTAATAAAATATTATTATAGAAATAGGGAATCTTTTGCAGCTACGGCAAGACACTTGCGTACTCTATTCGGGAGAAATAACGCACCAACGGAAAACACTATAAAAAGGTAAGGAAAGAAAGATAAATTTAGAAAAGTAACAAAGTATTCGTTATCGTGTTTCCATGTCTACTAATCCGACAATATCTTAGGATTGTAGTGAAATTTGAAGCAACAGCATCTGCGGCAGACGAAAGATCAACTATTAGAGAACGTCAAAAGACCATCCGGGTACCGGAAACCATAGAACGAGTACGGGAGCACTTTACAGCTCAACCTTCAACATCGACCTCAAGAGCATCTCTTAAAATACCCCGTACAACACTAAGGCGGATCCTAAAGCAAGATCTAAAGATGAAAGCATACAAAATCCAGATCGATCAACCGTTGAGACCGTTTGATATGGAGCGACGCTACAATTTTGCGAACGAAATCATCGAACGCATTGAAAATGGCAGCGAATGTGGTGGTCGGATGAGTCACATTTCGATGTATCCGGTTATGTGAATAAGCAAAATTGGAGACATTGGGGGACAGAAAATCCACATCTAGCAATTGTTCGTCCTCTGCACCCTCGACGGTTGACTGTATGGTGTGCTATCTCGTCGGCAGAAATTATCGGCCCCGTGATTGTCAATGGAACCGTTACTTCGCAAAAATATTGTGAAATGCTTAATGAGTCTTTTATTCCCGTGGCGCATGGATTAAATATAGTGGAGAATGCATGGTTTATGCAAGACGGGGCTCGTCCGCATCGCACGGAAGAAGTTTTCAACATTCTTGAAGAACATTTCGGTAACAGAATCATTGGTCTTGACGCTCAACAGTTTACAGGCGGACGGATAATATGGCCACCATATAGTCCAGACCTCAATCCTTGCGATTTCTACGGGATCATTAAAAGATACGGTATATCGCGATGGTATAGACACCCTGGATGACCTTGAAATGGCAATACGGCAGCGAATAGAAGCGATACCGTACGCCACACTTCAGGCAGTTTGTGGAGAATTTGAGAAGAGGCTGCGAAATGTTATCGTTGCTCGAGGCTCTCACTTCGAAAACCTGATATATTAAAACGCAGATCTTGTTGTTTAATTGCACAAATAAATCATTTTTTTAAATTAATGTTTTGTATGTTTAATATGACTTCAAAAACCGCAACCTTAAATGGCCAACCCTGTAAAATGGCTAGCGAGAAAAATTATCCCACTAACAGGCAGACATTATCTATAATGTTTCTCGAATTTAATCGTCCATCGACATTCCAGCAAACTCCTAAATATCCTTTACAAATCGAAGCTCAAACATTAAAGGAAAATCGGATTTACTCACGATCGGTTAGTAAACTGAACATTTCTATTACATACCGAGGTAGGTAATAGCACTTTATCGGTTAGCTTATGTCACTTTCCCAGCTAGGTACGTCAGTGTCATTTAAATAAGTAAATAAAATTTTAATGGAACGTTTCACAAAACTTTATTATGTAAATAACAATACAACGTTAAAATTTATTCGCTTTTGTAATTAATATTAATTGTTACATTAGAATTTCCATCACTGTTTACTGTTAGAGAAAGACCATGTGTAAAATCGTAGGATAATAATTTAGTAATCTGTCAGAAAATATCACTATTAATTGTTACGTTACCTAGCAACAGTACCTATCCTATAGCATTTATTAAAATGCCATGAAATTTAATACTATTATATTTTGGAAATTTAGTAGTTTATATAATAATTAATTACTAACCGATCGTGAGTAAAATGGTATACAAACCTCGGCGGAAAGATTCATTCCCGTCTCGAGATTAAGTTCATCTCGACGCTGCGCGTCTCGGTTTTTAATTTCTCGACGATAATGAATCACTTTCCGCCTCGGTATGTAATATATTGTTATCATTTTGTAAAGTATAATTTTCGTTTTACCTGCACTGAAGTAGTGTACAGACGCGAGAGTGACCCCTGTTAGGCCAGGCGCCGACTTGAAATTTTCGATTGCACAACTGTTTGGTCGCGATTGCATCAAACCCCGCACACATACGCAACTGAACTGATTGGATAAATGGGACCGCGCACACATGCAACTGAACCGTTTAGTTTCAAAATGAACTTCGATGAGGTTGCAGTGGTATGTGCGCTTGAATTAAGAAGAAGGAAGAGAAATCAACGAAAGCAGAGGTTCTGGCTGCATCCAATGACTGCTCAACGATCAACCAAAGGGCAATTTCAAAAATTATATGACGACTTGCGAGTTCATCCGGAAAAATTTTTCAAATACTACCGAATGAGTGTGGCCCGTTTTGACGAACTTTTAGAGCTTCTTCATAACTATGCATTACTTCAATCTATTAGTAGTTACTACTGTGTTTCATTTAATTTTTCATTACAATTTACTTAAAAAATCATTGCAACCACAGTTGCAACCACAAGTGAGCGGAGCCGCATTGAATTTAATGTGACACAGCGCAGTTGCGCGGGCCAGTGCGATCATTCGATTTGAGCAAAAACACAAACTAAACAGTTGCAGTGACTTTCAATTGCAAATCAGCGCGCTTCCGTTTAACTTTGTGGTAGTCACTAATGCAACCAAACAGTTGCGCAATCGAAAATTGCAAGTCGGCGCCTGGCCTTCGTGACTAAAAAACTTTTAATCTGAAAAGATGACTTCCCTAAAAATTTACTGCCATTTAACTAAAGATTTGTTGGGTTGGGTTTGATTTTTTGGGCTCGTCATTATTTTTGGTTTTCTTTTCGCTCTTCCAATTCTTATTTCGTAGATAATATTTCATATCTTGTGAAAAAAAAATCAAAAAAATGTTTTTTGTTTTAATCATAATTTTAATTATGAAAACAGACACTTCTGTGTCCGGAATTTTTTGTCCACGAGTGTATATTGAATGTTGTTATTATTAAGTAATGTACATATTTTAAAATACTTACAAGATTTTTTTTAAATAAATATAGCTATTGTAATTACAAATTAAGTACCTGTACTGTAAACATATTTTTTTATATAACAAAAACAAGTACAGATCAATATATATTTAATTGTTTTCTGTAGATTGCATTCAAGTACAGTCTAAATATTTTACGAGCCGCTGATAATGTGTTTTTGTTTTATAGATGAATAATCGTTACAAATATCAAACATAGGGTGTATGAAACTGATAGATCTATTAGTTATCATCAGACCTATGACGTGTTATATCTACCAATGGAAAATCAACACATTCATTTGTTTAATCATTCTTTGAACCGTACACATTAGTAGTTTTGCATGTTATTCAAGGATTTTTTCATGATTAAGAAACCACATAAACACTGAATTTTTTCTTTGCTCTAAGTTTAATATCAATGTAAACAGATTTAAAATTTCCAAATTTAAGGTTGAATATTTGAAGAATTAAGTAAAAGCAGAATAAATTCGGTCAGCTTAAACTAGGCATATATATATATATATCTTGTAACGTGTGTTCATTTGAAAAGTTTTGATAGAATAAGACGCATATATATTAGTATGTGTTTGTTGTTCCGTAAACGTAAATCCAAATGACATTTGATAATGTCAATCACATTTGTTATTTATTTGTATGTTTGAAACTGTCAAAATATACGACTTCGTAGTTAAGTAGTAAATTTTAATTTACGACATACTTCAAAATGTTCTCAGTAAATCACACGCTACTAGATTGACTTTTCAAATGAACAGCCGTTATAATACAAAGGTATTTTTAATAATATAAAATATTATTAAAAATCTGGTGTGTTTTTTAATAATATTTTATATTATTAAAAGTACCTTTGTATTATACAAAACTGGTGGGGTTTACCTACTCATGTATGTTTCAATTATTCTGATAATATCTTGTGTTATATCTAGAGACTGGAAAATATGCACTAAAAAGTTTGCCAAATATGCATGCAATATGCACTTAAAAAATCCCTAAATATGCACTTACAATATGCAATATGCACTTATGATGTGCATTTATTTATTATGTTTTAGGAAATTAAAATTCATTTGTCGTATTTATAAATTGTATATTTATTTATTACAATAAATTGTCGTATTTACAAATTATATATTTATTTATTACAATAAATAATCATATATTTCTTTAAATTTTCCATAGTTAAATTATGTCTACGATCTGTATGTATATGTTTATATTGGGAAAATACCATCGGTAACATCTTCATAAATTTCGTTGATGTATTTCTTGCGTAGAGTTGAGGAATTGGGTACATAAATGGGTTTATCATCGACTTTGCAATAAGTTTTCAGGAATTCTTGAAATATCGGATTGTCCAATTTATGTAAAGGAATATTACAACCCACAAAAAGATTACACAAATCTTTGGAAAATGCTTCTTGTGGATTCTTCGAATTATTGAGAAAACTTTCCTCCAAAAGTTGCTGCCGCGGTTTATTCAAATTTTCAGAAACCCTGTTCTGATGAAATGTTGTGTTCCAATGATGCACTACTTGAAATTTCTTCTGGCAGGTAATCTGTGTAACAAATATATATTTTTAACATTCAGTTATAATAATAATTATTATTAATTACTATATTACTACAAAAACTAGAAAAATAAATTGTCTGGTTTTGTAAAGTTCTCCAGTTGTTTAAATTTGATTGATTTTGGTTATTTTGGTGTTTATGACAGAAATATTACAAAGATATATTAAAATTAAACATATCTAATAATAATTTATTATGAAATTGTTTCATTATATTTATGAACACAAAATATTTAAAAATTCATCTTACCCTTTTGTCGCAGAGTGTGCACAGAACACTTTCTTCGTCAATAATTTTTAGTGCACTGCAATTCACTTATCCAATTTTTTATTAGAGATGACTTCGCTTTAGCTATCTTCGGCATTTTCAAAAATGTTTAATTCACTTTTGTTTCACCAAATAGCACAGACCTTAACACGTTTACGAATGAACAAACTATGAAGGAAATGATTTCTTTTTCTTATATTGATATTAGTCGTACGGTATAATATACCTGTATTAATACCTACATTTCTGAAAAGGATTTCTTACGTAAGTTCTAATTGCCCTGTAAACCGATTATCAGTACTACAGTTAAATCCTATTTTTGGGAAAGTCCATCTCATTATTAATGAGATGGGCTTTTAATGAGTCATTAATGCAAAGTTGAAGGAATGCTAATCCCTTCACGTTTACACAAACAAATTAAATATCTTTAAATATCAGATTTTATTATGGTTCTTATGAAAATGGCGAATATATGCATAAATATGCTAAATAATTATGAAATATGTACGTGCATATGCAGTTATGGTAAAGTGTCCAAATATGCATTATATGCACTAAAAAAAATGGTAAAAAACGTATTCGGAGGGTGGAAAATGGATAAGTACACAGTATAGAAGGAATATACCAAAAAAACAACAAATATGCATTTTGCATAAAATCCAGTCTCTAGTTATATCATGCAAATTTGTTCTAAAATATATAAAAACCTAATTCTCATTGGAAAATTTTTAGGCGTTTCTTCGCGATCTAGTCTGGTTATCATAGGTTTAGAGCAGTTTAGTGTGATGTCACTAACATATTTAGATTCGCGAAAAACACTTTGGTTAACTGACTATAAATTTTGTTCTTTTAGTAAATTTTAACACGGAGTTTTAGAAACTAATAATGGCAGAAGATATCGCAGTAATTCTAGTTGCTATTACAGAATTAGAATACACCAGCATTGGCAATTGGAATTTGTATCATTTTTTAAGCAAGCGAAAATTTCAAAATTGTCTAGGTATATCTGTTATTCGGGCGGCAAAAACGTTTTCGAATACCGCATGGAGATCATTGGATATCAGAATATCTGCAAGAAGTTTTATAAACATTTTCCGAAGCAAACGTTACAGTTATGGTCTATTTTTAAACTAAGAGGAGCGTTTTAAATTAATCGCGCCAAAATTACTATGCGTGATTGGTTGCTTCAGAGGTAGGATTACGTTATGCAAAAATTGCGTGTTGACCTATCGATGTCAAACGCTTGTCAAATTTCGTTTTCTGTTGTGTTCCCGTTGTTCTATTCAGTTGTATTGTTGTATTAACGTAAATAAATCCGTTCTTTTTATAATTTGCGAAACCTTTAAGATACCCTTCTGTAGTTATCGATAATTATTCAATATTCATATAAATATGGATACTGTTGCAACAAGTTCAGCATCATTTTCACCTCCGAAAAAACGCAAACGTTTAGATATAGGGCATTTATCTGTTGCTGAAAAGCAATGTGTTTTAAATATGTATAAACAGCTGCGAACTGATGACCGAATCTTAAAAAAACTGTTATTGTTTCTAAAATTAGTAACACTGTGGGTAAGTTTTCATGGATTGAATAATGTAACCAATTTGATAATGTTCTGCTTTTAGGCGTTGCACAATCGACAGTATATCGCACCATAAAAGAGTATAATGAGACTGGTACAGTTACTGCATCTAAACACTATGGAGGACGACCTGGTAATGTTGCTGCATACGATGAAGTAGTTAAACAGTCTGTGCGGCAAATAGTGCATGCTTTCTTTTATAAAAACGAATTACCTACGTTGGACAAAATCTTGATGGAAATAAAGAAACGTCCAGATTTACCACAAATGTCCCGTTCGTCATTGTACAAATTTATGAAGCAAATTAACTTCAAGTACGAAGAACATCACACTTAAATTGACAGAAGTGAGAGGGCTGTTATTGCAAGCTATCGAAAATGTTCAAAATGTTAATTGGAAAAGTTGTGTTGAGCATATAATTAAGGAAGAAATAAAAATGGCCACACTAGATGGCATCGTAGATGATCTAATCGAACCGTTTATTATTTCTATTGGTGCTGATAGTGACACTGATACTTTCTCAGACAGTTCAGATTTAGAATAGATTATTTTGTTTAATTTTTGCAAGTAACAAGTAGTTAACGGAGCCTTTGATTTCTTTAAATCCTTTATTTATGTTATTTTTGTGTTTAATGTAAATAATTTTTAATAAATGTTTAATTACGTTGTGACTTTATTGATGTAGAGTTTATATTCAAAATTAAGCGGGAAATAACGCTAAATTAAATGTTGCCTTTGAGCTCAATAAATAAAGAAAAACTAATAAAATACGAAAATTTAAAAAAACATTCAGAATGTCATTGATTTGGTAACTTTTACAGTGTAAATGTGGCTTTTCCATTTACTCCTCTTAGTTTAAAAATAGACCATAGTACACGAGAATACACGAAGCACTCGATCATTGTACTGCAAACCAAAATACGTCATCACGAGCCGCGCCTTCATTTTCGTATGTGTCGACATCCATGGATGTAGTATACCATGGATTGCCTATGCGTATTACGAATTGACACCAACATTAGAGAAAGAAAATTGTAAGCGAGATAGAGCTAGTACTGGCTAAACATTCCGAGTTTGTATTCTGCAATGAACTATATACTAACGTAACTGGAACGGCATCGCCCGTAAACAGTTGTTGTCAGGGGCCGTGGCAAATTTTTGTATGAGAGAGACGGGTAGAGGTAGGCATACCGCTTCTTGTCTGTCTCACGTGCTTTTACTGCGTTTGATACTACGTTAGATATATTTTGTTTATTTTTGTTTAAAATACACTGTTTATCAGTTTACAAATATGGTTATGAGTTGTGTGGCATATAAGTGCAATAATTTGCATAATAAGAATAGTACTATTCAATTTCATGGGTAAGTTTTGATCACATTTTTTAAACTAACCTTACCTACATGTACAAAATTTATACTTTTTGACTTATTAATTTGAAATTATTTTAGTTTTCCATTTAAACGGCCTGAAATCCTAACACTTTGGATCAATGCTATAAAGAGTGCTGACTGGACATCAACAAAAACTAGCAAATTATGCAGTGTACACTTTTTGGACACTGATTATCAAGTACGTTAGAAATTAAGTAACTCCAAGTGTAAATGTAAACTGTGTAGACTTAGGTTTAGGAAGTGATTATGGTTCTGCTTTTGAATTTCGGACAAGTAAAAGAAGCCTAAACGACTATTTTGAAAACGAAGAAAGTTGTAATAATGTTGAACCCATTTTACTTACTGATAATCAAGAAAATATTATATATTACATTGCAGGTTATATAGTCAGAAAAATGTTATCCAAACTAAATTGTAAATTTTGTACAGATATTCTGTTATTTTCAAAGAAAGATGAACATAGTTATTGTAATACAAATGATAAGTCATAGGTTTTTAAACTTTAAAAATAGGGGTGGCTTAATTTGCTCTTCTGAAATAGTAAATAAGATTGTTTGCTATTCTGAAAGGCAATTTAAATTAACATTCCAACACGGTTTAAATTGCTACAAAAAACCCAAACAGATTATTTTAAATAACGCAATTCGTCATTTTTCAGAAAAATTGTATCTTTTTAAACCCAATCATCCAATTGTTGAAGAATTTGGTTTCGAACATTTGCACGAAATTCAATTAATAAAAGCAATTGTAAATTATTACTTAACATGCAGATTGCATTATTATGGTAGAAACGAAACTGAAAAGTTTATAGGGAAAGGTTCAAGCATAAGACACAAATTAAATAAACTAATTCTGTTTAACAATGTTTAATCTTTGTATATTAATGTATTGTTTTTTTATATTGTAAATATAAGAGATTTTGAATACATATTTTTGCATTTTCTGTGTATTTTATTACTAGTATTTTTCATGATGCGGCGAAATTTAGTCCTTTATTATAGAAACTGCTGTAAGTCTGAAGTAAATCACGAATTTTATTGATTATATATAAATTTTACAGCCTTAATCTTAATACAAAAGTTTCGACAAATAGTTTTCTTTCGCTCTTTAAAGCCCTGACCCCCCGTATCTTCTTTTACCTGTATTTCTACATGAATATATGAAATCAGTCCCACCTGTGCAATACTCGTCCAATGTGCTAGACAAGGATGCAAATACCTACGTTATGCTGGTTGCCTAAAATCATCGCGGCCACGCGATTTGGGTGCTCGATGCCGTTCCAGTTACGTTAGTATATAGTTCATTGGTATTCTGATAGTGAATGATTTTGAATAGTTAAATCAGTTTTATTTTAAGCACGTGGTGAAATTGCATTAAGTAAAGTTACAACTGTTTGTATCTATCATTAATATAAACAGTAGTAGTTTTATTTTGCGTTATAGTTTGTGTAAAAGATGGTCATTTCGTGTTCCGCTTACGGTTGCACAAACCGTTTTGTTAAAAATAGTAACATAAAGTAATTTTTACATTTTTCTCTCAAATTAGCATATATTTTAAATTTGTAGATTCGCTTGTGATCCACAGTTACGGGAAAAATGGATTATAACATTAAAAAGAAAAGATTTTGAACCTTCAAAAACAGCAGTAATTTGTAGTTGTAGTACCCATTTTAGTGCAAATGATTACGAAATAAATGTCCATGGCAATAGAATCTTGAAGAAAGGTTCTATACCAACGAATTTTAAATCTATACGAGTCATTGTACGCACTTCAAATACAGAAAGTGGAAACGAAATTCTAGAACTACCTACACAATAGAGAAATTGAAGAAACACAAAATACAAGGATAATTAAAAATTGCTGAAACAACGGAACGTACAGACGCGTTTCGTTCTTATTGGAGCTTATCAATGTACGGTATCTCGAAAACGGATATGGCTTTTCACTTCTATACTTTGTGTATATATAGTTAACATTCTGAACTTACTGCAAATGAGAATTAATGAATAGTAAATCTCATTCTTACATGTAAATGTCGCCTTATGTGATGCGTTAATAACTACAATCCGACAAACTAAGTTTGTACCAGTATATAGAACACACCTCGTCGCGACTCCGACCTTCCTGGTAATTAGATTATTAAAAATTGCTGAAAAGCCACGTCCATCAACTATCAATTATCCTAATTACCAGGAAGGTCGGAGTCGCGACGAGGTGTGTTCTACATACTGGTACAAACTTAGTTTGTCGGATTGTAGTTATTAACGCATCACATAAGGCGACATTTACATGTAAGAATGAGATTTAATATTCATTAATTCTCATTTGCAGTAAGTTCAGAACAAAATACAAGATTTTAATCACCTGTGGAAAAATTTATTGTTGAGTCTTCAAGCTCCCAATGTATCTAAAAGAAAAATTTTAATGAGAGGAAAATGTAACGAGTAAATATATTATCAATTATACAAAATATTAACCTTATATTGTAGGAAAAGAACCGAACCACACCACTTTAGAGATTTTAAGGGTCATAACATTTAGAATATCTCATAAAAAGAAAAAATATTGGTTAACATCTCAGAAAGTAGTTAAAACACTGAAACACAAATGTAAATATTGCTTTCTACATTTTACGACGCTAATTATTCGAATTTTTCAATTGAAAAAATTCGCCAGGGCGAAATTTTTTCTATTAAAAAATTCGAATAATTAGCGCCCTAAAATGTAGAAAGCAATATTTACATTTACATTACTTCGCAAAAATGCAATTAATTTGCATGTGAAACACAAAGTTAAATACTTTGAAACAAAAACAAGAAGAATGAAAAATAAAATTAAAATGTTATTAAATCCAGTTGTGTTTTACTACCCATGTGTTTTCTATTGCCATCTATTACTAAGTAACTATTTAATTAATTTCATCCTATAAATACATGTGCATATAATTCATACTCATTCGGATTTTTTAAAGCTGTACTCTGTATATTCCGTACACCGCATCTTTAAATTAAATTAAAATTGTAATTCAGTAACAAAATATTTATTTTATAAAGATACAAACAAATCCACGAATATTTTTTTAAAGTAACGTAATAAATGTATTACAGTTAAACAGCCAAGTGCAAGCGCAAGTATATGCCGCAGGTATATTTACCTGTCCCGGTTGATCGTCCATGTATTTTAGTGGATCGCGCCTTTTCTTGCCAGTACTAGCTCTATCTTACTCGGTAGTTTCTCTCTCTAATGTTGGAGTCAATCGAATGCACTGCTTTTTAGATATGCGCTATCCATATACATACTACATCCATGCACATAACAATAACATAACCTATTTGTCTATTAACCGCTCTAAACTCTACTCAACAGGCCGGTTAGACGGTTTGACAAACCAAAGCTAACCGCGTTTAATGTCGCGTCATTACTTTATTGCCAAAATAACAAACCAAACCAAATTCACCCCAAACCGTAGTCGCAAAGAAACGCCTTTTGTTATTCTGCCGACATCTACTGAATTTTTTAACCACGCTCATCTACTCGTATTAATATACAGGTGTTGCTTAATTGAATGTTAATTTTGAAAGGGGCGATCCTTAAGGTTATTTTAAGGAAAAAAATTAATATAAACATGAGTCTGGAAATACTCCCTTGCTAAGATACAGCGTGTTAAGCTTCTAAGAAAAAAATCGTAATGATACGCACCTCAATTCAAAAAAATTTTCATGAAGAATTGTGTGTAAAAAAACGAGATTCCCGTTGGATACCGCATCTGCTGACCGAAGAACAGAAAACAACTAGGGTGAATTGGTGTCAAAAAACTCTATACCGCTTCACCGCAGGAAACTTTAAAAACGTGTTCAACATTATGAGCGGTGATGAATCTTGGACTTATTCATACAGGCCAGAAAATAAACGCCAGTCGTCTGTTTGGGTGTTCCAAGGCGAAGAAAAACCGACGAAAGTCATCCGTTCTGGAAGTGTCCCCAAAAAGATGGTCGCGATATTTGATTCTAAAGCAAGTCATTTCGCAACAATTTCTTTACAGGATCAAAGAACTGTTACTGTCGATTTGTTTACAACTATTTGTTTGACGCAAGTCATCGTTGAGCTCCGAGAAACCAACCCACAACGACGAATCATCTTCCACCAAGACAATGCAAGTTCACACACAACTCACAAGACAATTGAATTTTTAACAAAATGTCGAATTGTTAGACCATCTTCCGTACAGCCCCGATCTAAGTCCCAACGATTTCTTTCAAAGGTTCCAGTCGTCTGAAGGAGCAGTCGATGCCTTCAAAAACGCAATTTTGACTGTACTATCAAACGAGTGGAATAACTGCTTTCAGAGTTGGTTCGAGCGCAGGCAAAAATTGATTAATCTTCGTGGAGAATACTTCGAAAAACAATAAAGTGTATAAAAACTGTTTTATTCCTGCTCTATATGCAAAATATAGTAGTATAATATAGTAACGTTATTTATTAACTCAAGAAAAAAGTACGAATAAAAAAAGTTCAATAGTGCAACATCAGAACTACACCAATATGACTTACCACTAATTCCAGTCCATAATCACACACTAAGTATTTGAACTTATCGTAAATATAGGGTAAGAAACTACAATTTCCAATCTCGTGTAACAAGCTGTGTTTAATAAATACTTCATTCTTTTCGTGAAGGCATTTAACATATTCGGTTACGTTATTTAAATACACATCTATATCTACATACAAATCGTTCGTTGTAATATTATGAAGACGATGATTAATCTCTTCTAACTCCAAAATTTCTTTCTAGAAAAAAAATTATTTTAATTTTAGAACTGAATTTCTTGTACTTATAATAAATTATTATATTCAGAAATATCGCAAAGGAATATTAAAGTCCTATGCAAGAGTTCTAAAATTTACAAAAAAAACATTGGGTAAATAATTATTTATAATTAATAATTAAATAAAATAAATATCAATTTTCGAAATTATTTACATTTTATTAACAAGTAAAAATGCAATTAACTTATTTTAATATACTACATATATGCATGGGATTGTTTACATGTTTTATATTTTGTTATTTTTAATACGAGATCGTTTTTCGCGTCGATAACGCAAAAAGTAGTCAACAGCAGACGTGCCTCGATAAGACAGCACGTTTTTATTTATCTACAGATTTGTCAATTATTGTCATTGAAATAAAATATGGAAAAAATAATAATCGATATTTAATGCGAGACCTACCTCATTACATAAATGTTTAATCAAGAACGATTAAAATCTGAACATTAAAAATCTGAAAATCTATTACTTACAATCTTAAATATTAAAATGAGTGCAGTATATGCAGTATTGAAACAATCTCTACACGTACTGTGATGCTTTTATATTTTTTCTATATTTATCTATTCTCAAATTCTCCTGGCTAATGGTAAAATTTAAGCTCTGCATACTCTCAAGTATGTGATGTATTGGAAAATAGTAAAGTTTTATTGTCTTCTATTAAGACTTGTCTCTTGCAAACGGAACTAAAACCAGGAATTTCCAATAATCTAAATAATCTAATGCATAATCATTCCCTCGTAGACATGTCGTTAATATTTAAATAGATTTTAAAGATACTAACAAACAACTAGAAACACTTTTCAATTATGGTTAGTTGGTTAAATAGGAATATTCAATTTACAAAAGAAATTGTAATGTTACACAACATTAATTTCTTAAGCCATACTAACGGGCGTTTAAAAAGTTGTTAAGCATGGACTGCAAAACATATTTCTGTATGTAAATTTGTTCAATGTAGCTTTAAATAAAATCTCCTTCAAAATCACACAGAAAATCGACATATATTATGGTACGATTAATCAAATAATAAAATGTTAGATATATGAATATTAATTATATAAGGAGAATATGTTTTAATTAAATTTATCATAGCAGATGTTAAAAATGTTCATCCATCAACATTTAAATTTAAATTAACACGATGCTTCATATTTTCCAAGACATGAATTAACATATCTTCATTAATTCCCTGATATCGTTTCTTAATGTTGTTCGGTAAATCGTAAAAATCTTGGGAATTGGCATTTTAAAATGAAATTTTTTGAATAAAGAAGCACAAAATAGCCCGAAAGTGTTAAATCGCACGGACTAGAAGGAAAGTTATTACTAGAGAACGGACACGCTTACCACATGACGCAAAGCCCAGTGCAGTACGGGCGAGAGGCTGTATTTCTAAAATATTTAATTTTATTTATATAATTGGAAAACGAACGGGTGGTGATCTATAAAATTACGAAATACATATTTATTTGTTGAAAAGTTGTATTTATAAAGTTTTTAATTTTATTTATATAATTGGAAAACATACGGGTGGTGATCTATCTATCTAAAATTACGAAATACATATTTATCAATTATTTTTCTTTATATAATTGGAAAACAAACGGGTGGTGATCTATAAAATTACGAAATACATATGTATTTGTTGAAAAGTTGTATTTTTAAAGTTTTTAATTTTATTTCTATAATTGGAACATTTTTATTTGTTCATTTTGTCGTTCAAGTTGAGTAAAGGAGTATTAATATTGACTAGCAATAGTTTCTCAGGGTTTTCTTCTGACAATTTTGTTCTCTTTGAATTAAGTACATCCTTATAAATAGAAAAAAAAAAGAATATTCTAGATCCAAATAAACGAAATTAAATAACGAAATTTTATGCATACTTACGCGAAAATAATTGGAAGTTGTTGCTTAAATGAAAAGAAAAGGAATGTACGTGCTAGTTCTCTTACGAAATACGATAAACTTATTTATTTTATCTACGTACACGACACCACTGCAAAACACTATATTCTCCGAATACAATAGCTGGGTTGTCCATTGTTATCGCTGCGAGACCAGGTGGCCGAGTAAGTCAAACAAATACTTCATTGAATTACGCCGGGATGTACTGAGCGACGTTATACACAATTCCAATTGCCGATTGCGTTTTATGGAAATTGCATCCGTTCTCTAGTTATTACTAATAAACCTGCTACCAAAAAACTCTCGCAGATATTTCAGAATAGTTTGTGCAACATGTTGTCAAGTAGAATCTTGTTGGTAACAGAGTTTGAAGTTAGTCATTATACGAGGATACTGCTAAAATTCGCGGAATCAAGTACTCCTTGAATTTCCAGCATTTCACAATGATCATATTCGTAAAATTTGACATTTTAAACCTATAATGCAGTTGACAGTTCGATTAAAACCGAACAGTTTTGTCTCAACAGAATTTAACAAAGTAATAGTTGTGTCAAAAATGGAAATTTTGAATAGTAATTTTCGAGTGATGATTTTTTACGATTTTCGAGACGGTTTGACACCAAAGCAATGTGTGGAAAAGCTTAGTTTGGTATTTGGGAATGAAGCATCATCCAAAACTATGGTTTACAAATGGTTCGCAGAATTTAAACGTGGAAGACCAACGTTTGGTGACGATCTTCGTGAAGGGCATCCATGCACCTCTGTTGTTGCGAAAAATATCGATGCTGTGTGTGAAATGATATAATCAGATCGACATGTGACACAGTAAAATAGAGGCGTCCTTAGACATTGCGGCGAAACAAATAAATCCGATTTTGCACGATCATTTACATGTCACGAAACTTTCCGGTCGTTGGATCCCTCAAAATTTAAAAGACGAGCAAAAACAGGCACGTGTCAAATGGTGCAAGGAAATGTTAAAAAAAATTTGATTGTGGTTGTTCAAATTCTGTATATAACATTGTAACAGGCAACGAATCCTGGATATATTCATATGAGCCTCAAACTAAACAGCAATCGACTGTATGGGTGTTTTAAAATGAACGTAAACCAACAAAAGTGTTGCGGTCACGAAGCGTTTCGAAAAGAATGATTGCTTGTTTCTACGGAAAAACGAATCAAGTTGCAACTGTTGCATTAGAGGATCGACGAACAGTTAATGTTGACTGGTATACGTCAATTTGTTTGCCGGAAGTTATCGATGAAGTCAAAAAAAACAACATAAACCGACGAATCCTTGTTCATCATGACAATGCAAGCGCTCACACAGCACGACAAACTGTCGAGTTTTTGACCAACAGGAACATTGAATTAACGAGTCATTGGCCATATTCGTCCGATTTAGCGCCCAATGACTTCTTATTCCGAAACATCAAAAATAAAATGCGTGGATAGCGGTTTTCATCGCCTGAAGGCTGTTGAAGAATTTAAATCACTGGTTCTGGAAATACCTCGCTCAGAATGGAAAAAGTGTTTTGAAGATTACTTTTATAGGATGCAAAAGTGTATACATCTTAAAGGGGAGTATTTTGAGAAACAGTAAAGCGATTTACATAGCGTAATTTGTTTTATTTCACAATTTTTCGCGAATTTTAGCAGTGGCCTTCCTAAAGTTTATTTATAAACAGTTCAAATATATTGTCACGATAGTTTTGTCCGTTAATTTTTCCTCAAAAAATATTGGACCAATGATTTTTCTTCTGGGAATAATTATCCATACTGCAATTTTTAAAGAAAATAAGGCAGTTTCACGAAAATAATGAGGATTCTTCGTTGTCTTCTTGGAGTTGGTCTTGCCCTAGTCAGAGTTGGCGGTCGAATTCGACCGCCAACTCTGACTAGCGCAACACCAGTTGTTACACTTCCTATATATTAAAAATGTTTTCTAATTTTGTATATCGTTTTCGAATTGGCATATTTGATACATTACAATGAAACACAATTGACAAATCATGAAACAAATTTTCCAAAATCTTTTTGACAAATAGTGAAGTATATTTGACAATTGGAAATTACAAATAACAAATGGAGAAACACAACTGATAGATAGAGAAAAGTAATAGAAAAATATTGTATGAGCATAAATTAGTCTAATCTAAACTATGCGCCTCACCTTAACTACCGGTATTAGATGTCTAGCTCTGAGAAAATCTTCCAAATAAGCTTTAATTTCCTTTATCATCGGACGAATGTAGCTTAAATCATACTCAAAGAAGAATTTCTGACTTACATTCAGAAGCGAAAGTCTTTCTTGTAAAAGGACAATACCACTTTCTGTTTTATTTAAATTATTTTGAATCTAAAATACAATGATTACTGAAATTATAATTATTAACTACCTACTTACTTCTGTTATAAAGTTTATATTCATGCGATGAACTATTAAATTAATATAATGCAATACATCATTGAATTTGGGAGAGCTTTGTTTTCTTATGACATCAGCATACTTTACTTTCGCTTCTTGAACTACTTGTTCTAACGTAGACTTATTATACTTTATTATATGCTAAAAGAGTGTGTAAAATTAATTAATTAATCTTTCTTTTTTAGTAATGAAGTACCTCTTCTAAATTAAGACTTCTGATTATGGTTTTATTCTTCCCGCATTCCACTAACAAGTTCTTTACGGTAATTGGTTTTCTTGAATGAGGAAAGTATTTATTTAGTTTGGACGTGAGCCAAGTTTCATTTTTCCAATACTAAAAATAATTCCGAAGTAGATTTATGTAAATGAACGGCTATGATTTGAACTTACGGGCTTGTCTAAGTAACGATCAATCAGTTTATCCTTTTTTATGGTACCACAGACAACAACCGCTGGTATATGTATGAGATATAAAACTGACGTAATCAATAGAATGAGCCATAGAAAAGTAATAGATATGCGTATAGCTAGCTGAAAAGAATAAGAAGAAAAATAATAATAGAAAATAATATTACAAATTAGCAAATTGATAAGCCCCACGTTGGGCGCCAAAAATATTATCAATTAAAGCCAAATTAGATAATAATTCTTAGGTTTCATATGAGTTCTTTTAAAAATTTAAAAGAATTTGTAAAGCTAATTATTCTTTATATATTTACCTTTCAATACAAATTAATCTTGCAATTTTTAGTTTTCTTTTGAAAAACTTTATATATATATATATATTCCGATAGGTCCAGCCCGCAACGGGCCATACGGAACAATATACGTATGGAACGTAATGCGATGTGGCAACGTATGTACGACACCACTCCGCGTGCGCATATATAAGTCCGATGATCGAGAGCAATAGATTGCCCGTCATTCGTATCTAGCTGTGCAAATGTAAAGGTTGCAACAGTTGCAATTTCAACTGTTTAGAATTTTCAAGACAATAACCCCTAGAAATCTCGAGGGAGTGAGGCGGGAGTTTTACAATAGGCTCGGCTATTGTTTGGGGAGAGAGGGCGGTATTTTCGAATCCTATATTTAGTGACTTTCTTAGAATTAAAATTTATTCTGCAGAATTATTGATTTTTTTACTTTTATCTTTTAGAAAACGTTATTGTTTTTTTATTACTTAAAATTACTTTTCCGTAGCAGCTAAGAATACAATAATAATAACTTGGAGATATAACGACCTTTTTATATCTGAAACAAATGGGCAAATTACGTATACAGAACGAATATGCAAACGACTATATCCTTGCGCGGTTTAAGTCTTACTAAATTCATAACTCTGCAATGTATGGTAATGTAAGCTATTGCGCGTAGAGGGGATTAGCTGTTGCCACTTATTGCTCGGTATGGCCCGTTGAGAGCTGGTCCTATCGGTATATATATATATATATATATATATATATATATATATATGTATAAAGATACTTTTGTGGTTTTAGTGACCTTTAATGAAATAAAACAAATTTATTTATGAAAAAACGACGTTTCGACCTTTATTAATTTCCGGCCTTTGACAAGTTCCATATAGAAACTGCAAAGGAACAAAAATTATATTCTAATACTATTTTATTTGAAAGATTTGTAAATTAAACACTCCTCAATTGTTCTATTTGTTAATAAATGTTTTCAAATACATACGCATCTTAAATTATATACTTCAAAAATTTGTTTCTTTTTTCATTTCATGGTTGTTATTTAATCGGATGTGTGTTATAAACTGAGAAATTTTGTGTGCTCCTTTCTGTAAGTGCAACTAACGGCAAGACCGTTAGTATTGTTAGTATAGTTTTATTGTGTTTTTGTGTGAATGTTTTCTCTTATTTTTATGATCTTGACATATTTTAAATTTATTTTTGTTTTTTTTAACATCTGTTCGGATATTGTAAACTGAAGTATATTATTTGATAAGTGGATAATACATTTTTGAAAGTCCATCTATTTCGTTTCGATCATTAATTGTGTTATTATTTTTTAATATATCATTTCTAAAATTTCCCTGGTTTTCGTGTTATTATGTTTTGTTAGTAAAGTAGTAGTTTGTTGTGTTATCAAAATTGTGTTTAAATGTTGCTTGATGTTTTTTTTAAGGCTGTTTGATTTTTCGCATATTTGTGTCCTTTTAATCTTTCTTGAAGTAGTTGTTTTGTTTGGCCTATGTAAACTTTGTCACAGTCTTTGTAGGGTATATTATATACTGTATGTGATTGTTTAAGTGTTTCTGTTGGGTCTTTTAATTTTGTGTGTAGAAATTTTAGTTTTTTTCGTTTTGGTGTTCTAATTTAAAATTAAATTGTTTGATTATATTGTTTAGTCTTTCGGATAATCCAGTTATATAGGGTGTAGGGATATATTTTGGATTAATTGACGTAGTATGTGTATTCTGACATTTAGTTTCATGTATATCTTGTTACGTCTGTGTTTTATAATGTTTTTTACAAAATGTGGTGGATAATTATTTTCGTTAAAATAGTTTTAACCTTATTTAGTATTGTTGGTTTGAAAATTGCATTTGTGAGGTTTAAAGCCCTATCTCTCAAAGCTGTTACCACATTTCTTTTATGGGATAGAGGTTGATTTGAAAAAAAGTTGACGTATCTGCCAGATGTAATAGGTTTCGTGTACCATTTCGTTTGTATGTTGTTGTCTACTTTTATTAGTGTTAAGTCTAAGAAATTTATAGAGCTATTTTCTTCTATTACAATGGTAAATTTTAAGTTAGGGTGAAAATTGTTGAAACTATTTTGTACGTTGTTTATTTTGTTTTCTGGCAGCATACAGTATTTCTTATAAACATCGAATATATATACATATATATATATATATATATATATATATATATATATATATATATATATATATATATATATAATAACTTCGTGACCTTGGTATGATATGGTAAACCTAATCAGTAGGCGATTAAAGGTCTGTATATTACTTCAAAATATATGTATTTAAAAAACTCTACATGTTTCGGCTGTATACGCCTTTTTCAAGAGAATACAAAATATGAAATATGAAATTCATATTTTGTATTCTCTTGAAAAAGGCGTATACAGCCGAAACATGTAGAGTTTTTTAAATACATATATTTTGAAGTAATATACAGACCTTTAATCGCCTACTGATTAGGTTTACTATATATATATATATATATATATATATATATATATATTTGTATATATGTAAAGATAATTATTTCGTGACCTTTGTATGTTATGGTAAATTCAATTTGTTGGCGATTTAAGGTCTGGTTTTACTTCAAAATATATACAGTGTGTATAAGCCAAATGGAATAAATTCATTATTTCGGTTACTGTACATATTTATAAAAAATCCCGAAACATGTCGTATTTAATTTATAAATTAACATTCTTCAACGTGAAAATGCGATCCCTACCTACATCCCCCATTTTTTTAAATGGGAAGTATAGGCTTGTGATATATCGTTGTAAAGGTCTCTTTATTCTCTATTCAAAAATGTTATAATTTTCATGTTTGTTGCAACAATTAAGATAGAATAAAATAAAATCATGTTGTTATCGAAATTCGCTACAATATACTCAAAAAATAAAATTTAATGCAAAATGTAAAGAAAAATTTAAAACACCAGAAAAAAATATGAATGTCAATGAAGTATATGTTCAAAATGTTCACCATGATGGTCTTGGCAACATCCTAATCTTAAATAAAACTGTCCACCGATTGGGAAATATTGCATCGAGGTACTGCCGGAAATTGCGTTGGTAATGTGGTGGTGCTCCATCCTGCTGAAACCATATCGTATTCATTGGAACTTGAGGGTTTCCTGGATCAGGATATAAATTTGCCAAAGTTGGAATGACATCATTTTGAAGTAGTGCCAAATAACGATCGCCATTCAAATTGCTCTCAATGAAAAAGGGACCAATGATATGGTTTCCAACAATACCTGCCCAAACATTAACTTTTACTGGGTATTGTGTGTGTTCTTCCCTCATCCAGTGAGGATTTTCCGTAGACCAGTAGCGGCAATTTTGCCGATTAGCATGACCGCTAAGAGAAAAAGTGCACTCATCAGAAAACATAACGTCTTCTAAATTGATAATATTGTTATCCAGCATGTCCATCATTCGCTCACAAAAATAAGTTCTTCTATCAAAATCGTCTTCCATAAGCTCCTGAGTAGATATCATTTTATAGGGATGCATTTTATTTTCTTTTAATATATTTACTATCGACGTATGGCTAACATTTAATGTAGTGGATGCATGTCTACTCGATGTATGTGGGTTTTCCATAAACTCAAGCATCATATCTACTTTGATTTCATCACTCAGTGCATTGGCAGCTGGGTTTTTTATCTGCCTTACATGACCAAACTCTCGAAATTGCTTCTCTATCTTACTTATTGTTCCTTGAGCTATAGGCGGTAAATCAGGAAATTTCTCATGGAATAGGCGGGTTACTTCTTGTTGTGTTCGGGTTCTATCTCCGTAACCAATCATTTATATGACTGTTATTTTATGCATTTCCGTTAATCTAACCATTTCCCAGAATTGTATTTTACGAAATTCAAACTAAAATTATCAAACTGTCAATTTAAATGACAACTTTTAAATACAAAACAATTTACTAAGGCGTTTTAAACAAACTACGGAAACTTTTTAAAGTATTTTTAATGAATACCATCTAAAAAGCACATTGGTATGGTTTTTACTCACTTTCTTATTATGAAGACCTAAACGGGAAGTAAGTAATGCAATGATGCCTTTGATGTATGTATTAAATCTTTATAAACGCAAATGAGCATCTACTTCATTGACATTCATATTTTTTTCTGGCGTCTTAAATTTTTCTTTACATTTTGCATTAAATTTTATTTTTTGAGTATATTGTAGCGAATTTCGATAACAACATGATTTTATTTTATTCTATTTTAATTGTTGCAACAAACATGAAAATTATAACATTTTTGAATAGAGAATAAAGAGACCTTTACAACGATATATCACAAGCCTATACTTCCCATTTAAAAAAATGGGGGTTGTACCTGTCATTCGAAGGGGGTTGAAGGTAGGGATCGCATTTTCACGTTGAAGAATGTTAATTTATAAATTAAATATGACATGTTTCGGGATTTTTTATAAATATGTACAGTAACCGAAATAATGAATTTATTCCATTTGGCTTATACACACTGTATATTTAAAACAACCCTACATGTTTCGGCAAATGATGTCTTTATCTAGGAATATAAAATATAAATGACAGTATATTAATGCCATAACGGGTGTTCATTTGAAAAGTCAATCTAGTAGCATGTGACTGAGAACATTTTGAGGTATGTCGTAAATTAAAATTTACTACTCTACCTACGAAGTCGTATATTTTGACAGTTTCATACATATAAATAAATAACAAATGTGATTGACATTATCAAATGTCATTTGGATTTACGTTTACGGAACAACACATACTAATATACAAGGTGTGTATAAATTGGCGAACCCACTACACGCGGCGATGTTATTCGTTAAATTCGGAGTCCAAAATTCTAATACGAAAATGTTGTACCATGCTCTATATCTTTGCACGAGGTTCCTAAAGTTCGGACTTTCAGTCTTGAAATAAGCATTATTACTCGATATTTTTTGACAGAAAGAGCTACAATTTAGAAGAAAGAAGAATTGTTGTTATTATCCTTTCGTTAAAGATTTCTTTGTGATTTTAAAGTTTGTTTTTAATATTTGTTTATTAACTTATTTTGACGAAAAACACATCTGACAACGTTGAAAAACAATAAGTAGGCAGCCTAATGTTGTTCTAGTCAAATACATTACTACTGTCAAATTCATTCTGAAGACAAAGGAAGCCTGTTACATCGTTTTAGGATTAGGACTTTTAACTCAAAATTTGGCCAAGAATGTCGCCACGTGTAGTGGGTCCGCCAATTTATACACACCTTGTATATACGTCTTATTCTATCAAAATTTCAAAGTAACCTAGATTGACTTTTCAAATGAACACACGTTATATTTGAGTTGCTATGGATAAAATTATTCAAAGATACATTCCAATTGAATAATAATAAATCATGCCTTAGTATTCTAAAATAGACAGACAACAAAAACACAAGACGCAAGACATGAGTTATTATTATGTATGCGCCCGTGGAGCGTCTTAAGATGTAAAGCTGTCGGCATTCGCCTTAATTGAAATTACTATATATATATATATATATATATATATATAAAATAAAATAAATTTAAAAAAAATAAAAAAAGTCTGTCGATTAAAAACTCATTTATTAATTATCCCTATATGTAGCAACAATTTTGTTACTTCTTCCGGAGATAAATATGTAGAGTTCAAAAAAATAATAAAAGTGACGTACAAGGACAATAAAATTGATAAGATTTTATTGCACTTGTACGTCACTTTTATTATTTTTTTGAACTCTACATTTTTATCTCCGGGATAAGCAACAAAGTTGTTGCGAAATATAGGGATAATTAATAAATGAGTTTTTAATTGACAGACCGCTTGCCCGCTTTTAATTTATTTTATTCAATATATTACGGTCGATAATTTCGTTTAAATTATATATATATATATATATATATATATATATATATATATATATATATATATAATGAACTTCATGTGTATGAGAATTAATAATTATTAAATCTCATTTTACATGCGATTGTCGCTATAATTTGTTGCATTAAATTCTACAATTCGGCAAATCACTTTTGCCCTAGATTGTAGACGCAACAAGCCGCGACGTCAACTGTACAAGTTGTCAGTACAAATGAAAAATTTGTGAAAAACTTATCTGCGCGGAATGTGCAAATATCGACATTTCACTGTTTTTACAGATCATCAGTGCACCTTATCCGAAGACATATACATATACATAGACATATATATATATATATATATATATATATATATATATATACATATATATGTATATACAAGCTGATTCATTGTCGAACCTCACCATGGGAATCTCGCTTATTATTTGAGATAGATGGTAGGTTTAAATTTGGCAAAGTTGCTAAATTTTGTGTTTGTTATGAATCCGAAGAGAAAGTGGACATGTGTCAAATGACGTTCGACATTTTTTTAAAAACGATGGCCAGAATGAACCGAAAAGGCATATGGAAATTTCGAGTTTATCATTAGATAGTAGATCAAAAGTGACCGCGAGAATGTGTTTTTGGCTTTCCTTTGCAATCCCAAATAAAAGTGCTAGAGGAAAAAGAAAAGATCGCTTATTTTTCGAAATATTTAAAAGTCTCAAGTTAATAAATACACTCGGTATATAACTCAAAAATCATCTAAATCTGACCATTGACTTTAATGAGTTAATATTAATTTGGAGCTTATATTATAACAGGGTTTTTGGCTTAAGTTTTGATTCTAAATTTAATTAATTAAAATAATAATAAAATAATTTTATACAAGCAAGCTGCTAATAAATTAAATTAACTGAGTTTATAAAACAATAAAAACACGTCAGAGAAACACCGTACCACCGTCTGAAAACTACCCAAAATTACGTAGATTTATTGGGGCTTCAAAGTGTACAACAGGCTACCAAAGATTATGAAGATACTACTTATTCGTAAACTGCTTTCGAAGGACAGAAAGGCGCTTCTCCAGCAAGTGTTTTATACCCTCGACGAATTTTTAAATTTTACATTTTAATGTGTTGTTAGTTGTTTTTCTTTTACAATTTCCATTGGTTTTTTTTTTCTATAAGTGCACTCCACACGATGTTTTATTTATTAGTAATTTATATTGACTTTGTGAGTGCATTATTTACAGCAATAAACTTATCTATCTATCTATCTAAATTTATTTTGTTATATATTTTTCGATTTTGGGAGAACTTTAACAATTCCTCCTGAAAAGAGTTGCAATATTTCGTCGGTACAATAGAATCGGACTAGCTTTCGTTTACGGCTTTGAACTACTTCATACATGCGAAGTAAAAAATATAATACTAAAACAGCTACTTATGCGTAGGGAACGGACACGCTTACCACTCAGTGCAGTACTGGCGAAAGGCTGTATTTCTAAAATATTTAATTTTATTTATATAATTGGAAAACGAACGGGTGGTGATCTATAAAATTACGAAATACATATTTATTTGTTGAAAAGTTGTATTTATAAAGTTTTTAATTTTATTTATAAAATTGGAAAACGAACGGGTGGTATCTATAAAATTACGAAATACATATGTATTTGTTGAAAAGTTGTATTTTTAAAGTTTTTAATTTTATTTCTATAATTGGAACATTTTTATTTGTTCATTTTGTCGTTCAAGTTGAGTAAAGGAGTATTAATATTGACTATACTCTATTTTTAAAGTAGAGAGACGAATTTCTGAACAAACCACTTTGACAGTGAAATCTCATTGGTTAAAAGCAAGGCCAAATTGCTTTCAACCAATGAGATTTCACTGTCAAAGTGGTCTGTTCAGAAATTCGTCTCTCTACTTTAAAAATAGAGTATAGCAATAGTTTCTCAAGGTTTCCTTCTGTCAATTTTGTTCTCTTTGAATTAAGTACATCCTTATAAATAGAAAACGTCCTTTCTACATCGCAACTGGTTATAGGTGCATACTGGAAATATTCTTTTATTTCTTCATATTTAGTCGTTAGATTTTGTTGAATTGTCTCCATACATAATTGCTGCAATGTAATTAAATCTGGATTTCTATTATGAATTGCTTCAAACTTTTGCCGAAGGCCACATCCGAAGTCACTTGGAATACTTTTCAAATTATTAACAGCCACATCTAATGTGGTTAATCCGTCATTTAATTTGAGATTTCGATTTTCAAAATAAGTTATTAGTTTTGGCAATTTTCCAAAGTGTTCGTGAAGAAAGTACAACTGATTTTTTAAATTTGGGATTTGTGTGAGCTCCTTGCACTCACCAATACTTCTAGCGTCCTCCTTTAGCAGTGTTACGAAATGTTTTAGACTATCGAAATTCTCAGCATAACTAGTAGCTTCCAGCCATGTTCCCCATCTAGTTATTACTGGAGTGGGAGGCAGTGACAGAGATGGAAATTTTTCCCTGAAAAGAGCTACCCTCAATGGTGCTTTTCTGAAAACTTTTTTAAAAGCTGATACAAGTCTATCAACTTCCGGAAAAGTGTCTCTGATATATTCACAGATTCTGTGGAGAGCATGTGCTACACAAGTAATATGCAGCAAATTAGGATATGTTTTCTTCAATAGTCTGCCTGTTTTTAACATATACGCAGCACTATCACTGACAAATAAAAGTATTTTTTCTTTGTACGTGGCGTCCGAATGAAGCATTTTTTGCATATTCTCCTTAATTGTTTCAGCAACTGTTTCCGCATCAACTCTATTTATAACACTTGTTGCTATTACATATGAGTTATAGGGAATAGTTGGATGTAGTACACCAGCTACAACATTTACCACACAGCATCCTAACATATCCACCGTATCGTCGGCGCTTATCCATAGTTTCGTCGGCGCTTATCCATATGTCTTGATTTAAAAGATGTCTTCTAATGCGTTCTACTGTTCTCGTATAGCACCTAGAAACATAATATTTGCGTAAAGTTGATTCATCAGGAACATTTCGACCAGTATATTTTTGAAGAAATATTTTTAAAGTGGGATTGCTAAGTTTATTTAATGGAATATTAGCCGCCATAAAAGTTTTAGAGTTCAGATGTGTTTGCGATCCTAAGTGACGAATTTTTGACGATATTTTACGGATTTTGTAATAAGTTTCGGAATCACTGACAATGGACATACAATCAGTATGACCGTCAATCCAACTCGTCATTGTTTTACGATCCCGTTCTCGACGTTCTTCCATATCATATCTGAAAAAGTAACTTAAACAATGCTCTAGATCTAAATAAATGAAAACTAAAAATGTGTGCGTAAGTTATTGAAACTGAACGAAATTCAATGCACACTTACGTCGAAATAATATGGGAGAAGTAGATTAAATCAAACGATATTAAACAGGATCTATCACAAAAATTACGATGTAAATAACAGTTAGAACTACGAAAACAAGAAACTAACTCACAGCACTTTATTTATCTTACGAAATATAATCTAATAAATAAAATATATTATAAAAACCCCGCTTCTATCTACGCTCATGAAAACACTTTAAAAAGCACTATATTCTCCTAATACAATAGCTCAGTTGTCCATTGTTATGGCAGAGAGCCCAGGTGTCCGAGTAAGTCAAAAAAATACTTCATTGAATTACGCCGGGATGTACTGAGCGACGTTATACACAATTCCAATTGCCGATTGCGTTTTATGGAAATTGCGTCCGTTCTCTACTTATGCGTTACATACTTTATAAATAGAGATTGTATTTATATAATAAATGCGAAAAAATGAAAACATATTTAGACAAATGCAGTTCGACTCTGTTGTACGGACAAGAGACACAACTGTACTCATAAAGATAACTAAAATTTTCTTGTTGTTGATTGGTAGATAGATAATATTTATTTACACACAAAGGATACAAACTCCAACACATTACTCCTATAAATACATAAATAACATAAATCAATTATTTGCGTATTTTAGTCTGGATTGATCGATTCGTACTTGATGTAAATAGATAATAGAAGATTCCCTTGTTGCTTATATATTTTTGAAAAAGAACTCAATGCCACAAACAGCAGTCAACACATTCTATAATAATTTATTTCTGTATACGCTGTGTTTCCCTTTTCAAAGGATATGAAAATAACTTTTTTATTTTGATAGCAATCAATATAAATTTTTTATCAATTATGTAGGCCACGATAATGCATCTTTTTGTATGAACAGTATTTTTATTAAGTCAAAATCTAGCCAACTATGATTAAGATAGAGCAAAAGAAGTATTAAGAAAAGTTGTTACAAATCACTCAGAAACCCCAAATACCAAATTTCGCAGAAAAAATTTTTATGCCGTCAGTAGATAATAATTTGTTGTTGTAATAATGAAAGTGCTATCAGACGAGAAGACAATTCCCAAATTTTATTCAACATTAAAGAACAACAAAATTTAACAATAATTTAACGAACTATATTTTAAGTAGGATCTTTTTCAACTAAATCACCTTAAAAACGGATACATTTTTTCAATCTTTTATAATTCAGTACAACTCTGGAGAAATTTCTCTGGATTCTCTATATTTTTTCTGTATATTTTGAGGTCTAAATGCATACACAACATTTTTAATAGTTCCCAAATCGAGTAGTGTAATCTCAGGCAATCTCGGAGCCCACTCTATTAAGGGGCTGTTACAACCTATCTATCTTAACGGAAAGTTCTTGTCTAACCATGCTAACACTTTTCTTGCGTTATACACTGGGAATCCATCTAGCTGAAAGTGCAAATCTCTACTAACTCTACGCATTCATGCGCCTTGGCAAGAGATTAAATGTTCAATTATTTCTTCAGAAACATTCTCCCATTCTGCAATTACTGCATCTACCAGTCGATTGAAGTTGGTAAGTGAGACTATACGATTTGGATCTTTTTTTAAGGCGTCTCATAATTGCTTTATCAGATTTAAATCGGGACTCTTTGATGGCCATTCCATAAATAGAATATCAATGGCATTCATGTAGTCGATAACTTGTCTAGCCATGTGGGGACGTTTATGAATAAAGAAATGGGTGCCAAGAAAGGAGCAAATGATATTACATGCTTAACTACATTATTTTCCAGATAATTATCCGCATTCATAGACCTCGCATGCACAGGGACTAACTTCGTTGAAACAGATTCCTCTTCCAAATATTACAGAACCATCACCAAACGAAACCCTTGGAAAAATATTGCAGCTTGGAAATTACTCTCCTGCCCTTCACCAGACATGTTTACGTCCATCAGCAGATTATAAACTAATCCTCGTTTTTATCTGAGATAAAATCTTTTTCCAGTCGTTAAAGGTTCTCAATGCTGATTTCTAGCAAACGTCTTTCAATTTTACGCTTTCCGGCGAATAATATTTTTTCGTCACTATTTTGCTGTTTAATTTAGCTTCCTTTAAACGTCTTCTGACCACTCGAGACGATATTGCAAGATTCCTATCACTTGCAATCTCATTTTTAGCATATTGCTAGTGATCTTAGTGGCTTGTCTAAGAAAATGTTTGTCGCTTAGACAGGTAGCGTTTTCGCCTTGTTCTGGTCTTGAGTGGGGTCTTGCCTCGTTAAATCGTTTAAGCGTGCGACTTATGCTGAAATGATTTCTTCCTATCAAATTATCAATATAATGCAAAGAGTATCACTCATCCAACAAAGTTCATAATCTTACTGCCTCTTTCACCGATAAATTTCTTGGTCGATTCATTTTTCAAGTTCAAAATACTTGCCACTGATAAACTCCATAACAAAAAAATGTTTTTGGTTAACGGTAACTTGCCTTAATAAGGAGTTTTCGAATAGATTATAAATTAACTTTTGGTAAAAGTGCACTTAATTTACAATTGTGATTTTAAAACAAAGTATTTTTTACAGCATCTGCTTAATTTATCAAGGAATGTTCAAGGCCAACTTTCCATACAATTAATAAACTGAAAGTTATTTTGTCCAGGAATTTATATGAGTTAATATTTGGATGGTCCTTCCTTTGCTTTAGTGATGGTCTCTAAATGAATTCCTATGCTGCTAACTTGATTTGCAGTGACTAAATAATTGGAAATATTTTTCTTAACTGCAACTTTCTGCTGACTTTACATTTGTCAAAAGTTCGACAAAGTAGAAGTCGAACAAGCATCTAAATAAAACAATTTGTTATTTTTGCTTTCACCGTGGTTTTTACTGTCGAGTAAAATACACTTATTGTAACTTATTGTAATGGCGTATAAATAACACAGGCCTGCATTTTTCAACTCTTTGAATGTTGATTTAAAATTTTTAACTGTTTTCTAGTAATTGGGTAGCGCTGATTTCAAATCTGCTTTTTTTTTTGTATCACGTTAGGTTATTTTTCAAACCATTAAAATCAAAAAATATAGAAAAAACACGATTTATTTCATTTATAAGCTAGTTTTATATTATATTAAAAAAATACAAAAATATACACATAGAAACTATTAGAAATAGTTATTTATTCTTTATGCTTCTTAAAAAAAGTTTTCGCTTTTCAGAAAAGCTTCGTTTGGTTGTTTTTCTGTCATATTCAGCTAAAGGAAGATCTGAAGGTAGTTTCTGGGGCAAGCAAATTTTTTTGTTTCAACCTAGACCCCAGTACTTCAGAAAGATCTTTTGAAAGTCCCAAATCTCTTACTAAATCATTCAGTTCGGCGGTGAAAATAGCTGAGGTTGGTTTTGACCTGAGGTTGATGGTTCAAAATCACTATCCATCTGTACGGAGCCGGAAGCTGAAGAGGTTTCAATATCTTCTTGTAGTACTTTGGGGTGTATAGGTATAGGTACATGATCACTGTGAGGAACTGGTCTGATAACTGATTTAATATTGTTTGGGTACAAAATATGTTTCAAAGTTTTTCTATTATGCCCCGTAATATCACAAAGACAAAAGTAGCAATCTTCATGATGATTTTGCGGTTCTCTCCAAACCATCGGTATTCCAAAAGGAAGGCTTTTTCTATTCCCTTTGGTCCAATGTCTTAAACCTTCTTCACATACCTTACAAACAACGTGCGGTGCCAAATCTTTATCTTGATCTCCTAATTTGATTTTGAAATAAGCATAATATGCATTTTTCACAAATTCACCAATTGGTCTCTTAAACTTTTTCAAGACGAAATATCCACAAATATAACAGAAATCATCTGGTTTTTTTTTGCAAAACCGGCAAGACATATTTTTAAGCAATGTTTATTTATCAAATACCACGCACAACACTAAAGACAAATTAATTGTACTTGTTTACTGATCGACACTCAGAGCTATAATGAAGTAAATGACATTACAATATACATTTTGTTTGGAGTGATAAACTTGAAGTCCTTCTTCGCAGTACTAATAAAGTGAAAGCATAATAAATAGGATTTAGCAGGTAAAAATTCCCGGAAATCTTGTCCAAAATTAATACATGTAATAAAAGATTTACATCAGGTAATGAGAGCCTATTTAACAAATTTCTTTAAAACCACAACAGAAAATCATTTTTGGGTTAATACCTAGAATTTGAAGTAGTACATTCATTTTAAAATGTATTAAAACGCCTATTATAAGCTTTTTTAATATTTTTTTCTTTTTCTTTTGTGCAAAAAAAAATCTGTGGGTGGTAGAGACCAACTATATTTTAATTAGTTATTGCTATATAAAAACTGAGCTTAACAAACAAAAATCACGTCATCACAAATTTTATGCAGGCCTGTGTAATTTATCGAAATGTATCCAGAAGACTAAATTGAATTGAATATCACTAGTCTTGACAACACAGTGTGTTAGAATAATCGAACGTTTTTTAAACACCTCATTTTTTTACAATGAATCTAGTTTTGCCAGTGGTATAATGATAATCTACATAATAATATTGACCAGCTTTCTATTCAGATTAAGAATAGTTTCACTTATCTGATTATGTTAAGTCGCAGAATTATAGAACTTGATCGGTAGATAAGCCACACTATTTTATCGAAGGTCCATCGCAGCCAATTAGAATTGGTTTTTAGGTGGCAATGTCAAGGCAACGAATTATTGGGCCAATATTCTTTCAAAAAAAAATCACGCCCAAAAATATAAAACCATTATTTTAATAATTTATAAATCAGTTGAATAGCTAGGATTAACTAATGGTTATTTCCAACAGAATTCTGGCAACTCCACATACAACTATGAATTATTTACAGAATTTTTTCTCAAACCGTTTTATAAGTGTAGGTTTATGACCAAATACTTCGCCTGATTCGCCTCTGGACTTTGATCTACTCGTTCATTTAAAAAAAAAACGGAATATTCCGGAATCCCATAAACAGTTTGCCGCGCAATTGAAAAGGCAATTGCATATGTGCAATTTGTCATGGGTTCAATGTTGTTTACAAGTAAGAGGTCAGCATTTTCTTTGTACATAATTGTGTTATATATAAATTATCATTTTGTAGGAATCTCACTTCTAATATGAGTTAATATTATTTATTATAAATTATAACCATATGTCATCCATATTTATATACAATAGTGATAACAGTTTGTATATTATTTGCATATTTTGTAGAAGTTCAGCATTTATACATATTTTAAGTATCCGAGTTTTATTTATTTACTAAATAAAATTTATCATAGGCATTACTAAAAATATGTCGTGGATGTAACAAACAAACAAAAATTAAACAGCCCTCTTTAAATTAAAAATAGTATTTTATTATTTATTAATGCTCTTCCCATACATCCAGGCCGAGACAAAATTCCAAGAAAAGCTAATACCTTAAAACTTCTAAATAAATACAAAAATATATTTTACCAGAAAATTAGGAGTATATGTGTTTCTTTGCTATTCGGAGAAATTTATTCCTATATTCGAAAGTAATTTTATTTTAAACGTCATTTTACGTTGGCTTTTCGAAGTGTAAACTTGTGAGTTGTGATATATAATAGCAAAAATGCCGAAAATAGCGACTGTACCTGGATGGATTGCACTTTATTCAGAATTGCTTATGGATGGAGAAAAAGTGTTTTGCGTAGCATGCTGCAAGATTGTGAGTAAAATTTTAAGTTTATTTTCTCTTATTAATTAATTAATTAAGTTTTTAATTATTCCTTTATCTTTTACTAACATTGATTTTATAAGAAAACAACCGATTATGATGATTTGCAGATTACAAGTGAGAGAAAGTTCCAAGTCGACTAACATGAAAACTTCATCTCATGCTGCAAAACGAACAAAAATGAAATTGGCGAAGAAGAGTCAGCAAACATTGCCACAATGTTTGCCATTAACTTCCAAAAAATCGGAACTAGAACAATTTAATGAATGTCAAATGTTTGTGTCGGCAGATATTCCACTACATAAATTACACAATTTAAATGTCAAGTTATTTTTGCAAAAGTACATCAGCAAAAATAAAATTCCGGACGAGAGCACGTTACCAAAAATTATATTCGCTGAATCTATGCAGAAACATTGAATAGCATTAAGAAGGTTGTTGCAAACAATTATCTTTATATTGCGTAGATGAAATTACTGATAGTGTGGGCCGATACATAGTTTATTTAAGGATTGGTATCCTTAACGTGTCGGTTCCAGCAAAATCTTATTTAATTTCATCCAAACAGTTGGAAAAGGCAAATAATTTGACAATAACAAGGTTTATACAGGAAGAACTGGCAACTTTCTTCTTACCGGAATCGATTCCAACAGAGAAAATTGTATTGTTTTTGGCGGATGCTGCACCATACATGGCGAAAGCAGTTTTCAACTTGAAAATCTTTCACCAAAATTTAATTCACACAACTTGCTTAGCACACGGACGAAATCGTGTTGCAGTAGAAGTCAGAAACCATTTTCCCTTAGTAAATACTTTAATTAGTAGTCTTGAAAGTATTTTTAAAGGCCCCATTACGAGTTCAGTTTTACAAACAACATCTACCCGGTGTTCCCCTTCCTCCTCAACCAGTAATCACACGATCGTGAACGTGGTTGGAGCCTGCTATTTGTCATGCAAATCATTATGAAGGAATAAAGACAAGTGTAATAGGAAAAAATTATTTTAAAAAGCTAAAGGACATTGCTAAAATCTTGTGTGGTGATTCAGTAGAAAATATTGAGTTGACAATAGATGATATTTCTAATTTGAAATATGCTCCTATAACAAGTGTTGACATAGAACGAACCTTTTCAATATATAAACTGCTGTTCAATTGAAGTGGTCCACTAATGAAAAAATAATATAAATCAACGTTTTTCCAAAATAAATTAACAAAAAAGCAAAAGGCGGCAGGAATATAACAAAATATGTATTTTTTAACTATTAAAAACTATTTAAGCACTAACTTAATGATAAGAATGAATAAATTGTTAAAAAATAAACTTAAGTGATAATTCAAAACAACAATGTTTTAACTAAAAGGAAACATTTTTTACATCAAAAATAACTTTAAATGTGGCAACTTCAATTTTAATATTTTGTAGGGCCCCCTCGAGCTCGTGACACAGCTAAGCATCTTCTTGGCATGTTTTCTATTAGCGTATTGATGAATTCTTGCGGTATTCTTTCCCATTCTTCTCGCACCGCTTCCGTGAGTTCATCTGGCGTTGTGGGAGGACGAGCACGAGATCGCAACTGTCGATCAAGTTTGTCCCAAACATGCTCGATGCAATTGCAATCTGGAGAATTAGGGGGACATATCATTCTTTCAATATTATTGGTAACAATGATATCCTCGACGATGTGGGCTCGGTGGGGACGAGCATTATCGTCCACAAATACGAAATTTCTTCCAAAATTTCGGGCAAATGGTACAACTATTGGCAAAATACATAAGTCCCTATACCTCTCTGCATTCATGGATTGATTTCTCAAAAACACCAGCTCGGTGCGACCGTTAAATCTTATGCCACCCCAAACCGTAACACCCCCACCTCCAAATGGCACACGTGGGGCCATGTTCCTTTCAAGATACCGTTCTCCACGCCTCCTCCACACTAAAACTCTACTATCAGAATGATGTAGAGTGAATCTGGACTCGTCAGAGAAAAGGCATCTTCTCCAGTCGCGGGCCTCCCATGGTAAGTGATTTGCAGCCCACTGCCTCCTAGCGATCTTGTGTTGCCTGGTCATCAGTGGGCATATGGCCCTTCTTCTAGCCCTTAAACCAAACTCGTGCAGCCTTCTTCTAACTGTTAGATTAGATATAACCACTCCTGTAGCTGCACGAAGATCGTGATTCAATATCCTAGACGACTGAACTCCATTTCGTCTAACCTGGAGTCTTAAATACTGATCTTGTGCAGGAGTTGTACTCCTCCGACGGCCTCCCCCATGAGTAAATCTTACACTACCACTTCTACGAAATCGTAATCAAACTTTTAATAGTGAACCACTTCAATTAAACAGCAGTTTAAATACATGTTTTCAGACAAGCGTCACAATTTTTCTGTTGAAAACTTTGAGAAATATGTGATTGTAAATTGTTTTCATAGTTAATTATGTTGTAAAATTTTCTAAATAAACTTATAGTAAACATAATAGAATATTTTTTTCTACAGTATTCCATTTTCTAACATTCCTCGTATTTTTTACCTGCATATTTTTCATAAGGAAGTGTATATTTAGGCTAAAACATCTGCATATTTATGCGCATATTTTCATTTTTTTTTTTGCATATAATCCGGCCTTTAGTTGTTATTACTATATGCAATCATCAATTACCTTAAAGAATATAATTGTATAAGTACCAGTAGCAATTTTTCCATTCGACGTAGTATAAATTTCTCTGCATGCTCCTACGAAGCCGATAGTGAAGAAGAAAAATACTATAAATCCATACATGCTTGGAAACAAGAAAACCCATGTCCTCAGTTTAAGAAAATCTGTCCAACTATTCCTGAACAAAAAAGGTAATGACAAATAATCTTCTAAAATAATATATTTAATTCAAAATTTAAATGGATAAACCCGTTCTAATACACATGAGCAAAATTGTAAACGTGGCTATGTTATTATAGTACTAATTAAAGTTAATCACCAATAAATTTTTAAAATGACAACACAATACCTGGGAGACGTTGAATACGATGTCACTTGATCTACTTCAAAACCAATTTTATGACCTGCATTTTCAATTCTGTTTGTAGTGAAGAGTTCAATAGCTTCAGATATAGTGCCGCATTTTGATCTAATGAATTCCTATAAAACGCAAAAACAAAATGTAAAAATTCATTTAAATTGGGAACTATTTAAATATGTATAGTTTATTCATCGCCAATATGGTAATATCAGCAATAAATAACAGCTAATTATGAATGAAGGTCATCAACATAATTAACAACTTAATGCGCAGATAGTATTCAGACTTTGTTGCTAAAATACTAACACAGACACGGCGAGCTCGATTTCTTTGTTAATACTTCACTACGTACGCACACAGCGGCCCAACTAACTATTCGTACCCAGGTATATGTTTTGCAAAAATAAATTAAGTAACAGTATCTTAAAATAAAATTATGAACATTACAAATTTCCAAGAAGAAAAAATTTCGGATAATGCGATTTATTATGTTGTATAGTTATCAATAACAAGTATTCCCTCGTCTTGCCCTTATTACAGCTTCCATTCTTTGATGTATACTTTGAAAAATGACCTAAATGTCGGTTTGAAGAATATTTCTCCACTCTTCCTGAAAAGCAATTCGAAAGTCATTTGCATTCTCCGGGACGGCTGCACAACCTCTTACACGTTTGTTATGGATGTCCCAAGCATGTTCTATTAAATTTAGGTCCTGGCTGCGCGCTGGCCAAATCACTCGATTAATTTGCACTTGTACATATTCTGAAACAATGTGCGCTGCGTACCATCGGGCATTATCGTCCATTAACATAAACCCATCACCAATAAATAATTTTTGCCAGCGCGTAACCCAGACCTAAATCTAATAGAAGATGTTTGGGACATCCTCAAGAAACGTGTAAGAAGTTGTGCAGCCGTCCCGGAGCATGCAAATGACCTACGTATTGCTTTTCAGGAAGAGTGGAGAAATATTTCTCAAACCGGCATTTTCTGAAAAAATCTCTTCTATGTACCTATGAGCCGACAAAGAACCATTTTCTTTGAAAATTAGTTCCATTGCAGAGTCTTTGTGAAATGGTGTCCTTGGAGAAAATGTACATTCAAAATAACGTTCCCCTGGTCTTCTCCATACTTTTCCTCTACCATCTGGATACCTCAAGGTAACTCTGGATTCATCTGGGAAAAAATATTGCTCCATTGCGGCTCTGTCCAAACTAAGTGTTGCTTTACGAATTGTAAGCGAGCCAGTCTCTAGTTCGAAAGGCCCTAACCCAGCTTCTTTGAAGCGTCTTCATACCGTTCTCTCACTTACGTTCTTCTCACGCATCTCTGTCATCCGAATTCATGCCATAACACATTTCGTTTCATGCAATAACGATTCCGGAAAACTATACCTACTAAAAATTAATCACCACGGACCATTATTATTTTTGGTCGATCTGATCCAGGTCTTCTCGTAAGTGTGCGTTTCTTGATATCTATTAATGGCTTGATGAACAGTTGTATAGGCTGCATGCACAGCTCTTGCAACATGTCGAATGCTACTTGCGTTTTCCACTAGAGTTATAACCTTTTAATGGCTTAATTCGATGTAGATTTGATAAAACACATTCTCAAAAGTATAAGCAAATCTAAATGAATTCCCGTAATGCTAATTGGATTGTCGGTAATATAGGCAGCCAGTTGACGGTGATCGTCAAAAATTTCAGTTTTAAACATTTTTCTTCCTTTTTTAGTCTTTTATTGATTTCTGCATAAAGATTTTTCAATAGGTCCCATGTCAAGATTTTGAAGTGGTGAATTCAATAGATGGAACTGAGGAATTAGTCCATGGATCAATTTTTCAGTCTGGTTTATATGGCTTATTGTGACTGTAATAATTATAGTTACGCTATGTTAGGTTTTTCACTGTTCTTATTTTTTTAATTTTTACCCTAGGTTTAAGCAGTATGTAAGGATTTAATTGAGTAGTTTGGGCTATTTGCGTCACTTATAGGATTTGAATGATCTGACGTTTCGGCAGTTTGTCTATGGCCATCTTCAGTGTAGCCCTGAGAAGGGCCAGTTCTTGCCAAGCTCGTGTTTGGCATATATGTCTTCCCATTTTTTTAAATTGCGATACTCGTGTTAGATTCGAACAGAGTCTGAAATTCCTGCGTTGTTAATGGTCAGCAAGCTTTAATTGTTGCGTAAACTGGACTTTATACGGATGTAGGTGTAAATCCAGGTGCAAAATTCGCCATAATGAGCCGTAAGGCAGGCCCAATTTCTGAAAACGCCGTAGAATCGACAAATTCGGCTTTTCAGCCACACTTACACTCATAGCGGCAATATTTTCAGCAAAGCGTACATTACGATGATGCACATGCCTCTGAATATCAAGCATGCTTTCTTCAAATTTTTTCACTATCTTGCCAATTGCTTGCACATTAGGACGATTATGTCAAAATGATTTCTAATTGCGCGAAAGGTGGCTACGTTTGAATCCCCACTTTTGTAGTAGATTTTAACAATTTTAACGCGTTTTTTTGTTATTACATATTTGATACATTTTCGTAAATGGCAAAAAACATTCAACTAAAAATTTGTAGCTTCGGTTGACATAAATATTTGACAGCTGTCAAATGACAGCCCTACGATTTTGAAACCACGAAATGGATAACCCAATACTATAACTATTACTTCTGGTAAATATTCTAGTTCAATAAAAAATTCAAAAAATTCCCCTCAGATGTTGATTAAAATAAAACGAAAGCTTAGATACTTTCTCTATTTCTCAAATTAATGACCTTATTTGTTATACTATAACTTTTCAATAAATCGTTATTGTTAGCGTACAATTTGTCGAAAATCGTTAGCAAGATTTTGATACGTTATTCTAATAATAAAACTATGTATTACTAAAACAAATTATACTATTAAAGCGATATCATTATGATATTGTTTAAATAATTTAAGAAGTTTGTTTGTTTGAGTATAAAATGTAAAAATATATGTATAAAATGAAACGAGCTAATTCATTTTGTAGTTTATATTGTATTACATAAACGCTCCATTATTAAGTTACTAAACGATTTTTTTTTTATTTCCTAACTGATTAAATTCTTCACACAGAAGACATGTGAGTACGTACATACAACATAATGTATGTTTAATATAAAAATGAATGCAACATCATTATCGATTGCGTTACCGGCGCGTCAGTGACGTGTTATTCACTTACGACATTATTACCTTATAAAATTCTAAGATCCCTGACGCATAGTTTGCTAATAATATAGCATCCTAACAACAGCATTTTAAAAATAACGCTTCGATAATAACAAGGTGATTAAGACCGTGAATGCTATATCATTTGGGACACGATATCTTAATAACTTTATTAATTTACGATGGTATAAGACAAAATACAATAAAACTGGACAAATGTTATTAACATAATTTTAATTGTATGAAATTACCTTTAATATTATTAATTCGTTATAATGCAATTATTCACGCTATTGCCTCGTTAAGCAGACCAAAACAAGTCTAAACACGCTCGAATAGACGGCAATACTTGCTAATTTTTCTTGACCATAACTCGAAAACTAGGGGTCACAAAGAATTATGTTCGCATCGGTTAACTTAACCCTTCACTTTGAAAGGATGAAGGATAGGTACCATAAATGTTTACGCGATGGTTATCTAAAAATATGGAGCTGGGAGTTCGTTTTCTTTTTGTTATTTCTGTTTCTTATTAGTTTTTCTTACTCAAATCGTTTTATAAACAAGTTTCACGTGCCTTTTTTATTGCTTTTAAATTCTATTAAGAGAAAAAACAAATCAAAAATATAATTGAAAGATGTGACTTAAAATAAATTAACTTTGATTAGGTACGTTCAAAATACGAATGCTTTACTTTACTTAATATTTCAAAATAATAATTTCTTTTAATATTACGCAATATTTCGTAACTTCGCAAGCTCGATGTTAAGTTAGCATGCTATATCATCGTTAAATGCGTCAGACTAAATTACGTGTTGCTAACGCGTGACTTTATTATGTTATATAAACTATAAGTCACCAGAATAACACTTTAATTTTGTAAATACATATATAGCAACGTGGTATAGCAACAATAGAATTATTTATAATATTGAAACTCATACATACTCCTATGATAAAATTCCTTTCTCGAAATACCTACTACATATTTATATGTGGTACGACTGATATATGCTATGAAAATACGATGTATATATTATGTGGATTTGACAAACAACCGTTTAACATATGCAAGTAAATTTAACAACAGATTTGATTACATAATACTGTTACTTTCATGCTAGACAAATACAAAAATAAAAACTATGTAATTAAGTATTAAAAAGCTAAGCGTTTATAGTTTTAGTTAAGAGTTTTTCATTAAGTGGGACGTATTTTATTTGTAAAATAAAACACAGATTGTAAATATTCTTTCTACACTTTACGACGCTATTTTATTCGAATTTTTTATAGAAAAAAAATTCGCCCTCAAGTAGGAATCGAACCCACGACCTCTGGCTTACCGGACCATTGTTCGACCACTGAGCTGTTGAGGCGTGAATTAGAAACTTTTATGGGGATGCTTTGAGTTACATCAAAGGAAACAGATGAATATATCTTGCCCGTAGTACGGCAGATGCACAAATTAATTGCGTTTTCGTGAAGTAATGTAATTGTAAATATTCTTTCTACACTTTACGACGCTATTTTATTCGAATTTTTCATAGAAAAAATTTCGCCCTCAAGTAGGAATCGAACCCACGACCTCTGGCTTGCCAGACCATTGCTCGACCACTGAGCTGTTGAGGCGTGAATTAGAAACTTTTATGGGGATGCTTTGAGTTACATCAAAGGAAACAGATGAATATATCTTGCCCGTAGTACGGCAGATGCACAAATTAATTGTGTTTTCGCGAAGTAATGTAATTGTAAATATTCTTTCTACACTTTACGACGCTATTTTATTCGAATTCTTCATAGAAAAAAAATTCGCCCTCAAGTAGGAATCGAACCCAAGACCTCTCGCTCGCCGGGCCATTGCTCGACCACTGCAGCATTGAGTGCTTTTGGTAAATATTATGTTTTCTAGTCTCCTGAAGCCAAAAATAATTTCTACTTCCTTCCATCGCGTACACTTTTTTTGCAAAATTTTGCATAAAAAACCATAACATAACACTAATGAAAAAATACAATTTTCTTACAATGAACTAAACAATATTTCTTAAATTAACAAGCAAATGACTTTTGAAAGGCCTATATATCTAACCAGGTAATTGAGCTCGCTCTGAGAAAAAAGTTGGAATCCTTCATCAACAAAAAAAATTTGAACTGGATTCGTCCTGGGAAGGTAATATGTTTCCATGCACAGAATCACTCAGAATATCATCCAAACTGGAAGGTGGGTGTGCAACTGGTATTTCAGAGCTACGAGGCACTGGACGAATAGATGAATTTTCGTATCGAAACCTTTTACATCTACGGAACAGAAATAGGAGTCGGTAGTTTGGCTTTTATGTTCACGCCACATCATAGCTACCATGGAATGCCAAAACGAATCGAGTATTTTTTAAACCACAAACGAAGATCTTCTCAACTTTTGCACACCTTAGTTATGAGGAGCCCAAGCTTTGTCTTGATCCCATGTTTCAACTTGAAGTAAGCAAAATACACTTTCTTTACGAAATCACTTAAGTTTCTTTGTGGACTTTTAACAGTGTATTCACCGCAAATAAAACAAAAGTTATCAGGAGAAATAACATGAAGTCATAAAATATAACTAAAAAAACAAGAGTCGAGACACGTTTGAATGCAAAATGTAAGCTGATTGTAGCTTAAACACCAACCAAGACTGAACTTATTTATCATGATGAAACATGATCTGACAATATCTGACAATACATTTGTTTATACTCAATCCTAATTAAAGCGAATTTACGGAGTATGTAAACGTCAATGGCACTAGTATAAATCAAGAATACCATACAATGCCCAGAAAATAGATGTTTTATGTGTATTTGGACGAAAACGTAACGTAAGGCCCGTATGACACGATGCGAGATTTTGCAACAAATTTACATGAAAATTTCACGTGTAAAACAAAGCAATACGTGCTAAATTTTCTGGTAAACTTAATAGCGAAATTATTTAGAATCGGTTCTAAATTTTTTGCCAAGTCTAGGTGAAAACGTGCGCAAAGGGATATAAGTGGCAAGTTTAACACATGTTGTGATGACCATAACCTGTGAGGCTGTAAGCATAATCTACATTTACAAAGGTGGAGTATGTCGTCTAGAGCTTTAGTTGTATTGTTTGACATTTTCGACTTAATTATTCAAAAGAATTATGTTATAAATTTAATTAGGTATACACCTGATCAGCTAATCAAAGAATTTGACAATTTAATTTACCAAGGACTGCCAACATCTACCATGATAATAACACCAAACTTACACACTATTACGAATGCGCAAGTGCAATTTTTTGTGTATAATAATGCATGGGTGTCATACACACACTCGTACAACAATATCGAAAAACTATGAAGATTGTTAGAATATTTTTCGAGAAAACTTACATGTAAATTTATTGCAAAACTTCGCATCGTGTCATATGGACCTTATAGGTTAGTGGTCATTTTGAACGTATTTAATTTTTTTGTAGATTAACGGTGCCCTAGCGCCAAAAACTTGATTAGGATAAATTGATTCTCCAAAGGTCCTCTAAACGCCCCAGAAATTATTTTTCTAAAAATCGGATGCATACTTGAGCTCCTCGAACTCCATTTGTTCGAATTTTGGTAACAAAACAAAATTTATTTTTGTAAATTTTATGTGATATTTATTCGTTACTTCACTAAGATTGGTAAAGATAGCAATTAACGTAAAAACTAAGCTAATAATATATAACGTGTGTATAAATTGTCGCAACAGCTACACGCAGCGACATTCTTCGTTCGGTTCTGAATAAAAAATCTTAATGTTAAAATGTCGTATCATGCTTCGTTTGTTTTCACGGGTTCTTTAAGTTCAGACTTTTAGTGCGTAACTAACCTTTGCTCTTTGATATCTGTTAATAGAGATAGATGCAATTTAGTTTAAGGAAAAAAATTTTACTAGTATTATTTCGTAAACGTTTTCTTTTTGATTTAAAAGTTTGTTTTTAACATTTATTCATTAACGTACTTCCACGAAAAACACATTTGGCAACGTTGTAGAACAATAAGTTTGTATTTCAAAGTGAGTTCAATCAAAATCATTTCTGTCAAATTTTGACATTTACGAATTTACGAAGCATGATACGACATTTTAACATTAAGATTTTTTATTCAGAACCGAACGAAGAATGTCGCTACGTGTAGCTTTTGCGACAATTTATACACACCTTGTATAAAACAAGATTTTAGACTGGAGTCAGAGTAGTAATTAATAGGAAAATAAAAAATTGATAACGCAGGAAGACATTCCTAAAAGGAATTTAGATTTAAATTTTATAGCAGTAGTAACCTTTACATTTCAGGCACATATTCGTAATTTTTTTGTTAAACTAACCGAACTACCTAGTTTTCAGTTTTACTTATCAAGTCAGACATTCCATATACAGGGTTAGGCAAATATGGATCCATTCGAATATCTTTGATACTACTGCTCAGATTTTAATAAAATTTTTCACATTTAAGTTAATGCAAGTAAGGAATTCCAAGAGAATATTTATATTCGAATCAGATTTCCGATTTAGCCGGAAACTTCTTTATTTTAAATGAAACACCTTGTACATTTTTACGAATTTCAGTAGGGGGAGTTCAACAAAAATGAGGTTTGGCACCCCTTTGTTCAACAACGGCAGAGATATTTAATTAAATCTAATAATGCATATTTTATTGGGAACAAGAAAAATGAACACAAAAAATACAAACAAAATCGTAATCAGTTAAGAAAGTTTTCGAAATAGGGAATAGGGATTTAAATCTGGAGACCATTCAATGAATCCTCTACGACCAATCTACCGATTTTGGAATGTTTTGCTTAAAAAACTTCTAACATTAAGGCTACAGTAAGGGGCTGCTCCGCTCCATCTTGTTGGAACCAAACACTTGCAGGTAATGCCCCATCTTTCTCAATATTAGGAACAACCTGATCACGTAAAAGATTTGAATTTCTGCGGATGTTGCGGAGGATTATCTATTGGGCAATATCGACGATTATGACGATTAACGGTACTATTCAAACAAAACGTAGCCTCTTCGGAAAACAGCAAATTATATGCCATTTTTACAAGTCTCCATCATTCTTTCGCAAAATTTAATTCTAAGATCATAATCCTCGTCAAATTATTCTTGCACTAAATGTGATTTATACGGATGGTATTTTTCATGCCTTCAATATTCTGGCTACTGATCGGCAACTTATATCATAATTTAGTACGAGGGATGTAGTAGAAATTTCTGGTAATTCTTCTAATGCTATAGCAATATCTTGCGCAATAACTTCATTAGTTGCGACTTTTGGTCGTCCGTTCTTCGGTAAATTTCTAACATTTCCGATCAAGTCATACCTTCTCAAAGTTTTACATACGACAGTTCATGTATCAGATTGGCATCCAATCTTGATTCATATTGTTAAATAAATTGCATAGTTCTTCATTAGTTCTGACGCGGTCACCAAAACCAACCATCATCAGAATTTTAATACGTTCTTTTTCAATTAATTACACTGGCCTACAACCATTTTGGTGCTGGAGATTTTAGACCCGATTTTAAGTATGTCTTACATGGCGATATCAAAAATGTTACCCGTTTTCTTCTGTGAGCTCTAGTTCCCGAGAAAAAAAAACACAATTCACGAAAAAATATATATTTTATTGACATTAAACATCAAGAAATTGTCTTTTGAGTGATTTTCTAGAATGAAACTGACTCGGGCAATCTCGCATGATTCCCCAGCAACAGTCAGCCATCATATGACTGTCTCACCTTCCTTGGTATCTATTCTCCATTGTTTTTAGGTCTTGGTGGAAACGTTCCCCTTGTTCTTCGCTTAGATCTCCTAAATTGTGTTGTAAATGATGTAGATGACTATTTAGATAGTGTAATTTTATACTCATATTACAGCCTAAATCTTTGAATCGCACCAGCATTTCCTCTATTAGTTCTACATAGTTGTCAGCCTTATGATTTCCGAGGAAATTTTGTGCAACTGCTACAAAAGATTGCCAGGCAAGCCTCTCCACATCATTCATACAAGTCTCAAAATTAGTTGTGTCTTTCATCAATTTACGTATTTGAGGTCCATCAAAGATACCTGCTTTTAGTTTTTCAGTACTTAAACCAGGAAATTTGTGAGAAATAAACTGGAAACATTGACCATTTCTATCGAGAGCCTTAACAAATTGCTTCATTAGCCCTAATTTTATATGCAATGGCGGAAGAATGATTTTTTCTCTTGAAACTAAGGGTTCATTTATAACATTTCTTTCTCCAACAACAAGAGCATCTCTCACAGGCCAATTTTTTGCAGTCCAATGACGTGATTTAGTTCGACTGTCCCAGAGACAAATAAAACATGGGTATTTAGTATAACCACTCTGTTAACCCAATAAAAAATTAACCATCTTCAAGTCGACGCAGATCACCCAGTTATGTTCAATATATTTTTTTTTTGTGAAAGATTTGAAATTACCTCATATTCTTCTTTTACACATGTTGAGTGATCAATTGGAACGGGAGCATATTTGTTTCCATTATGTAAAAGAACTGCTTTTAGACTTCGTTTACTACTGTCAATAAAGAGACGCCATTCATTGGGCTGATAGATCGTTAAACCCATGAAAGCCAGCAAACCACTCACATTACAGCAATACACAAAATTTTCATCAGATGAAAAAAACTTCAATAACTTTCCCTCTCTCGTGCGATATGTAGACACTCGAACATCTGAGGAAAGACAATTTTTTTCTTTTAATCTTGACGCTAGTAACTCTGCACGTTCCTTCGAAAGATCTAAGTCTCTGATGAGGTCACTAAGCTCATTCTGCGAAAATGGCTTAGGATCTGATGTTATTCCGCAGTATTGAAAGTCATCATCTACTTGGGAAGAAATAGGTATTTCAGCTTCATCCTCCTGAGATTGCTGCACTACCTGGTGAAAAGTTGGTATTGGAACATTTTCTGAATGAGGAACAGGTCCTTGTACTGAAGAAATATTGGGGTATTTCCATTTATGGCGATTGTTTTTGTTGATGCCCACTATATTAATCATACAAAAGTAACAGTCGTCATAATGATTTTCTTGTTCTCGCCATATCATAGGCACTCCAAACTTCAAAGACTTACGTTTCCCTCTCTCCCATTGTCGCAAATGTTCAACGCATATTTTACAAACACTATGAGGCACACACACTTTATCTTGGTGTAGAATTTCAATACCGAAGTAAGCAAAATACAAACGACGCACTGTGTTTGTAATCGATTTAAGCTGATCTTTCAGTATGTATTCACCACAAACATAACAAAATATATCAGGATCGTTAACACAACGTCTGGACGTACTAGCCATAAATAGTAACACAAACTTTATCGATGATATTGTAATAATGACTAGTTACGAACAAGACCATAACAAGACCGACAACAATTCACAATGAGGGTAGGAGGTAAACTAGAGCTGATGAGTTAAAATGACGTATGTCAATATACTGTACATTACCTACTTTATCGACAATTCAAACAAACAGAGATGCACCAAAAAAAATTTTTTTTTTGTGGGCCTGTGTTTATTAATTATTATGTTTGGTCGTCTACAAAATTAATTCTGGCAGTTTAAGTCAAGTACTGAATTTTAATTCCATGGCTTAACTAAACATTTTAATTTTTTATATCAATTTTAAATATCTCTGTCGTTGTTGACCAAAATATACAGGATATTTGATTTAAAATAAAAAAGTGAACATCGTTTCCGGCTAAATCGGAAGTCTGATTCGGATATAAATATACTCATCGAATCCCTGATTTGTATTTAATTAATTATGGAAAGTCTTATTAAAATCTAAGCAGCATATAAATCATACATTTGCCTAACCCTGCATATGAACCTAATATAATTCCATATTTATTTAAAAAAATAGTTCCATAATTTAGAAATTACCGAAATTGAGCACTCGTTTTCATTGTACATATATTATTACTGGTATGATTATAATTACGCATAGTTTCATGAAAACATTTAAAATTAGCTCATCCACAATATTTCCATTATTTTTTGTACTGCATTGGCAATAAATCAATAATAGCACATACACATTTTTGCATACAAATGTTAGTACCAAAAATGCAAATAATATGCAACGTTTCCAAGTTCCTACTTTCGTTAGTTCTTTGTTCGACTAATCCAAACAGAAGTGCAGTGTCATTGTTAATTTCGTCACCAACCATGACATATAATTAAATTTTGTAATTATAAGTCGATTAGAGGAATTGAAGGCACTTAAAAACATCAACATCTTAAGTATATTTGTCTACGTTTATTAATATAACGTTTTAATAACAATGCAAATTTTGTTGTAACTTTAGCGTACGCATACAATGCCTGCCATAAGTCTAGACTACTACATGGCGTTTTTATTTTAAATAAATTTTTGCGCAAATAAAAAATATATTTATATGAATTTTAACTAGGGTGTAGGATAGTTTTTTTAAAGATAGTATAACAAGTAAATTGTGTGTTTGAAATACATCGATATGTAGAAAAGCGTCCCTTGACTGGTTCTTGTACAATTTAAAAAATATTTAATTTATGATACTCGTAGACAATTAAAATCTCAATAAAGCAGATCAGTACGATTAAACTGTTTGAATCTATGTCTTCTGGACGGTCCTAAACTCGTCCCCGAACAGGTACTATCTAATGTCTGCTACATTAATTCGCCCCATGCTAATTACGGTGTTTTAATCCCTTATCTTAATTTGTCCCCGTGCAGTGCGTTACTAGAAAAATCGATGAGTGTAAAAATGGATCTGAGATTTGATTTTGTTAAATGTAATGCTTATTTTTGTAAACGTTAAATGTAAATTTGAATATGTATTAGTGCTTGTATAAAACACAAGCAGGGCATTTCTATTCCATTCTTAATTAATAAAATATGTTTCGTAGCACTTACTGAGTTTTTCATTTCTTGCATTAATAAATATGTTATCGGTGATTTATACTGCGATAAAGTCGGGGACGAATTCATGAAGCTATTTTTGTGGACCTACTCTTCTCGGGGACAAGTTTATGCATATTTTTTCAGGCACGAGTTGAACTATTTACTTAATTTGATTTCTGGGGAGTTTAGGTACGTCCTGTCTTCTGATGAGCCGATTCATCGGAGTGGTTTTCACCGAATTGGGATGATTACTTAGTCTTTCTGGACATTTTTCAGAGAATGCTTTGATTTCCTCCTTCACTGTTTTTATTTTTAGATCATGGCCGATCAGGTTATTTGAGCCATACCAAGGAGCCTTGGTAATCATACGGAAAACTTTGGGCTGAAGCCTTTTTAATATCTCAATGCTAGCGGTCCTCCAGAGTTCCAAATTCCATAACTCCAAACAGGTTTTTAATGATAATAATATTAATAATAAGTGCACAACAGTACAACCAAATGTAGGGCAAAAAAGTATAACATGAATAACAAATCAATAAAAATTATAAAGAAATTAATAATACAAAGGTATTTTTAATAATATAAAATATTATTAAAAATCTGGTGTGAAGAACACAAATGCAGGTTCACTATTAATATTTTCTGTGAACGTGTCCGAATATATCCCATCCCCAGAGGCGTAGATACGTATTTCACCTTTCTACAGGCTCATCGGTACGCCCCTGCTGGAGAAAGGATATTCCCAGGCACATTCACAGAAAAGAACCACATCGCCCTATCACCGTAATTATCCAGACCGAGCGCAGAAGTAAGAAATTAATAAAAAAGAAAGGAAAGTTAACGTGAATATATCTTATATAAGAATCTAAGAAAATTAAAATAAAGAAAAATGAAGACTAAAAAATAATAGTTCAATCCTCGAATCAAAGAATATATCATCAAAGTATTTACCAAAATCTGCAAAACTGAACTTTGAACTAAAACAGTACATCTACACATCGGATAAGCAAAAGTAACTGAGTTTCGTGATGCAAATCGAAGCACTACAAAGCAAATCTTCTCAAGTAAAGGGTGGTAATCTATTTTATTATGCACTACACTATACAAAGAGTTTTCACTTGGCGATTTTCGCATCTAGTATTTAAGAATTCGGTCACATAGTCGACTATTGTCGTCGGTATTTCTAGGTGGATACTCCCCAATAGCCCTATATTTCATAAACTTCAAAATGTGTCGCTGCACACTTTCTATTCACACCTTATAACAATAGGAGCTTAAATTATCGAAGCATATTCAAGTTTACTTCGAACTAGCAAAGAGTAGATATTTAATCGTTTCCGTGTTCAGAAAATAAGTGAAATCGGGCATATGTCCCAATAATGTTCTTTTGTTAAAATTACATGCGCTTTCATATGCCAAAGTTTGTCGGTGAGCTCATAAATCACCCTGTAAATATATATATATATATATATGTATATATATATATATATATATATGTATATATATATATATATATGGTAAACCTAATCAGTAGGCGATTAAAGGTCTGTATATTACTTCAAAATATATGTATTTAAAAAACTCTACATGTTTCGGCTGTGTACGCCTTTATCAAGAGAATACAAAATATGAATGACAGGATATAAATGTCAAGCAACTAAGTTGCGAAACTTAGTTGCTTGACATTTATATCCTGTCATTCATATTTTGTATTATCTTGATAAAGGCGTACACAGCCGAAACATGTAGAGTTTTTTAAATACATATATTTTGAAGTAATATACAGAACTTTAATCGCCTACTGATTAGGTTTACCATATCATACCAAGGTCACGAAGTTATTATATATATATATTTATCTACATCTACATTCAATAACTGACATCTGATTCATTAACACTGTTACTTTATAATGCATTTCTAAATAGTTTGACCCAAGTTCTATCGTGGCTTAAGTGGTAAAAGCGACAGTCCGGCAAACTGTAGACTTGGGTTCAAGTCCCAACGTAGGCAATATTTTTCAATTAAAAATTTCGTATGATTTGCTTTGTAATTTGTAGACAGCAATGTTTACATCCCCACTTACTTTGCAATTACATACATACTAATTTGATATTTGTAAATATTTCATATAAAAGCCGAAAAACTCCAATAATTTATAAATTGTTACATTTAATAAACGGCTAAGAAATTATTTAAGCACTTATATAATATAATATATATATATATATATATATATATATATATAGTAAACCTTACCATATCATACCAAGGTCACGAAGTTATTATATATATATATATATATATATATATATATATATATATATATAAGTAGTCGGCGTAAGCCAATCCAGGTCACGTCAACGACTCAAGATCATTAATGTATAATAAAAAGAGAAGCGGCCCCAAGTTGAGGCCTGAGGAACACCAATTTAAGAAATAAATTAAATAAAAAGGGTTTAAATCCATTATAGTATACATTGGCCATTATTTCTTCAATTAGTAATAGTATTTGAATTACTAATTGAACCACTATACTAAAGATATTAAAAGGTAACCATACCAAGCATTATATTTATGAAATTTAGAACAAAATAGTCATTTTAATGAAGTCATGGCCAACTATGATTGCCATTTAAAAAAACATAAGATTATTTTATATCTTGATATTCAAGTGCGCCATGAATATTTAATAAAGGTTATTAAATTCTACGTAAAAAAATACTATCAGATGCCATTTTTAGTTTTGCTATATATATATAGTAAACCTTACCATATCATACCAAGGTCACGAAGTTATTATATATATATATATATATATATATATATATATATATATATATATATATATATATATAAGTAGTCGGCGTAAGCCAATCCAGGTCACGTCAACGACTCAAGATCATTAATGTATAATAAAAAGAGAAGCGGCCCCAAGTTGAGGCCTGAGGAACACCAATTTAAGAAATAAATTAAATAAAAAGGGTTTAAATCCATTATAGTATACATTGGCCATTATTTCTTCAATTAGTAATAGTATTTGAATTACTAATTGAACCACTATACTAAAGATATTAAAAGGTAACCATACCAAGCATTATATTTATGAAATTTAGAACAAAATAGTCATTTTAATGAAGTCATGGCCAACTATGATTGCCATTTAAAAAAACATAAGATTATTTTATATCTTGATATTCAAGTGCGCCATGAATATTTAATAAAGGTTATTAAATTCTACGTAAAAAAATACTATCAGATGCCATTTTTAGTTTTGCTCTGTCTTCAATGGTTACGAAGATATGTATAACTGAAAATTTCGTCAAATTTCAATTTTCCTTAAATATCTCAAAAAATTGACAACATATGACAAATCTGAAAATGCTCTCAAATACTCATTAAAATTCTGAGCAGCTTTGCTAATTTAACCGATCCGGTATCTTTAACACTAGGAGAGTTATCCATATACAGAAATAAAGAATGAGCATCCTGTATATTTGCTCTATAATTGCATGCTATGGCCTTTTGCAACCTTTTCAGTATCAGTAAGTTCCAATACCTACAACAGCAGCTTTTATAATAATTTTGATGAAATAGGTAGCAAGTTGATGGGTTTGTAAGACTTGACGTTGCCTGTTGATTGACCAGGTTTAAGAATAAGAATAATTTGAACCATTTTCTATTAGGCAGGGAAATGGCTTGTTCTTAAAACGGCATTGAAAATTTTTAATTAGAGATGTCAACAATTCATCGATAAAAGGGACGAAGATTAAAGATCCGAAGTTGGACATTTGCGGAACACCCGATGCAGATACCTCATACAATGAAAATTCACTATGGAAGATGTAATTAATTCTATTGGTCAGATATGATCTCATAAGATTTATAGGTAAAGAACTACAGACAAACAAACTTAATTTAGTAAGATCCCATGATTGATAGGGTCAAATGCACTCGAAAAATTAATGTAAATTACGTCGACTTGGGCGTTCTTATCAAGTATCTGGATAATAAATTGTGTAAGTAATGAGAGGTAGACAGGCTTAAGAAACTATAAAATCATAAAATTATATTAATTACCGAGTATTATATAAATTTCAAATTAAATTAATAATAATAAAATTAATCGAAATTTATTAATACAATATGACACGAACTTTTTGGAAGGCATTGTATATATTTATATCTACACACATTAACACTGTACTACTTATATCGATGTAGGATGTGCTTAATATCACTGTAACAAAATAAACGCAAACATTTCACATAAATAATGTCAGAAGTTGATTAGGTTACAGAAAAATATAGACCTCTGCTAAAGCATGATATGCTTTGTGTAACAAATATGTTGTGAATTTACGTATCATCAAAATAATTGTTTTCATTGCATTTAATTTCGAATTTTCGATACTAGAAAGTTGTAATTAGAAATTCATCTGAATTTGGCTTTTAACGTTTCATGTACATTAAATTTTGAATTCACCTGTATTCGCTGAACCTGTCGTCTGATATTATCCATGTTTCTGCCATGTACATTATTGAAGTTTCTCTTTAATATATCCACAAGACGAATTGTACTGTTCATGTTTGGAAAAAGAACTCCCAATATTACTTCCACGTCATAGTACAGTTCTTCCCAATCTGGATACTGCAATAATATGTATAAATATAAGTACTCTTTTATTTTATATTCATTATTTGACACCAACCACGTAGTTTCTGGGAAATATAATGTCGGGCATCATTCTCTCTTCTGAGACAATTTCATCATTAATATTTAGAAATACCGCAGATAATTGCCGGGAAATACTATAGGTCTCGTAGTGCAATTGATCGATTATACTCACAAGTCTGGACGTTGGTTTTTGTCCAGTGGCCATAAATCCTATTATGTTAAAAAAAATTATCTATGAATTTGATAAACCGTGCGTTATAATAAACAAGGGTGTAAGACGCAGAGACTCTTTAAACCACAATAATAAATTGTTCTTAATAACTAAGATCATTAATCGTGTAAATCATGAGAAATATTAACGTAAATATAATAAAGAATAGAAATAAAACTACGGTTTTAATCTTCACTTTTACTCTTTATTCGTAAAACGACAATTGTTTCGCCAGCACAGTGGCTTCCTCAGGTGTTTACATCTAAACAGTACGTTACAAACTAAATAAAAAATATATCTATAAAATCAAAAAGGATGGTATTTAAAATATTTTTACAGAAATCTATACAAGTATTGTCGGTATTGAAAAATGTGGCGCATCTGGTCGGCCCTAACTGTATATTATGAGGTACTAAACGTGTTTACGCATAAATTTGTTTAATAAACTACATATACATTTGTATTATTGTCTAAACAGATTTTAAGTAAATAAATTTAATAAAGGCGAGTTATTTAAATCTAATTTATCATTTAATAAAATTTGTGACTGTTTTAATTTATTTATTTCTAAACTTTCCAGTAAATTTAATTTCTTGCCTTTATTTTCTAAATGCAGAATTTGAAAATCTTTATCAAAAGGGTGGTTTATCTTCTAATAGATGATTCGGAAAAGTAGAATCTTGTTTTTTATTTTTAAACGAAGAACAATGTTCGGCAATGCGTTTTTCAAACGATCTTCCTGTTTGACCGACATATATCTTACCGCATCCACACATTAACTTATAGACTCCGGATTTCTTATTTTTGCCTGTTTTATCTTTATTGTTTTTGATGTGTTTGGATAACTTATTATTAGTTTTAAAAACTGTGTTAATATTAAGTTTTTTTAAATAACTTGAAATATGCTTATTAGGTGTCCCAATGGTACGTAAGTAATCTAAATTTTGAATTTTCTTTATCCTTTATTGCAGGGTATACCATAGAGATTCCTTTTTTGAAAAGTTTTTTTGTCAGCAGTAGTCAGCAAAGTATCAAAAATACTTATTGATATCATTACTAAATACACTAACTTTAAGCCACAGTACAGCATAAAAAATTCATACGAATTAATTAATAAAATCAAAAATATTTCAATACCTCATAATGCAAAATTGGTATCTTTTGACGTTAAAAACTTATTCCCGAGTGTCCCTCCAGCCGAAACCGTTAATTTAATTGAAAATTTACTTGTAGCTAAGAACACTAACCCGGTAATTAAAGCTGAAATTTTAGATTTGTTAAATATAGTTCTGAAACAAAATTATTTCCAATTTAATAATTCAATATACACTTGTAAGGAAGGACTAATTATGGGCAACCCCTTAAGTCCGTTACTTTCAGAAATTTTCATGAACCACTTAGAATCCATCATTTTTAATAATCCCCTAAGACAGCATATTTTCTTTTGGCATAGATATGTAGACGATATTGTTCTTTGTTTCACAGGAACACAAAAACAATTAAACATGCTATTAGAATTCGTCAATTCTATTCATAAAAATATGGAATTTACAATGGAACAAGAAGTAGACAATAGTATTAATTTTTTGGATCTAACTATTAAAAAAATAAACAATAAATTAGAGTTTGATATTTACCATAAAGAATCTCATACTGACATAACTATACATAATTCATCAACACATCCCATACAACACAAATTAGCGAGTTTCCATAGTTCTTTACATAGATTAATTAATTATCCACTATCTAAAGAAAATTATGAAAAAGAATTAAATTTAGTCAAACAAATAGCTATCAATAACGGCTACACAGATACTTTAATTGAAAATATGCTGACAAAAAAACTTTTCAAAAAAGCAATCTCTATGGTATACCCTGCAATAAAGGATAAAGAAAATTCAAAATTTAGATTACTTACGTACAATGGGACACCTAATAAGCATATTTCAAGTTATTTAAAAAAACTTAATATTAACACAGTTTTTAAAACTAATAATAAGTTCCAATCCAAACACATCAAAAACAATAAAGATAAAACAGACAAAAATAAGAAATCCGGAGTCTATAAGTTAATGTGTGGATGCGGTAAGATATATGTCGGTCAAACAGGAAGATCGTTTGAAAAACGCATTGCCGAACATTGTTCTTCGTTTAAAAATAAAAAACAAGATTCTACTTCTGCGAATCATCTATTAGAAGAAAACCACCCTTTCGATAAAGATTTTCAAATTCTGCATTTAGAAAATAAAGGCAAGAAATTAAATTTACTGGAAAGTTTAGAAATAAATAAATTAAAACAGTCACAAATTTTATTAAATGATAAATTAGATTTAAATAACTCGCCTTTATTAAATTTATTTACTTAAAATCTGTTTAGACAATAATACAAATGTATATGTAGTTTATTAAACAAATTTATGCGTAAACACGTTTAGTACCTCATAATATACAGTTAGGGCCGACCAGATGCGCCACATTTTTCAATACCGACAATACTTGTATAGATTTCTGTAAAAATATTTTAAATACCATCCTTTTTGATTTTATAAGGTTTGTTCTAGCACAGAATCCCTGATAGTTTGATGTACTTTTGTAGTGTGCATGTGCACGTAAATTATTAATATGAAATTAGTTTCCAATTGCGAATGCTAGAACAAAGCAAACATTCTGCGCGACATCTGCTCCAAATGTGTGATACTAAATAGCAAAAGTATATAGTTCCCATTCCCGATTATTAGATATTCTGACACCATAACCAATTATATATGTTATAAATATTATCTTATTTTTTTAAAAAATTCTTAAGTAATTTAAACCACTATTCCCGTTAAAAAGAAAGTGATATCGTTTACTTTAATACACTCGAATTGATCTGAAATACACTTCACCTGTTACAGCGTTATGCGCATGTCCCAAATTTCAAATTTTATTAAAATCCAGGAATTGTTTGGATGATCCACAATCAATCCGTAACTACAATTTTCGCCTGCTAGAACAGCTTGCTATTAGCAAGAAATTAGTAATTTCACTTGCCAGAACACAATATTAGTATTACGCATGCGCTATACAATACCTAATAGTTTCTTACTGCTGCTAGAACAAACCTATAGATATATTTTTTATTTAGTTTGTAACGTACTGTTTAGATGTAAACACCTGAGGAAGCCACTGTGCTGGCGAAACAATTGTCGTTTTACGAATAAAGAGTAAAAGTGAAGATTAAAACCGTAGTTTTATTTCTATTCTTAATTATGGATCTTCATCAAGTAAATGCCGAATCAATTCAATTAGTAAATATAATATATTATACTGGCCAACACGATGTTTGCTAACTTCTAAGCGAGATTTGTTTTTTTACAAATTCGGGTGTGCTGAATCCAAAAATCATATTAGTTTTTGCGTATATTATCAAAATTAAACTAGATACTGTACTATGTTCTTTGAAGAATAACTAATGCAGCTAAGTAGTTACTTACATAAGACCTGTTACGACATTAAGAAAGTATAAAATGTATTTGTTTTAATAGAATAGTAGTGCAAGTATTTATACAATAATCATTTAAAAATTATAAGAGTATCTGTAAAAGGAAAACCAACAATCAGGGAATAAACGTCCGTTTGTAGCACTTTCTCCTGTGTATTTTGGTTTGGAAGTCCCTTTGAACACTACAACAGTGGTCGGCCATCATATGAGGATCCCATCTTCCTTGGTACCGAGTTTCCATGATTTTTAAATCTTGATGAAATCTCTCGCCATGTTCATCGCTTACAGCACCTAAATTTTCGGTAAAACTATCAAGATGACTATGAATGGAAATGAAGTTTTATGCTCATGTTATAACCTACGCGGTGAAATTTTTAAAAAATTAATAATTAAAAAATCAAGCATGTCAGCATAAGTTGCAGAATTATTGCCAGCTTAAGAAAAAAAAAATTCAACCATTTATAATCCCCCGTTACTAGATTTTTCCGGGTTTAATTGTACAAAATAAACATAGCCGTAATAAGTAATAACTAGAGAACGGACATTCTTACCACATGACTCGGCGTAATTCAATGAAGTATTTGTTAGTCTTACGCGGCCATCTGGTCCGTTGCGATTACAATGGACAACACAGCGATTGTATTCGGAGGATATATTCCATTAAACGCAATCCGCAATTGGAAATGTTTATAAACTTCGCTCAGTACATCCCGGCGTAATACAATGAAGTATTTGTGTTTGATTTTCTCGGACACCTGATTTTCGCAGCGTTAACAATGGACAACGGCTATTGATTCGGAGAACTTAGTCATGTGGTAAGAATGTCCGTTCTCTAGTAATAACCTACAAAATGTATGTTTTATTTAATAATATTTTAATTTAGTTTTAGTAAAATTTCATATATTTTTTCTAGCTAGGTGTATCAATAACAACGAGCCATCGAAAAAATTCATAATTGGAGTAGACTGTGAAATTGGGTTGGTACTTTAGCCACTTCCACATAATGACACATTACTTGATGCTTGACAGTTTCATTTGGTTTCATTGTAAAAAAAGGTTATGCCATTGAAATGATACTACAACAAAAAAGAAAACAAATAATTTATTTAATATCGAAATCATAATCAAAATTTACATATAGCTACAGAAGTTGTTGAAAATGTTGTCCATTTACATCTAAACACAAACCAACTCTTCTCCGCAATCCAGCAAAAACTTTATGCAGCATTTGCGGTGAGTTGTTGATCTCTTCACACTTTTCTGTTATGCGAATTCTTAGTTGTTCCAGATTATGAATTGGCGTTGAATAAATCGAATTTTTGATGTATGGCCATACGAAAAAATCACATATGTTTAAATCGCAAGACCTAGTTGGATATGGGATTTCAGTGTTCCTGCTTATTATTCTGTTATCATAAAATTCTCTGAGATATTGAAGTGTTTCTCTGGTCGTATGTGCTGTTGCATCTTGTTGGAAATACCATCTTGCCATCTTGTTGGAAATACCCATTTTATAATTCCTCATCATCCAGTTGATTTATGAATGAGCCGAGTATCTCATTGCGATATCGTGCAGCAGTAAGTGTACCTTCAAAAAAAAAGGGACCCACCAATCTTCTTCGACATATTCCAACCCAAACACCAACTCTTTGGGGATGCAATGCTTTTTCAACAAAAAAAATGAGGATTTTCGGAGTACCAACACCTCATATTCTGTGAATTAACATATCCAGAAAGATATAACCAGGCCTCATCCGTGAAAAAAACTGTGTTAAGGATATCCTGATTGTAGATTATTTTGAAACCATTGACAAAATTCCACTCGTCTTAAATAATCCACTGGATAAAGTTCATGAAAACATTGCAGCTTGTATGGATGACAATGTAAGAGTTTTTAAGAATGAATTGGCACGTACCATAAGATAAATTTGTTTGTTGGGTCACTACTGAAATGGATGTTTTTGGATTTTCATCAATAATATGCTGAAGGGCTTCAATATTATCAGCTGTACGTTTAGATGGCCGTCCACTTCCAGTTTTTCGACCGACGCTACCAGTCTCTCTGAATAACGTTACACAATCTGTCAAAACATTGTAAAAATCATTGTAGTCAGGATGTTATTCACTAAAATCAGCCATGCATTCCGTTTTATATTTGAATACTGCCACTCGCCATTTATTTTCACACCTGTACGGAAGTAACATTCGATAATTTTTGCTTTTTGTTCTATGTTGAATACCATTTTTTAAATAAATTTAATTTTATTAATAAGAGTTTTGAAAAATTTAACACAAACTTATAGTTTCAATGTCAAATAATAAATGTCATTATGTGGAAGTGGCTAAAGTACCAACCCAATTTCACAGTCTACTCCAATTATGAATTTTTTCGATGGCTCGATATTATTAACAAATAAGAAGAATACTATATAGTCAGATCATAAAAGCATAAAAAATCAGAGAGTCGGAGCAATATAGAATAACAAATATATAAATTTAATTAGTAATTTAAATAAAATTTAAATAAAACTCACAACAAATAGAAATGCAAGTCAGTTTTAAAATTGCTAATTATTTCTACCCTTATTTTTAAAATTAAAGCTTTTTAATTATCAAATCAAGTTAGGTTCTGTAACGTAGAAATTTAATAATACACTATTTTTTTAAATCTAAAATCCTTCCATACGGTAGAATAAAAACTTTCATGTATTTTTACAGTTTCGCAATCCCTGATAGTACAAAAAGAATTTATAAAACGAATCATTCTTAAGAGCGCTTGAGGTCGTTTCTAGAAATATCTTGGATATTGTGCAAGCTATATTGAATATATTATTTTAATCAGTTGGCAATTACTCTAATAATGAAAAAAAAAATATATGAAATTTAAATAATCATAGCAATGAGACTTGAGTATGGACATAATGATTGTTATCGTCTATACGTGATATGATTGTGTCCCTAAAATGCAAATTTTCCGATAATTATAGAAAATATTGTGTAAACTGCCATTGTATAAAACAAATAAGTTTAAATTTGAAATAAACATCACTTGAGAGATGACGCTGACAGCGCCGAAGGACTTTAATTAGTTTTTAATTATCTGACAGATCTAATCGAATAAAATGTGTATCCAGACAGCTAAAGAAGAACGATCAAAAATCACTTTGTCATAAGAGATGCTCTTATAATAATGCAGAAACGGAAAATAATTTTTATTCTGTAATTAATAAGGGATGATTATTCTAATTTATCATCAACAACTATAAACAAAATTTCTTTGTTAGTATTGCGTTTATTATGCTCGTAAATGTAAGGTTAAAGGAAATTGTCCTTGCACTAAAACTTTATGCATTCTTAAATAAACAGGAAGACATGCATACTGCACCAACCGGAAGATATTCCAGATAGTAAAGTCCATAAATATATACGATTATTATCATAATTTAAATAGTTTGTTTCAAACACAAATAAATATAAATAACTGCAGTATTTAAGTAATATAACAAGCGTTCATTTGAAAAGTCAATCAAGTAGCATGTGATTTACTGAGAACATTTTGAAGTATGTCGTAAATTAAAATTTACTACTTAACCTACGAAGTCGTATATTTTGACAGTTTCATACATACAAATGATTAATTGAAATGAATAACAAATAATAGGTATTTATTGAAAACTATAACAAATGTTGAAAATGTTGTCCTTCAAGATCAATGCACTTTAAAATCCTCCGTTCAAAATTTCTGATGATATTCTGCAACATTACTGGATTGTTATTAATTTCCATGCATTTCTGTTCGATTCTCTGTAGCATATCATTCAAATTCAATATAGGTGTTCGAAATATGTTATTTTTTAGATAAGGCCACAAAAAGAAGTTGCAAGGTGTTAAATCGCATGAACGTGTAGGCCAGGCAATTTCAGTATTTCGACTAATTATACGCTCATCAAAAAATTCTCTTAAATAATCCAAAGATTCTGCAGTACAGTGACAAGGTGCTCCGTCTTGTTGGAAATATGCATTTTGAGCAGTTAACGTTCCCTGAAAAAATATTGGTCCAATGATTCGCCTTTGGCTTATCGCTGCCCAAACACCAATTTTCTCTGGATGTAGCGATTCTTCATTAATTACATGTGGATTTTCACTACTCCAAATTCTTGTATTTTGTGAATTTAGGTATCCCGTTTTATAAAACCATGCTTCATCAGTAAAGATGACTCTTTGCGAAAGTTCTCCATTATTGTTCATATTTACAAACCAATTACAAAACTGTAGTCTACGTGGGTAATCAATTTCTAACAATTGTTGTACTGCTGTGACGCGGTATGGATAAAGTTGCATATCTTTTTTTAATAACTTGTGAGTTGTACCAACAAAAAGGTTTATTTGTTGACTCAAATGTCGAACAGATGTTTGTGATTCATTTTCCATTATATCTTCAACACGATTGACAACTTGAGGTGTACGTTTCCTTAACTGCTCCGCTGCCTGATTTTCTTAAGAGACTAACAGTTTCAGAAAAAAGTTTTAAAGTTCTATCCAAAGTATTCTTAAATTGTACATAATCTATTACAAAATGTGGAAACTCAACTTGAAATTCTACCATGCAATATTGAACTGAATAAACCCATAAACCATCAATTTTATTACCACTTCGAAAATAAGCCTGGACTAAAAAAAAATTGTGTTCTAAAGTGAGAGCCATTTTAAAACTGAGAAGCAATTTATTTAAACTAGAATCGACGCACGATTATTTTATGCACTAAGTGATATTTGTGATTGACATTATCAAATGTCATTTGGATTTACGTTTACGGAACAACAAACACATACTAATATATTTGCGTCTCATTATATCAAAATTTCAAAGTAACCTAGATTGACTTTTCAAATGAACACACGTTATACTTAATTGTAAAGTTCATCTAATTGGTTTCGATATATATTTGGCAATATGTCTTAAATTAAACTTCACTAACGGTCGGTTTCATATGAGTATGTAGTAACGACTGTTCAGAAAATTCCGGCGTCATGCGGGTTTTGGACAAAAAATCGTATGTCCATTTAATTTACTTAATTTAATTTACATTAAATTTAAATGTCAAATGTCTATCAAAAATTGTCAGAATCTGAGATCGAAAATAATATTGTGCATTTTTTAATTTTATACAGAGCATTCATGGTTGAATGGTATTTTCGAAATGGTAAAAAAATCGTTGGACAAGACTGAAATTGAGCGAAATTGCTTTTTGTGACATATCGTTTATCGTAATAATATCGTTTATTGGTTCATATCTTTCAGATAGAATTAATTATATACACTATAATGATTTACGACCTTCCGAATTTATCCCAACATCGGGAGTGCCTCAGGGAACCAAACTGGGTCCTGTATCATTCTTAATTTTTATTAATGACATTTTCGTATTATTTTCAAGTTCTGCACTCGCATACGCAAATGACCTCAAAATGTACAGAACTATAAATAACTTGGAGTTGGCAATGAACTTACAACACAATCTTAAAAATGTGAATAATTGGCGCTGGATAACAAATCACTTTTTAATATAGAAAATGCAATCTTACTAGATGCTCGAAGCCAAAGCATATGATATCTTAAGATTACAATATAAGCAATCACATATTGGAGTCTAAGAAATCTATAACAGACTTAGGAGCACTATTCGAAAGTTATCCGAGCTTTTCTAAACACGTTGCTGGTATATGTAAATAGGATTCAAAAACTTTTTGATTTGTCATGCGTAATTCAAAACTTTTGATGAATCTAGACTCCAAAATAACTAGTAAACATTTATTGCTCCTGTGTAATACGTACGCATATTGTAGCCCCACTACTATGTTCTAAACGTAAATGGGGTGTAGGCTCATCATTAAGATGAAATCCCCCATATACACGTGTCCCGTATCGTTATGTTCAAACTTTAGGAGTGTAAAGTAGACTTCATTTCAAGTAACAAAAACGCAAAATTTGTATATCCATTTTTATTTGTTTCAAAGTTACAGATCTATGAATGTGATTGTCAGATCATGAAAAAAAATGTAATCCTAAAGTCAAAACAAACTAATTTTATTTAAAATAGTTCAATTAACAATATTTTCGAAATGTCCACCTACTTGTTGAATGCAGACTTGTGCCCGTAAGCCAACAGAAGAGTACTTATCCGAATTTCATACTTGTTTTGTCGGATTTGCTCGGCAGCCAGGTGAATACGATCCAACAACTCTTCTCTTGTGTTCGAAACTTGCGCGTAGACTAAATTTTTCATGTACTCCCATAAATAAAAGTCAAGGGGATTAAGATCGGGTGATCTGGGTGGCCATGCAACAGGACCACCTCGACCAATCCATCTTGGATAATTGACGTTAACCCAATTTCGGACAGCAATTCCGAAATGTGGTGGTGCCCCATCCATATGAAACCACATGTCTCGTCGAACATTCAGTGGGAGATCCTCTAAAAGACCTGGCAGTCCGTCAATAAGAAATTTAAGGTAATTGTCCGCATTTAACCTCCCAGGAAGAACGAGAGGACCAATCAACAAGTCATCGATTAGGGCCGCCCAAACGTTAATAGAAAATTCAAGTTGAAATTTAGTTGGGCGTATAGCTTTGGGATTTTGATGACTACCTGTGCAGGTTTCTCAGATTTGTAACACCACTTCCCGTGAACGTAGATCCATCTGTCCAGAGGACTGTTCTGCAGAAATTAAAATGAAGCCGTCTTAATATCCAAGGGCATAGTGATCTGCCTCAAGCAAACCGTGTCCATATGGCTATAAGCCCTCACGTTTTAAAATTCGCCAAACTGTCGTTCGTGGCACTCCTAGTTGTCTAGCGATTCGACGTAAACTGAGAGTTGGATCCCTTGTATCAATAGCTACTGCTTCTTCCTCTAAGTCTGCTGGCAAATTTACTCCTCGGTCGAAAAGATAGTCACGCAGTCCGCATTTCAGAAATTGTCTGTGTACTTCCAGAAACGTTCTGTAATGAGGAATGCGCCTATCGGGAAACCGATGTTGGTATTAAATAACTGCTTGACGTGCACTGCCGTTACAGTGGCCATACACAAAATGCATGTCCGCATACTCTTGAGAAGAAAATCGGTAAGGCATTTTGAATAAAGAAAACGTGTCCACTCGCTAATAAGCTGTTGTATGAACTGAAACGTAATGTAACCCTTTATTAAAAAATGCAACGTTAACAGTCATCTGAACATTTGTTTATTGTATGATATTCATGGTTCAACACTTACGAAATAAGTAAGAAGCTTCTTTATCATAAATCAATTTCCAGTCCTCTTTTTTGTAGATCTCCAAGAAATTACTGCGCTTATTTATTTTAGGATAACATTTTATTATGCGACGTTAACAATCACATATGTACCTGTTATTGAATCGTATAACTTTTTTTTAAATAAGATCAGTTTGTATTGACTTTAGGATTATACTTTTTTTCATGATCTGACAATCACATTCATAGATCTGTAACATTGAAACAAATAAAAATGGATATACAAGTTTTGCGTTTTTGTTACTTGAAATGAAGTCTACTTTACGCTCCTAAAATTTGAACATAACGATACGGGACACTTGTATATACCGTAATTTTTTTAAGGATTTTAAACGTCTATAGAATTAATGAATACATGTTATATTCATTATATTCAGAACTAGTATGAAAACAAAAAAAACACAAATAAGTAAAAAAAAATAGTACCTATACTGTCAAATACTTCCTCCATATTATTTAGGGAATTATTGAATTTTTTCAAAGACAAAAGATATTCAGATGCTGTTTTGTCATCCAACATGTTCGCAATGTTGTCAAGCACATCGGACGTTAGATTTAATATTTCCATTAGATTGGAATCAACTGTTGAATGTAATTTTTTACAGTTCGCGTTAAAATGTAATTTCGTTTGATTCAGTGTGCGAATAGCATTGGAATATTCTCTAGGAAAACGTTCCATAAACTTCTGTGAGTGCATTCCGATGTTCAAACTAGTCGCAGAACCAATTCTGGAAATGGATTTTGTACAAATAATTTTAATATATCGTTTATTGTGTTGAAGAATTGGAGATGTTGAGATGTTGTTATTAGGTTGATGTATGTCAAAAATTGGATTTTATGTGCAGAATTTAGAATTATTTGGGTTCTAGGACACAAATTGTTATTAATCACAAAAGTTTATGTTTACTGGAACGCACTTCAACGACTAAGAAGGACGTAAGCAAATCTGATTCTCTGACGATTTTAACATTTTCTTCATTAATAAATGCTTCTTCTTTATTAAGAAATCGTCCAACTGTTTTAAAAAATGTTAACCTGATGAATACGATAGTTGCTTTGATAGATAAGCAATGGGTGTTCTTGCGCAAAATTCCAGCTATTTTTTATGGAGCTTAACTTTGCGATTCAAAGTCATTTGAGCTGTAACGTCATAGCTGAATAGCGCCAAACAGAAACGAACATGTTAACCTCTTCATTATCTGTTCAGATTTGTTTTATACTTAGTTCGAGCAGGTATAAAGGGGTATAAAACAACTCTGAACAGATAATAATTAGGTTAACTTGCTCATCACCTGTTCATACCTGTTTTTAGTTACTCAGTTAAAACTTAATATTCCAATACCTAGGCTACCATGCCCTGGTGGATGTTCGTTCCGTGCCAAAAAAAATGATCGCAAATTAAGGATTTCATGTAAAAAATGCAAGAACTTCATACTGTTTAAATCGTCAAATCAAAGTTTGCCCATAGTGCTTAAAGTAACTCAAAATTGATAACATTAGTTTATTTAAAGTTTAAGTTTATCACAAAATACTCGTATGTTTTTAAAAGGATGGTCCATTTTCGTCTTCTTTTTAATGCTATAAATTAAGCACGGATAAATATTTTTACAATTTTTTTTGCTTTGTTGGCAAGAGCAATCCTTCCAATGAATTATGGAAGACCATTTCGTTCATGTGGCTGTCTCGCCTGGCACGGCAGAATTGATAGGCACGGCCTATCAAACCGATTTTTCAGTACATTGTCGATGGTTTTGGACTCTCACAAATACCTCGATCAATATTATACTTAAGCACCTGAATCGTTTATGGGTTACCCAGATAACATCAATCTTTAACGGCACTTCACGAAAAATAGTCCAACGGCATCAAATCATAGTTTCACGGAAGCGAATTGACATCACCTAAATAACTAATTACACGATTACCGAACTTAGTGCGCAAAAGATCGATTGTTTGATAAGCTGTGTGGCATGGCGCGCCATCTTGCTGAAACCAAAAGTCGTTCAAGTCCATGTACTCAATTTCTAGCCGCAAAAAGTCGGTTATCATGCCTCTGTAGCACTCCCCGTTGACCGAATTGTTCATTTTCTAATAAAAATTAGATTTTCCGAGCCCCAAATACGGCAGTTTTGCTTGTTTAGCCGCCAAGATGAAAATGCGCCTCATCCGAGAAGATGCTTTTTCGAGCAAAATCGGGGTCGATTTGAGACTGTTCTTCGGACTAAATTGACAAGTGATAACGAAGCAGATGGTCGTTGGCTTTCAATTCTTTAGTTATTTGAACCTTGTAAGTGAATAATCCGAGATCTTTGTGCAGTATTCTCAACAATGATGTGCGGCTAATGTTTAGTTGATGTGATCTGTAGTGGCTTGATGTTCTTGGATGGGCTCGCACACTTTGGGCTACAGCAGCAATTTTCTCGTCTGGGCGCACGGGGTGAAAGGCGTGGCTGGTGCTTCGTTTCGATTGAAATTTATTTTCAAAATACGCACTGTTTTAGCAATACGGCAGCGCACTTTGGAAATAAGTTTTCAATACTTCCCAACGTTGTTCAAACGTAAATACGTTCATTTCGTACCGCGGTAATATGATACTGAGTTTCTGTCAATATTTTGTGTGCAAAATAACATATGATTGAAAAGGAAACTCAACAATGGACCATCAATAGTATATAAAAAGTAAAACTTGATTTTCTATCACTTTTTTTTATTAGGGGACATCTGCACCACAAAGAAGTAAAATAAAATATTTTTAATGGGTAGTATTCTAGGGTTAAAATAATATTGGAAAAATAGGGCAAAAGTATTGTCATAATGTGAATTGGCTGCCATTTTATTAGAAATTTAAAAAATTGGGCTCTGTTTTCACGGAAAGTTTATTTGAAGGTGTAAAATTGATGACATTAAGTTGAAAAAATAATATCGGTCAAACGACCACCTCCTGAGTTGATGCACATTCTTGCTCGTTTTACGGCATTTTGAATTGTTACTCGCAAAAGACCTGGCTCCAAATTGGTGATTTCTTCTTCAATGTCGAAGTCTTGCGCCGTCAGATCTGGCGATCAGTTCAAACCGCCAAAACGGGAAATTATATGGCCCGGAAATTGGGTTTCAAAATCTCCATCGTGGCCTGAGGTGTGTGAGCGATTGCTCCGTCCTGCTGGAACCAACAATGCTGGAGACCCAATTCAGCAACTTGCGGCACAAAAAACTCGTTTAACATCTGTCTGTAACAGACAGTAGTTAACAGGTCATGGGAGTAAGTTAATCTCACTTGACGATCAGCAGGCAGCAATTGGTGAACGGTTTGCACTTTGTAAGAGGAAAACATCTTAAGGTCTTTCACCAAAAGTCTTTCTTTGGAGACTGTGGTTAAGTAAAAACTTAAAAAGGTATATAACCCCATATCACAATTATTAATCGTATCCTAAATACGTATTTCGACAACTAAGTTGTCATCATCAGTAGGTAAAACCACTAATCAAGGTGTCGCACATGGGGCACAGTAAAGCTAGCCTAACTGATCACGCAACAACTTTACACGGCGTCCACACACACACACTCCAGTGTATACGTGGATTTAGGAGACGATTAATAATTGTGGAAAGGGGTTATATACCTTTTTTAAGTTCTTTCATCAAAATTCAACGCAACGAACGTCTGCTGATGCCAAATTGTGTACATCGTTGTCTCGTCGACGTTTGTGGACTCTCTCGGACGTCCGCGGCCACAGCAGCGATATTTTCGGTCCAACAAGCAATACGGCTCTAGTGAACTCAGTTTGCACGAGACGGTCAGCCAAACGCTTAATTGTTCACGCATATGGTGCAGAACGACTAGGAAAACAACGACGAAATTCATGCTGAGTTAAAACAACAATAATTCCGCGTTCTTCAGTTGTGTATCGCTCCATTGCTTGTTGTTAACTAATTCTCTAGCCGTCTACAGCATAAATGTCAAAGCACAATGACATTTGACGCCATTTGCAAAAATTATGGCACATTCACATTATGACATTACCCCACGTAATACTTCATCTTGTTACTGTACGTACAATAAAAATCCCATTGCTCCGGTAAACAGCACTGATTGCGTGAAAAACCAATATTTATACTTATTAGGATTCGATGCTTTCTTATAGCAGGTTTTTAAGCAGAACGCCAATGGGAATCCTTGAAAATAATATTTAATTTCAATTTTTGCTGATCTAAAAGTTCAAAAAAATTACCTAGACTGAATGAGAGAATCATACTAACCAAGATTATATACAAATGGGCCGAGCAAGCACTCATATGCCTTGAGAGATCCAGAATATCTTCAGTTTCTACATTGCGTTTCTTTTCTTGTAAAAATTTTATAAAGTATTCTAAAACAAGGCAAAATATAATAGTCAGAATGTAAAAAATAAAAAATCAGTACATATTACTTAAATTTCCACTAAATAATATTGCTTTTTTTAATAATATTGATTTTTTAATTTTATTTCAGCAATTCAAAATATTTGTTGAAAAGTTAAATTAAAGAAAATTTGTAGGAAAATGTATTTAAAAAATCGATTATTAATAAATACATGAGAGATGCAATCCTAATATTTATTTAACAGCGGTCATTGATTACAACGAGGAATATTTTGATCAATTTTAATCAAATATTCAAGATAGAATATTGCGTTTTTCGAGAGCCAAACACGAAATCCATTTTTTCATTCCGCCCATGAAAAACTTTCTTGTTTCCTGTTGATCCAATTGCGAACAGCAACCTAAACTTCAGTATTTGATGAAAAATGTTAACCTTTAACTGAGGAGAATAGTGGCTCTTATCGAGGACACAAGACTAACAGAGTGGAACTGAGAGATCTTATTGGGGTGGTACAAATAGCACTGTGCTGAAGTGCACTTACTGGCATCCAACCCAAAGAATTAGAAAAAGAAGGTTCCAAATCAGCACTGTATGAAGGGTGCGAAATAACCGTGAATCGTGGTGGTTCAAGTAAAAATTCGTTCTTTCCGGTCTTACTCTACGGATACGGTTCTCTAGTAAAGTTTTGCAGTATCTTATTGAATTAATCGTGGTGTTACGCTTCGCATATAAGAATATTTTAATTTATTTTTAAATAATATTTCTTCTGAAAATATTTCGCATTTTTTTAAATATTAAACTTAACTTAGACATTTTTGTGTCTATATTCGTTTGCAAAGAAAAAGCATTTCTTTTGTTATATCCCTAACCGGGAGACCCTCGAAATATACCTGCTTACAACCATAACGTTCACTGTGGAATTTCCTATGGTGTTTCATATCATTTGGAAGCTTGTTTCACAAGCGATATTTTAATAATATTTATGCCATCGATAGAACACCTCTTCAGGTCGCGTTTCTTATTAATTATTATTCAACATTTCAACAATATCTCTCCCCTATCAACCTAGGTCATAAACAACATACCCTTTTCTATACCAGTGTTACTTCGACACAAATTCTCCGCTTCTCTTGAGAACCCTCCTAAGATACACATAAGATACACCCGCCGTGCTGTTTAAGTACCGGCCATGATGCATGTGCCCTTGCATCTCCGCAGCTAGAAGGTAATCTGTATTGTTCGATATATATTATTCTTTTAAGCTAATCCATATTAATTTAATTAATTGATTTCTTCGTCCGTCTGCCAAGCATCGCTTTCCATACTTGTCCAAGTATATAACGCACCACGTGGCCAACAATCTTCCCAACTCAAAGGTAACTCTGTATTGTTCTATACAGAGGTTATTTTATATTAATTCACATTTAATTTACTGCCCAATTTAACGTTCGTTTCAGTATATTTTGTGTTAATTTTGAATGACTTATTTACCGCTCCTCGCGTATATATTACTTTTATTTAATTACTTTAAATATACCAAGTTCAATTGCTTTTATGTAAATATAAATACAAACTTTAAGGACAACGCACCTGTGTTTTATTTAGTAAGTAAGTTGTAATAAATGTATTTAATTTAACCAATATCACGCACGTCCTGGCACTTTGATAAAACTTCACCAGCACCACTAATTATTTTATTATAGAATAATTTAATTATTTTTAGCACACAGCAGCCGAAACCAGAAACGTGCAAAGCCAGTGTTTGTAATAGTGGATACCTTCGGCCGATATTCGCATAACTTTCTGCGCTGATAGAACTTTTTTTAATTTTCATACTCGTACAGAATTAGGACGATTATATTCCATTGACTGCGGCTTGTTTTCGGGGTCATAATGATCAACCCAAGGTTCGTTCTCGATGCGATGTTTATGAGCAAGTTCGTCGGCTAACTCATTGCCTTTAATTCCCTTATGTCCCGGCATCCATATTAGTGACACAGTATTGTCTCGCATCAGTCTATTGAGGACCTGTTTACAATGTTTCACCAGTTTAAACCTGGTAAATGGATTCATAATGGCTTTAATAGCTGACTGACTATCAGTTATTATGTTGATTTTTTGTTCGCACAGCCGGCTCCCTGAATTTCTTCGGCGCAGGTTGCAACTGCAATCAATTCAGCCTGGAAAACCGTTGTGTGTTTCCCCAAACTTAACGATATCTTCCTTCTGGGGCATATACTTGCACCTGTGCCCCGATTGGATTGCGATCCATTCGTGTACCAGGTGCTGGCACCACAATCACTCGGCTGTTGCCTGAGGTATAAAATATGTTTAGCTTAACTATAAACAAAATCTTAGGTGCCATACTGTCGGCTCTTATTATAGTTTCTGTGGTGTATGACCCTACAACTTTATTAGAACATCATGCGCTATTGGCATTCACTCTCAGGATCGCAACCAAGGCCTCCGTTTTCACAAATAGTTCCAACGGAGGGAGACCCACAATGGCCCATGGAGGCGCTTCCCGTGCTATTCATAGTTGAATCTGTCTATCCCGTTGAATTCTTTCTGTCCCAGCAACATGCCCTGACGTGTCTATAGCAAGACAAAACACGTATCCGCATATCTGGAAAGCAATTTTCACAGAATATGAACTTGTATTGTGTTGCCCCACATCTGAGTTTCAATAATATTTCTTCAATATTATTAGAAAAGTTTACCTTTTATGAATTCAAACGTATAAACAGTTTGAAAGAATCTAGCCTATTCCAAACAAAGACGTGTGGAAGTGTAAAGTACAATTTAGTGATTCGATACATCATCTAAATACGACTTACATTATGCACAATTTAAACAAAGGTCAAACTCAGATAAACGTGTGCATATACGATATATTGCATTAATCAAAACATTGTTTGGAACTAAATACAACAACAACGAGAATTTTATATTCATTTAGTGTATTTCTACTATGAATTAATGAAAATTTAATATTTTATTTATCTTTTTACTTCTAAATGCAGAAAACATAGAGTAATAAAGATTATAAGCCATATCCGAAAATTCACTTCTATGTTTATATTTTGAAGAAAATATTTTTACAAATATTATCGAAAATCGTGTGATTATTTCAGAATTTTTAAGAAATTCTCCGATAGAATTTAAGAAAGTTTTACACTTTAATAACTAGAAAAGTTAAGTCTGGTGGGGTATACAAAAAGGTTGTGTTTATGTATAACAATACGTTATGCACGTATAAAGCATTTGTTACAATATGAAACAGACATGTAAATAATTTACATATCTGTAACTGTATACATGGACAATACACCTCGTATTTTCAGCATTTACTTCTGCTTAAGACATATGTTTCTGCCATCTAGGCGTCTTCAGTCAAGCTAGTGAAGCAATGTATACACATTGATGCAAATCTCTTAAACAATAGATCTGTATCTGTATCTACATTACGCTAAAATCGTCTCCAAGCCATAGCGAGTTACCTCCTATCAGATGGCACTAATTTAATAAGTGACATCTGACGGACGAAAGAGACTATGCCAGAAAATTATTAAATTAGTGCCATCTGATAGGAGGTAACTTGTTATGGCTTGGGGACGATTTTAGCGTAATGTAGATACAGATACAGATCTATTGTTTAAGAGATTTGTATCAATGTGTATACATTGCTTCACTGGCTTGACTGAAGACGCCTAGATGGCAGAATCATATGTCTTAAGCAGAAGTAAATGCTGAAAATACGAGGTGTATCGTCCATGTGTACAGTTACAGATATGTAAATTATTTACATGTCTGTTTCATATTGTATCTGGTGGGGTGTTATCTATTTGTAAAATGTGTAAACAAAATCTGGTTCTTATGACGAAAAGAAAAAATAATATTAGCAACATGTTGAAAATAAATTGGGGATGGAAAAGACGAATATACAATTGTCAGATTTATTATGAATATAGTTTGTAGCATTGAAATATTGTTAGATTTATTCGTACATATTTCGTATTTCGGACTAAACTGAAGAGAACAAAGGAACGTATAACAAAATACATCTGCGCCTAATACAGAAGAATGTGCGTGCATGGGTTCATAGAGACGAGGGTGTTATCGAAGAGGAATTTAAGTACGATCATTCAAAAAAGAGGCACAACCCTGTTGGGTTCCGCTCTCATTAGAAATACAGGTACAGTTCACAGAAAAATATTAAAAATTGTGTTTTAATCGTAGAAACAAATGCAAATGCGGCTAATATAAGTTGATATACAAAAAATACAACATTTGTGATCTTTTAACGCCGGATATATAAGTTACATACAAAATTACAATATTAAAGGCAATCCTTTATGCATTAAAAAACTGTATATAGTCTATAGTTCAAAAGTATCTAGAAAGTTTTTCAAAAAAAAATGTTACTCTAACTATACTTTAATTACTAAAGATCGAACTAAAAAGCAACAAAAACAAAACAGAATAATCAGTAGTTTTCGGGATTACTAGTTTTTTTTTTTATAAAAGTTTGGTGTGGAAATGTATTTTTGATGAATATAAAATATTCAATGAACGTTTTTTCGGGATTAATCGTTTTCTTTATATACAAGTGTTCCGTATTGTTATGTTCAAATTTTAGGAACTGTAAAGTAGACTTCATTTCAAGTAACAAAAACGCAAAACTTGTATATCCATTTTTATTTGTTTCAAAGTTACAGATCTATTAATGTGATTGTCAGATCATGGAAAAAAATGTAATCCTAAAGTCAATAAAAACTGATTTTATTTAAAAAAGTTCAACTAATAATATTTTCGAAATATCCACCTCCTTGTTGAATGCAGGCTTGTGTCCGTAAGCCAATAGAAGAAGTACTTATCCGAATTTCATACTTGTTTTGTCGGATATGCTCGGCAGCCAGGTGAATACGATCCAACAACTCTTCTCTTGTGTTCGAAACTTGCGCGTAGACTATATTTTTCATGTACCCCCATAAATAAAAGTCAAAGGGATTAAGATCGGGTGATCTGGGTGGCCATGCAACAGGACCACCTCGACCAATCCATTTTGGATAATTGACGTTAACCCAATTTCGGACAGCAATTCCGAAATGTGGTGGTGCCCCATCCATGTGAAATCATATGTCTCATCGAACATTCAGTGGGACATCCTCTAAAAGACCTGGCAGTTCGTCAATAAGAAATTGAAGGTAACTGTCCGCATTTAACCTCCCAGGAAGAACGACAGGACCAATCAACAAGTCATCGATTAGGGCCGCCCAAACGTTAATAGAAAATTCATGTTGAAATTTAGATGGGCGTATAGCTTTGGGATTTTCTGATGACCACCTGTGCAGGTTTCTCAGATTTGTAACACCACCTCTCGTGAACGTAGATTCATCTGTCCAGAGGACTGTTCTGCAGAAATTAAAATGAAGCCGCGACGATCTTAATATCCAGGTAGAATAAACTAGACGAGCATAGTGGTCTGCCTCAAGCAAACCGTGTCCCCTGCGCTAGTGATATGAATATAAGCCCTCAAGTTTTAAAATTCACCAAACTGTCGTTCGTGGCTACTGCTTCTTCCTCTAAGTCTGCTGGCAAATTTACTCCTCGGTCGAAAAGATAATCACGCAGTCCGCATTCCGGAAATTGTCTGTGTACTTCCAGAAACGTTCTATAATGAGGAATGTGCCTATCGGGAAACCGATGTCGGTATTCAATAACTGCTTGACGTGCACTGCCGTTACAGTAGCCATACACAAAATGCATGTCAGAAGAAAATCAGTAAGGCATTTTGAATAAAGAAAACGTGTCCACTCTCTAATAAGCTGCTGTATGAACTGAAACGTAATGTAATCCTTTATTAAAAAATGCAACGTTAACAGTCATCTGAACATTTGTTTATTGTGTAATATTCATGGTTCAGCACTTACGAAATAAATAAGAACCTTCTTTATCATAAAAAAACAAATAAAAATGGGTATACAAGTTTTGCGTTTTTGTTACTTGAAATGAAGTCTACTTTACACTCCTAAAATTTGAACATAACGATACGGGACACTTGTAAATTTGTTAGAAATATATATTTGGTGAAAATAAAATGGTATTAGGTATAGTAATTTTTGTGTTGTTTATCTAATTTTTATGCCATTTTAGGCATTTTATGCCTTATTCAAAAAATATGCTTTTTTGTCAACATTTTATGCCTTTTTAAGTGTATTTTTCTGTTTTGGTGCCTTTTAGTCTGGTCTTTAATAATTACAATAATTTAAGCATAACATATTTGAATTATTAATCAAATGAACTGAATTGTAGTGAGAGCAGCAGACATGTAATGTATCTTGCATGCAGGTACTTTTTGTACATTTTGTACAATAAATACTCTCTTACCATAAACAAATTCGAATATAACTTCCAGTTCAATTTTAAACATGGTCTAGAGATATCCCAATATCACGACAAGATCATTAGACTGTGCATTAGTGTGCATATAAATTTACCAAAATATATTTAAATTAGTGAAGTGTATTAGATCTTCCAGAGAAGCTGATTATTTTATATGTAGGCTGATACTTCTGAAACTCCATTTTAAAGTAATAAAATAAACCAGAGTAGCTTCAAAATTTTTTATTGTTCGCTACAATGCTGTTTCGCCAAACTTTGGCTTCATCAGGTGATGATAAGCTGAACAATTTTACATATACATATTTCTTTTCCGGAAGCGTATGAGTATATTCTAAGTATATTCTGTATGTGTTACATATTTTATATAAGTAGTAGAGGGGAGTTATTGAATTCTGTTTGTTCGTTTAGAGTTAAACCTAATCTCCTATATCTATTTATTTATATATTTTCTAACAATTAAGTTTTTTGCCTTTGTCTAGTACATGCAAAATCTTGAATTCTCTATTAAATTTATGATTTAAATCTAAACAATAGTTTGCGAAAGTTGAGTCCGTCTTTTTGTCTTTGTAGCTTCTTTCATGTTGCTTGGTTCTCTGTTCAAAGGTACCAAGGTCTGACCAATATAGATCTTATTGCACTTGCACGTCAACATATAAACCCCTGAGTTCGCTTTCTTTTCTGTTTTCTCTTTCTGATTTCTAATATATTTCTGGATTGAATTATTTGTTTTAAAGAATATCAATTAATTATTTGCTTTTTTAATTAGTTTACCTATTTTTACAGATGTTGGTCCTATGTATGTGATTGAATTATATTTGTTTTCCGTCTTGTTCGATATTCTAGGATTAATTAAAGACAAAGTTTGAATTCTTAGTTTACGTTGCAGAATTTTATTAAGTAAATTTACTGGTCATCCATTATTGACAGCTATAGTGTATATTCTATTCAGTTCTATATCAAAGTTGTTCTTATTTAAAGGTACATTAATTAATTTGTGTATCATGAATTCGTATGCTAATTTCTGTGAAATGGGGTGAAAGGAGTTTGCTGTGTCTGTGTGTGTTGGTTTGTTGTATATTGCAAATTCGTGTTTCCCTGTTACGTTTGAAATTGTTAGATCTAGAAAATTAATCGACTTATCGTTTTATATTTCAGTTGTAAATTTTATATTAGGATGAATAGTGTTAATGACACAGATAGACAATTAAACGCTTTTCAAAACCACATGCTGCTTCTTAGAATCTTGAGAAAGTTTAATATAATAATAAAACTCTGTTTATACAGCGGTTTAATTTATTTATATTTATAAAATTGGAAATGTTATAGTTGAATTCTAAATCCTACATTTACTTATATCTAACATATATACAATATAATAAATTTCATTTTATGACGAAACAACATCTCTTAATTTTGTGCCCTAAAATATATTGTCGTACCCTATCATATTTGTTTTGTTATATTTAAATACATGTATTTACATCAGTGTTTACTTTTACCACAAATATACACAGTAAATCAAACTTTTTGATTAGTATATTCTAATTGAAATTAGGTAGTAAAAAGAATAGAAAGTAGTGAAAGTTTCAGATGTGTATACATACGATTTATTTTTAGAATTACTAAATCAGTTCATTATTTTTTTAACGCATTATTTCAATTTATATTTTATAACCTTGGCACTATGTTTATATCTATTAAATCATCCATTGTTTTTTTCTCTTAATTAATGTTAATAATTTCTACTATTATTATCGAAGAGTACAATGTGAAAACGAAATTTTGAAATACAGTTTAACATACGAATTTTCTGGATTATCATTCTCAGTACGATAATTTAATTATAACTTGTAATCGCTCTAACCGCAATAAAAATAAGAATTCCGCAGTAAAAACTACTATATTTATACACAATGATTTTAAATCTAGAATGAAACATAATCAAAGTAGCTTGAATATAAAATTCTTGTACAAAAATATATACATTCTTCCTTAAAAAGTTAGGACCACTTCTCAATATAAGTAACGAAATGTTCTTTTTTTGAATCGGAGTAGCTTTTACTTGATGAAAATTCATGATCGATGAAATAAAAATGAAAACAAAAACAGTATCAGTTAATTTACACTTTATTGGTAAAATACCATAACAATTGTTTCGACACAGTGTCTTCTTCAGATGGAGTTGTATTACAAACTAAACTTAAAGGGTATCAACAAATTTAAATTTAAATGAATTACTTATAATTAAGAAATACTTAGAAGGATGGTTAATAATGGGCACTTTATATTCAAAATGTCAATCTTATTACACAAAGGGATAAAATTTACCGAGTACAACATAAAAACGTGAGATAAAGATTCAGATGTGAAATAGGCCTAATAAAGGAGAATTGCCGAATTCCGTTTGGTTATTATTAGAGACCGGACGCATCAGGCCGAAATTATGATGGACCATATAAATAGTCTCTAACATCGCTAAGTACAACACGTAGTTATTGAATAGCACTATTCATTCGGTTAACCGCACATCTGTTTCTTGTTGTTGAATTTTGACGCAATTACTTCAATATTACAGTAAAATTCCTTTCTTCATGGGCGTAGATAGAAACGTGCGGAGTTTTTATCATTTATTGTATTTATTAGTCATGTGAAACTGGTAACTTCCGTTACTCCTCCTATTTATGAAACGCACCTACTATAGTATGTTTCAAGTTGTTTTTGATATAAAGAACTTGTTTCATAAGTAGAGACCGGACGCATGAGGCCGAAATTACGATGAACTATATAAATAGTCCATACGTCGCTAAGTACAACACGCAGTTATTGAATAGCGCTATTCATTCGGATAACGCACATCTGTTTGTCGTTGAATTTTGACGCAATTACTTCAATATTACAGTGAAATTCCTTTCTTCATTGGCGTAGATAGAAACGTGCGGAGTTTTTATAATTTATTTTATTTATTAGTTTATATTTCGTAAGATAAATAAAGTACGGTGAGTTAGTTTCTTTTTTCATTTTTTTAACTGTTAATAACATACTTCGTAATTTTTGTAATAGATCCAGTTTAATAGCGTTTCATCGAATCTACTTCTCCCAATTATTTTGACGTAAGTGTCCAGTGAATTTCGTTAAGTTTCAATAACTTATGCATGCTTTTTTAATTTTCATTTATTTAGATCTAGAACATTGTTTAAGTTACTTTTTCAGATATGATATGGAACAACGTGGAGAATGGCATCGTGAAACAATGGCGAGTTGTACTGATTATATGTCCATAGCCAGTGATTCCGAAATTTATTGCAAAGTCTGTAAAATATCGTTAAAAAATCCAAATATTCCATTAAATAAACTTAACAATCCCACCTTCAAAACATTTCTCCAAAAATATACTTTTCGAAATGTTCCTGATCAATCCACCTTACGCAAATATTATGTTCCTAATTGCTACTCGAAAGCAGTTGAACGCATTAGAAGAATACCTTTGTATTATACAAAACTGGCGGGGTTTACCTACTCATGTATGTTTCAATTGTTCTGATGCATTAGAAGACATCTTTCAAATCAGTACCTATGGATAAATGCCGACAAAACTGTCGATATATTAGGACGCTCTGTGGTAAATGTTGTAGCTAGTGTACTAAATCTAACTAGTCCATACAACGCATATGTCATTGCAATAAAAGTTATAAATACAGTTGATGCGGAAACAGTAGCTAAAACCATTTACGAGAATATGCACCAAATGCTTCATTCGGACGACAGGTGCAAAGAAAAAATACTTTTATTTGTCAGTGACAGTGCTGCATATATGTTATAAACAGGCAGACTATTAAAGGAAACATATCCTAATATGCTGAATATTACTTGTGTAACACCTGCTCTCCACAGAATCTGTGAATATATCAGAGACACCTTTCCGGAAGTTGATAAACTTGTATCCGTTTTCAGAAAAGCACCATTGAGAGAAGCTCTTTACAGGGAAAAACATTCCATCTTTGTTACTGCCTCCCTCTCCAGTAATAACTAGATGGGGAACATGGTTGGAAGTTTTTATGCAGAGAATTTCGATAGTTTACAAAATTTTGTTACATGTTTAAATGACGATGCTCGAAGTATTTCTGAGTGCAAGGAACTAATACAAATTCCAAATTTAAAAAATCAGTTGTACTTTCTTCAGGAACACTTTGGAAATTTGCCAAAAACTAATCACTTATTTTGAAAATTAAAATCTCAAATTAAATGATGGATTAATCACATTAGATGTGGCTATTAATAATTAGAAAAATATTCCAAGTGGCTTCGGATGTGGCCTTCGGCAAAATTTAGACGCAGTTTTTAATAGAAATTCAGATTTAATAACATTGCGGCAATTGTGTGTGGGGACAATACCTCAAAATCTAACTGCTAAATACACTGAAATAAAAGAATATTTCCAGTATGCACCTATAACCAGTTGCGATGTAAATACGACGTTTTCTATCTACAAGGATGTATTTCATTCAAAGAGAGCAAATTTTACAGAAGAGAACCTTGAGAAAGTATTGCTAGTTATTATTAATACTCCTTTACTCAACTTAGAACTACAAAATGAACAAATAAAAATGTATTTCGTATTTTATAGATCACCACCCCGTTTGTTTTCCAATTATATAAAGAAAATTTAAAACTTTAAAAATACAAATTTTCAATAATATGCTCGTGGGCGATGAGTCATGGGCTTCTCGTGTCCGGTCCCTAGTTATTACCTACATTACCTCTCGTTGAGTGATATACTATTATGACCCTATTTTGTCATAAAAGTGATTTATATACTAACATCTAATTTTTGATTTTGTTTCTCATACGAAATAAATAACGAGCTTCTTTTTATTCGAGTGACAAATTTCGGTACTATTTTCGCACATACTTTTAGCATTTATAAATTCTTATGTAAAATTTGCCTTACGCATTCTTTATCAATTCATACAGTTTCAACAATCGCAAGAATAGTAAACCAATGGTGAGATCGGGTCAGACGTCCCGGGGATGTATCATCTAAAAAGACGGCAGACAATATGCCCCACACTGTTAAATTTAATAATACACATAAGGTGTATTAGATAAAAATGTAGATTTTACAAAATTAGGGCAATTTTTTACCAATACTGAAGATCCATTGTTCAGATACAAAGAGCACTTTAACTATGCAAATATAACATCTCTCAACGTCGAACAATCCTTCTCAGTATATAAACATATTATTATTAAATTTGACAGTGTGGGCACATAGTCTGCCGTCTTTTCATCTTTAACGTCTTCTCGGCCCTCTTGGAAAAGTTTCATATGAAATGTCACAACAATTCGTTGTTTTATTAAGAGCCAGTTACACCGACCATGACTTTAACCGACCATGGATTTAATAACCTGAGATTAAATAATAAACTCTAGTTAAATATAATGTCATTGCTCCGTTCCAAATTAGAGGGCGGTTAAGTAACTATTGGTTTTAAAAAGCTTGTTAGGGATTTTCTGTATTGTATTAAAATTGCTAATGTCACTCGTGATGTTTGGGGCCTTCTTAACCTCCGTTAAAGATCTCCGTGTTGTCTGTGTTTATTATCTTTAAATGGTTTAAGCTCTGTTGTGGCTGAAGTGTCATTTGACACCGGTTTGTTGAAGTATCCATACCAACAAAGTCTGGCACTGAATTAAGATATCCTCCACTTGCAAAAAATCGTAAGCACCTGAATTATTGGAGTGATGCTATTATTTGTATAAAAGTATTATAAATTTGTATAAAATTATATATGCTTTCTTATTTAAAATAATTATAACATGCAAAACAAATAGATACTTGCACATCCTTTGGATATTCTAGTTCATGTTCAATTAATGTGAGAAGGTGATATATAGTTTCTTTATATAAATGAAATCGTCGAAAAAAAGTATAATCATCCAGTAACTCGAAATAATTATTTCGAGTGCATATAGTCCTGGAAAATCCAAAATCTATTACTTCAAGAATATCTATGTCATCTTCAAAAAATCTTCGTCTTCGAAATCCATTTCAAAAATTAACATGCAATCACGGAAAACAAACGTCAAGAATTTGATAAACTACAGTTAAGTTCCTTAAACAGCCAAATTCACCGCTTAATTTATGTCAGTATTAATCCCTGTTTATGCAATCGTGCAAATCAAAAGAAGATATTAACAAGCTGTTAATCCTAAACTTTAGTTAAATACTTCCTTAAAACATATATCAATTTTCCTGCAAAATAAAAAAAAAGGCCGCGGTCGAAGTATTATGTCTACAGACACGGAAGGGGCGGCAATCAAAAGGGAAGGTTTCACGAATGTTTCTAGAATTGGTTCGAACGCTTGCCAAAGTGTATAGATCCTAAAGGTTATTGCATTGAAAAACAATAATGACATTTATACTAACTAATTTCTTGTTATTTCAAACTCTTTCTAAAAAGTTTCTCAGTAATGTACGTACAATTTTTCAATATGTTTACACGGAATAACTCCTTTTACTTATTAATAATTGTTTACAATATTACAGCGCTCAACAGATTGATTGGCACGCTAACAGAATGTATAATACGTGCAGTTGTGTATTAAAAATACATACATACCTTCCGCGTACAGATAGTTCCCTTTTAATTTATGTTGTATCATTGCCAGAACTGGTTGTAAAATAGATACAAATTTCTCATCATTCGGTGTTGTGGTGTAACTATTTTTAGTATAATTTTCGGAAATTTTGCTACAACTAACATCCATATTGTGTTTCCAGTTTGGTTTTTCTCAATTAGCTAGGTGAAAAAGTCAAAAATATGTCAAAAGATGACATTATTAATAACTCATGCATGTAAAATACTATTGATTTTATAGTAACTACACTTAAACTTTTTTTTTTATTTTAAGGCGTACGTCATTTTTATAAAACGTCAGATTATAATCTGACGTTTTATAAAAATTAGTTACTATAAAATCAATAGTATCAGTGCCAGACTTTGTTGGTATGGATACTTCAACAAACCGGTGTCAAATGACACTGCAGCCACAACAGAGCTTAAACCATTTAAAGATAATAAACACAGACAACACGGGGATCTTTAACGGAGGTTAAGAAGGCCCCAAACATCACGAGTGACATTAGCAATTTTAATATAATACAGAAAATCCCTAACAAGCTTTTTAAAACCAATAGTTACTTAACCGCCCTCTAATTTGGAACGGAGCAATGACATTATATTTAACTAGAGTTTATTATTTAATCTCAGGTTATTAAATCCAAGATTAAAGTCATGGTCGGTGTAACTGGCTCTTAATAAAACAACGAATTGTTGTGACATTTCATATGAAACTTTTCCAAGAGGGCCGAGAAGACGTTAAAGATGAAAAGACGGCAGACTATGTGCCCACACTGTCAAATTTAATAATAATATGTTTATGTACTGAGAAGGATTGTTCGACGTTGAGAGATGTTATATTTGCATAGTTAAAGTGCTCTTTGTATCTGAACAATGGATCTTCAGTATTGGTAAAAAGTTGCCCTAATTTTGTAAAATCTACATTTTTATCTAATACACCTTATGTGTATTATTAAATTTAACAGTGTGGGGCACATAGTCTGCCGTCTTTTTAGATGATACATCCCCGGGACGTCTGACCCGATCTCACCATTGGTTTACTATTCTTGCGATTGTTGAAACTGTATGAATTGATAAAGAATGCGTAAGGCAAATTTTACATAAGAATTTATAAATGCTAAAAGTATGTGCGAAAATAGTACCGAAATTTGTCACTCGAATAAAAAGAAGCTCGTTATTTATTTCGTATGAGAAACAAAATCAAAAATTAGATGTTAGTATATAAATCACTTTTATCACAAAATAGGGTCATAATAGTATATCACTCAACGAGAGGTAATGTAGGTAATATCCAGGGACCGGACATGAGAAGCCCATGACTCATCGCCCACGAGCATATTATTGAAAATTTGTATTTTTAAAGTTTTAAATTTTCTTTATATAATTGGAAAACAAACGGGGTGGTGATCTATAAAATACGAAATACATTTTTATTTGTTCATTTTGTAGTTCTAAGTTGAGTAAAGGAGTATTAATAATAACTAGCAATACTTTCTCAAGGTTCTCTTCTGTAAAATTTGCTCTCTTTGAATGAAATACATCCTTGTAGATAGAAAACGTCGTATTTACATCGCAACTGGTTATAGGTGCATACTGGAAATATTCTTTTATTTCAGTGTATTTAGCAGTTAGATTTTGAGGTACTGTCCCCACACACAATTGCCGCAATGTTATTAAATCTGAATTTCTATTAAAAACTGCGTCTAAATTTTGCCGAAGGCCACATCCGAAGCCACTTGGAATATTTTTCTAATTATTAATAGCCACATCTAATCTGATTAATCCATCATTTAATTTGAGATTTTAATTTTCAAAATAAGTGATTAGTTTTTGGCAAATTTCCAAAGTGTTCCTGAAGAAAGTACAACTGTTAAACATGTAACGAAATTTTGTAAACTATCGAAATTCTCTGCATAAAAACTAGTAGCTTCCAACCATGTTCCCCATCTAGTTACTACTGGAGAGGGAGGCAGTAACAAAGATGGAATGTTTTTATAAAAATGAAGAATTGTGGATAATTATCCACAATTCTTCGTTCAAAATGTACTGTCGCGGTCACATAAAAGCGACCGGCACTTTTTCCTATTGTATACATCATGTCACTTAATAATGAAAAAAGTCAAATATTATTTAAATTGTCATTAGTGTCATTACTTACAAAGTCATAATGCCTCACTTAAATATTGCATAAAAAAAGTAGTATAGTGACCCTTTTGGAAGAAGGTTGGTCAGACAGAAGGGTAGCCGAACGATTTCAAGTGGCGAAAAGCACTGTTCATTATATAAATGCCCGATGGAATCAGAGACGTTCATTAGAAAGAAAGGTGGGGACTGGTCAGCAAAAAGTTTCAACAGAGGAAGAGGACAATGATCTGATAAACTTTTTGATAAATAATCCTTTTGAAACTGCTGTGCAAGCACGACGTGCGACAAATTTTCCAGGGTCTATCAGAACGGCACGGCGTCGTATGAAAACTACATCTAACATTAGAAGTCGTGTTACAGTGCAAAAGCCTTTTTTAACGCAAGGTAATAGAGAAGAGAGAATCGGGTATGCGATACAATATTATATGCACGACGCAAATTTTTGGCAGAACGTAGTTTTCACGGATGAGAAAGTCTTTCAATCATATTACAACGGTCACGTTAGAGTATATAGACCACCAAACACTCGTTTTGAGGAACTATACATCCATAATGTCAGAAAAAGTGGCCGTTTTTCTGTTAATGTTTGGGGGTGGATGAGTGCCAACGGTCTTGGTGTCTGCACACATGTTCAAAACAAGTTCAATGCATTAACATATACAAGGTGTGTATAAATTGTCGCAAAAGCTACACGTAGCGACATTCTTCGTTCGGTTCTGAATAAAAAATCTTAATGTTAAAATGTCGTATCATGCTTCGTAAATTCGTAAATGTCAAAATTTGACAGTAATGATTTTGATTGACTCACTGAAATGCAAACTTATTGTTCTACAACGTTGCCAAATGTATTTTCGTGGAAGTACGTTAATGAATAAATGTTTAAAACAAGCTTTTAAATCAAAAAGAAAACGTTTACGAAATAATACTAGTAAAAATTTTTCTTTAAACTAAATTGCATCTATCTCTATTAACAGATATCGAGGAGCAAAGGTTAGTTACGCATTAAAAGTCTGAACTTCAAGAACCTCCGTGAAAACAAACGAAGCATGATAAGACATTTTAACATTAAGATTTTTTATTCAGAACCAAACGAAGAACGTCGCTGCGTGTAGCTTTTGCGACAATTTATACACACGTTATATAGACATTCTAGAGAACATCATGCTACCGTCAGTCAACGGCATGTTTCCTGAAAATAACTTTGTGTTCCAGCAGGATAATTGTCGAGTTCATACCGCCCAAACAGTAACAGAATGGCTGCAACGACACAACGTAACAGTGCTGCCCTGGCCAGCGCGTAGTGCTGACCTTAATCCTATAGAGAATGTTTGGGGTTTGATGTTGAAGACAATTAATAAAGGAAATAATAAAAAATAAAAAAATAAAGGAAATAAAAAAAAAAGGAATAAAAGGAAATTGAAACGAAATGCTGAGCATTTATGAAATACAATTCAAGAGGTATGGAACAGTTTTACTCCAGAGTATGCCCGTAATTTGGTAGCTTCCTTACCTAGAAGACTAAACTACGTTATCGAGAACAACGGCGGAGTTTCAAAATATTAATTTTAATAAAGATTTGTAATTATTTTCGTAGTAACATTATTGATTTTACATTAAAGTTGTTGTAATAATATTTGTCACTTTGACGTTTAATTATCATATTATTTAATTTTTGCTGTCATTGCTGACAACATATATAACATTTTAAAAACCTGATTTACCAAAATTTATGAAAATAACACAAAATGTCAAATTAGTGGTCGCTTTTATGTAACCGCGACCGTACCTAGTTTAACAGAATCTGAGAAAGTAAGAATTATTTTTGCTGCTGAACAAAGTCTATTTCTAAAACCTTTGTCTTACAAACAGACCTTTTTCAGACAACCTAAAGAAAAATACTGGACTATTGGAAAAAAAGAAAGGCTGAATTTGAACAAAATTACGAATATCCACGGAAAAGGTAGATTATAAATCATCATAAATTTTCGACTAAATTAAGGACTCAATATAAAGATGCAAATATATAATATGTATGAGTTTTGTCTTCCATCCGTACGCAATACATTCAAATTTATACGTATACCTTACGAGGTGCTATTCAGAAATTTCCAGAATTTGATCGTGGCGAAGTGTTGGTAGTTAAGCTCTATAGCGCTAGATGGTGTGAGCTATGTCTATACTGAGTCAGTCTATTAAACGGTACTTTGCAAGGTGGTGACCAGTAGTTTTTCTGTTTATATTTGTTGAGTCGTGCTTGAGTTATTCTGGGACACTACATTGTCTGATGTGAAAGAACAAAGAACATGCATAAAATTTTGCATCAAAGTTGGTAAAACGACAGTGGAAACTCTGAAAATGCTTAAACAAGCGTTTCCTGGTGATGCTTTCGGCAATTCTTCTTCCAAAAAGTGAAGGTAAGTTTCTGCATTAAGACGTTCTTCAATAAAATGAGGCCCAATTAGATGATTATTTAACAAACCGCACCACACGTTGACGGAAAAGCTATATTGATGGTTAACTACGATTGTTTCGTGTGGGTTTTGATCCGCCCAAATATGAGAACTACGTGTGTTGTTTATACAATTCCTTGTAAATTGGGTCTCATCCGTAAAAAGTATGTGTGGAATAACCGCCAAATTATTTTGAAACCACTGGCAATACCGTACTCGATTTTATAATCTCCAGGAAGTAAATCCTGGACTTTTTGTAAACGATAGGGATAAAGCCCATTAAGGTGGAGAATTCTCCATTCGTTGGTTTGAGGAATTCCCGTTGTATGAGATATTCTACCAATAGTGGTAGAAGCACAAGTCATTAATTTGTCAATCATACATTAATATGTCACAGCTTACTAATTTAGAGGAATTCACCTATAGGTCATATAACATTTTTTGATCGTAATGACAGCCACAGTATATGGTATAAATTTATCGGTCGAGTCGCGGAACAGCCTGTACAATAAGTTTTTAACTGTTCCAAGCATGATATACATAAATGTATATTCTAAAGTTAAAATATGGAAAACGAATCCTGGATATAGTCTCATCAAAATGAAAAATTATTGAACTATATTGTGGATGCAAAAGAAGTATGTACATTATAAATAATAAATTTTAAAAAGATTTGGGCGTTATTATAAATAGGTAAATACAAATAAAGCCGCAAATATTTACCCCGGAAAATTATGGAAAAAGAAAGATTGATTGAATAGAATCTTGAAAAGTTTGTTTATATTAATAATAAAGGTAAAAAACCATTAAAAATGTTCAAATACATGAATGGAATAAATTAAGTATGTAATAACAAAATACAGATATTACTTTTTGTTATTTTGTATTTTCATACATTTTCCTATATTATTTCAAAAATTTAAAACGAAGTATCTTAAAATACATGGAGTTATTTTTGTAAATAGAAAATAAAACTGTTTTTTATTTATATTTGATTTTTCTCTTCAATTTTTTTTATTTTTATAAAAATATTGCCAAGGGAATTTTTATAATTTTATTTTAGTTTAACCACATTAATTACATTTATTTCAAAAATTAAACACGTTAGTTCTAACCATATTTACACAAAATATTTTAACCCGAAAAGATAGTAGAACCCAGAAAGCTTTGCAGTCCATGGCTGCACGGGACATAAGGACCTTTTGAGCATCTGTTTTGGATTTGTGTGGGTCGGTTACTTTGAATATTTTATGATGGCGTTTATTATAGGCGTATATTTCTGTGTTTGTCAGATTTTGTTTCTTAGAAATTGCTTTTTATATTTTTATTTATTTGTATATTTGGAAGTATGTAATACCCTAATGGCTGAAATTAATGAACGCTTCAGTTTTACTGACCATTTAATATTCGCTATCAGCTGCTGTACGAATACTTCAATTATTTCCTAATCACGAACATAATTAAACCTTTTCAGAAGCTGTAAAATTATACTGACGACAATTGGAAAGAGCGAAAGATCTTCTTCAACATTACAAAGCATAAAAATTGGATTTGACACGTATAGAAAAATCGTTTATAAATTAAATATGTACTCAATTTTAATGAACGCGTGATAAATTATTTCGCGAATGCTGAAGAGCGAAGAATTTATCTCAAGAGCTTAACTTACATTTAACATGAACTTAAAACTCATATCTTAAAGTGATAATAAACGTTTATTTCAAGAAAATAATGTTTAATATTCTAAGTAGGTAAACCAACATAAACATTGTACATTCACTAATTTGAATTAATAAAAATTACAGTTTGAAAAAGGCTTTTTGATCAATTATTCTTCAAATTATAGTTCTTTACGTATCAAGCATGGAAAGTAAGATTTTACTGGATGAATAAGTAAATACCAGGATGAGTCGTAGACGAGTCCCTGGTAGCTTACGAGGACAGTAAAAGCACTTTCCGGACGTGGTGCGTACAACATTTTTTTTTTTGAATCATAAATTTTCCACTTTTACTAAACACATGATCGTTTTAAAATGTGCAGTAGGCTTTTGCAATAATGTATATATTACCTTAGCAACCAGTCAACAAGCAACAGTCAATTTGTAAAAATAACGTTCGTGTTTACAATTTTTCGTGAATTTTGAATTGAAAATGAGCGATGAATGTGATTTAAACTGTGAACATAACATTAGCGAGGCAGATAAAGCATATTGTGACAATTTGCTAACCTACTGTATCGCGGGAAAGATATGAAAAAGTTTTCCGGGAATTTGAAGCATGGCTTAACAGGAAAAACGTGAGAGAAATAAATAAAAAACTTAAAAAAGGTATATAATCCCTTACCACAATTATTAATCGTATCCTAAATACGTATTTCGACAACTAAGTTGTCATCATTAGTAGGTAAAAACCACTAATTAAAAAGTCGCACATGGGGCACAGTAAAGCGAGAGAACCGCTTACGCAATAACTACTTTACACCGCGTCCACGTATAGACTAATTTTAAACATGCGATTCTAAACTACGGGAGGTCGAAGAAACACTTATCCCTAAGGAAAAGGTCTAAACATGTGTTAAATCTCCGAGTTGAAGTATGTCGAACCGAAAGACGGTCAACATTCCATCAAAGGGAACGGCAATAAATATGTCCCAATAACTACAATTTTAAAAATTTTAAAAACGACGATGACACAGTTAGGGTAATACAAATGAAAAGAGGCAGCTGAAAGAGATCGGTGACCTGTCGCTATTCATTGAATTATATTTATTTTTCGCGATATGTATACTTTCATAAGCATCAAGTTCGTGGGGTTTATTAATTCCTTTTACTAACTTCAACCCTGTAATCGATACATTGTGCAGTGTGCTCAAAGCGTGGTATGCGACATTCGATTTATCCGGTCTATTGTATTTAATATGTGATATGTGTTCTTTAAAACGGGTTATTATTGGTCGTTTAGTTTGGCCTATATATTTCAAATTACAATCGTTGCAACTAATTTCGTATATACCTGATTTCGAATTGAAATTAACTCTATCTTTAGTATTCCCTAGGAGACTTTTGATAGTGTTTTCGGACCGAAAAGCTACCTGGAGACCTCTTTCTTTCACAACTTTATTAATGTTTTTCGTGACGGGGTGGTATGGTAAACACATGTACTTTTTCTCCTGGTTACTTTGAGATATCAAACTTGTGGATTCGCGGATTGTATTTTTTATTTTTGTTTTTCTAATTAATTTATTGATTATTTCTATGTCAAAGCCATTGTATGTCGCAATATTTTTAATGAAATCTAGTTCTATTTCATATCTCTCTTTTGTTAACGGAAAATTCAGTAACCGATTTACTAAGAAATTAAAGGAAGCTGTCTTATGTTGATAACTATGGTTTGAATCCGCGGTGATGAATCTATTAACATTGGTTTCTTTCCGGAAAATATCGATTTCTATTTTATGTTTATTTCTAATCAGTAAAGTATCCAAAAATGGTATCTTGCCGTTGTGTTCCTTTTCCACTGTGAATTTAATCGTCGGAAATTTCAAATTTAATTGATTAACGAACATGTCTAATTCGCATTTTCTTGTATCAAAAATCGCGAGAATGTCATCTACATATCTAATCCAGACTCTCGGGAAATATTTAGCGTTATTTTTAAATTCTACTTCAAATTGACTCATGAATAAATTGGCTATGAAAGGAGATAGGCAGTTACCCATTGTTGTGCCTTGTTTCTGTTCATTTTTACCTACTGATGATGACAACTTAGTTGTCGAAAGACGTATTTAGGATACGATTAATAATTGTGATAAGGGGTTATATACCTTTTTTAAGTTTTTTTTACTTTACCACAGTCTCCAAAAAAAGAATTTTAGAGAAATAAATGTAGAAGTTGTGCTAGTGTACATCGGAGCAAAAAGTGAAATTTGTAAACGATCAACCTTGTGGAGCTACCATTCAATGCTGAACGCCACATATAAATTGAAAAGAGACAGATATTACCAAATATGATAAAGTAAACTCGTTTATGAAGAGAAACAACTCTGGATATAGGTAAATAAAAAAAGTCTAGAGTTTTTACTAAGGAAGATGTAAGCTGATTCTTGATGGAAGCTTCTGATGTTTTCTAGTGTTTTCTTTAGAAACTGATATACCTATGTAAATTGTCAAAAGGTGGTGCTGATAATGGAAATCACAGGGGCATGCAGACGTGAGGAATTAGCAAAAATGACGAGCGACAAAAATTCAATGTTAGCTGTGAACGTTGGTGACACAAAAAATTATGTAGACAGAACATTTTTGCCGTTAATGGAGGAAAAGAAAATGTTCATTTACACCTTTATCAAAAATACGTAGCCATACGACCAGCCCACACCCCTCACAATCGCCTTTTCGTTTGTTACAAGAAGGGACATTGTAAAATTCAACCAATTGGAATTCACACTTTAGCTAAAATGCCAAGCAAAATAGCAGAATGGTTGAGATTACAAAATCCGAAAGAGTACACTGGCCATTGCTTTCGTCAAAGTTCCACAACATTTTTAGCAGACACTGGTGTCAATTTATCTAACATCAAAAGACAGGGTGGAAGTCTATATCAGTGGCGGAGGGATATATAGAAAATTCCATTCAGAATAAAATTTACATCGCGAAGAAAATACAGGACCGGGAAGAGAATATTACTATGTCCGGAGATGGCAAACTCGTTCATTTAGAGGAAACGTCTTATATAATTCATGTTTAAAATACTGCAACACCTAATTGTTCATTTATAATAGCGCATAATTGTACGCTTAATGTATATTATAAATAAATCTAAAAGTCCAAATTTAATTTCTTGTTTTTACAGAACTAGTCCGGTAAAATGATATTTTCTAGGTTGAAAATTATTTAAGTACAGTGTTCATTACAGTACGATTTCAAAAAAATACCTTGACGTTTCGACATTTATTGCCTTCTTCAGAAACCTATTGATTATAATACTAGGTGTAAAACAGAGTAATTAAAAATATATGTCGTATGGTACTTGCAATTTGGATCCATCTTGTTTACATTTTCTACTGTTTGCACTGATGCAAAAATACCAACAGGGATTGAGTGTATTTAAAGGAAAAATCATGAGCTATATTGTGACCAATCAAAATAAGGGGAAACGAAGAATTGAAAGGCGAAAATATGGTTAAATTTATTTTAAATCGATGAGGATAAAATGGTTAGGGCATGTCTGGAGAGTGGGTCCCGAAAGCAAAATACGATCAATAATAGAATGAAAACCAGGAAATAGAAGACAAAGAGGTAGACCAAAAACAAGATGGCAAGACGAAGAGAGGAAGATGTAAAGAGACTGAGAATAACTAAATGGAAAGGAAAAACTAACAATAGAAAAGACTGGAACAGCAGAGCAGATAGAATAAAAACGTCGCACACATAACCAGACGAAAACACAGAACTAATCCACCCATAAAAACATGATTGTAAGGACTTGCAAAGAAGTGACTAAACTCCCTCAGGAGTGTGGTGCCTTGGAAACGAAACTGTTTGAGTAAATATAAAATGTACTATCGCGGCATTTGAAATCCGGACGATTATATATTTATTTTCACTATAATTAAGCATTGTAATTCGGTTTTTGTATAATTGAGTTATTGCGTAGATGACAGCGTAGTGACATTTATCTGTAACCTCTTAAGCAAGATTATGTTATTATAAATTATGTTACTGAGTGAATAAACGAAAAAGACGAATTTATTAATCAGAGAAATACAAATATTTGGTTTTAATTTTTAATACTTGATTGTAGCACCATTTCTGTCTAGCACCTCTTGTAAACGTCTAGGAATCGATGCTATAACATGTTTTCATTACAGACGCCGGATTTCTCAAGTCTGAAATTTGTCTCAACCGTTTTCTTGCGGACACACCCGGGGAAATGTATTGCAGTCACTGCATTTACTATTGTTTAGAACGGATAGTTTTTTTATAATTAATAAGATTTTCATCCTGTTCGGAAGTTAACACACGTATACCACAAGAGCCTCGTTTTCTATCAATAATCATTTAATTTCGATATCTGAAATTGTACTCTTCGCCACGCGAAATCTACCCGCTAATCTTCTAACTGACCATCCTTCTTCTAGTAACGTAATTATTTGAGCTTTAGTTTGAATATTCAAATGCGACATATTAGCTTTATATTTTGACAAACCTGAATATGACACTGACAGCTCTGTACATATCTACTCTTAAAAAGCCATATTCAAATCAAACAAATTAAATAAAGATAAAGAGCTAATTTGCAATCAACGATTCATAGAAGAAAATAATAATGATGTTATATTAGTTTAAGTTGTTAATATAACTAATTGTAAATGAAATTAATGTACAGTTGCGTACACAATTTTAAAAATGCCTCAATTAAACGAACTGCAAATGTCGATAATTAGAACTAGGCTAGAGGACAGTATGAGCATTAGGCACGTCGCAAATGAAAGAAATATTGATAAAAACATGATAAAAGTCAATGATATATTGCCCATGCCAATACTTATGAAATAATTTGCCACCTACTTGTTTTGCTTTTACAGATTTATTATTTTCATCTTGCCGTGGTTTTTAAGAGCTTCCATCTTGAAAAATCCAGATTTCATCAAGAAAAACAAACTGGAATGCATTTTCATTTTAAAAACGCATATATTGTTGCAAAAACGTTATTTGTATTTTAATTTTTCCATTTTTCTAATTTTTTATTTTATACGCCACTGACTTCTTTCAGTTAGGTGACATTGTACAAAGAATTCAAATAAATTTTACCTCAAAGTAGCCCTTGGAAATTATGATTATGTCTTAGCTTGTTACTAATTTTAATAGGAATTTTGTTGGTTATGAGATGAGATATTTGATTGAATTGACAAATGTCAAAATAATAAAACGAACATTGTTAAGTGAATGAAATATGTTTATTTCCAACAAACAAGCAAAATTTTATAAAAATTGTTCAAAGTGTCCACCACCTTGTTCGAAACATTTCTCACATCTTCTTCTAATGGAGGAAAAAGTGTTTTGTAGTATCGCATTGTCAATTCCATTAATTCCTTCAGCAATTCTGATTTGAAGGCCTGCAAGATCAGGTATCTGTACTTGATAAATTGAGTTCTTTAAGAATGGCCATAAAAAGAAATCACATGGGGTAATGTCACAAGATCTTGGTGGAAATTCATGTTCAGTGTTTAAACTTATCAACCGATTTTGAAAAAATTGCTGCAGAATATTAATTGTTTCACCTGCTGTGTGTGCTCTAGCTCCGTCTTGTTGAAAGTAACCCTGTGTTATTTCTTCGTCGTCAAGCTGTTCGATAAATGGCATAATAATTTCTTGTCGATACCTTTCTCCTGTTAAGGTTCCGTTAAAAAAAATAGGGCCAATAATTCTCCTTCGACTAATCGCACACCATACACCAATTTTCTGCGGATGAAGTGCGGTTTCAACAAAAAAATTATGTGGTTTCTCATTAGTCCACATCCTCATATTTTGTGAGTTCACATATCCATTCATATAAAACCATGACTCATCAGAAAAAAAGGTTTTGTCAAGAAGGTCATTATCAAAATTATTTAAGAACCACTGACTAAACGTTATTCTTCTGGGATAGTCGATTTCCTTGATTTCTTGATAACAGGTCATGTGATATGGAAATAAATGTAAGTCCTTTTTCAAAATTGTATGACATGTGCCAATTGACACACCCACTTGTTGTGATAATGCTCGTACGGAAGTTCTTGGTGCATTATTTATAATTTCTCTTACATTATTAACTAGCTCTTCTGTACGCTTTTTCGCCCGACCTGCGCCTTCTTTCTGTTTAACACTCCCTGTTTCTCTGAAAACCATAACGGAATGTGTCACTGTGTGCCGAAAACTGTCATAATCAAAGATGACGTTAGGGAACTCATTTCTAAATTCTTCTAAACAATCTTGAAGAGAATACTGCCATTGTCCGTCAATCTTACGTCCGTTTCGAAAATAAGATTCTAGCATGAATGATTTGTGTTGTATAGTAAAAACCATGTTAAATCAATTTTAAATTACAAAGCAATTTTTGTCAACTATGCATCTGTCTAATTGACAATTAATGCAAATTTAAATTATTAATGAATTAATGATCATACGTTTTTAAAGGAATGGCTTACTAGAGGCAAAGCTTATTTGAACGCTTTTTATAAACTTTAACGTTAAGACCATGTTACAAAGCCAACATTTATTATTTATCAAACTGTCATAGTTTGTAGGGGCCGCAACTGTACCATCGGGAGCATAGAAATTAGAACGATATTTGTCTATTGTATAATAAATTTTTATACAGTCGTTATTGGTCGTGATAAAGTTGACATATTAATAAGATGCATTTAAACGGTAACGTACTTTTAAAATTTGCAAGTCCAAAAATGGTGTATCTTATGGTTATGCAGAAAAAACAAAATAACTTGTAAGATGTGTATAGGAGTCGTTCAATTTTCCATGCTCCCAGTGGCAGCTAATTATCTGCAGCAAATTCAAATTTTATTCGTTTAATAAAGTAAACGACGTAAAAGAAACGATTTTTTTCTCACACAACAAAATACGTTTCCTTTGACAAGAATGTTGTGAAGGCATTTTTATTGAATTCTTTTGAATAGCAGGTAGGTAAAAATACTAAACCTAAAGGTCAGCCGTAGATAACATCTATGCCTAATGTTTCTTCACTTTAGTTATACAAACACAAATAAGTTAGAATGTTTACCGATGCGTCATCATGTTATTGCAGTATTACTTAATTAAACTGGTACAGCAAAGTCAAATTCAAGTCTGTCTTTTTTTAATAAATGACAAATATTGAAACGAGAATTATCAGAATTGACATTCGTATTTGACAGAATTTGTGGTTACGAAAGATGTTAAATTTATTATACATATATATATTTTATTTATATAATTTATTCATAAAATATTAATTATAAATGTTTATGTAAGTCGCTAAAATGGAATAATAAATCTTTCTACTTTAAAATGAAATTGGAATAGCAGAAAACAAATTAACAAAAAAACTCGAGATGTTGAAATTTTATCAACCACGAGTTGCACATACTTTTTTTTCTACGAATTTTTTAAATAAGCGTTAGTAAAGTATTTTTCATTTTTTTATGTATACTAACTATAATAGAGCAATTTGTAATTGTATTTATACATTTATCGGAAGCATTTGTATTCGTTTGACATGAAGAGACATTTCTCTTGTCAGAAATTGAATATCAAACAATTCGAAATGCGACATCTCGGTAGTCCGATAATTTCAAACTCTAGTGGTTGAAATGCGATTTCAACCATCGTAATCGATTTCAAAATGACTTATTTCAATGTCATTCATTAGTCATTAGTAGAAAATAGTATATTATGGAACAAGTGGTTGAAATAAAATTCCAACGTTGAGAGTGAAAAAAGTAACTCGAGACGTTGAAATTTTATCAGCCATGAGTTAAATAGATAACTTCTACGCTATATCGTTTCTAGCATATAGTCAACGATGTCTATAAACTCTCTATAAGTGAACTCGTAAATGTGTTTCGACTTGGGAGGGATTAAATTAGAAAATGCATTATTAGCCGATTTTATAATTTATTCTGGCTCTACATCAATATCATCACTCATTTTAACAAATTAATGAACTTCAGAAAAAATTATACATGAAGTGACATTTCTCAGAAATTAAATGTCAAACAATTGGAAATGAGAAATCCCGGTAGTCCAATAATTTCAAACTCTAGTGGTTGAAATGCGATTTCAACTATCGTAATCGATTTCAAAATGACTGATTTCAATGTCATGAGTAGAAAAAATCATTTACTATAAACATTTCATTTTTTTATGACAATATTTTTCGATCCCATCGTATTTTAAAAACAAATTAGATTTAACTAAGTTAACATGCTCTCACAGTGAGTATTATAGAAGATCAAATTACAAAGACCATATACAGATCAAGTTGGAACTTGTTAAATTGCTCATGTATGTACACGTAATAGGTACATGCATGTTCATACCTCAGCATTGAACAAAAACGGTACCCAGCGTATTTATGTGTGCATAGAACTGAAAGAAACTGCCGAAAGGGATGCAAAGTTCATTAACGTCGCTCATGGGTCTATGGGTTAAGTGACGCAACAATTCGTAGATTTTACGCCACGACAATGAACCCACACGTCACTTGTGCGTCAGTTTTTAGCTTCAACGAAGACGGCAGTGCTACCCTTCCTTACTTCCCAAATCTTGCCTCTTTTGACTTCTTCCTGTTTCAGAAGTTGGAACTGAAGCTGAAAGGGCGTTGTTTTGAGACGATTAAGGAGATCCAGGCCGAATCTCAGGCATTGTTATTCGTTTAGATATAAAAAAGAAGTTTCCATTTTTACTAATCATCTATTAGAAGAAAACCACATTTTCAATAAGGATGTCCAAATTCTACATTTAGAAAATACAGGCAATAAATTAAATTTACTGTCAAGTTTAGAAATCAATAAATAAAAATAAATTAAAACAATTACAAATTTTACTTAATGATCAATTAGATTTAAATAGCTCACGTTTGTTAAATTTATTAATTTAAAAACTGTTTAGACGATAATAGAAATGTACATTTAGTTTATTTATACAAATTGTATGTGTAAACATGTTTAGTACCCTATGGTATCACAGTTAGGGCCGAACAGACGAGCCAACATTTTCTCACTACCTACAATATTTATGTAAATTCTTAATTTTTTTAAAAAATGTAAAATAATACCGATCTTGTTTATTTTAAATTTAGTTTGTAACGTGCTCTTTAGCTGTAAGTGCCTGAAGAAGCCACTGTGTTGGCGAAACAATTGCCGTGTTACAATTACGTATTAAAAAAATAAAGATTTTAACCATTAGTTTTGTTTCTATTTTAAATTAAATAATTGAACTAACCTCGAATTTTGTATATTTTCAATACGACAAAACACGCCAAATTTTGAATTAACACATTTAAATAACACGATTATCCAAAATTTGGCGTGTTTTGGATGTATTGAAAATATATCAAATTCAAGGTTAGCTCAACTATTTAATTTTTTTTAGGCTACGAGTACGTTTGCCCCCAATAGTTTAAAAGGTAAATTAATTCCTTTGAGGTACTTTAAAGATTCCAAAGGTTTTTTCTCAGATACTGGAATTTGTAAAGATCTTAACGTTAGCCAAATTTAATTCCTTCTCAAGATTTACCTCATATATGCTTCTACAATTCATTATATTTGTTACAGGAAGCGCTTAGACTGTAACTTAAGCGAAGTTTGCTTAATTCTCAAGTTGTTTTATCGATTGTATGAAGTTTGTAAATAAATCAAGACTCAAATTCAAGATATTCAAGTTAGATTAGACTTTTCAATTACTGACTAGATAGGGAACTTAGTTCCTGAAATGCTTGATCTTTCCTATAGATGATAAAACACTGTGAATACAATAATTAATGCTTTTTCTAATTTTTCTTTAACCCAAACTATTAGGGGGTAATAAATACACTATTCGCAAAGAAAAAACAAAGTCAAATAAACAATTTAAAACTTTTTATTCTACAGCCTTTTAAATATGCGATTTGAACATGTATATATTATAATGTTACATTCTTATTTTCTTAAACTATTATGGAATACAAATATAAGTAAAGTTCTATAAATGTACAACGAAAACCTTTACTGCTTATGTAAATACTCGTCGAAAAGATGTATTCCAAGAGCACGTTCAGGCCCATCGATAATATTAATCAAATCATGAGTATATCCAGACAATTTACGAATATTACTGGAGTGTTTGTGTACGAAATGTTCTTCAAGGTAACTCGAAATCTCCGGATCGTGGTAGTCGTTGCGTCTGCGAGTCGCCTCCCCGTGAATAGAATGAGCCTCCTGGGCCAAGGCCTTCTCGATATCCAACGCCTTCGCCAAACTTTCAAGTTCGTACAGTTCGAAGTCGCTGTTCTGGGTAATGTTAGGTTGTGCTTTGCGTGCTTTGAAATTCATTTCACCACCGCGTTTACCGATGTACTTCATGAGGTCGATGGCGGTTTCCCATTTATCGTCGGATAAATCGCGGAAAAGCTTTTCGAAACCTTCTCGGTTCTTCTCATAATTTGAGTAATGTGTGGACATTAGGAGATATTCAAACGAACGTGTTATGTGGGCATTGGCATAAGCTTGTAAATCGGGTAGAACTGCTTCGATGGCACCATATTTTGCGTGACAATTTGCGATACTTGCTTGATCTAAGACAAAAATAAAATTGTTTATGTTTGTTAAAATCAAATTATAGAAATTCATGTTCAACAAGCGTAGCTATTCAAACTTTAAATATTAACCTTGACTTTAAAGGTTTCTTTTGCAAAAAAACTACTTTAACGTAAAAAGCTTAATGTAAACTTCCTATCTTATCTTATACAAAAGATGCCCTGAAAATTCAGTAATTTTTTTTTAAATTATTTATGAAAATGAAATTTAAAAAAATTAAAATGATTTAATTTAAATATAAATGTTATAATTAAATAAATTTATCAACCACTACAATTTTAATTGTCATAACTATACCTAACCTCACTTTAAGATAATTCCGTTGTTGTTGTTAAGATAAAATACAACTACTTAATTAAAGTTGATTTGCGTGAGAACAAAAACACTGATTTCTATAAGTAATTTTTTGTGTAAGGTTAAAAATAATCTAATAAATTAATTCAATGCAAATATGTATTGTATTTTAATGATTCCTTACATTCCCCGTACAAAAACCCAATAGAGATCAATCTTGAATACACAAATTAAGATTTTGTCACGTTATAGTTTTTTCAATTTCTTTTTTTTTAATACTTAAAAACAACGAACTAACCTTTGCTTCCCGTCTGTTTACAGGCATTCTCCACATCTCGATAACAAAATTCATCGGCTGCTTGAGTAGCGGCGAACAAAAATACAAAAACTACGAAAGCCTTCATGATCCCTAATGAGCAAACAAATAAAATTAAATTAATATAGCAGCGTTTTATATGTATATTGGTAAAGTATTCGAGCTACACTAAACACCAACCTGGTATCTCGCCAGCGTAATCACGAATAAATAGAAGATCCCTTTTTGCCTTAAATACACCAATGTCTAACAAAAGCTGATAAATACGGCGCATGCGGTTCATTTTAAACTGCGCATTACAGAACAAAGAAATGCCGAATCACGAGGCGGTGGGGCGAAGAGGGGAAATGACATCGGACACAGAGATAAACACTGATTCAAAAGCACCAGTGCGCAATTGCATTCGTTTAGTTAGCATATCGTGTTATATCAGTCAAGTCTCCTTCTGCACCAGTGAGTGTAAAGGCAGACAATAAAACTAATTCCATTTATAATTTAGCTGTCTTACCTTTAACTTGAAAGTTAATATTTTATACCCATTATTAAAAATGAAGGCTGTTATTTTTGCATGTGTTATCGCCTTTTGCGCTGTAGGATACTCATCAGCTGATTTACAATGTAAGTAATTCTTTTTTATTAAATAAATACATCCTGTTTTAAAAAAAATAAGGGCCGAAGAATAAAATTTTGGGTTTTATATAATTTAGAGACTATATTTATAATTTTTATAAATCTTTTTGTTTTTTTTTCTCATGGTTGCCTATATAAACCTTAACTTTTTCTCGTTTTTTGGCCCTTCGTTTTTTTAAACATAAATTGGAATTTTTTATTTGTAGATTATTGAAACTATTTTACATATTATTAAACGTTATGAAAAGAATAAAAATATATTTTTAATATTGTTAGGTCATCATAAATTGCCCGATGTCCCCAAAGAATGGGTTGATATGGTAGAACCATGTGTTGACAATATGAGAAAACAAATACAGCAAGAACTCGATGCGGCAATTCAATACATGGCAATGGGTGCTCATTTCTCTAAAGACACCGTAAATAGACCAGGTTTTGCGAAACTCTTCTTCGAAGCGGCATCTGAAGAACGGCAACATGCCATCAAACTCATTTCATACCTGTTAATGAGAGGTGGTCTAACTTCGCAAGTTAGCAATCTTATCAAGACAGTGGTGAGTATGATTGATTAACTTTTGAATTGCTTTAGTAACGTATATGTCAGATTAAAAATAATAATACCAATTAATATCTCTTCAGCTTGACATAATCTGTTATTGTATCAAAAATTTTGCTTGTTTCTGAATAAAACACAGGTCAAAATCGTCGTTTTTTGCCTGATTAGAAATTTTATTATTTTATCAATTCAAAATATCTAACAGGTGTTTCAAACACTTATTCCCAAGCTACTTTGTAACTAAAGTATCTTATATAATAACTAATATGTACTATCAATTATTTCTGAAAATTACACCGTGTATTGTGTTTAGATTGAACCTGAAGTAGTAGAATGGAAATCTGGCCTCCAAGCATTAAAAGATGCTCTTCAATTAGAAACAAAGGTCACCAAGAAAATCAGAGATGTTATCCAAGCTTGTGAAGAAGGCAGCTTGAACTACAATGATTATCATTTGGTTGATTACCTTACTGGTGAATTCCTCGAAGAGCAGTATAAGGGACAGAGAGATATCGCTGGAAAGATTTCAACTCTTGACAAGATGATCGACAAACATGCTGGCCTTGCTGAGTTCTTGTTCGATAAGAAGTTGTTGGAATAAATGCTCTATATTAACGTTATGTTTTCTGTAATTAATGAGTCAATCTACAGTAAAGTCAGATTATTTTTATGTATAGTTAGTAGTACCTACTGTAAAGTTTACCGTTCATACATTAGCAATAATGATGAATTTGTAATATAAGGCGATTAATAAAACGTTTAAATAAAAGTAGGATATTATTTTGTTTTAATAATATAAGAATATAAGGGGCCTATTAATATTTTTCTACAATATTTAATATTTGTATATACACCACCTTGATAATTGAATTGCGACCATTTCGCGATTTTTCTTCTATAAATTAATGCAGACAAAATGTTTGTTATAAAATATTAGATTTAATATTTTTGTTAAACCTTTGGTTTTGATAACAGCTTTAATATTTTCTAGCATTGTCATCTTGCAGTTTCGCGTGCTCACTAATTCCGGCAAATATTTTCTTTTAAAATTGTACTTTTGGGGTTAGAACGCGTTTAGACCATAGTATATTAAATTAAATCATTTAGCAGCGACACCTAACCTCATTTTGGCCTGCAATTTCTTAGTGCGCATGTGCGTAATTTGTGGTCTTTTAACAATTGAGCGCCAATGGCGTTTGAGTCAAATATTTACATGTAGACACAAACTATCACATTGGTCCAAAAAATCTCTCTTTGTCACGCGTCAATGAATGTGTAATAAGATGGCGTAAGCAACGCATTGGCGCGGTATTTCAAAGGGTTTCTTTTCTTTTTATTATGATTTATGCAACACATTACATAAAAACTGCGACATATTGCAACAAATATAATATATGCATAATATCGTATGATCAAAAAGTCTTTGGATCGCGATAGCCTTGAAGTGTAAAAACCATCTATAGAATTATTTACTTCTGTACTTTGAAGTACACATAAGTCACAAATAACATAGATTTTAGGTTATGGTAATTAGTTGCATTTTATGTATATTTTATAACCAGCTGACTTGAAAGTTGTCAAATAAACGTCAAAACTAATTGAAATAAATAATTTTATAGATATCTCGTAAATTCCACGGCAATAGCGATCCAAAGACTTTTTGATCATACGATATATAATAATTATAGCCATAAATTTAGCAACTTGTATGTAATTTTGTATTGCTACTCGCTAAATATTGCTTCTAGAAAATGCAGATATTACACTTATATGTATTCTATACTTATTATATTTATGCAGACATATAGCAAACGCCAATTAAGTTGGCGCGAGGAGGGGTATGTTCGCGCAGGATTAGAAGTAGTGGGGAAATTTGAATTTGGTTTTACATCGAATGTCAGATAATTCTAACCTTTGAGCGTGTATTACTTTATGATACCCTAGCAAAGACATTATGTTCCGTCAAACGTCAATGGCAAATGTATTCTGATAATTACTTGAGTAGTGGGAGTGGACGTTCTTAGAAACGGCTTCTGGGCACCCCCTCCACGCGCCAACTTAATTGCCGCTTGCTATACTTATGTTTCAAATGAAACAGACATGCAATATACATATCTGTAACTGTACATATGGACGATACACCTCGTATTTTCAGCATTTACTTCTGCTTAAGACACGTTTTTCTGCCATCTATAGGCGTCATCAGTCAAGCTAGTGAAGCAATGTAATACAAAATAATACAAATCTGTTAAAAAACAGATTTGTATCTGTATATACATTTAAGCTGAAATCGCCTACAAGACATAGCAAATTTTGTCCTATCAGGTGGCACTATATAGTAAGTGTTGGTCATTTAAAGCTAATCCTAGGATTAGCTTTAAATGACCAACTAGATTTAAACAACTCCCCTCTACTAAATTTAAGATTGTAAAAATTTTTCCACCACCATTTCCCTAATAATTTTCACATAAATATTCATACTTGTATTGTACATATTCAGTATTTCATCCACCTGATGAAGCCATTGTATGGCGAAACAATATTGTAGTGGTATTTACAATAAAAGAATTTTTGAAACTAGAAGTTTAATTACTTATTTCTTAGCGTTATAATGAAGTTTCAGCAAGTATCTCCTTCGTCAATTAACTGTATAAAATAAAAAGTTCCAGTGTTAGTTTTACTGTGCCACATGTGCGACACTTTGATTAGTGGTTTTACCTATTGATGATGACAACTTAGTTGTCGAAATACGTATTTAGGATACGATTATTAATTGTGGTAAGGGGTTTTATATCTTTTTTGAGTTTGTAGTTTTATTGACGTGGAGTTAATAAAAAAACCTTTCTAGCTTCTTTCACTACTCTCTTGGTTTATCGTCAGTTCTTTAGTTATTCTAAGTAATTTGACGGCCATTATTGACCTTTTTCTAATTTCAATTCAGCAATACTAAATTATTTGTTAGTTGGATGTTTTCTGGAAAAGCATGTTATAATAAATTCCTAACAAAAAAATTAAAATATGAATACTGAAATGTAGTTAAAATTATTTATGAAGCCTTAGATTATATAACAATTGAAGTAAGTTTTTCATACATTCATTAATTTGGACTTTCCCGATATTATAATTCCTATGCTCAAAATGCATTCATAACATTCATTAATATTTAAAATTACTTAAAATGATGTACTTTCTGGATATTATGGGAAACATGAATTTATTTAATTCATACTATACATAATAGTAATAATATAATCCACTTCTTCAATTTATTGTTTAAAATTATGAAAATTTTGTCTACATTATTGACTGGTGACATCTCTTATAGATTAATGTAAGTTCTAACTTCCATCAATCTTAGAGGTTAAGTCATTTGAGATTAATAAGGGTTTGTTTTTTAGAATTTTATAAAAGCTCAAATTAATAAATATTACATTTTTTAGAATAATCGACAATAATCTTGTGTTATGTCCGCAAAAAAGCAATACTCCAAAAAAAATGAAAGAATAATACCCATACAAATTGAAGAGGATGAGCAGACAGAGTCGGGCGATGTTAATAAATTTACAAAAAACGATTCTAAGTGCACAACAACGTATGATAAAGAAGTAATAAATTCCAGTTTATCAAGTGACTTAAGTGGAGAAAATAATGTGTGCGACTCTATTGAAAAACTTGACATTTCTGAAAATGCAGAATCAACTGTGACGAAAGATCAAGAAGATGTAACTAGAATACCCGAACGTTTATTGCCACCTTATAATGTTCCAGAAAAAATAATTATAGTTCTCGATAGAGCAGAAGATGAAGTATCAAGTTTTTTTGAACTGGGTAATGGAAATTCACTTAAGCCATTGGAAATGCTAAAAGATTCTTTAAAATTCTTTTTGCACACTAAAAGTGCATTTGATAATAGACATCAATTTGCCTTGGTTACCTTAAATGAGAATAGTGCTAGTTGGGTACATGATTTCACTAATAACATTCAAAGTATTATTAAAGTTCTAAATGATATTGAGGAATGTGAAACTGAAGACATATTTGATATGGGTACAGTATTTGACTTAATAAATAAAAATGTTACAGTTCCATTACCTATCAGTGATTTAATAATTCCACCAGCATTCGTAATTCGGACAATATTTCTGTATAATAGATCGATAACAATGCCTCAAATTAAACTGAATGAAGAAATTGAGAATCTTTTAGAGTCTCCTTATTTTACATTTGATGTGGCAATGACACATGAAGTTCCTGATAGCAGTAATAAATGTAATTTAATCTTTGGAGAACTTCAGAAATTGGATACGAAAGGATTTGCATATTTTTTTCCTGTATCAAGAAATGCTTCATTGTTACGTGTAGCTATGGCCAAACTATTATCACATCCTCTTCAAAGGTGTGTTCAAAAAGACGCTAATTATAGTTTAAAAGTGTAATTTTAAAATGTAAATATACAAATATTACCATTTCACATTTTTATTTAGAGATATTTATTATATACGGACTGGAAGTCAGCATTTTGTTATGTATAATACTTACTCAAATTTGTTATATATATTGTATTAATCATGTCACCCTTGTATTTTTCCATGATTAAATATTTTCAATTTCCTTTATTATAGTGTTTCTTTAATTTTGAATCTTAATTTTAAATTCTTTCTCATTACAGTTAGTGTTGAAACACTGCAAAAACAAAGAAGTTCTTTTGTGATTTTAATAACTCAACTAATCCGCTATAACATAGGTCATAGACATTTTATTAATTTATTATTTATTAACTATGCGACTAAAATTATAACTTGAAAGTTACAAAAATAGAATTCCGACACATCTACAGTCGTGAGCAAAAAAAAACGGGACAGTGTTGTCAATTTCCTTTATTTTTTAGCGTTGTAATTTTGACGATATTTGATTAACTTTCAAAACTCTACTTCAAATTATATATCATAGTTGCTAATTCAAAATTGAAAATGCCGCATCTTTCGAAAGCTGATAAAGCCAGACTTGTTACTAGTTTGAAAAATGGGAAATCATTAAGAAGTGTATCGGTTCAATTTAATATTGGTAAAAGTTCACACGCAAGAATATATAAAAAAAATGGAGGGAAGAGGATAATTTAAATCGGAAAATAATTTCCGGGCGTAACAAAATTTCGAATACGCAGGAAGACGAAACATTAGATACTGAGATTAAGCACAACCCTTTCAAAACATTAAAGGAAGTTATAAGAACAACACAATTTCCTATCTCAACTTGTAACACAATGGTTACAAGAGAATGATATTTACTTAAACTTGAGATTTCCAGCCCTACAGTCCTTATCTAAATCCCATTGAAAATGTATGGGGATTAATGAGATAGAGCTTCTTCCCAGGAAGAATTTTGGGAGATTGTTCAAAATGCTTCGCATCAAATTTGTATAAATGTTGTACAAAATATTGTCGCTTCAATGTCTACAAGATTAGATGAAGTTATATATAATAACGGTGGAATGACGATATGCTAATTATTTTAATTATATTGTTCTCGATCGTTTTTATGGTATATTCCGAAAAGAGAGAGACAAATTTCTGAACAGACCCCCAGCCCTAATTACAACCTATACATTAATTTTACGCGGTAAATTTAAATTTGAAAATCTGTCTGAAATATGAAATCTGTAGCAAATTAAATTGTATATGGATTGTTCAGGGATAAATCCACTGTTATGACAGCAGAATGGTAAATGTAGTAATTATAGCACATGAAAATAAGTAAATTTGTCTAAAAAACACATGTTATTTCATTTATTTGTTGAAAAAAAAGGTCAAATAGTACATGTCTTTACTGATAAATAGAGTGGACCAATCCGGAGCGATATTGGTAAATATTTCATATAAAAGCCGAAAAACTACAATAATTTATCAATTAATATATAGATATATATATATATATATATATATAATATTTTCGTGACCTTGGTATGATAAGGTAAACTTAATAAGTCGGCGATTAAAGGTTTGGTTTACTTCAAAGTATATATATTTAAGACAACCCTACAGGTTTCGGCAATACGCCTTTGTTAAGGGAATACAAAATATAAAATTTATATTTTGTATTCCCTTGACAAAGGGAATACAAAATATAAAATTTTAAATAATTTTTGATATAATTCCAATATTGACTATTCAACCTTTATCATCATACTTGAATTTATCAATATGCAACATATAAGAAAAGAAACTTGTTTGTAAAACATCTTACTAAAATTTAAATATCATTGTTTTTATAAGTATATCATAATATGGCCATTGGCTGGTGTATGAAGGAGCTATAAAAAGGCTTTTGCACAACGTTGTTTAAAATTATGTTTCTTTCTAGGATATTCATTGAATGAACTGGTGGTCTGAAAATAACAGCCAGGGAAAAGATACTCTTTAATATTATAAAGAAAAAAGAAGCTCACCTAAGAAAATTGAAGAAGGAGAGTAGACGGCGTGCGAGAAATGTCAAGGATTTATGCAATATTGATAATTCTAATGTAATAAAAAAAAAACTGTTTAGAGGCATGCCATTGTCCACGGTGAACTTTTTGATTGCTCAAGTTCATTGTGCAAAGCATAATCCTAAAGGCAGAAGGTGAACACTTCATGATAAAGTTAGCATTACACAAGCGAAGTCCAAAGTGTTATAGTCTGCTCCAGAAATTTGGAGCTCTACCCTCGAGAAGAACACTTACAAGTTAACTGAAAAAAATTCAATTTGAAGCCGGAATCAATCCTCATTTATTTAGGCCTATCGATCATTGCTTGAAATCTGCAAAGGAGGAGGACAGAATTTGTATATCCTTTGATGAAATAGACATAAAACCACACATCCAATATGATGATGCTGTTGACCGTATAAGAGGGTTTGAAGACTTTGGACATGAAAAATCCGAGAAGTTTGCAACCAAAGCCTTGACTTTTATGGCACAAGGTCTTCGTCTAATTGATAATTATAAATTTTGTCCATGATTTGCAAATTTATATTTAGTTATTACTCATTGCACCCTATTTAGAAAGCACAACAGTTGTTATTAGTATTAGTTATAAGAATATTCCTATGCATACAAGCTTTAAAGTAAGAAGCACATTGTTTAAAATTATTCTTGTAATATTTTTACTTATTACGTTATTCCGGGATTCTAATTAAGTATATAAAATAATGAGTATTAAAGTTATTTAATTTCCAATTTTACATATTCCGAAAAACGTTTTGTTGAAGAAGAAATCGGTCAACAAGTAAACAACGATTCTATTTGTCCACAGCAATTGACTAGTCTTTTTATCGATACCATCATACCAATTAACTGCCAATGTTGTATTTTGGTTAAAAGTAATGGTGACCAAAGCACCCGTTCTCTCCACTCTCATTAGTGGTTTCAGTGTTACTCTTTGGCGTTACAGTATGCAAGACATATTTTTGACAAGTAATGAAGTAATGTTATCTAAAGTTATGAATATATAATTCGCCTATTGTAAATAAATTAGCTTGCATAAGTACATTATTCATAGGAATATTAATTTAAACAGAAGGTAGTATGTTTTGGATATTTGTTTTGTACTTATAGTATTGCCAAAACAAATTGATGTATAAAATAAAAATATTTTGAAAAAATGTTTCTGTACTTTATGTGTAAATGTTATATAGGTACTACTTTATTGCATTATGTATTGCAACTTTTAACAAAGTACATAACTTAATATTATGTTATCTAAACATATGGACAATATTATTTTTAATTAAAATACTCAAATTACAATTAACTAGTTTAATTGTAAATAACTAGCTTTACCCTATATAAAAAATATGTATAACACTGTAATTAATTTAGTGTGAAATTCATACAAACTGGTTACAATGATAGTAATTCTTCTTATCATTTTTCCAGTTTGTATTAAATTTTCTGCTAAATTACTTACGTGTTATACGAATTTAATATTTTAATTTACATAGTATTTATTTAAATTTAGCGCCTAAATGTCGCTAGTGCTGCCTCTTACTGACGCCTCATCACAATGTGACAAGGATATAACTATCTCTGTCTATAGTTTCGGATCCTTTTTTCCATGTAGTTGCCGGTCTTTTCTAGTCTGTTACCCAGCCGAACTCACTTCTGGAACATTTCAAGCAGACCGAAATATCGCACATTAGTATAGCTGCCAGTGTTTTTCCGTCTACCTATTTTTCGGTAGATCTACCGATTTTTCTACACTTCAACCGATCTACCGATGAAGCCATCATATCTACCGATTTTTAAACGAATGAGAAAAAATAAATAAAATTGTGCTAAAACTGTTTATATTCATGTAAATAATACGTGTTAATGTAAATATTTATAGGGGTATTTTTTTAATGTATAATAAAGAATAAAAATACAATATAATAAATTACTAGGTACTATAATGGCATTCATCTTTAATCTATGACTATAATAAATAGAAAATTAAAACAGGCAAGCAATTTTATGAGTAGGGACAGTAATAAAAGCTACTATGGATTGTAGTCGATATAATGCTTGAATTCAAAGGCAACAATTATGTATGTCGGTAGGTATTTATTTGCACGCTTCTCAAGCGCTCTTTATTCTAAATAAAGGGACTATTCTGGTTAAAAATTATCTTAAAGGAACATTGTTTTTCAAAGAAAAATACTTATTCCCCCGAAAATAATTATTTCAAAATACTACAACAATGAAATAATCCTTTTCATTCGAACAAATGAATGAATGAAATAAATACAACATATCATTCAATAATGAATAAAAGCGATATCTATTTGGTTATTTGCTTATTTCTATGAGTTTAAAACAGTGGGGCATCTTGAGTGAAGGGTTTGTTTCTGTTTTTGCATTTAAAATTTGAAATCCTATATCGGTTCTAGAAGAACACATACATAGGTGTCACTTGATTTTTTTTAAATTAATATACCTAGTGTTAAAATATGGGTAGTGACAGTGACTGTGAACAAGCTGGCCCAAGTAATATAGCAAAAAATAAATAAAATATTCCAAAAATTATAAGGAAGATTGGGAAAAGCTGGAAGACTTTGAGAGATGGCTTTCTAGAGGTAAAAAGGGAAAAAATTTTGTAAGATGTAAGATCTGCAGTAAAGACATTAATATTTCTAGCGGAAAAGATTCTCTAATGAAACACAGTCTTTCGATAATTCATAAACATACAGCAAGGATGATACGCAAACAGCCGCGTTTAACCGAATTTTCAGCAGGTATGGCAGAATCGGCGCAAATAATATTGCCGAAGGTATAATTATCTAAATTATTTCATGTTTACAATAATTTTAATTATCTTTGTTTTAGCCGAGATCCGCTTGTCTGCATTTATTGCAGAACATAATTTGCCATTTTTGGTAATGGATCATTTGCCAAAATTAATAGCTAACATTTGTCCCGATTCAAAGATTGCTCAAGACATATCGTGCGCCAGAAAGAAAACCACAGCTATTGTTCGAAATGTCATAGGTGTTGAATGTTTCGAAAATATCTGTGAGGATATTAAATATAATAAATTTTCCCTTATTATAGACGAGTCTACAGATCGCTCAACGATCAAACATCTTCGTCTCGTCGTCAGGTATGCAAAAGACAATTTAATCAGAGACTGTTTTTTTGCTCTTATTAAATTAGATAGTGCGAATGCGGAAACTTTATATAATCATGTTATAAATACATTTGTCTCAAATTCTGTTCCTTATAAAGATAATATGATTGGCTTCGCTTCTGATGGAGCAAATGTAATGATGGGAAGACATCATTCCGTTACAACATTACTAAAAAAAGATATACTGAATTTATTTGTCATGAAGTGCATCTGCCACTCATTTCACTTAGTTGCTTCATACGCATGCGAAAAATTGCCAAATTTCTTTGAAAACTTAACAAGAAATATTTTTAATTACTTCAACTCTAGTCCAAAAAGAATCAGCGAATTCCAAGAGTATCAATTATTTTGCAATGTTAAAATCCACAAAATTTTACATCCGTCCCAAACCAGATGGTTATCGGTTGATTCAGCTATTAATCGAATTCTAGAACAATACAATCCGCTCAGATTATATTTTACAACTGCTGTTGCAGATGGCGATGTCTCAACAGCTGAAAACATACTCGATCATTTAAATAATCCGCTAACCAAAGTCTTTCTATTATTTCTAGATTATGTTTTGCCACTCTTTAATAGTCTAAATCGTGAAATGCAATCAGAATCGCCAAAACTTTACACTTTATATAATAGTGTATCCAATATTTTTCGAACCATTTGTGACTGTTTCCTAAAACGTAACTATTTATTATCTACAGCATTAGAAAACATTTAATTTAAAAATCCACATAATGATCAAGCATTAGAAGATTTGTATTTAGGAGCAAATGTTAGAATTTATCTAGAAGAAGGTAAATTGAGTTCAGAACAAATAAAATATTTGCGACTACGTTGTTTGGGATTTTTACGTTGAAAGTTGTTCACAAATCACGACTAGATTTCCACTAAAAAACAACCCACTTAAAAAATTTAATTTCATTGACCCCGAGATAGTAAAAAGCGGAACTATAAGTTCAATAGCAGATATAGCTTTACTTTAGCGAATGGAGGCAATCACAAAATTACACAGAATGCCAAAATTTAAGCACAGATGTTGGAATTCTGGGCTAGTGTCAGGGCAATAAAACGTGGTGATTAATGTCTTTCCATTATTATCTAATTTTATTCAAAATTTGTTGTGTTTACCACATTCTTCCGCAAATGTGGAACGAATTTTTTCCTCCATCAATATAATGAAAACTAAACAACGTACTAAATTAAGCACGGAAACAGTCACAGGACTTCTTCATAGTAAGACATATATAAATAAAAATAGCTGTTTCGATTTTAAAATAGACAAAAAATTTATATTGAAAATTAATGAAGAAAATGAAGTCAGGAATTGTCAAAAATGTGTGTCTTAATGACATTTATTAAACATTTTTAAAATAAATGTAAATAAAAATTACTAAAAACGATAGAGAAATATTATTTATTAAATTAAAATAATTATTACATTAAAATAATTAGTATTTCGTCATTCCACCGTTATTATTAACTGCATCTAATCTTGTAGACATTGAAGTGACAATATTTTGTACATTTATATAATAAATTTGATGCCAAGCATTTTGAACAAGCTTCCAAAATTCTTCCTGGGTAGAAGCTCTATCTCATTAATCCCCATACATTTTCAATGGGATTCAGATAAGGACTGTAGGGCTGGATATCTCAAGTTTAAATTTCATTCTCTTGTAACCATTGTGTTACAAGATGAGACAGGAAATTGTGTTGTTCTTATAGCTTCCTTTAATGTTTTGAAAGGGTTGTGGCTAATCTCAGTAACTAATGTTTCGTCTTCTTGCGTATTCGAAATTTTGTTACGTCCGGAAATTATTTTCAAATTTAAATTATCCTCTTTCCTCCATTTTTTTATATATTCTTGGGGCTTAACTTTTACCAATATTAAATTGAACCGATACACTTCTTAATAGTTCTTAATGATTTCCCATTTTTCCAACTAGTAACAAATCTGGCTTATCAGTTTTCGAAAGATGCGGCATTTTCAATTTTGAATTAGCAACTATGATACATAATTTGACGTAGAGTTTGAAAGTTAATCATATGTCAAAATTAAATGCTAAATGCTAAAAAATAAAGGAAATTGAGATAACGATTTTGACACTGTCCCGATTTTTTTGCTCACTACAGTATGTATTTTAGAAATTAAAATTGTTTTCATATAATTGTTTGATTTTAAACTAAGGATAAAAAAATCTACCGAATTTTCACGAACTATTCTACCGATTATCTCAACAGGTCACGGAACAACACTGCCCGTTCATAAGAATATGTTCTTGTTGGTAGACACGCGTGGTCATCATTTTGTCGTTTTTATGAAGAAACTAATATATTAACCACTCCTAAACGCTAAAATAATCAATAACAGAAACAGTTAAACAATGCCGGACTAGGCGCAATCAACTCATAAAATGCACAAATTATAAGATTACAGTTTGCTGTAATTTTTAAAATTAACACCAGAAAACGTTTAATAAATATATACTTTAATTATAAAAATTAATTGAATTAAAAAATAAACACTAATCTATTCTGTACATTTTATTTTTAATTTTTTAAATTACAAATTGAAAATGTATTTAGTGACGTCAAATATGATTGTCAAAGAATTGTAATTTATCTCTGGTAATCTTTAATCTATGCTGGTAATGTCAAAAGTATAAAAGAAAATTAAATGGTTGCAAATGTAAATATCAAATAAATATGGATTTGACTTTACTAATCGCTCTCGCATCTGTATCACTTCTTCTATTATTAAGCATAGGATTATTCTTTAGAAAAACTGTAGAGCCTAAAGGTAATATCTCCATGGTTTTAACATGTTTAATATGAACAGCTTAATTTTGATTTCATTATATGAATAAATATTATTATTGCAGAAAATAGACCTAGAGGTGTCCCAAATAGACTCCGGGATGGCGCACCTCGTAGGGCTCAAATGGTTAGGAATAGAGGAGCTAGATTAAGAGCCCATGGTAATCATTATTCAGTAATAAAAATTATAATTTCAATTTTAAATCTTTATATATTCTAGCTGCTCATCAACAAGAACAATTAACAGACGACGAAAATGAACCACAAGAAGATGAAGAGCGAAATGTTGAATTTCCAGATAATAAAATAGGAGCAAAGAAAAGGGCAAAATTAGAAGCGAAAGCAGAGAAAAAGGCTCAAAGAGAAGCTGAAGAACAGTTAAGGGTAGAAAAGAAGAAGAAAGAGCAACAGTTAGTTGAAGAAAGAAAAAAAGAGGAAGAAAATGAAAAAGCAGAAGAACGGCAACGAGAAGAAGAAGAACGGAAATATAGAGAAGAAAAAGAAAGAAAAGAGCATGAAGAGTATTTGAAAATGAAGGAAATGTTTAGTGTTGAACATGAAGGATTTGAGGAAGGAGATCTTCCTGATGAAGAAAATTTGTTGCAGGAATTTGTCAATTACATAAAATCTCAAAAAGTTGTAGTTATTGAAGATTTGGCAGCAAGATTCAAATTGAAAACTCAATCAGCAATAGATCGCATAAAAGATTTACAAGCTGATGATATTTTGACAGGTGTTATAGATGATCGTGGGAAATTTATTTACGTTTCACAAGAAGAAATGAATGCTGTTGCTAAATTTATCAAACAAAGGGGACGACTATCAATTTCAGAATTAGCAGAAAATAGCAATCAACTTATTAATTTAACACCTACTATTGTAAACTAATCTATAATAAATGACATACATGAAATATTTTTTATTTTAAATTATTGAATAAAACCTAACCAAAAAACATTGAATTGCATTGGCTCAGTGGCTTATTACTTTAATGTCCAGGATGAGCATTTCTGATGATATTTACAAGTTGTGTCGTCTTTGTCAATCAAAACTAGGCATGAATAGCATCTTGCAAGATAATTTAATAGAAAAAATTCTTGAATGTACAAAAATACATGTAAGACATTTATTTATGGTTAAGTATAATTTACGTTATTATTTGTTTTCTAGTTGAAAGAAGAATTGAATTCCAAATTTCAGAAAATATGTAATGAATGTAAGGAAATGATTAATAGCTTTTATACATTCCTACAAAATGTGTATAAAGTTGACAGTGATTTAAAACGAAAAGCAGAAAAATACGAAGAAGAACATGATAAAAATTATGAAAGAAAAAAGACTGATGAGAATATACATAATTTTACCAATTATTCTGAAACATATACTGAACATAAAGTTATAAATCAAAACGAAAATGGTGAAAATTTTAAAAATAAAAATTCTTTAAATAGCAGAAAGAGTAAAATATCTTCACAAACAAAATAGTATTATTTAATATAATCTACGAATTTTAGAAAATTGTAACTGCATCAAGAATTGTTCCTGCCAATCATCAAAAATATATTACATATGTAAATGGGCAAATTGCAATAAGATATGTTCTTCAGCCTATACGTTCAAAACCCATCAAATGAAACATGAAAATAGAAGACCCTTTTTATGTGTTACTTGTGGTACTTAATTATTTCTCTAGATTGTTTCTCATATATAAGAATAGTATAATTATATTTATAGGAAAAGGATTTATCACAAAAAACTCTTTAAATTGTCATGAAAAAATACATTTGGATGTGAAAGCATATAATTGTGAATTGTGTAATATTACTTTTTCTGTCAAGAGTAATTTACGGGCTCATGAAAAAAAGTACCATGAAGGCATTAAATTTTATTGTACTCAGTGTACAAAGGCATATGTTTCAAAAGCAAGTTTAGAGCGTCATGAGCGTTTGCATACTGGCATTAAAGAATATCATTGCAAAACATGTTCATCTGCTTTTTATACAAAAAAAGAACTGCTTAAGCATCAAATATATCATAAGGTATCTATTATATTATGGTATAAATATTCGTTTTCAATGTTTATATCCCAAAAATGTATTTGGATTCAATTTACTTAGTGCTTAAATATTATTTTGATAATTTTTTTTACACTGCTGACAGTTCTATGAATATATTTCCTAAACCTGGCAAATTTCAACAACTTGTCATTCATAAATCATTTGCATTAAAATTATAATTTTTAAATATATTGTTTAATCTCACTTTAACACATTTCTATAATGTTTCAGGGCATTCGACGACATAAGTGTAACCAGTGTTTCAAAACTTTCTTTGAAAAACATCATTTAACAATACACTTGCGAGGTCATACAGGAGAGAGACCATATAGTTGTGCAGTAGCAGGTTGTGGAAAATCATTTACTGAAAGTCAAAAATTGACAAGACATTTGAAATCGAAACATACTCATTAATAAGTATTACAAAATTTAGGCAAATATTAGTTTAATACAAAAAGTACTTACCTTTTACTTTTGTTCAAAATTTGTATCAGCTTTATAATAAATATTTGCATAAATATTTTTTCTGGTTTCATTTAACAGTAGTATTTTATAAATATGTACTACAATTTGGATGTTTCAAAACAATAATATACAAATACTAAAAAATTAGGTAAAATCATAAATAAATTATATGTATGTTCCATGAATTAGCGTTTTTCACTTCTAAATAACATATATTAACCATTAAATATAGAATTTAGATATAATTATGTCTTTACAAAGATTGTAGGTAGAGGAAACTTAAGATAAGAAATAAATTCTAAAAGAGAAAATATATTTCCTACTTTGAGTATTTACACCAATTTAAAAAAAACGGGACAGTGTCAAAATCGTTATGTCAATTTCCTTTATTTTTAGCGCTATAATTTTAACATTTGATTAACTTTCAAACTCTATGTAAAATTATATATCATAGTTGATAATTCAAAATTGAAAATGCCGCATCTTTCGAAAACTGATAAAGCTAGACTTGTTACTAGTTTGAAAAATGGGAAATCATTAAGAAGTATATCGGTTCAATTTAATATTGGTAAAAGTTCAGCCGCAAGAATATATAAAAAAAATGGAGGGAAGAGGATAATTTAAATCGGAAAATAATTTCCGCACGTAACAAAATTTCGAATACGCAGGAAGACGAAACACTAGTTACTGAGATTAGGCACAACCCTTTCAAAACATTAAAGGAAGCTATAAGAACAACACAATTTCCTGTCTCATCTTGTAACACAATGGTTACAAGAGAATGAAATTTAACTTGAGATATCCAGCCCTACAGTCCTTATCTAAATCCCATTGAAAATGTATGGGTATTTATGAGATAGAGCTGCTACCCAGGAAGAATTTTAGGATATTGTTCATAATGCTTGGCATCAAATTTCTACAAATTTTGTACAAAATATTGTCGCTTCAATGTCTACAAGATTAGATGCAGTTAATTATAACGGTGGAATGACGAAATACTAATTATTTTAATGTAATAATTATTTTAATTTAATAAATAATCTTTCTCTATTGTTTTGAGTAATTTTTATTTACATTTATTTTAAAAATGTTTAATAAATGTCAATGAGACACACATTTTTGACAATTCCTGACTTACTATTATGAGTAAAGATAGCCACACTTAAGTAGTCACAATTTAAACCCACGCAGAAACAGTGTCCCGTTTTTTTTGCTCACGACAGTATATTCAGAGAATACCTTCAAAGCAAAGATGCGATATTTTTTCATTTTAAATTTAATAGTTACTTTAAAAAAGTAAAAATTGTTAAAATAAATGCTCGGAAAAAGAAGACACTTTATCTGCTGCAAGAGCAAATTGCTTGTTTTATTTTAAATTTGTCTAGATTATTTCAGAAAATCAAATATCCCCTAGCTTTGTCCTAAAATTTGTTTGTGCCCTACAAACTCAGACAGTTTGAGAAATAATAAGAAAATGCTGGCTTTGTAACATGGTCTTAATATTGAAGTTTATAAAATGTCACCTAACTGAAAGAAAGTCAGTGGCGTATAAAATAAAAAATTTGAAAAATGGAAAAATTCAAATACAAATAACGTTTTTGCAACAATATATGCGTTTTTAAAATGAAAATGCTTTCTAGTTTGTCTTTCTTGATGAAATCTGGATTTTCCAAGACGGAAACTCTCAAAAACCACGGCAAAATATATTAAATCTGATTATTTAACAAGTATTGGCATGGGTAATATATAATTGACTTTTATCGTGTTTTTATCAACATTTATTTCATTTGCGATGTGCCTAATGTTCATGCCGTCCTCTAGCCTATTTCTAATTATCGACTTTTGCAGTTCGTTTAATTGAGGTATTTTAAAAATTGTGTACGCTTCTGACACTAACATAACCATACCGGATAAAAGTCAAATTTACAAATCACAAATTTTTTTAATTTGACAAAATGTGTTAAAAGTCGGTATTTGAGTTTGTAGCGGCCGTAACTGAACATCTTTATATAGATTTTAAAATATGTGACGTCTTGCGTAAATCAATATAGGCAACCTAATATACAAAATTATCCCTGTTTTCCTTTAATATTTGTGTAGAAGCAGGTCCTACCTATTGATAAATATTTAATTAAATAAATATTAAATTGTTTTGCAACATGTATCAGAAAACAATATTTTGATATTTTTTAAATATAATTTACTGAAATTACCAAAAAATATAGAAATTATTTTAATATTTATTGGTAGACACCGGAAAATAAATCCAAGTATGTTGTGTCCGTTATTACTTGAATCTGGCAGTATTTGTCAGATTTTGGTTAAGTTTGCACTTGGTTTGCACCTCTACACTTGATTTCGACTGCAACAATTGTGGTAATCAATTTTGACGTAACTATGATAAAATCAAATACAATACCCATACTTTTCGAAATGTTTATTAGCAATATTTGCTAAATAGAATTATTTAAGAAAATGGGATTGGTTGTCCCGCGTTCCGAACAAAAAATTGCATTGTATTGTTTAACGTGCAGCCAAATTTTAAAATGTTTTATACCTTAAATAATACCGTAATTATTTATGTTTGAATGCAGGTGTGAATAACTTGTGTCTAAAACAATTTTTATATGCGGAAAGAGTTTTGTGATAAAAGCTAAACCAAAATATAATGAGGTTATGTATACTTTTCCATTTTGTTTGTAATGGTTTCATATTAATCATCATTTAAGAACTAACAAAATATCTGTCGCATTTTATTCACCACTGTTTTGCCGATAATATTGCTTGAGTATTAACATGTTTCTACTAATTTCAACAAGTCGATGATGGCTGTTACAGTGGCGGCTCTTGATGACGTACGATGTGCGCTACTGCACGGATGAGACTGCTTCGTTTAAGCTTTCATATATACAGAGAAGCAAGTAACCGTACCGAAATCTTCCGAAATAGTTCGAAGTAGTCTCATCCGTGCAGCAGCGCACATCGTACGTCATCAAGAGCCGCCACTGGGCTGTTACGAAGCATTTGCTAAAGTTTAGCTCAATTGTTAAGTTTTTTTCTGATGCTGACGAAAGAAAATTAATAGGAGCATGGTATTTTTAAACATAACTTAGAATTTAATATCCAATGTTACTTACGCAAATTTGAAAAACATTATTTTGAATATAATGACAAGTTTGTTCCAACTACGGTTTGCGTATTGTTGGTGATCGTTTTGTGTGCAAGCAGTGCAAAACTAATTTGCACTGCTTTTGGACTAGTGATAATTATAAAGAAGTTGGAACGTATTTCTGATCGTTTGGTACAGTAGTCATCAAATTTGCATTTTTTAACTTTTTCTATAGAAACTATGTACAATTTTCGTTTCTTTTATAGTTCTAACAATAGTAATAACAGCTTCTGACGCGTCAGGTTTTCGAAAAAAAATATTGAAAAGCAAATGGCATAGCGCTTTTCTTACCGATTGACCAGCTCCTCAGAGTAATAGCACATTAAATCGATCGAGCCGTGTGTAGCTCTTTATACAGGCTTAGTTAAAAGTATGGAGACGGCGATTTATTGTCGTTAATATTCATTTTAGGGATTTATGTTCAATATAAAAGTTTGTTAGGATATTTTGATCTACATTTGAGAATATTTGAATTTTTTTTTTCTTCAATTGTTTTTTAGTTACGCTTGTCCGCGCATTTTTTTAAATTGGGAACTAGTAAATTTTACTCTACCATTCTCTAGAGATTTTTTTTCTCTTTACAATAATATTTTTGTTTTTTAAATTCATTTTAATAACTTTTTTACAAGAAAAATTATACAAATTAATAACAAAGTAAATTAAAGTAAGTGTTCAAATTGTCGTCCATTAGTAATTTGACAATGACCCAATCGATTTACAAAACCCAGAACAGAGTTCTGTAAAAAATCTCGGGGAATTTTTTGTATCGTTCTGGTAATTCGGATTTGTAAATCTTCGACGTTATCGGGATTTTCTTTGTAAACTTTGTTTTTTACGTATCCCCAAAGAAAAAAATCTAAAGGACTGAAATCTGGCGAACGGGCTGGCCATTCAATGGTTCCTCGTCTTCCAATCCATCTGTGGGGAAAAACGTTGTCCAGATATTGACGAACATTTACACCATAATGTGGTGGGGCGCCATCTTGCTGGAACCAGATACTGTCATTGGGCAGGTGTTCATTGTTTTCATGAGGATAGAGCGTAGCACTAGCAGGTATTATTTCATTTTGCAATAACTGCAAATACAGAGCCGAAGTTAAATTGCCATTGATGAAAAAGGGACCGATAATATGACCGCCTAGAGTGCCAACCCAAACATTAATCTTCTGGGGGTACTGCGTATGGTGCTCCAAAAACCAAGAGGGATTTTCCGATGACTAGTATCTGCAGTTATGTCTGTTTACTTCACCGGTAAGGCAAAAAGTAGCTTCGTCTGAGAAAATAATATTGTTGACAAAATTTTCATTATTATTGCAAATATTTAACATTTCTTCAGAAAAATGTAATCTCCTATCAAAATCGTCTTGCGTTAACTCGTGTACAAGGTGTACCTTATAAGGTTTATACTTTTCACTTTTTAAAAACGACACGATCGATGACTGTGAAATATTGAAATTGGCCGCTAATTGATTGGTTTATAAATGGGGATATTCAGATACAGCCAATAGGTTCTAGGTCTACCACTCCTTGGCAAATCTTTAACGCTACCCGTTTGTTCAAAGCGTCTTAAAGTTTTACCAACAACGGATTTAGAAATTGGATTTCTATTTGGATGCGCATCATCAGATAAATTACAAACGTCTTGTCTGCGTTTATCTCCATAACCCAACATCATAAGTATTTCAATTCGTTCATGTTCACTTAAACTCGCCATTGTTAATATTAACAGCAACAAATTGCACAAATGAATTATTTCTGTCAAAGATTTGACGTACACAATAACCACTGATAAAATTATGTCGCTCAAGTTTGTTTATCGCTACGCTTCTGTCTATCTGCGATGTACCGAACATCTGTTAAACACATGAACCGGCTTTTTCTTATAAAAAAGTTATTAAAATGAATTTTAAAAAAACAAAAAAAATGTTATAAAGAGAAAAAAAATCTCTATCGAATGGTAGAGTAAAATTTACTAGTTCCAATTTAAAAAAAATGCGCGGACAGGCGTAACTAAAAAACAATTGAAGAAAAAAAAATTCAAATATTCTCAAATGTAGATCAAAATATCCTAACAAACTTTTATATTGAACATAAATCCCTAAAATGAATATTAACGACAATAAATCGCCGTCTCCATACTTTTAACTAATCCTGTATACTCACTTAGCCAGATATCTACTAATTCTTAACTTGATTGGTTCCAGAGCAAAAATGGGCGTGGTTTAAGTGCTCTGACGTAGGGAACATGCAAGGACATGTTTAGACAAGTCCGTTCAATGTTCGAGAACAATATCTTTAGTAGTATCTTTCTTATATAACGTGTGTATAAATTGTCGCAAAAGCTACACGCAGCGACATTCTTCGTTGGGTTCTGAATAAAAAATCTTAATGTTAAAATGTCGTATCATACTTTGTTTGTTTTCACGGGGTTCTTGAAGTTCAGACTTTTAGTGCGTAACTAACCTTTACTCTTCGATATCTGTTAATAGAGATAGATGCAATTTAGTTTAAAGAAAAAATTTTTACTAGTATTATTTCGTAAACGTTTTCTTTTTGATTTAAAAGCTTGTTTTAAACATTTATTCATTAACGTATAGCAAACGCCAATTAAGTTGGCGCGAGGAGGGGTAAGTTCGCGCAGGATTAGAAGTAGTGGGGAGATTTGTATCTGGTTTTACATCAAATGTCAGATAATTCTAACCTCTGAGCGCGTATCACTTTATGATCCCCTAGCAAAGACATTATGTTCCGTCAAACGTCAATAACAAATGTATTCTGACAATTACTTGAGTAGTGGGGGGTGGACGTTTTTAAAAACGGCTTCTGCGCACCCCCTCCTCGCGCCAACTTAATTGGCACTTGCTATACTTCCACGAAAAACACATTTGGCAACGTTGTAGAACAATAAGTTTGTATTTCAAAGTGAGTTCAATCAAAATCATTACTGTCAAATTTTGACATTTACGAATTTACGAAGCATGATACGACATTTTAACATTAAGATTTTTTATTCAGAATCGAACGAAGAATGTCGCTACGTGTAGCTTTTGCGACAATTTATACACACCTTGTATAAAAGAAATTTTGTAAAATTTAATGTGTTTTTTGAAAAAAAAACTATTTAAGAAAATATCTCCAAATCCTGACGTGATGGAATCAATTTTAAGTCAAATTCTGTCAGATCAGCATGTCAAAAGACATGAACTGTACGTATTGGTGTATAAGAAAACCAAACTGTTTTGGTCAGTGTTATCAATCTATTTTGTAGTCTTACCAACAATGATGATGGTGATAATCAAAAGCCACCGACCTTTGAAAGATAGATGTCGACACTGGTAAGTTAGATTAATTTTCGGTTTTGTGATATTGTTATTGACAATTGTATTCTTGCAGGATGAAATATGCAATGAACAAACGATATCCGCTTCAATTTGTGAACTATTTTGATCGTCCAGTGACTAATTTGTGTACTATCAAAATTAAGTTGGAACATTTTTGGTATAGTTCTACGTATGTACGATCCAAAATGAAGTTGGAACGTATTTTTTGCAGCGAGTAGAAAGTTTTGTAGTGACTTGGAGCAAACCTAGTACAGAGAGCAAACCTAGTAAGAATTAAAAACATCGAATCGACGAGACGAGTTTACAATATACGCTGAACAATCAAACTTAGGCACGGATAAGTTATAACTAGAGACCGGACACATCGGGCTGACATGACGTCATTACAACGGACGATATAAATAGTCTACAACATCTGTAAGTACATCACGCAGTTATTGAATAGCACTATTCATTCGGTTAACCGCACACAAAAAATAGTTGTACAGTTAACCGAATGAATCAACTGCTTGATGTACTTACAGATGTTGTAGACTATTTATATCGTCCGTCGTAATGACGTCCATTTCAGCCCGATGTGTCCTGTCTCTAGTTATAACAGATAGCTGAAGAGAATACGAAACTTGGGACGGCATTTTAGTCGAAATGGGATACTACGACGCGCACAGAGTGTGCTCGCCAATCATGTGGCATAACGATGTGTTCCCTTTCTCCACTTGTTCCCGCAGAGCTCTATATATCTCAAAATTTGTAATAAAAAACCTAACTTGCATGAACCTGCGTGATTTTACGTTTTTGTATGGCATCGGCTATCTGTAAGGAACTTAACTGTGCTATATAATTGATATTCACGTTTACACATTCAATTTTGTAGGTGAATCTCAAGCACTTATTTGAATCACTGATACTATCAAAATATCGTATCCTAGAACACGTTAGTGACATTTACAAAGAGTATTTTAGGAATTGATCTAACAACTAAATGAAATATGCTACAAGTATCGTACAAAATAGAGTAATGTTTATCACATTTCCCACATCCGCTCTGTATTTTAACGGATAAATTTTAAAAAAAATTGGAATTTTCCCAGAAATGATTGCAATATTTAAACTATTCGTGGTACCTTGATATAACGGAAATGAAAGAAAACGTTATCTTTATAATAGAGATAAAGTAAATTCTTATGGGTGACCTTATCTGCATGTGCTGCATGTAGGTATGGACACTTACGCCTTTTTAAATGAATAAGAAAAATCAAGAAAAAGCTGTGTACCTAAACACAATTTTTTTCTTCCATATTTAAAGATGTTAGGTACATTTAAATTACGTTTAAATTAATGGAAATCCAAGAACATTTAGATATAAATAAATAAATGCAAGAGGAAATTAATTTATATTTGATGAATATTTTTTAAACTTTAAGTTTTGTTTTTTATTCCTATTATAAGTGTAAGTGGGTTCGAAGTTTAGTAATGTGATGGTCCGTAAAAATAAATATTACGTTTCTAACTTTATAAATTAAAATTAGAATTATATTAATTTTTCATGGACAAGGAAAAAATCAAATTAAGTGAAAAACTTTTATTTAATTTTCCACATGTTTCCTACCTTCTTTATACAATTTTTTTAAAGCTCGTAAAGATCCTGTAACACTTATGCGTTATCTTTATTCAACATGTTTCTTAAAATCCTTTCTATATTTCTTTATATGAATTCGGTCTCTTCAAAATACTTTCTTTTGAACGCGATTTTCAATTTTCGAAGCAAAAAAACTTTGGCTATCTTTTTCAGATACAACAGTAGGTAAAATGCATGTTATGCAAAAATATAAAATCATTCGATGACTAAGTAAAAATTCATTTGATTAGGTAAGAAAAAGTATTAGTAATATTTACTGTTTATGTACCTATTAGATAAAATCATTACAGAAAATTGGAAAACCACACTAGAAGAAAAATAAGTAGAATGCTTTTATGAAATAACTATATGAAAATCGTGAAAAACATTATATGTTTATACGATTCGAAGACATCATCAATGATGTCAAAATAATGTTGTGAATGGCGTATAGTTATGATGTAGGTACATTTAGAGATATTATTTTCACGTGTGGTTTATACAGGGTTAGGCAAATGTATGGATCCATTTGAATATCTTTGATATGACTACTTAGATTTTAATAAAACTTTCCATAATTAATTAAATGCAAATCGGGGATTCGATGAGTATATTTATGTCCGAATCAGACTCCAGCAAAACCGGAAACAATGTTAACTTTTTTATTTTAAATGAAACACCTCTACATTTTTACGAATTTCAATAGAGCTTTGCTCTTGGAGTTCAGCAAAAGGTTTGGCATTCTTTTGTTCAACAACGACAAAGATATTTAATTAAAACTGATATTTTAAAATCATGTTAACGTTTAGTAAGCCATGGAAATAAAATTCAGTATAGCAAGCTCCAAATAAGATGGCGAACGGAGGGGGTGCGCAGTGGTCGTTTTTAAAAACGTGTGCGCCCACTTAAGTAATTGTCAGAATATATTTGTCAGCGACGGAACATAATGTCTGTTTGCTAGAGGATCATAAAGTAATACACGCTCAAACGCGAGAAGTAGTTTTTAATGTTCACAATTATTTTTATAAACATAAAAATACATCATTGATATTAAGTGAAATAAATATTTAGAAACAGAAATATTAGTTGATGAAACGACAGAAAGTTTAATTATTAATGTACATATATGTATAATGAGAGTGGCAGTGATGACGACAACTTCAGTTCCGAAAATGAATTTGTTTAATCTATTGTACTGTTAGTAATAAAGAAATAAATCATTTATAAATTAAATATTCTTTATACGTATGCAAGCAAATGGATTTGTGTTTTGCGATATTCTTAACAATCTGTTTGTACATTTAAATCTCATTTCATATGTAAATTGTTTAATTAATTATAACATCAAATTGCTTCCTCTGTAAATTTATAATTAGAGTTTTAAAAATATTCTTAAAAACCTGTTTATACATTACAATCTCATTATTAATATCATTTCGTTTGGTAATGAACGTATATGCATATACGACAGGCGCGGCTCGTGATGACGTATTTGGGAATGCAAGTACAATGATGCGAGTGCTTCGTGTATTCTCGTGTACTAACTGTAACGTTTTCTTAGTAAACACCGAAAACACACGAGGCACTCGCATCATTGTACTTGCACTCCCAAATACGTCATCACGAGCCGCGCCTGATATACGAGTAGGTCATTATAACGTGTGTTCATTTGAAAAGTCAATCTAGGTTACTTTGAAATTTTGATAGAGTAAGACGCAAATATATTAGTATGTGTTTGTTGTTCCGTAAACGTAAATCCAAATGACATTTGATAATGTGAATCACAAATAACAGTTGCTTTGTTTTGATGACTAAATTCATTCAATAATTCAATAAAAATCCGTTATTTACATATTTGCTATAAAAACAAGCTATTACAAGTGTCCGACATGACATTTAAAGTTACAAAATTGTTGAAAATTTACTCATTTATTTATGCACACATGCGATTGTTTGTCTCACATATACCTTTCACTCAATTTTTTCTTACATATATATAACGTGTGTTCATTTGAAAAGTCAATCTAGGTTACTTTGAAATTTTGATAGAATAAGACGCAAATATATTAGTATGTGTTTGTTGTCCCGTAAACGTAAATCCAAATGACATTTGATAATATCAATCACAAATATCAGTTAGTGCATAAAATAATCGTGCGACGATTCTGGTTTAAATAAATTGCATCTCAGTTTTAAAATGGCTTTCACTTTAGAACATAAATTTTTTTTAGTCTAGGCTTATTTTCGACGTGGTAATAAAATTGATGGTTTATGGGTTTATTCAGTTCAAGATTGCATGGTAGAATTTCAAGTTGAGTTTCCACATTTTGTAATAGATTATATACAATTTAAGAATACTTTGGATAGAACTTTAAAACTTTTTTCTAAAACTGGTAGTCTCTTAAGAAAATCAGGCAGCGGAGCAGTTAAGAAACGTACACCTCAAGTTGTCAATCGTGTTGAAGAAATAATGGAAAATGAACAACAAACATCTGTTCGACATTTGAGTCAACTAATAAACCTTTTTGTTGGTACAACCTATATTGAATTTGAATGATATGCTACAGAGAATCGAACAGAAATGCATGGAAATTAATAACAATCCAGTAATGTTGCAGAATATCATCAGAAATTTTGAACGCAGGATTTTAAAGTGCATTGATCTTGAAGGACAACATTTTCAACATTTGTTATAGTTTTCAATAAATACCTATTATTTGTTATTTATTTGTATGTATGAAACTGTCAAAATATACGACTTCGTAGGTTAAGTAGTAAATTTTAATTTACGACATACATACTTCAAAATGTTCTCAGTAAATCACATGCTACTAGATTGACTTTTCAAATGAACACTTGTTATATATGTTTAAGTGTTTCTGTAACCTCTAATTGATTTCACAATAAATCTATACTGTTAAAAAAATAAGTTTGTGTATATTTTACTCTAATAAATTATTAATTTATTAAGATGGAGCACTCCCTCACCCCTCACTATATCCTTAATGTTAGAAGTTTCTTAAAAGAAACATTCTAAAATCGGTGGATTCTAAGTAGCCGTATCAAAGATATTCAAATTAATCCGTACATTTGCCTAACCCTGTACATATATGATTTGAAATACATTTATAAAATAATATAAATGCCTACATAATTTCACAAAATGTTTAAAAACTGTTAAATCTGTATGTGAAATATATACTTTCACAAATATATGCAGAGAATATTTAAAACATGACAATATTTGTATAAATTTGTTATTATCACGAAACCTGAAATTTTTATCCTTGTAGATAAAAAAAATTTGAATTTTTTTTGAACTGGGGAATCTGGATGTTTCCACATCATGGACTATTGGGGTGAACTGATAAACCCAGGTTTCATCTCCGGTAATGATGCTTTCAATGAAAGCTTCCGGTTGGTATCGGGTGAGATGTTGAAGTGACGCATTCGACTGGTTTTGTGGTTCTCGGAGAGCATTTTCGGCACCCAGCGAGACGAAACTTTGCGAAAGTTTAGATCGAATATGATTTCATGGACACAACTCTTAAGAATGCCAGTCAATTCCGCAATTTCACGAACTTTAATGCGACCATCTTCCCTAATCAAACCTTCAACAATTGAGCAGTTTTCATCCGTGTGTGAGGTCCTTGGTCTGCCTCTGTTCTTCTTCGGGTCATAAAACAAGTCCGTTCATCCATCTTTCAATTTTTTGCACCAAACGCTGACTTCTTTTCGGCTTAAGACCTTCGGACCATAAACGCCCTCTAATCTGCGATGAATTTCGCTCTGGTTAACCCCTTCGGCTTGCAAAAATCGGATAACCGCGCGCACATCACACTTGGAATACTCTGCTATTACGCACGCCATGTTTGCTTCCCGTACGCTACTGAATTGAGTCACACAGACAACAACGGTCCGGACTACTACCCCGTCTCAACCTGTCTAGACATGCATATGACGACAATATTTCGCTTGCGGTGTTTGTTTCACAGCCACCTGTGCCTTTAAAATCGGACATCCCTCGTATAACAGAAAGAATAATCGTTATTGGAGTAGAGAAAATCCTCTATTAGTTCAACAGCGTAATCCACAGAGACGTTTTAGAATTAATGTTTGGTGTGGTTTGATTGGATCCACAATTGTAGGTCCATATTTTTACCACGCACCTTGACAGGAGAACGATACGTAGAAATTCTAAGACCGTTACTAGAAAAATTTCTAGACAATGTGGATTTAGTGACTCGGCCAAATGGTTGGGGCACCTACCCATAATTATCGAGCCGTTCCAACACTTTTGCAGACACTCTTTGGAGATAAGTGGATAGTCATACATGACCCAGTTCGTTTTCTCCCTCATTCGCCTGACATATAATACTTCTAGACTTTTATTTTTGAGGATATGTCAAAACGAGACATACAAAGCGAGATACAACACCGAAAATAAACTCCAAAGCGCCATCCGCAATGTTATTAATTCTATTGATGGGAGAGTTGTTTTTAATGCAACACGAATTGTTTTAAAAAGAGCATCAAAATGTGTCGAAGTAGTAGGCGATATTTTTGATAATTCTATCAGAGTTAAACTGTGACCTAAACAATTCTCTCCTTCACTTCACTCGTTCAAATGCTTACTTTTTTTTTGTTCTTTTTGAACATGGGAGTTGCGGATTTGGTAATTTGTGGGTGGATCGAATAAAACCAAAATTTTTGTTTTGTCGTATGTTTAATAAATAAAATAAATGCAAGCAAGTATTACAATCGTTTTTATTCCTTGATAAAATAGGTACTAGTTAGTGTGATGTAGAATTTATGGCAAGACTAGATACAATCTATTCACTAGGACAATATGTAAACTGTTTACTTATGACATACCGATAGGCCCAGCCCGCTACGGGCCATAGGCAACAATATACGTATGGAACGTAATGCGATGTGGCAACGTGTGTACGATGCCACTCTGCGTGCGCAACATAAGTCCGATGGTCGAGCGCAACAGATTGCCCGTCATTCGTATTTAGCTGTGCATACGTAAAGGTAGTTATCATGTCAGTGTATACAACCGCAGAGAAGGTACAAATAGTTTCGTGGTATCTTGCCGGCAATTCCTGTCGAACAACCGCTGATTTATTTGCTGTAGAGTACGTAAATCGGCCTATTCCTTCGCATTCGACGATTGAAAGGATCGTAAATGCTTTTAGGAAATATGGCTGTGTAGTCGGAAATTGCCGCAAATGCCAACAAATTGACGAACAGCCTCATATCCCTCTAATACCTGCCGATCGGGAGGAGAGAGACGTGAGGGTTTGTTCGTTAGTTGAAATGGGCGACCTTAAGTGTACACGGCAAATTGCAGACGAAATCGGTGTTAGTAGAAGTACAGTAAAGCGGATTCTAAAACGCAACAAATATAAAAGTTACAAAGTTCGAAAGTGCCAGGAGATTTTTCCCGAGGACAATTTTGCAAGAATGGAGTTTTGTGAGTCCGTGATGGAAAAGGCTAACAGGGACGAATATTTTATAAAAAATATTCTGTTTACCGACGAGTCTTCTTTTCCACGTCATGGCAGGCATAATCCCTCAGTCGTGCGATATTGGTCTCGAGAAAATAAACATCTAGCTCGTAATGTTAAAACTCAATACCCCGAAAAAACTTAACGTTTGGGCGGGTATCTTGGGTGATAACATTATAGGGCCATTTGTTATCGACGGCAATTTGAATGCAGTAAAATATTTAGATATGCTGCGAACACGAATTATTCCTGCTGTCCGTCAACTAAACGTCGATTTTGGTGCAATTTGGTTTATGCAAGACGGTTGTGCCGCGCATAACAGCAGATTAGTAAGAGGGTTTTTAGAAAACACTTTTCCTAATCGTGTTATTTCCGGGAGGGGTACGATAATATGCCCACCTCGATCACCCGACCTCAATCTCTGCGATTTTTTTCTGTGGGGTCATCTCAAAGAAAATCTTTACGGTCTTCTAACAATACCAAATTTGCAACAGTTGCAAGTTAAACTGTTTAGAATTTTCGAGACAATAACCCCTAGAAATCTCGAGGGAGTGAGGCGGGAGTTTTATAATAGGCTCGGCTATTGTTTGGGAAGAGAGGGCGGTATTTTCGAATCCTATATTGAGTGACTTTCTTAAAATTAAAATTTATTTTGCAGAATTATTGATTTTTTTACTTTTATCTTTTAGAAACCGCTATTGTTTTCTTATTACTTAAAATTACTTTTCCGTAGCAGCTAAGAATACAATAATAATAATAAATTGGACCTTATTATGTCTGAAACAAATGGGCAAATTACGTATACAGAACGAATATGCAAACGACTATATCCTTGCGCGGTCTTACTAAATTATTAACTGCAATGTGCTGCAATTGAATATGCTGCGCGTAGAGGGGATTCGCTGTTGCCACTCATTGCTGACTATGGCCCGTTCAGAGCTGGACCTATCGGTATACCATGTGTTCAATTGAAAAGTCATTTCTGTTTTTGTATTTTCATGTGTAAATAATAAATTATAATAGGTAAATTAAATTTATTTTTTACATTATCACAGCCATGTGTTAGTTGTCATGTCTGCGTTTTCAATATTTTTTTTTCCTAAATAACACGCACTTTTATTTCACTAAAACTAACGCAGTGACACCGCTGCTTGCGGTCTTTAATTATAAGTGAATAAAACAGTGACCCTAGAAATTTATATTTTTAAAATTATTTATTTGAGATCTTATTTGGTCTATCTCCTAAATATGAATAAATATTCAAAACATTTTCAAAAAATCTATATACATTTAAATAAAATATTACACTTTCGGCCGATATTATCAACTAAAATTAAAAGTAGTTTTAGTTAAAAGACATTTCAATTAAGTCTCCCTTAAATTAGGGGTTCTGTATTATGAAATGTATTTAAGCAACATTTAACTAAATGTGATATTTAGGAAGGTTGGTAATACTTCGCTTTGCTTTGTGATGCTTTTAATTAAAAATTAATAGCAAATCTTTACTATTGTTATATTTCCTTAGAATTAAGTTTTAGTTGTAAAATAGTTTTTAATTGAGGTACATAGTTTTGTACACTGTAATCAAAAAGTAAACAATATTTAACAGTTGCATTAATGTATTAGAAATATTTACAAGAAGTAAAAAATTCAAACAACAATGAATTTCTATTTAAAAAATCACAATAAATTTTGCAAAAAATATCAAAATTAATTAAATTAATAAAATTAATATTAAACAGAAAATATATAGCTTATAATGGATGTAAGTACACAGAATTAAGTTGGCGCGAGAAGGGGTAAGTTCGCGCAGGATTAGAAGTAGTGGGGAGATTTGTATTTGGTTTTACATCAAATGTCAGATAATTCTAACCTCTGAGCGTGTATAATCCCCTAGCAAAAACATTACAAAATATGTTCTGTCAAACGTCAATGACAAATGTATTCTGACAATTACTTGAGTAGTGGGGGTGGACGTTTTTAAAAACGACTTCTGCGCACCCCCTCCTCGCGCCAACTTAATTGGCGTTTGCTATACTTACAAACATGCACGCATGCGTTAATTATCCTTTTACTGCTTTAGTCGTAAAATTCAGGCATTTCGGTTTAAATGCGTCTTTAGAGTTAAATTTACCTTTAAGCATATTGCGTTACTTTTAATATAAATGTCCTTTTAAATACGTTGATAATACCGGCCGTTTGTCTTAGCATATATATATATAAAATTTGAATTATATCACAACTATCATTGAACACTCTCTGACATTTCTCCTAGTTGTATACTATTTTTTCTACACAATTTCGTCTTTCTATGCGATTCCATTTTATCCTTCCTGTTAAACTTTTTCCCGCATAAATCACAAGTAAACGGTTTATCACCACTGTGTACAGTTAAATGTCTTTTTAAGTTAGAGGTGTGTTTAAATTTCCTCTCACAAATGTGACAGGAAAAGGGTTGTTCACCAGTATGCGTTCTTAAATGTTTATTCATATCACCTTTATGTGAAAAAGCTTTCGAACAATAAGTACATTTTAACTGTTTAGTTCTTGTGGATGTTAGTTTCGATGTGCTAGGTTTAGGTTCTGGAACCGAACTTTGTTGAATATCGGTGGAGTTTGCTGTTACATTTTTCATTTCTTCAGATTCTTTTTGTTCGATTACGTCCGCTAACAATTGAAGACCGCACTTTTCGGCACATAGTTCGCACTGACAGTCGACACTGTGTGTTTCTACTATCTCCTTCTTAGTATTGCTTTCCAGATTGTGAAGCATTTTCTCGTCAAAAGCATAGAAATGTTCTTGTCCCCTTAGGAGGTCGTCTATTAGATTGTCGAAGGCTTCGATTTTGTCTAGGCAACTTTTACAAGCGAATCTTGGAAAACCATAGGGATTTACCTGGAAAAAAGTTTTCGTTTTAATTTAAAATTTAAACAAAAATTAAAAAAAACTGCTCGTGACGATGAAATTATTATATTATCAGGGAAACGGAATACGTTTGTTGGTTACTGCAATAAAAGTTTAATTCAATATATCTGTAAGTGTAATAAATAGCAATCATTCATTAGCTGAACGAAAAGTATTGGACCCAGATTAGATTGAGGAACGCCAGATGTAGATTCATAATAATAAAATGTAAACCTCTTTTAACTAACGTAGGTTGTTCTTATTTATTTAATTCAAAATACATAGAGGATTATTTACAGTCATTAACATACATTAAAGAGTTTGAGTGGTTGCAAATATCGGCCATATCACTTATAAATAGTACAAATAACAAAGGTCCTAAATTGATGCCCGGAGGAATACCTGAATCCACCATATATGGATCACTATACATACCATTGTATAAAATACAGTGCCTTCTATTACAAAGATAGGATGAAAATAATTTGATTAGATTATTAGAAAGACCAACCGTTTGTAACTTGGATAGGAGAAGATCGTGGTTAACTTTATCAAATGCTTTCGCAAAATCAGTATAGATAACATTCATCTAAGATATATTACAAACTTATTCGCTCGATCGCCTAGAGTAGGCCGTGAAATAAAGAATCACATCACATTTTGACAACCGATGCCTTGTCAGTTTACAGTTGGTGTTTAATAAATTTGTGACAAAGCATATTTCGTTGACATTTTTTTTAACATGTTACCCTACTACTGACGGTTAAGATATTTCATCTGTTGTCAACTTCAATTTGAAGTTGTCACGCAAGCATGAATTAAAATTAGCTTAAAAAAGTGGTCCGTTTATTTTATCGACCACTATACTTATTCTCATTAATGAGAATGTACTTAATTTGCCCTTAGAAAATTTTGTCAATTTTGACATAAATATAACCTACAAACTTCATCGTAAATTTTATAGGCCGCCACAAGGGTCATATAAATGTGCTACAACTATTACATCATGGATTTTAATGACGCAAGTGGATTGCTTCGTGCGTTTTCCTATAATATAGGAAAACGCACAAAGCAATGTAGATATTATCTACATTCATGCAGGCCAATTTAATAATCAAAATATGACTGCCTTAGTTTTCCATGAACGCGATAGTACGGTTGCGGCCCTTGGAAACTCAGACACTCGATTTTGACGTGAATGTCAAAAATTTAAAATTTTGTAATGTGTAAATCAAATTTCATCAGTAATTTTGATGACAATGTCACGTTTGACAAATCCATACTCAGTTTATTCTTTAAAATGCCGCAACTATCAGAATTACGAAAATCAATTATCAAAACCAGATTGAGAGACCAGATTTTTGTATTCTGATATTCGAAATGGTGTTTTTGAAATTTAGTAGAGCAGGACATTATCTGCAGTTTTATCAATAATTTCTTTAAATTTACTATTTTTGCAATACATTTTGCATTCTACGCCAATGATTGGTTTGAATAACGCTTAAATAGTTATTTACGAACCAAGTGCGTGAAATCATATTTCGCGAATGTGTGACCAGTTTAAAGCGCGAGCCGCAGGCGAGCGCTTTATGGACACGAATTCGCGAAATGTTTCACGCACGAAGCTTGTACAATATTTTTTGTACGAGAACTATAAACAATAATAATATTTGTATAAAATATAAATATAATTTCAAAATTTTTATATTTATAAGTATTTTTAACAATATTACTATTATCTGTCAGGATGGCCGAGCGTTCTAACCTTGCCCGTTATACGGGTTCTCGAGCTTTCTGGTCCTCTCTGAGGGCGTGGGTTCGAGTCCCACTTCTGACAATTTTTTTTTAGTTTTCTATAAATTTAAAAAATAATATTTGTTGCTGTTCCGACATTGAATTACATACCTTCCAAATATAACAATTTCTATTTCATTTCCTTTTATTCTCATAGAAAAACAACGAACTGTGTAGCATATTATTAAGGTTAGGGATTTATGATTTTAAAATGTCACTAAATTAATCAAGTTCCAGGAAGTACCAACTTTACTTTTACGCACTCGTGTTTAAAGTGACTTTTTATGCACGCAAATCGAATCGTGAAATGATAGGTTTTGATAAGCGAGTACAAAAAAAAGTTTACACCGCTTTAAATGTTTTTGTATTTAAGTGTCTGCGTTTTCAATGGTCACGATTGTACCTCAATCGGAGTGGAAAAAGTGCTTCGAAAATTGGTTCAAGTTCATGCAAAAGTGTCTTGATCTGCATGGGGAATACAGCATGACTTCTTTAATCCGAACATGTCTTAAGCCGAATCTACAATAATCTAAACAACAGATATTTGAAGTTATAGTCCGAACAACGCCTATTTAATCCGAACATCGAAGTAATTCCCTTTATGTAAATAGGGGAATCACTGGTGTTAATGTTTTTTAAGATTTTCTTTTGGAAATGCATGTTATATTTGGAAGGTATGTAATTCAATGTCGGAACAGCAACAAATATTATTTTTTAAATTTATAGAAAACTAAAAAGAAATTGTCAGAAGTGGGACTCGAACCCACGCACTCAGAGAGGACCAGAACGCTCGAGAACCCGTATAACGGGCAAGGTAAACCTTGCGTCAGGCGCCTTAGAACGCTCGGCCATCCTGACAGATAATAGTAATATTGTTAAAAATACTTATAAATATAAAAATTTTGAAATTATATTTACATTTTATATAAATATTATTATTGTTTATAGTTCTCGTACAAAAAATATTGTACAAACTTCGTGCGTGAAACATTTCGCGAATTCGTGTCCATAAAGCGCTGGTCACTCATTCGCGAAATATGATTTCACGCACTTGGTTCGTAAATAACTATTTAAGCGTTATTCAAACCAATCATTGGCGTAGAATGTTAAGTTCTTTATTCAGTGGATCGTTGACTGTCGTCAGTTGCATGTTCAATTCGCAAAATGACTTCTAAAAGAAAACACGTTACTTTGTCGATAAAAGAAAAGATTGAGCTTATTAACGATTTAAATGCGGGTCATACAGTGACTGCTTTATCATTAAAGTACAAAGGGGGAAAATCAACGATTTGCGACATCAAAAAGAACAAAGAAAAAATTTTATCATATGGCGTCACATCCAGTTCTTTATCCAATAAGCGTAAAACGTTAAAAGCGTTATACCTGGTTTATCCAGGAAAGATCTAGAGGTGTGTACCAAAATGAATGACTTATATCTATGCACGTAAAATTATTCTAGGTGTCTCAATATCGGGAAAAATTTTAGATGACCAAACTCAACAATGATAATTTTAAAGCTAATTCCGGATGGCTTGATAAATTTAAATTATAATAATTTATGGAATTCGACAATTGTCAATTACAGGAGAAAAATTGTCTAGTGATGAGACAGCTGGAGAGCCATTTAAAAATTTTCCTCGAAATAAAATCGAGGAAATGCAGTTGTGTCATGACCAAATTTACAATGCAGACGAAAGCGGACTTTTCAATAAATTACTTCCTCAAAAAACACTTGCTCACCAAGCGGAAGTATCAGCTCCAGGCAGAAAATGAGTAAGCAACGAATTACATTAATGCCTTGCTCTAATATTTCTGGAACGCATAAAATGAGATTGTTAGTTCTGGGCAAATCTCAAAAACCAAGGCTTTTTGGAAATGAACCACTACCAGTGATGTACCAACGGACAGAGAAAGGTCTGGGTTACCAAAGAAATTTTTAAGAATTGGTTTAATGAAGATTTTGTTCCGGCAGTTCGAAAAAGAATGCAGACACAAAAGCACTGTTAATTAATTTTATACAACGAACCAGGGCACTCAGAAGATTATGATTCAGATGATAAAAAAATTCGTGTAATATTTTTGCCGCCAAATGTAACACCGCTAGTGCAACAAATGGACCAAAATTTAAGCAATCAAGTTGCATTATAGAAAAGAACTTTAAAAACGGATTATTTCTTCTGTCTTCTGAAGAAATAGATTTTTCTGCAGAACTTAAAAAAGTTAACCTAATGTTGTAATAGGATTAGCAAGAGCCTGGAAAAATGTAAGACCAGAACTCATTAAAAAATCTTGGAGTAAACTTCTAATGCATGATGAAGATGTAGACGACGGTGGTTGGAGTGAAGGTGATAATCTTACACTGTCTCAATGGAAGAATAAAATGAAGGGTACAAATAGAGGAGTTACCGCGCTGATGAACCACAATTCTGGTAATGTAACTAGACAAGAAAAGCTGTCAAAAGTTTCGAAACGTATTTGAAGTGGGCTCAGGAAAATACTGAATTAGAACATCACATTCTAATTCTATCTGAAATGAAAAGAAAGAGCTCAAAAGGCAGAAGAAGCAAGCATTAAACATTAAACAGAACAAAATTACTGAATTTTTCTCATTCTCTTAGCATTAGCATTTATTTATTTAAATTTATGTATATGCTATGTTATACATATAAATGTATCTATTTCTGATATCTAAGAAAATACATATGCGGTAGTAGTGTAATTTCTTTTTTATTTGAAAATAAAAGAATGATAAAATTCATAGATAATAGGGTATATGCGTATTTTTGATCAATTTTCGATAATCCGAACATTTCTAAAATCCGGATCAATCAGTGTAATTATTAGTTCGGTTTAAAGAGGGCATACTGTATTTTGAAAAGCAATACAGCCATGTACGATGATTAATTTTAGTTTCTGTTCTATATTCCCGAAATATAAAAGCCATACCTCGTATCTAATGAATGCAAGGTTAGTAACTGTAGATAAACTATGCTAATTTAATGAAACCCCGGATCCAAATATTGTAAATTACTTCGTCGTATACTAATCTGGAAAATTTTATAAAAATTAAATACTATGGAGATCGATTTTTTTTATAAGGCTGTAAGTTTTAAAAATTAAAAGAATTTAATCCATTTCTCATTTAACATTTAAGGATTTAAATTTAAATAATTAGATATAGTAACAACTATTAATTTTTAAAACACCGTTTACCGAATTTCAAATATTAAAAAGAAAATTTATAAAATCTTTAAAAATTAAATACTTACATAAATTTTTAACACGTCGTATAATTTCTCAATTAAAACCTGATGAATCGGAAGTAGCGGAACAACACTTAAACACAATCCGGCACAAACACCGCACTGATATAAATTGTTCAGCACCATAGTTGCGGATGATATGTCGCTTTAAGACAGTGAGATACATATAATAATCGGAATCAGTTTGATGTGTGTGTGTGTAAATTTTTTCGCGTGTCGTGGACTTTCACTCTATCAAAAATAATGAGCGCACATGCGTCTACTAAAGAGAATCTCTAAGGTCGTAGAGGGAATTCCCCATGGGGCATGCAGCGGGGCACGGGGAGATTAGCTAAACGGGATGCCCCATGTCCGAATTTGACGTCACTTACTACCGGGAATCTCGCTTTTGTATCACGTAATAATTGTCTGGCATATATTTTTAATGTTTATATGATGAAAAACGTAAATATGAATTCAAAATAAACTCATGTAAACGAAAACAGGTGTATTTTTGTTTATACATGTTAATACATCATAACATCAGGCGTCACTGAATATTCATTAATTTTTTTTATGTTTGCATGAATTTCTATCGGAACCATACGAACGATACGACAAGGATGCTGACTGACGTTTATTTCCTATGATGTTATTCTAGAAAGTAATTCTTGGTGTCCTATGTGAGTCATCGATTCCATTCATTCTTTTATGATTAATAAAATTCGAAAACTACAGGTAATTATTTTAATTAAATTACTGTTTTTTTTTTCTTTTTAAATAAAATTATTTATTATTTCTTTTCGAGATTTTACCTTTAAATGGGGAATTGTTCATTTTTTAACTGCACGTCAAAATAATATAAATAATTTAAGAAAATTAATACTGGTAGCCGTAACTTTGTGGTAATTCATTTTGAAAATAATAAAATAAAATAAAACAATAACTTTGTTATACCACTTTATTCACATGTAATAGTGACCGCGGTTTCGACATACAATGTCATTATCAAACTGCAAAAGTTACAGGCCTACATAGATCTTATAAATGACACAAGAAAAATATATGGGGGTGGTTTATGATGTTATTTAAAATTACTACTATATACTTAACTATTATATACAACATTGGAAAAGAGGTGTATATATAAGATCCAACTGGTCATTAAGAACAATATCTATTGTGTTGTTTCCGCTTTTCAAAATTTCAAGTGACTCTAAAAGATTTAATTTACGACCTTTCTCGGCCAAATGCAATATTTTATGATGACCAAATGTATGCCTTTCTGTAATAAGATGGTTTGCGAATGTTGAATCTGTCTTCTTTAGTTTATATGACCTCATGTGTTCTTTTACCTGTATAATAAAACTTCGACCAGTCTGACCTATATATACACTTTTACAATCATTACAATATAATTTGTACACTCCTGATTTATTATTGATATCTGTTTTTGGTTTTGCGTTAAAAATGAAATTACTTGTTTTTACATATGGTTTGTAAGCTATACTAACATTACTATTATTTTTTGAAATTGTATTTCCAATTAGCTCGCTTATTTTACCGAAGTAAGTTAACGAGACAAATTGTTTCAAATTAGCACTATCTTTAGGATATACTAAACTAAGGACCACTTGTAATTGTTTTTTCTTTAGTATACTGTCAATTACGCTACTTTTATAACTATTGTTTACCGCTATTTGTTTTATAGTATTGATTTCAAGAACAAAAGATTCATTAGACAAAGGAATATTTAATGCTCTATGTATCATAGAATTAAAAAATGAATGTTTGTGTATCTTAGGGTGTAGTGAATCTTTGGGAATAATGCAATCAGTGAAAGTAGGTTTACGATATATATCAAATTTTAAGCTCTGATCTAATTTGTTTAATTTTAAATCCAGGAAGTTAATACTGTTATTCTCTTCTATTTCTACTGTAAAATTGGTATTAGAATGGATTGAATTTATGTAGTTCAGAAATGTTTGTAGTTGTCTATGAGTACCCTTAAAGCAAGCTAGGATGTCGTCTACATACCGATACCAAAATTTAATATGTTTTTTACCTAGTTGTGATGAAAGAATTTTTTCTGTAATATGCTTCATGAAAATTTCAGCTACTAGAGGACTTAGACGTGAGCCCTTTGCCAGACCTTCTGTTTGTTTGTAGAATTTGTTGTTAAATGTAAAGTAACTTTGGTTGGTGACTAACTCCGTTAGAGATATGATTTCGTGTATAACAACCGGGTTTGTATTATATATACATACCGTATAATTTAGGGGGGGGAAGGATTCATATGGAAAAGTGTGTACTTATTGTAATGCAGTAATCTCAAACACAGATAAGTACAAACTTTTCCATATGAATCCTCCCCCTAAATTATACGGTTTAGTAAAAACTCACAAAGAGGAAGCACCCATCAGACCAGTTGTTTCGTTTATTTCGTGCCCCAATAAAAAATTAGCCGAAAAATTAAACATAATAATTAGACAATATACCGAATTTACAGATAGCTCTTCCATAAAAAACGCAATACAGTTAACAGCTAAATTAAAAGATTGTAATATACAAAAGACAGAAATCCTGATATCATTTGATGTTTCCAACATGTTTTCAAAAATACCACATAAGGAATGCTTAAGGTTAATAGAAAACATATTAGTAAAGAAAAATACAAACCCGGTTGTTATACACGAAATCATATCTCTAACGGAGTTAGTCACCAACCAAAGTTACTTTACATTTAACAACAAATTCTACAAACAAACAGAAGGTCTGGCAATGGGCTCACCTCTAAGTCCCCTATTAGCTGAAATTTTCATGAAGCATATTACAGAAAAAATTCTTTCATCACAACTAGGTAAAAAACATTAAATTTTGGTATCGGTATGTAGACGACATCCTAGCTTGCTTTAAGGGTACTCATAGACAACTACAAACATTTCTGAACTACATAAATTCAATCCATTCTAATATCAATTTTACAGTAGAAATAGAAGAGAATAACAGTATTAACTTCCTGGATTTAAAATTAAACAAATTAGATCAGAGCTTTAAATTTGATATATATCTTAAACCTACTTTCACTGATTGCATTATTCCCAAAGATTCACTACACCCTAAGACACACAAACATTCATTTTTTAATTCTATGGTACATAGAGCATTAAATATTCCTTTGTCAATTGAATCTTTTGTTCTTGAAATCAATACTATAAAACAAATAGCGGTAAACAATAGTTATAAAAGTAGCGTAATTGACAGTATACTAAAGAAAAAACAGTTACAAGTGGCCCTTAGTTTAGTATATCCTAAAGATAGTGCTAATTTGAAACAATTTGTCTCGTTAACTTACTTCGGTAAAATAAGCGAGCTAATTGGAAATACAATTTCAAAAAATAATAGTAATGTTAGTATAGCTTACAAACCATATGTAAAAACAAGTAATTTCATTTTTAACGCAAAACCAAAAACAGATATCAATAATAAATCAGGAGTATACAAATTATATTGTAATGATTGTAAAAGTGTATATATAGGTCAGACTGGTCGAAGTTTTATTATACAGGTAAAAGAACACATAAGGTCATATAAACTAAAGATGACAGATTCAACATTCGCAAACCATCTTATTACAGAAAGGCATACATTTGGTCATCATAAAATATTGCATTTGGCCGAGAAAGGTCGTAAATTAATCTTCTAGGGTCACTTGAAATTTTTAAAAGCGGAAACAACACAATAGATATTGTTCTTAACGACCAGTTAGATCTTATATATACACCTCTTTTCCAATGTTGTATATAATAGTTAAGTAACGTGTGTTCATTTGAAAAATCAATCAAGGTTACTTTGAAATTTTGATAGAATAAGATGCATATAATGGGTGATTCATTTAGAGATACTTTTTCCAAAAGCAAAGAACAAATGAAAAAGGCCAATTTATTTAAGAAACTTGATTATCATACAAAAGAACCATTCTTTACAATTATTTTTTAAAGATTATTTCTCTCAAATGTTGGCCGCGACTGCGGTTAACGTAGTCTATTCTGCTGTTCCAATTTTCAATGACGCGTTCTAGCATTTCGAGTGGTATTTGTCCAATGACCCGAGTAATATTGGCCTCCAATGCCTCAATTGTAGCCGGTTTATCCATGTAGACTTTAGACTTCACGTAGCCCCACAGAAAAAAGTCTAATGGTGTGATGTCACAAGATCTAGGCGGCCAATTTACTGGTCCGAAGCGTGAAATTAAATGTTCACCGAATTGTTCTCGCAGTAAAGCCATAGTTTCACGAGCTGTATGGCTAGTGGCGCCATACAGCTCGTCCCATACAGCAGGAATACAATGGGGATTTTATTTAACTAATTTCCTACACTTAAATTACAAAAATTATCACCCCAAAATCAATCAATTATTTAATTGAGATTAATCTCATATTCATATATCCAAAGATCTAGTTATAAGAAAAATTTTTAGTACATATACTCTTCTGTAAAATTGTAGATAGAAAGCGTCCTTTCTACATCGCAACTGGTTATAGGTGCATACTGGAAATATTCCTTTATTTCAGCGTATTTAGCAGTTAGATTTTGAGGCATTATCCCCATACACAATTGTCGCAATGTTATTAAATCTGGATTTCTATTAAATATGTACTGTACCAAACTTTTGCCGAAGGCCACAACCGAAGTCACTTGGAATATTTTTCATATTATTAATAGCCACATCTAATGTGGTTAATCAAACATTTAATTTGAAATTTTGATTTTCAAAATAAGTGGTTAGTTTTGGCAAATTTCAAAAGTGTTCCTGAAGAAAGTACAAATGATTTTTTAAATTTGGAATTTGTATTAGTTCCTTGCACTCAAAAATACTTCCAGCATCGTCATTTAAACATCTAACGAAATTTTGTAAACTAATGAAATTCTCTCCATAAAAACTAGTAGCTTCCAACCATGTTCCCCATCTAGTTATTACTGGAGAGGGAGACACTGACAAAGATGGAAGTTTTTCCCTGTAAAGAGCTACTCTCAATGGTGCTTTTCTGAAATTTTTTTTAAAAGCAGATACAAAAATAATCTAATTGAAAATACAAGGGTGGGTCAATAAGTTCCCGAAAATTAAGATAAGGATCAGAAAAACTCTTTAATTTTGTTTTTATTTTTCCCTATTTCCCGTAAAATATCAAATTGACGCACGAAACAGGAATTTAAAAGCACATTCAATTCCCATCTATAAACTGAATGCCCGCAAGGGAATAATTTTGTGAAACGCACGAAGAGGGAACGCCCGAAACGGTCACCAATCTTACTAATGTACCGAATAATTACTTTCTCGACATCACTAGTATCCGGACAACAATCCATGTAAGGAATTAACGGTCAGGTTAACCGCGACTGCAATTCAGGTAATTCGCATATCTAATGATAAAGAAAACTGGATTACACGTTTACTACCCTTGAATGAAAATTACATTAGGATTACCTATGAAAACATGATACAATGCCTAAAAATAATGAAAAAGGAAGTCAAAGTTATCTTAACAATCTGTTAGATATTATTTCTACCTTCATATTCATTTCTTAAGCGAAACCCATAATACAAGATTCAGTATACTAAAATACAGTAGTACCCCGTTATCCGCTGACTCCGTATCCGCGGTTTCAGTCATCCGCAATGTACCTATGATGAGCATTATATCAATAAATATAAAAGTTATAGGAGCATTTGTCGATATATCGTCGTATATATGAGTCATCCCCTGAATTCGGCGCTCTCTTATGATAAGTTAAACAAGTTGGAACGTGCTTAAGGTGCCACTCGCTTTTACTTGTACATATAAACGCTCCTGTTAACTATGAGTTTAGTACTATTCGAATTGTCGGACAAGACAGTGCTTGCAATTGTTTTTAAATAAAACAAGTAAATTTGAAAATCATTTTAAAATGGCTTCTAAACCAAAAAGAAAACGTGAAATGCTCACTATTAGTGAAAAAATAAAAATCATTAATATGATTGAAATAGAAAAAAAATCTATTGCAACTGTTGCTAAAATATACAATAAAAACGAATCTTCGATACGAGAAGTGTTGAAAAACAAAGATAAGATTCGAGCTAGTTTTTCTAGTGCACCCCAAACTGCAAAAGTTGCAACCACAATACGTAATAAAGTGTTACTTAAGGTAGAAAATGCCGTAAATTTATGGGTGGAAGATATGACAAGAAAACATATTCCTATCGATGGCAAAGTGCTACAACAAAAGGCGTTGGTTTTATATGAAGATATGCAGACCCAAGATTATACTGAAGAGGAAGGAAAATCATTCACAGCAAGTAGGGGGTGGCTGCATAGATTTAAAACTCGGTTTAATCTAAAAAATATAAAAATAACAGGGGAATCTGCATCCAGAAAATTTTAAACAAATTATTGCAGAAAAGAATTATCATCCTAAGCAAGTTTTTAACTGCGATGAGACTGGTCTTATGTCGAAAAAAATGCCTCAACGGACTTATATTCATAAGACTGCAAAGAGTACACCAGGCTTTAAAGCAATTAAGGATAGACTTACCTTGATATTTTGTACAAATGCAGCTGGCCATATGATTAAACCCGGACTTGTTTACCGATCACAGAATCCACGTGCTCTTAAATACAAAGATAAAGCTTGCCTGCCTGTGTTTTGGCAATCAAATCGAAAGGCGTGGGTTACGGCTGTTCTATTTACACAATGGTTTCATCAATGCTTTATTGCGGAAGTGAAAAGATATTTGGAAAAGGAAGAATTACCATTTAAAGTGCTGCTGATACTAGACAATGCTCCTGGGCATCCTGTGTCACTAGGCACAGAAGATAAAAATGTTGAAGTGCTTTTTTTACCACCTAACACGACCTCATTGCTTCAGCCCCTTGATCAAGGTGTCATTAGATGCTTTAAAGCCATATATATTCGACAGGTTTTCGAAATGCTGTATACAATGGCTAACGAATGCTCTGATATCGGGCTCATGGAATGCTGGAAGTCATTTACAATTGCTGACGCAATTCTATTTATCAAAGGAGCGTTGGAGGAATTAAAGTCAGAAACGATAATAGCATGTTGGAAAAATCTGTGGAATGACATCGTTCTTAGTTCTGAAGACACACATGATATTAATTCACATCTAACAACGATATTTAACATAGCGCAGAAAATAGATGGAGAAGGATTTAACGATATAACCCAAGAGGAACTCAGTGATTACATAAACGAAGAGGATCAAGTATTCACCAACGAGGAATTGGAAGACCTTGTGAAATCTTCTCCAGAAGCGAGTAACGATGAGGATGAGGGTCAACAAGAACCGCCAGCATGGACGCTTGAAAAATTTTCAGCAATATTTCGAACTGCTCAAACATTAACAGATAGTAGAATATGATCCAATAATGGAACGCAGTATAAAAATTACTCGCACTATAACAGAAGCCTTGAAACCTTTGGAGGATTTGTTTATTGAAATGAAAAGACAAAAACGACAACTACCAATAACAATGTTCTTTGAAAAAGTCGACAAAACTATCGGTAATGCACAGCCATCAACATCGTTTGCTTCGGATCTAAGTAAACAATCGACTGCTAACTTGGACTTGGAGGAAGATGAATGAATATGTAGCTCACGATGATAAAGTTTTTCTTGTTGTATATTTTCTTGTTGTGCATGTAAATATGTACATATGTATGAACTTATATATTTATTAAACTTAAATTCTATTTGTGCCACAGCACAAGAATATTTATTTATTTATTGTTTATTTATTTTAAATAAATATTATATAACTTATTTTTTCTTGTTTCATTGTTTTAACTTTTCTTCATATTTCATATTGTACTCGAAAATAAAGCGTTCGCTACTATCCGCGGTTTTCAGTATCCGCGGAAGACCACAGAACCAAACCCCCGCGGATATGGGGGTACTACTGTAATTTGAAATTTTACTCATCAAGTCCTCACAGCGGTACCAATTTAATATGCAAATGATATCAAACTCATTTCCTAATACTGATAATGATGAAATATATTTCCAATGCATCACTCGCGTTTCAGTATTGTTTTCTAAACAAATACGTTAGAATTGCGTAATAATTCCATTAACTATATAAAATATTCCTAGGTAATATATGACGTATACAAGAAACAATACGTCATGCCACCACAACTCCGTGACTACTTCCTAGTTCGCGTCTGTTTTTTACGCACGTTTAATCTCTACGTACGTGTTAAAGTAAATGTTTCTTATTTAGTAATTTTAAAAGTGCCTATCTATTAACGTAATATATACCTATGTATCACTTTAATTTTGGTGATAATAAGGAATGCTAATAACTTCGCTAATAACTAATAACACATCCGTGTTTATTTTGTGATTTAATTTAATGGCCAAATCCTGTCGAAAATTTTACAGTTATTCCCCGCGTCGGATATGCTTTTTTCGTTATTTATAATTTAAAAAAAGTTAGTTTATAATAGAGCAGGTACATATGTATGTACTTTAGAACATATTTGACGGAATTTTATTTGTTGTTAACCTTGGGAATAAATTTATTATGTTTAGTAGAATAAGAATAGTATATATAAATATATGGTAATAGATTGTAGACGTAAAATTAAAACTGTCCAATCTTTATTGTTTCTATACAAGTAGCGTACACTCCGCAACAATAAATTACCTTCAGCAGATAATATAGTATATCGTTAAAAGCACATAGTTCAAAAATTGCTAACATAAATTACATTAATGTAATTGACAATTGAACTTGGTATACTTCAAGGATCTATCTTCAACAGCGGCAATCATACCACTAAACCATATCTGCATCGATGAAGTAATCTCATAATTTGCCAGGTATTTTCACCCGCTCAGTTAAAATTCGAAATTGCATCCCAAGAAAGGTCTTGGTACCTGAATCGAAGAAGGTCACAACGAAATTTCATCCTTACTAGATAAGACAGCTGTGTTCGATGGTTAGTTATGAATTTATGAATAGAGACAGGCATCAAATATGAATATTTGTTTTTAAAAGGTTGACGAGAAATCAACATCTTATTAATTTAATGTTTTAAATTTAGACGATTGATTTTAACATGTTTAGTGGCGTCTTTGCTCTTAATTGAACTCCTGTAGAAGTAACAAATTCGTTATGAAATATATAGAGTGAAATAAATGAGTTTTTTTATTAGACAGACCGCTCACCCGTTAATTAATTTTTACTGTGTATATATATATATATATATATATATATATATATATATATATATATATATATATATATATATAACAATTGATAAATTATTGGAGTTTTTCGGCTTTTATATGAAATATTTACAAATATCAAATTAGAATGTATGTAATTGCAGAGTAAGTGGGGATGTAAACATTGCTGTCTACAAATTACAAACCAAATCATACGAAATTTCGTATGATTTGCTTTGTAATTTGTAAACAGCAATGTTTACATCCCCACTTACTCTGCAATTACATACATTCTAATTTGATATTTGTAAATATTTCATATAAAAGCCGAAAAACTCCAATAATTTATCAATTGTTATATTTAATAAACGGCTAAGATATTATCTAAACACTTATATATATATATTGTAGTGGTACAACCAGCTCAGGTATTCCAGCACCTACAATGGAAAGTACAGGTACACAATCAATATAAACACCTGTATAAACAATAAATTGGTGGACGGAATTTGTGAAATTAACATCGAAATGTAAATAAATTAATACGACGATAACTTTAAAATTCATCACTATCTTATTTTGATTTTAACTAACTTTTTATATTTTAATTTCATTTTTTCATAATTCAAATTATACGCGCGAAACAACAGGTATTTAATTTATCAACATCAGGTTTATATCGACGCTAGTTACCACGCCCACCAATTCAAAATTATATGAACCCCGCTAAAGCAAACTTTACGGTAGAAAACATTACTAAATTTATATTCAAATCATATTTTAGGTTAATGTAAAATATTAAATTAATTTTCCCTTTATGTTAAAATCAAAACATTGTATAAACTCACATTTTAAATTGATGTAATTAAACTAAAATTATGAGATTATTTCGATATAGAAATAAGGCTTTGGAATAAAAAATAAAACGCGATCGGCGTCATCTGATATAAAACTTTGAACATAAATGGCCGTTTTTGAGTGTACTTCCTTAAAATAAATTTTTAAAACATCTTTAAAGTGAAAATCTCCTACCTAGTGTTGAATCATTCGATAACCAAATTAAAGGCCCACCTTTTGAAGAAAAAATCTCAAGAATACCTCAACGCAAACGTGAGATATCGTCCTAAGCATCATTTGAAGCAGAGAGCAGGGCAAGCCAACGATTTACACCACTCAACTCGACGAACTCCGCCAAAGACGGTGAACGAGGCCGTGCTTCCTGGTCTGCCGCATATCCACATATTGAGAAGTATATCAGATCTAGGAGATCAACATCAGGTTCACCTACAACGTTTATTCCAAATTATTTAATTTTAAAAGTTATAATTGCTCAAATTAATCGCTACAAATTATTATTTCATGTATCAAATTCAATTTTAAAGTAAGCATCAATTTAAAGCGTTGAATTTTACAGATATTTAGCTACAAATAAGCTTATACTCACCAAAATAATATAAGATATAAAAACTAGTAAATATTTGTTTATTTTATCTCGTACACATAACCTCATCACCATTTCCCACATGTGCACTTATTAATTTCAATTTTTGTCACATCTTGCATAATTTATATAATATTAAATACAGTTTCCTATTTTTATCTTTCAATTTTGTTGTTACAGTTTTCTTATTTTTGTGATATTAAATTTTTATTTATTTATCTAATTCAATCTTTTATTTGTGAAGTGTGATTGTTGTGTTTGAGTGGAGAATACACTGATTGGTTTGTAGCTGCAAATAATACACCTGACCGACCGTGAACCCTGAGATTATTAAAAATTAACTTTTACACTCAAGCTCTACCGCAATTAGCTAGTTATATTAAAAAGGGACAGATAGCGTTGATTCGACTAAGGATATTTGTATATTGGCGCCCACATTTTAAATTTAAAATCATTAACCTTTCACTCTTTTAGATTTTCAATTTTTATAATTAATTCATATACTATATTCTTAGTTAAATCCAACTCAGCGTATCGATTGGCACTTTACAATATATATATATATATATATATAAATATAATAACTTCGTGACCTTGGTATGATATGGTAAACCTAATCAGTAGGCGATTAAAGGTCTGTATATTACTTCAAAATATATGTATTTAAAAAACTCTACATGTTTCGGCTGTATACGCCTTTTTAAATACATATATTTTGAAGTAATATACAGACCTTTAATCGCCTACTGATTAGGTTTACTATATATATATATATATATATATATATATATATATATATATATTTAGTGTTTATAGGAATTTTATTTTTCTTATTTATTTTATTGGCCGTGTCTTAATATTAAAAATAATAGACTTTTTATTGGTTTAGCGACCTTTTATTAAATTTTGCTGTTTTATTCTACGACGTTTCGACTTTTATTATTATTCAGTCTTTTTCAAGTAACTAGAAACAAGAATTAATACAATGAAAACATGAGAACTGTGTTTGCTTATGTGAGATTGAATTGACAATTAAATTAACAATTAAAATTAAACTTAGATTAAAGACTGAATTACCAATTAGATTAACAATTAAAGTTAAAATTTAAAATTAGATTAATAATGAGTAAGGACAATTAAAGTGATTACATCTGTATAAATGAATTGAAGATTTGAATTAAACTACAATACAGTAAGGTAACTAGAACCAAGAATTACTACAATGAAAACGTGAGAGCTGTGTTTGCTTTTGTGAGACTGAATTAACAATTAAATTAACCATTAGAATTAAAACTGTATTAAAGACTGAATTACCAATTACATTAACAATTAAAGTTAAAATTTAAACTTAGATTAATAATGAGTAAGGAAAAATTAAAGTGGTTTAATCTGTATAAATGAATTGAAAATTTGAAATCAACTACAATTACAGTAAGAAACAATGAATGAACAATGAATGATAATAAAACTCACCGTTTTTTTTTGGTTTTCAAAAACACGCATTCTGTGTAACATGTGTTGTCGGGGACATCCGAGACCTTATTTTATAACGAACCGATCGCCCTGGTTGGAATATTGTAAGTGTTTGTGGCTTTGTTAAGAGAGGTTAATATATATATATATATATATATATATATATATATGAAAAAATGTGTGAATATATATATATATATATACTCACTTTCATATGAAATCCACCACCCACTAAAATTCAAACCACAATTTTGAAACTTCCGTAAAATAATGCTTTATTATCAGCTAAGAAACGATGAAAGTTTCCGCCGAAAAAACTCAACTATTATGTTTCCTGTATCATTGTTATCTCCAACTTTCAATATTTTCTTCCTACCAATTAATGAATTTCTGCCAACAAAATGTAAGTTTATTTGATTGTCAAACTGTCAAGTAGACACTTTGTAATGCCCTCAGTGCGACGTCGTCGAAATTTTACCCATATTAATGATTTTGTTAGGGGCCGAATTATCGGTATGAAAGAGGTCTCTCATTTCGACAGATTTGAGAAGGCTGAATGCAGACGTTGCAGCATGCCACTTTCCAACAGGATAATGCAACACCCCATACTGCTGTGGTTACAAGAACATTCCTGGAGCAGGTTGGATTGCAGATTTTGCCCTGGCCTGCACGATCACCGGCCTTGTCGCCGATTGAACATGTCTGGGATATGATGGGTCGGCGACTAAGACAACTACCCAGACCTCCTGAGAATCTGGATGAACTTCGACACCATCTAGAGGTTACACGGAACGAGATACCCCAGGAGGACATCGAGCACTTAATAGAGAGCATGGGAAGAAGAGTTCATGCATGCATAGCTACGCGTGGGAATGCAACCCACTACTAGCTTTTTCTTGAAAAATGTTAATTTTTGTTTTTTGCTTTTTTCAACTAAACTTTCATCGTTTCTTAGTTAATAATAAAGCATTATTTTAACGAAGTTTCAAAATTGTAGTCCATTTCTTATTGGGTAGTGTATTTCATATGAAAGTGAGTGTATATATATACATATATATATATATATATATATATATATATATATATATATATATATATATATATATATATATATATATAAGTAAATTCAATCAGTTGGCGATTAAAGGTCTGATTTACTTCAAAGTATATTTATTTAAAACAACCCTACATGTTTCGGCAATGATGCCTTTATCAAGGATATAAAATATATAATTTATATTTATATTTTATATCCTTGATAAAGGCATCATTGCCGAAACATGTAGGGTTGTTTTAAATATATGTACTTTAAGTAAAGCCAGACCTTTAATCGCCAACTGATTGAATTTACCATATCATACCAAGGTCACGAAAATATTATATATATATATATATATATATATAGATAATTATTTCGTGACCTTTGTATGTTATGGTAGATTCAATTAGTTGGTGATTTAAGGTCTGGTTTTACTTAAAAATGTATATATTTAAAACAATCTTAAATGTTTCGGCAAATGTGCCTTTCTCAAAGAATTTAAAATATAAATATTATATTTTAAATTCTTTGAGAAAAGCATCATTTGCCGAAGCATGTAAGATTGTTTTAAATATATACAATATATATTTAAAACAATTTTACATAAAACAGACAAAACTGCTTTATCTACACACAAACTACAACGCGATCACCATTTCGATTTTGAAAACACACAGATAATTGATAACGAACAACACACACTGAAGAGGGAAATTAAAGAAATGACTAGTATTAAACAGGAAAAAAATTCAATTAACAATAGAAATTATATAAAAAATTTAAGCAGTATATACTATAACTTAATTATGTAACGATCTGCAAATTTACCATCATAATATATGTTGCTGTTATATAATTATATATCTTATGTTATTTAAATATCTATACATTTGCTTATCATGCTGACAGTTTCTTGTTTTGATCCCTGTCTGGCTGTCCGAGTAGGTTTTCGTGGTTTTCCTTCTCGTTTAAGGCGAGTGCCGACGGCTTAGCATCTTGGGTCGCTCGACGGGCGCATACATAATAGTAACTCATGTCTTGCGTTTCCCTGTTTTTGTTGTCTATCTATTTTAGAATACTAAGGCATGATTTATTATTCTTAAATTGGAATGTGTTTTTGAATAATTTTGTCCATGGCAACTACAAATGTATAAGTATGACATTAATATACTGTCATTTATATTTTATATTCTTTGAAAAGGCATCATTTGCTGAAACATGTAGGGTTGTTTTAAATATATACATTTTGAAGTAAAACCAGACCTTAAATCGCCAGCAAATTGAATTTACCATAACATACAAAGGTCACGAAATAATTATTTATATATATATATATATATATATATATATATATATATATGAAGCGTAGTCCTTTGAGATATTTCGGTACATTTAGATGGTTTCGGCCTGGGAAGGACAACTTTCGTCTTTGTTGCGATGGTAACTTCAAGAGTGCGTCGATTTATATGAGTCCTTTTAATTTTGTTTCGTGGTCGAAGTTGCCTCCATTTCCAATCCATTGTTTTGTATTTCCCAGGGTTGTGACGTATTTGTGTATGATTAATAAATAATCGTGTGTTGTGTGTTTTTGTGCGGTCCTGTGTTGCGTGTGTGTAGTCTGTGTGTTTGTCGCGTTTCAGTCATGTGTGTGTTTGCTGTTTGTCGTTTTTTTTTTGTGTTTCAGTCATGTGTGTGTTTAATGTTTGTTGTTGTAAAGTGTGATTATTTTCTCTGTTTGCGTTACGAAGTATTGTATCTGTTGTGTTGTTGCGTTTGTGGAGTGTAATGTTATTAGCATATTGCCTAAGGCAAGTGCTAGTTCGTCATTTGTGTTAGGTGTTGTGTTGTTTCGTTTTTGTGTCCAGGGGTTAGTTGTTGGGGGTGGTGCTGGTATGTAATTGGGTTTGGGTGTGGTTTTGTTTACAGGGTTATTTGGGTTGTTAGGACAGTTAAGGAAAGTAGATAAGTGAGGACCACCGCAGTTTGCACACTTTGGTGGCGTTGTTTTGGGTTTTGTACATAGGTGTGTTGAGTGTTCGTCTCCGCATTTCATACATTTGTAGTGTACGTTACAGTGTCTTTGTTGGTGTCCGAAAGTCTGACATTTGTGGCATTGTATTATGTCTGTCCGTCTGTTTAATGGTTCGATTTTAATTGTGAGTCAGCAGCAGTCGTGTATGTTATAAATTGATTTATAATGTCTCGTCAGTTCGATTAAAACAAGTGGTGCAGGTTTGCCGTGTTTACCGTTCATTCGTTTGATTTTTAATGTCGGGTAGCCTCGGTCAGTCAAGTCGTTCGTAATGTCTGTGTCAGTGATAAAGGTAGGAATGCCACGCATAACTACCTTTAGTGTCTTTTCGCTTCGTAATTGAAACGTGTAAAATTGTATGTGTTCTGTGTTGAATATGTGTTTAAGTGTGCGGTAGTCTTCGTCAGTTTTAGGTTCGATGTGTATACCAAGTTTTACAAGCTTGTTTTGTACGGTGTTAATGTTGTGTGTCTTAAGTATTTGTCGTATGTGTGCCCATTTGTCTTTCTCTGTTATTATGATTGGTGCAATTTTGTGTGTTTTGCGTGTTTCGGTGTTTGTGTTTTGTGTAGTGTTTGTTTTGTCACTTACCCTGGGTGTGCTGCCTGAAGTTGACGGTTGTGGAGTGAATTCAGTTGCTTCTTGTTCCATCTTTTCCTCGGTGTTGGTTTCGAGGGCACTGTAGGAGTTCTTTGATTCAATTCGTGTGCTTGTGTGGTCGGTTTTCTGTTTTTTGTGGTTTTTTCGGATTTGTGAATGCGTTGGAATATATTTGGATCATTTTCTTCCGGTTGGCTTGTATCTTCTTTGGGCGGTTCTAAAGCTTCTATTTTTATCATCGGTTCTTCGGGATTTATCATGAATATTTGCGGTGATTTTTCTAGAAGGTTTTCAATGTCTTCTTTCTCTGTGGTTTGATTAATAATGATTTCTGCGTCCTCACGTTGCTGTGGAGTACATCTTCTTTTAAAACTAGGTCTCAGCATCAGGTTAACAATAGTAGTGGTAATATGTCGTCCGGCCATTGCTTCCGGGTTCGCTTGACGATGTATCGTCGTCGGTGCTCTCAAATACAATACTGCTGGAACAGAGATCGCAGTGAGAATGCGTCGATTTTTTTATATGAGTCCTCTTGATTTTGTTCCGTGGTCGGAGTTGCCTCCATTTCCACTCCAATTTCATTACCCGGGGTTGTGTATGTTTTGTGTTATTGTGTGTCGTTGTGTGTTTGTGTGTTGCGTTTGTTTATCCTATATGGAATGCTCTGTGTTTTGCTACATTTTTGTGTGTTTGTGTTGACCTCTGTTTATCTGTTAATTTTTGATTTTTTTCGCGGCTATTTGGATATCGTTATCCTCTGCGCGTCTTTTAATTTGCTTAAGTCCGTCTTTTTTAATTAGTCTCCGTTTTGGATTTATTATTTTTCTTATTGTGGGGTTTTCGTGTGACTGTATTGTTTCTATTGTTTTTAGTGCTCGTTTGCATATTATTGTTTCCAGTGTTTCGAGTTTCGTCTCTTTATGTATCTGCGCGTTTGTCATGTATCGCGGTGCATTTATCGCGAGTCTAATTACCTTGTTTATTTTTCCTTGTACCGATTGTCTTTGCTTTTCGCTGGCTTGATGCCATATTTCTCCGGCATATGTTGCGCCCGCGAGTATTATCGTTTTTATTATTAATATTTTATTTTCCAGTGTTAGTTTGCTTTTGCCGTTTAGTATCGGGTACAGTGCGTGTGTTGTGAACCCTATTTTTCGTTTTAATTCTTTAATATGTGCCGTGTATGTTAGTTGTGAGTCCATTGTGACCCCGAGGTATTTAACTTTTTCCTGCCAGTGTATTGTGTGGCCTTCGAGTTTGACTTCGTCCGGCCTTTTGTGTCGTTTTCTGTGTTGGAAGTAAATTGCCGCGGTTTTTAGTGGGTTAATTTTAATTTTCCATTTGTCGTACCAGTCCTTTAGGAGGACTAGATTGTTTTGTAGCTGCTTGTGTATGTACGATGTTCGTCTGCTGCTTATGTATATAGCGGTGTCGTCTGCGTATTGTGCGATATTACATTTTTCTATTGTGGGAATATCCGAGGTGTATATGTTATACAGGAGCGGTCCGAGAACGGATCCTTGTGGTACTCCTGCTGCTATGTGTTCGATTGTCGATTTTTCGTTTCCGATTGTGACATTAAATGTACGGTTCTTTAGGTAATTGTCGGTTATTTTTATTAATGTGTTTGATATTTTATGACGTTTCATTTTGTGTATGAGGCCGGCGTGCCAAACCCGGTCGAAGGCCTTTTCAATGTCGAGAAAGATTGCGCCCGTTGATGTCGATATGTTCATTTTTTCGGTTATGTGTTCTGTTAGTCTTAGTGCCTGTTGTGTGGTAGAGTGATTTTTCCGGAAACCGTATTGAAAATTTGGGATTATGTTTTTGTTTTCGACTTCGTTTTCAAGTCTTGTCTGTATTACGCGTTCTGCCAGCTTACTTATTGACGGAAGTAAGCTTATTGGCCGGTAATCTGCGGTTGTTTTTGTTGTTTTTCCAGGTTTGTGGATCATTATTATCTGCGCGTGTTTCCAAATCGCGGGATAGTGTCCGTGTTTTATTATTCCATTTATTATGTCAGTTATAATTTGTATACCGGTTTTTGGTAGGTTTTTTATTGCAATGTTAGTTATCCCGTCCGCTCCCGGAGCTTTTCGGTTTTTAAGGTTTTTAATTATTTTTTCCACTTCGTCGGTATTTGTGGCGTCGATTTCTCCATCTGTTATATTGATTTTTGTATTTCGTTGCCGTTCAATTTGGTTTGTGAATGTGTTATGCTTCGGTATTGTTGGGTTCGTTTCGAATTGTTTCTTTAACGCGTTCGCGAATTCGTCTGCTTTTTCTTTATCAGTTATTGCCGGTCCGTTTGCTGTTTTTAGCGGTGGAATTTTGTTTTTTTTGTTTGTTAGGGCTTTTGTCATCTGCCAGAGTGTTTGATCTTGCGTGTTAAGGGATTCAATTTTGTTATTCCAGTTTTTATTAAAGTGTTCGATCATGTCAGATTTTATTTCATTTGTTATCGCGTTTAATTTTGTTTTTATTACCGGATTTAGCGTTCTTTTATATTCTTTGAGTATGTTTTTTTTGAGTCGTAATTTTATTTTTAGTTCAGTCGGGATGTTAAGTTTTGTGTCGATGGTTTTAGTTTTTGTCGTTTGTGCTATTGCATTTTTTATGTCATTTTCCAGTGTGATCACTGCTTGATCGATGTCTTTCGCGTTGTGAATTTTTACTGTTCTGAGTACTAGGGATTCTTTAAATTTTCCCCAGTCTGTCTTATTAAATGTTTTTTTCGTTCTAGTTGTGTCCATGTCAAGCGTTAATATCACTGGAAAATGATCTGAGGAGAGGTCGTTTATAGTTTCTATTGTATGTGTTGTGGTTATGTTTTTAAGTATTGCTATGTCTAAAACGTCAGTAGTGCCCGTTGGTATGTGTATGTGTGTGGGTTCTACAGGCCCGATTACATTGAGGTTGTTGTCTTGTGCTATTTTCTTTAGTTTTTTACCGTTTTTATTGGCTACTTTCGAGTTCCAGTTTTGGTGTTTCGCGTTAAAATCTCCCGCAAATATTGTAGGTGTGTTTTGATTGAAGATCGTTTGTATGTCTGATTCTACTATGTCTAATCCGGAGGGAAGATAACTTGCGTAAAGGTTTATCGGTCCCCTTTTTGTGTTTATTTGTATGCCTGTGTTTTCGATTTTATCGAGTGTTTTGTATTCAAGTTCGCTGTGTTTTATTGTTTCGTGTACGAGTATAGCGGTTCCGCCGCCTTTTTGTACCGGCCTATCGTGTCTGTATGTTTTGTATTTTTGTATTTTTAATGAGTGACTTGGTTTTAGATGTGTTTCATTTAGCAGCATTATGTCTATTTGGTGTTCGTCTAAAAATACGTGTAATTCGTGTTTTTTGTGTGTTATGCTTTGTGCATTCCAATAGGCTATTTTAATGTTGTGTTTGTGATTCATTGTCTACGTGCGTGGAAAAGTTTTGTAAGTTCGTTTGTTTGTTCGAAAAAGCTTTGTGTTTGTTGGAGTGTAGGGTTTGTCGAGCTAAATGTTAGGAATAGTTTCCCAATCATGAGTGCAATTGCGTCGTCAGCTTTTTCGTGTGAGTTAAGTGTTGGTTTTGGTGTATTTTCCCGGGTTGTGGGTGTGGGTGTGGTTGCGGTGATGTTATTTGTCTGTTGTCTTTGAGTCCACGCGTTGTGTTTTGGTAGTGGTGCTTCTATGAGTTTGCGTGTTTGTATTGGTGTGTTTATTGGGTTATTTGGATTCTTTTTGCATGATAAGCTGAACGAGAGGTGAGCTCCGCCACAGTTTGCGCATTTAGGGGGGGTGGTTGACGGCTTTGTGCATTCATGCGTCGAGTGTGACTCTCCGCACTTCATGCACGCGAAATTCACGTTGCATGTACGCTGTTGATGACCGAATTTCTGACATCTGTGACACTGTACGATGTCTGTTCTTAGTCTGAGGGACTCTACTTTTACTTCTAATCCGCAAACTGTGTGGATGTCGAAAATTGACTTGTATTCTTTGTCTATTTCTATTAAAATAAGGGGGGCTGGAAGGCGGTCTTTACCGTTCATCCTAGTGATTTTTGCGATCGGATAGTTTCGAGAATCTAGATCGGCTTTGATGTCTTCGTCGGTTAGGAATTGGGGTACGCCTCTGATGACGATTTTTAATTTTTTCTCGCTACGGAGTTGGTATGTGAAAGATTGTATGGCTTTTTCGTTGAGAATTCGGTTGAGATTGCGATAGTCTTGTTCTGTTGATGGAGTGATTTGGACTCCGGCCGGGACGGACCTACTCTGTGTGTATTGAATGTTGTGTGTTTTCATTAGATCTCGGACTCGATACCATTGTGTTGGGTCAGTGATTGTAATTGGGGAGATAGAAGGCATTTTGGGTAATTGGATTGTGTTGTTTGCTGTTTTTGTGTTTGTTTTGTGCTGTTTGTGTGTGTTTGTGTGTTTTGTGATGTTGGTACTTACCCCGGGTTTCTCTGCGGAGGTGGAGGCTGTCGGTTCTTCTTCACTGCTGTCCATTGGCGTCGTTTCTTCTTTCTTCGTATCTTCGTCGATCGTGCGGAGTGCTTCGTACATGTTGCTCGTCTCTATTTCCGGTGATTCTGTCTTCTGTCGTTTGTTGGACTTTCGTGGTGGTTTTTCGTTTTTCTTGAGTTCGTTCATCTTGTTGTCGAAGGCGGTGTGCATCATCTTCATGAAGTTTTCCATCGTTTTCTGCAGTTCTTCGTATGTGTCAATATTCTGTAATATATCCATTGCTATACGTTGGCCGTTGTCGTTGTTGCCGTTGGTGCCAGCCATTTCTTCTGGTTTCGCTTCTTTGTCGTAAATATATTATATTATAGTATAATATAACGGTTGATGTATTCTATTACTACCGATGTGCTCAGAGCAATCGATAGCGTGCGAATGCGTCGATTTCCTGAGGCGCTCGTATTATATGGTTCCGTAGTAGTGGGGACACGTGTCTGGCTCCTTGTGATTGGTCCGTCGGTTTTTCTGTTGTTTCCAGCTATTGGTCGATCTGTTTTTGTTCGGTCCGTGTTAGTGTAACTGGTCTGTCGTGAGTTTTAGCCATTTTGCCGCTTGTATGTAATCTGTCTATTAGATAAAGTTGGTTTCCATGTAAATGTTGTCCGTCGTCACGTTTATTCATACAATTTTGTCTTTTCTCTATTTCTATAGTCTATTTTATTATCCTGTACTGCGGGCTTATTATCCTTGTACCGTCGAAGTCGATGCTGTATTCTGTACGTAGTACATGTTTAGCTAGGAATTATATATTATTTATATATCTGTATTAATGTATTCACAAAATTTGATGTGATTCACATCGACTTACTATCTTTTCATGGTGAATTTTTGGAGAATTTACTGTAAATATTCAACATTTTCTGTACTCATATGATTGATCACTTTTACAAACAGTGAAGCAGGTAACTTTTTTAAATAAAAAAGATATCTTCTTTGGTTTTGAAATTCGAATTTATAGAAGATAATAAAATTCCAACTAAATTGTATTACTTTATTAGCTTGAATATACATATTTACAATAATAATTGAATATTTACGAACGCATATATTTTAACAAAGCTTGCGCTGCTAAGGAATCGTAGTTGCCACATGTCGGAAATCCTGCTGGTACTGGTAACATATCTTCATGTTCACCAAACTTTAATACCAAACCCATACCTGCTGTCGCGTGAAATTCTAGATGACAGTGCATGAACCAATAACCTTGAAACATTTAAATACAATCAATATATACATGCATATATTCATTTGTGCTAATTATGAAAGAATTTGGCAATAAACAAGAACAGAAATAGGAAGAATTATCCATTTTTGACCAAATGGTCAAAAATGGATAAAACCAATTAAATAGATACTTTTTTTTTAGTATTTTTGGGGTTTCTTTATTTTTGGATACTATACATACCACATTGTGCATAAAAATAATAAAATACAATTTTGAAGGCATAATTTTTTAAGTTAAAATAATTTACATTATACAGGCTGTTCCAAAACATACCGGCAATATTTCAAGGATGAATTGCAGAACTTACTTAGTGTCTAAAAATTCATGTAAAAACATGTTCTAGACGAAACTGTCAACGAGCTATTGTTTATTTCATAATTTATGTGGCTAATATTTTAGTTCTACGTTATGAAAGATATTTTTTAATACATTTTTTATTATTTTATTTACAATAAATGTTCAAAATTAGCACCATTCTGTTCGATACACAAAGCCAAAAGAACTGCGTTGTCCTGTCTTTCACTTTGACTTTAGGACCAATGTGTTGTAGTGTTCCCCTGTCAGTATTTTGAGTATGTACTACCGTTAATCAATTTTTCAAAGATTTGTTATTAAATTTCTAGAATAGTCATTTTTTTATATTATTCTGATTAACTTATTTAGTTTCCTTTTTTTTATTTGTCTATCCTTTTGTTTATTTCTTATAGTAATTATTACATTTATGTCGTGTAATAGGGGATCACCTGTTGGGTATTAAAGATTTATTATTATTATTTCAGACCTCAATTTAGGTCTTTTTAGTGTTGCATATAACTTCATAGAGGGCGCCAGTAATAAAACGTCTGATGTCAAAATTAAATCAAAGTTTCATCAAGATAAGGGAAATGATTTAGTAATAGCAAATTTTTAAAGTTAATAAGTTGGCCGAAAAACGGAATTGTGTCGAGAAAATTTTCGCTCAATAATTTTTATTTATTAATAACTTTCTGAGGATTCACTCAACAACAATGTCTTACGTGGACGTACCAGTATCAGCGAGAATCCCAGTACAGGTTCGTTATGAACAGCAACGACCCATAAAAACATCGATGCTGTGCGCCGCTTGATTAAGGAAAATAGACATGTGCCATATCGTGAAATTGAGACATCCATGGGTATTTCAAAGGCATCCATCCAAATGACCCTACATTATGAACTAGGTGTGAGGAAGTTAGTTTCCCGTTGAATGCCGCATCTTTCAACCGAAGAGCAAAAGTCGGCTCACGTTAATTGGTGCCGGTTCAATAACGGGAACTCGAAAAATGTCTATAGCAGTGTGTCGAAAAAGATGGTGGCAACGGTTGTCTCAAAATCAGATCAAGTAGCTACAATTTCTTTGCAAGATCGAAGAACAATCAATGCGGATTGGTACACAGCCGTTTAGTTACCAGAAATAATCGCCGTGCTCCGAGAAATCAACCCACAACGGCGAACCACCCTGCATTATGACAATGTGAATTCGCACACAGCTCGAAAGACAATTGCGTTTTTGAAGCGGCAAAATATCGAATTATTAAATCATCTTCCATATAGTCCCGACCTAAGTCCCAATGATTCTTTTACGTTCCCAAAGATCAAGAACGGAATGCATGGTCGACTACTTGAGTCACCGGAAGAAGCAGTAGATGCCTTCAAAACGGCAATTTTGACTGTCCCAACTGCAGACTGGAATAACTGTTTTAACAATTGGTTTTAACGAATGCAGAAGTGTATGAATTTGTGTGAAAAATATTTTGAAAAGCAATTGCACTTTGGGTCATCCACTGTTTAATTTTATGGCTATATGCAACACTAAAAAGACATCCCTCGTAACATATGATCCAAAGGACTTCTGGCGTGGAATAATAACGATTTATGAAACTTTGATACACATATTTCGAACGATTTGATGAACCTTACTTTTTGAAGAAATAAAAAGACTGAAATACCTTTGGACTAAATGTAATGAGTTGAAAGGAGAATATGTTGAGAAATAAAATATTTTTTGGGAAAAAGTTTGTGTTCTCTTGTCTACGCTCACTAGTTACTGAGCCACCCTTGCGTAAATAAATAAAAAGCAGCAAATTACATCTAATTGTGGCTAAAAGATATAAATACCTGGATTAGTGGCAAGAAATCTTACAATAGTGTAACCAGTACCCGGTACTACAACGGTATCTTTAAGTGGTGGATTATTAAAATTCCTTATCAGGGAACCGCTCTCATCCAATTCCCTAATTACATCGGCATTAACGGTGCCTCCTAGATATTCCATTCCAATAACTCTATAAGAGATTCCATGAATGTGCATTGGGTGGTTTGTGAAGGAAGTTTGATCGAGTAGAATTATTTCAACAAGTGAGTTTAAAGGTATCTGTAACGTAAATATTATTAAATGGATGTAGGTATAGGTTTCAGCGGTCGTTCTCTAGATGTAGATCCCATTTCCAGGTTAGAACCGCGTCGAGTTAGGCGTAATTGCCAACGTTTCGTCCACTGTTTCAAGGGACACCTTCAGGGCTGTACGTAGATGTTCGTCGTATCGCAGGAACTTGAAGAATGCTATGACAGAGACCGGCACAACTTATATAGGGGGGACCGGGTCAGATGGTGGCCTGCTATTAGCTGGGGACAATGAGCCAATGCCATGCGTCGAATGGGCGTGGTAATTCTTAGTAGAGTTTAGACCAACCCGAAATTATGATAGCGTAGACACCTACTCTAGAACAACATAAAAAATATAAAATACCAAAATTAAAATTAAAAAGCCCAAACATAAAAGGCATACAAGCCGCCACGTCGGATGTAAAGTATAGCCATCGTCTCTATTGAGATTGCGGGGATGTTTGTAAATTTCAATAGATTCAGCGCTGTCAGCGCTGAACCGGCTATATGTAACAGTCTAGTACAACGTTCATGTTCGGACACACGCACACCGACCGGCCGCTTAGTTTCGCCAATGTACACACCGCCACACGAACACGGACTGCGATACACTCCTTGTGCTTGGAGCGGAGATATTTTGTCTTTAACCGAAGGTAAGAGGTCCGAAACTTTGGAATGGGGTCTGAAGACAGTTTTGATTTTATTTCTATGTAGAACCTTTCCTTTATGATCGGTGATACCTTGAATATACGATAAGAAGGCGGTGCTGATGATGTTAGGATCTGGTTCACTCCGAGGTTTGGGGTTACGATGTCTCACTATAATACGGTGTATGTCGTGGGCGTTATAATTATTCTGGAGTAGGGTGTTAGAAACATGCTTAAATTCAGAGGGTAGTGCTCTAGGTTCTGAGATAGAAAACGCACGATGTACAAGAGTATTGATGACCGCTTGTTTGTGTGGCGGGTGATGATGGGAAAACCCGTTCAGATATCGGTCTGTATGACGGGTTTTCCCATTATCACCCGCCACACAAACAAGCGGTCATCAATACTCTTGTACATCGTGCGTTTTCTATCTCAGAACCTAGAGCACTACCCTCTGAATTTAAGCATGTTTCTAACACCCTACTCCAGAATAATTATAACGGCCACGACATACACCGTACTATAGTGAGACATCGTAACCCCAAACCTCGGAGTGAACCCGATCCTAACATCAGCACCACCTTCTACCGTATATTCAAGGTATCACCGATCATATAGGAAAGGTTCTACATAGAAATTAAATCAAAACTGTCTTCAGACTCCATTCTAAAGTTTCGGACCTCTTACCCTCGGTTAAAGGCAAAATATCTCCGCTCCAAGCACAAGGAGTGTATCGCAGTCCGTGTTCGTGTGGCAGTGTGTACATTGGCGAAACTAAGCGGCCAGTCGGTGTGCGTGTGTCCGAACATGAACGTTGTACTAGACTGTTACATATAGCCGGTTCAGCGCTGGCAGAACACAAACTCAACTCCGGTCATCAAATTCTATTCAAATATGTCAAGCTTCTGTCCCGTGAATCGCATTATTTCCCTAGGAAAATCCGTGAATCTATTGAAATGTACAAACATCCCCGCAATCTCAATGGAGACGAAGGCTATACGTTACATCTGACGTGGCAAACTCTACTGAACTCTACTAAGAATTACCACGCCCATACGACGCATGGCATTGGCTCATTGTCTCCAGCCAATAGCAGGCCACCATCTGACCCCCCCCCTATATAAGTTGTGCCGGTCTCTGTCATAGCATTCTTCAAGCTACTGCGAAACGACGAACATCTACGTACAGCCCTGAAGATGTCCCTTGAAACAATGGACGAAATGTTGACAATTACGCCTAACTCGACGCGGTTCCAACCCGGAAACCGAGATCTACATTATTAAATGGAATTTTTAATTAAAATTTTGTATCGACATAAATTTAGGTGGATTGTAAATTATGGATTACGAATTACACATATGGATATGATTAACAAATACTTTTAAATTCTAAAAGCAATAAGTATAACGATTCCGAAAAGAGGATGTATAAAACTATAGAACACTCATAAAATTAAATAAACTTTTGAAAGTGAAAGTGTTTTGATTGAAATTCCGGGGAAATATAGTATTGAAATTGATTCATATTGGTTACAACAAGTTACAAGAATGATTTAACAAAAATGACAACATATATATATATATATCCATATATATATATATATATATATATATATATATATATATATATATATATATATATATATATGAAGAACTTCATGCGCATGAGAATTAATAGCTATTAAATTTTCTTCTTGCATGTATTCGTCGGTATAATTTGTTGCATTAATTTCTACAATCGACAAAATCACATTTGTCTAAGAATGCAGACGCAACACGTCTCGACGTCACCCATCTAGGTTGTCCGGACAAATGAAAAATGTGTGATAGTCACATCTATTCCAAAACGTGCAGATACTGGTATTTCGTTGTTGTTACAAAATCATCAGTACACTATATCCAGAAATAGATATGACTTTCATTTGTATACTGCGGGTATATATACGATCTGTGAAGAACATCATGCGCATGAGAATTACTTGCTATTAAATTCTAATCTTGCATGTAATTGTCGTTATAATTTATTGCATTAATTTCTACAATTGAGAAAATCACATTTGTCTAAGAATGCAAACGCAACACATCGCGACGTCAACAGTCCAGGTTGTCCGGATATATGAACAATGTGTGAAAATCACATCTATTGCGAACCGTGCAGATACCAGTATTTCATAGTTATTAATTCTCATGCGCATGAAGTTGGCTAAATACTTTAGGGTAGTATATCGCGTTCGGAACTAGTTTCTAGAATAATCTTCCCCTCTCCAGAAGAAGATCAGACCTCACTTAAACGTCGAGCAGCTAAATATTCGAACGCGGAATATCACTTAAAAGAAACATTTTGTCTTTCGAGGCACACATCCAGACCGTCAATTTTATAAATCTAAAATAACATTAAACGGATTCTTGGCAACTATCGGCATGAAATGTACGAAAATAAATGATAAATTTTCTAAATATTAGTGGCTACCTGTTCTACATGAACACATGAACAGAACTCTTCTTCACAAGTTTCTGAAATTGTGCTCTGATTGCAAAACGCGTCCTCCGGTATATTTTCTCTTCCAGACAACAAAGGAAACGGTAAAAATTCCATAGTAACCGCATCCATTTGGGGTGTTTGTCTCTGAGTTTCCGAAGATACTAAAAATATTGAATGGTGTTATTGTGAAACAGTTTGCAAAATTTAACAGCCGTCAAATAAGATTCTAGGCGATTTATAGAGTATAGATTGATACATGTAAAATTTAAATGTTTACGTACCCTGTTCATAGCCATATAGGCCAGCCTTATGAAATAGTGGGTTATCAACGGAATGCATTGCGGAAGAAATTATAAGTTGAACATCAGGTGTTCCTGCCAATTGTGGATCCATATCTTCCAGGGCGGACAAATAACCAACACTAAGAGTACCGTTTGTGGCCTCCATGCCAAGAGCTGGTGGATTTATTTGCTAAAAAAATTAGTCTATTAAGAAATAAATCAGAGTAATTTATGTTTTATAATTACTAATGAAAGTGAAAAAAAAGATGGTTGAGTCAAAAAGGACCTAAAATTATTTTTATTAAGAAAAATAAATACTGGCGAAGTTGAATTAAGAAAATCTTCACGATTATAAAAACTATTCTTAATTAAGTACGATTCAAATACATGTATTTATATCTCCCCCTAGCAGATCTTTAAATTGTACTAGTAGTAAAAAGGCATCATATGCCGAAACATGTAAGATTGTTTTAAATATACCGTGTGCACAACGTCGTGCGATCGATGGATATATAAGTAATGACTGGCCAACTGCAAGTATATTCGCCTTGCTTGAACACAATGAGCGACTGATAGGAATATTCAATGTGTTAGAGAGAGATTATTTGATTCGTACTTAGATCGTATGTAAAATGTGTTGGATAAAGAAATGGAACGCCCGTACAGTTAGACAGTAGAACAGATTGAATATACCTCTCTCAATCCTAACCACATAAACTCGCTATTCGTCTTCGTCTTACTACATTGTGGTAGATCAATCACTCCCCGGCGTTCATACGGTATACAATTTTAAGTAAAACCAGACCTTAAATCGTCAACTAATTGAATCTACAATAACATACAAAGCTCACTAAATAATTATCTATATATATATATATATATATATATATATATATATATATATATATATATATATATATAATATATATATATATATATATATATATATATTGATGTGAGTCAACTTTCTTCTTTAATTAATTCTTTTACTAATAAGATATCGGTTTCAAGAATGTTATATCTAGAATATTCAGATTTGTGAAATATTACTTTATAGTAAGAATTTTGTAATAAATTCATAATTGGTTTTTGAAATCATGATACCGTTTAATATTGTATGTTATATTTAATCTATTTTAATGTTTTGCTAATTAATAAACTAACTTTAACTTATTTTCGCGAGGTTTTGGTTTTTTAAAACCAACTATGTTTTATTTCATTTGTGAACAAATTACTGTAAGCTTTGTTATTTTTATGACTTCTGTGAACATCATATTCAGAATTTGTAATTGAGATTACGTGGGTGAATTTTTATTATTATATTATCAGTTATAATATCACAAGAGCATAGAAAATAATCGATTATATTTCCGAGTCACGAGACGTATTCTGCGAGGATATACGTCGAGTGAAGAGGTTATATAATGGATTATTTTCGTTTGCTCGAGTGGTATTCGTTACGATTATATAAAGAATTGACTAACGAAATTTTTTTATTGGTTGAAATTAAAAGTACAATTATTATAATAAATATTTGTTGTATTATCTTTAGAAGTTGAATTTGAGGTGCTGGTGATGGTAGAGTTGGCAGAATCTTGTTTATTTCTCATTTTTTCAAATATCTTGCTATGGTGTTCATTAGTAAGCTTTAGATACGGCTTCAGAGATTCAGATGATGAGTGGCCTGTTATCTTAATAATTTCTTGTAAGTTTGCTCCAGATTGTGTCAAGATGTTAACAGCGGAAGAGCGATTGGAATGATTAGATATTTTTTGCTTCTTTGTATCAAGTCCTATACTTTCTGCCGCTGAACGTGTCCATTTACTTAATTGATTAAGCCCTACAGGACAGTTTTTATACCATATTTTAGTTTTCTGCCAATCAGGATTAGGTGTTAAAAATAGACGATTGGTTTTAATGTTTGGTGTTCTTTTACTTTTAACATTTTCTTCAACAGACGTACTGGACACTGATCTTCACAATTTTTATTCGGTGTCAACCATTTAGATTCAGTTGTATGTTTTTCGCCACCTTGTGCTGTCTTTGAAAATATGGTATTGTACTCAATACGTCCTGTGGGTTGACCATAATTGTCGCATTCTGCTTTGAAATAGTCAATTAAACAAAAGACTGCTTCATTTCCACGCCACGCAAGTTCCACAGAACAAATTTGATAGAATTTTTTTGTAAACCGTCTGGCGTATTTTCGTCAAAAAATTACACAACTTTGCTAATTTCTTCCGCTTTAAGGGCGACAGAACTTGTTCTTCTTTTTTTCAGGAATTGCTTGTAACTTCTTTCTTTTAGCTGCCCGCGCCTTTCTTTCATCTTCAAAAATTACGCCTCTGAATGGATTTGTTTCTCGATTAAACTCTTCATAAAACTTTTTCTGGACAAGTTTAGCGGAAATATTCCAAATTGTTTTCACGGCACCTTCTTTGTATTCGGTGCCGTCTGCACGTTTCATGTTGAATGCCCAATCTTTCAAAATACTTGCTAATTGTTCGTCAGAAGTTTGAGCACAAAGTTTATAATTTCGCTGTTCACAAAATTCGGTGAACTGTTTCCAAACATATTTATGTGTTTTAACGGTATTTTGCGGTGTCAAATCTTCAATTTCTTTATCTATTTCGGTCCCCGAGCTTATACCAAAGCGTTCCATGTCGAAAAAATTAAAAAAACCTTATGAAAATTGCTGAATATATTTTTGACGTTTATCAACAAACTTCAAAACACTTGTTACCATGACAAAATTCATATTGTTGGAGGAAGCGAAACACCAAAACGGTTATATCACGTCGTCAGGAGTATATTCACTTATCAATACATGGTAACTATGTAAAATTTGTAATTGCTATTGGCTAAATTTCAAATGAGTTATATAATCATTAATATTATTTTAGAAACCTTTGTATAAATTCCTTAGAATATCTGATTTATACTTTTACAAAATTTCTGATGGGAGTCTTGACGAACAAAAACATTATTATTGATTATTATTATTTTGATTGATTGACAAGATTTTCGCCTGCATTTTATAAATATAGTCTTTTTATGAATATTCCATTTATATTCAACATATAAAATGATTATGGATATTTATTAATCACAAGGAAGTGGTATAATAATATACACTGGATGTATTTGCCGTATAAGAATAATATAGATAAATGCGATTGCGGAAGAATTTTTTACGTTAATGCAACGCTCATAAAGAAGATTCTGGATTCCTTTTTTGGATTATTTTGAAATAAGAACACCTTATCAAGATTCTAACTTTGAACATAACCTTGTGGTATATTCTACAAAATTGGATTATAAGCATATCAGCGACTAGGATATTATCCAGTAATTTAAATCAAGCATCTGACAACTAACCTTGATGTTCCAGTTGGAAATATTCCTGTGAATTTCGTCCCAAAGGACATATGAAATTGTGATCTTCTAAATTTATCGTATCCATCAGGTATTTAAGAGAAATTTGTAACTTATATGTTTGTGAGAGATATGATATAACATTACTTGTAGTCACTTATCTATATATCATTTACTCACGTCATCTCAAATGTCATATTACTTTGGTTTTATATGTCAAAATGTTTTTTGTATCTTGTGATAATCGGTATAATATTATTTAAATATATTTTTGTACATAAATTTGACCTTTTTGTTTTATTTCATGTATTTTTAAGTGTTTGTCTGTATATCGAGAACTTACTTCGAGACCCTAAAGATTGAGTAGTTTTCAGGCTTAATAAATATATTAACTTCTCTTATTTTATATTATCACATTATTGTCACCTGAACGTGAGGCTTTTCTCTGCTTAGCCTCTCCGTATTATATCATTTGACGTCCGAACGTGGGGCAATTCTCCACGGTATTCGGAGCAGTTTAAATAATAATAATTCATTACCTAACATTCCCAACAGCTTGACGCTAAATACAAAGGGATTGGTAAGTCATGACTTATTATTACACTTGCGCCCGTGAAGCGACTTGAGATGTAAAGCTGTCGGCAGTCCCCTAGAACGAGAAGGAAAACCACGGAAATTTACTTGGACAGCCTAGCCCTGGGTTTGAAATCGGGACTGCCGGCAAGATAAGTAGTGCGCTAGATATTTATATAACACAAGATATATATTTAAATATGTACAATATATGATGGTAAATTGCAGACCGTTACATTATACTACTATACAGTACTAGTGATGATGGGTGCAGAGTACACGAAATGTACATTTAGTTTATTAAAACTATTTTTGTGAAAAAAGTGTTTTGTTTTATTTCGTTATTTCAATATTTCACAAATGCTCAACATATAATACTAGTTTTAACTTTATATTATATTTAGTATTATTGGTTTGAAAATTGGGTTTGTGAGGTTTATAGCCCTTTCTACCAAAGCTATTATCACATTTCGTTTATGGGATAGTGGTTAATTTGAAAAGAAGTTAACGTATCTGCCAGATGTAGTAGGTTTTGTGTACCATTTCGTTTGCATGTTGTTGTCTGCTTTTATTAGTGTTAGGTAAGTCTAGACTTAACACTAATTCTCGATTCACGGCTCGTTTTCTAAACTGAACTCTTGCGGCAAAATGGTACCTTATGAAACTTGTGTTTTAACATACACTTGCGCATATAAATATATAAACAATCACATACAGTATATAATATACCTGCAAAGTCTGTGACAAAGTTTACTATGCCAAACAAAACAGCTACTTCAAGAAAGATTAAAAGGACAAAAATATGCGAAAAATTAAACAACTGATTGAATTTACCATATCATACCAAGGTCACGAAATAATTATATTTATATATATATATATATATATATATATATATATATATATATATATATATATATATAATTGGTAAAATTCCTTTGAGTCTAAAAGACCAGATCAAATTTACTCTAATATGTATATAGTTTCACAATTAATAAAGACAGAATTTGGGTCAATATATCAAATAAAACGATTTATTACTACGTAACGTTTCGAAACTATATTTATTTTTTCATAAGACCTGATAAAACGTTTACAAATTAGCCATATACAGTAGAATATGGAAATGTATGTAAGTATTTTACTGTATTATTACTATTATTTTACTATACCATTTTACTAATCTAAATATTCTATTGCCAACTGCGAACACTTGATATTGCTCACTCGGTATGTCTACAGTTTGTTTAGCGATATTTTGGGATTGATAGTGTTAATAGTTTGCTTAAATTTAATTGATAATTCATTTAGTTGACAGATTTTCAACGAAATCCTCTTGTTTTGGAAATATAAATGTTAAAATAGTGTTTGGTATAGATTTATTGTTTCTATTGTTACGCTCGAAAAATGATCCTTATACCATTTGGGCATTTTTAAGGAGTTAATTACATTAATTGCTAACTTTAAGTCAGCATAGCCTATTCAAAATTCAATATTATCGTTTAATATAATTTATTTATTTTAATTACTAATTATCGATCATCATAGGCCATTTCAAACTTTAATATCATCTTATAATTTTGTATGTTCAAATATTTTGGATGTCGCTATATCCATATTTTTTGCCGGCTTATTTTTATCTACTTCGGCGAAGTTTGACATTTTGGAAATTTTATGCGAAGTCATGATTCGTATATTTGTACTGATATTTCATTATTGTTTCTCCTTAAACAATCCTAACACTGGTATTTTTTATTAGAATTTTGTAAATCTATTAGGATGCTTTAATTTATTGGATAACCTTTTTTTTAAACTTAATTTTGGTTTCTTTATTTTCATTTGCTCAGAGCGACATCTTCACGCAACTTAATTTAACTTCCGATTATAGATCGCTTGACGGTTGATATAGTTTTAAACTGGTTAATTATCCTTTGTTGCTGCGTATTAATTGCTGAATTTGTTATGTTGGCTTCCTCTATTACTCTTTAACTTTTGTCAGGGTGTTTGAGTAATTATCTTCTTTTATTTCCAATATTCCGTCGAGGGTAGTTTTTGTTACTATGACGTAGTTTTCTTTCCGAATATATAGCCGTACAATCGTTAGGAAGATCCTCTTTACTTTACTATTCAAGCCTTGAAGTAGGCAGTTGTTTGAAAACTCGAAGTCATTTTTGAAGTTTATATAGTGTTGCTATTCTGCTTATGCAGGATTTGGTCAAACTTGACTTTGTTAATTAAATTCATTGGTGTAGTGTCTTTATTCGAGGATTGTTCCTCGGTTTTGGAAGTTTTCATGACCACGTGTTGCTTCAGGTGAGTTTCTAGATAAGGGGACTGCTGTAATTTTATAACTGCATTGGTCTCCGCTTCTTAATGTTACTTTGGGATCTTCTATTTATTCTTTTCTTTTCTCATTTATTAAGGGCTGCTAGTGCAGGCTACTGAAAAGCTATTTTTTGTATCGAATAAGGGAAAGTTGCGGCGATATTTTCTGCGAGATATATCGATCTTTGTCAGCATCCCCGCTGAAATACGCATCCTTGATCATCTGATAGCTGGTATCCAGGAGAATCTCTTGATTGGATACAAGGACAACTAAGACGCAAGGTAGTGTCCGTAGCATATTATTCTCTTGAGACAGAGTTCTAGATAATTGTTATATTATTTTTTTTCTGGGAGGACCGCATGGTGTCCGACCTACCATTTTGTGTAATAATATTTGCGATCTTGCATCCCTGTAAATTTACAGTTCCCATTTTTTTACAACTAGCATAATCATTTTTCTAATATAAATTGCTGTAATATTTTCTTATATAAATATAATATCAACCTCATATACAGGGTGTCCAGAAACTCTCCTGACAAACGAAGACCGGAGATTCCTCTGATAATTTTAAGACAATTAAACCCAAATTCACCTAGTCCGAAAATGCTTCCTAAGGGAGCTAGAGTTCTTTGAAGATGGCGCCTTGTATTTATTTTTTTTTAAATTCCTCCAGAACACTTCTATTTAGAAAAACAAAAACTGGTATGCTTATTTATCCTCCAGAGATGAATCGATTCCATCAATTGCGAATTTCTAGTACCGGTCATAGGCGTCCGTTTTGGGTAGGTCGACGGTTATTTTAAGGCATAACTTTTTTGTCTTTAACTTTTAAGCATTTGTGACACTAGATTATTAAATTTTCAGGTATTCCAGTACTAAAATGTACTCTTACTTTAAGTCGGTAGGATACACCGTTTTCTAGAAAAATCGATTTGTAAATTTTTCGTTTTTTCTTCATTAAAGTTCAATTTATTATGTACCTTCTTATTTTTAGCGACGAAGTTAGCTTGGACTATCAAGGCATGGATGAAAATTAAAAACAAATTATTTATTACAATGGAACGAAACGAACAAAAAAAGAACAAGTATCAAAGGTAGATTGTTACAAAAGTTGCTCGATGTGATGACCATTAGTCTCTATGCATAAGTTTACCCTTTTGCTTAGAGAACGCCGAATTCTTGCAAAAATTCCAAAGTTATTTCTAAATTCGTTGCAAGCATCTTGTATCCTTAGCCAGAGTTGTGCGCGATTTTGTATCGGAACGGAATAAACAAATGCTTTTATGTATCCCCAAACACAATAATCGCAAGGATTCAAATCCGGCGACCTTGCTGGCCAAGCAACTGGACCGCCTCTTCCAATCCAATGGTCTTCGTAGTTATTATCTAGAAAGTCTCGTACATTCCTGCTAAAGTGGGCCGGACAGCCGTCCTGTAGAAACCATAAGTTTTGCCGAATATTTAAACTCATCTAACAAATCAGGTAAAATATTTTGCAGGAAATGTAAGTAATCAGCACCATTTAAACGAGCAGGTAATTCCACAGGTCCAAGTAGATAATCGTCAACTACTCCTATCCAGACGTTTATGCTAAACCTATGCTGATGCTTAAATTCTTCAACAACGTGGGGATTGTCACCAACGTACGAATAATAATGTGCATTATGTACATTAAAAATTCCATTTTTTGAGAATGTAGCTTCGTCACCAAACAAAAGGTTCCTGAAGAAATCTTCATCTTGATTTTTCTGATTTTGTAACCATCTAGCGAATTCTACGCGAGCAGGAAAATCTCCTTCTAGCAGTGCTTGCACCTTTGTAAAATGAAAAGGATATAAATTTTCTTTGTGTAAGATATTTCCTACGGAAGATTTTGAAATTGTGGGGTACATGGCAGATAGTCTTCGAACTCTAATTTCTGGATTTTCCTCAACTTCCATTAAAATAACATCTTCATGTTCTGCTGTTACATCATTATGTCTCCCTGTTTCATTATTTTTTGGGACCACTGAACCTGTTTCTCTTAATCGTTGATGAAGAGCTGTAAATGTTGAGTGAGTGGGATGCTGACGATTGGGAAATTTTTCAGCGTATCTACGTTGCGCCGCTCGAGCGTTACACCTCATTTCGCCCTAAACTAAATGCATATCGGCGTATTCCTCATTAGTAAAAACCATTTTTTTTTAAATTGAAATCGTGTTTGAATAACACAAAGTAAAAAATGAAAAGATAAACTTCGCGAACTGACAACAATTTGACAATAAAAAACGTAGGTTTTACTTCTGTTGGCAGTTCAGAGCTAACTATTGCAAAAAATAAAAAATTGAACTTTAATGAAGAAAAAACGAAAAATTTACAAATCGATTTTTCTAGAAAACGGTGTATCCTACCGACTTAAAGTAAGAGTACCTTTTAGTACTGGAATACCTGAAAATTTAATAATCTAGTGTCACAAATGCTTAAAAGTTAAAGACAAAAAAGTTATGCCTTAAAATAACCGTTGACCTACCCAAAACGGACGCCTATGACCGGTACTAGAAATTCGCAATTAGGAAGCATTTTCGGACTAGGTGAATTTGGGTATAATTGTCTTAAAATTATCAGAGGAAACTCCGGTCTTCGTTTGTCAGGAGAGTTTCTGGACACCCTGTATATAGATTGGATTAAAAGTGAGAAATTTGTGTTAATTTAATTTTTTTTTATTAATCAGTATCGAACTCTGATGTGTTTTTTTATATCTAAAATTGTTTAAATAAATTAATCACCTTATTAGAAATCAATTTCACCATATAGAGTATTGTTCTAGTTTTTTTAAATTATTATTCATTCATTACATATACTGAGTGTAGCATAATTGTTGTAAGGTACGTCAAAGCTTTGAGGAACTACTTATGCAAACTTTAAATCATAATACACGAAGTTCATATTGATTTTTTTTTATTCTATAACGTAAAACTATTTTGTTGAATTAATCTCTGACCTGTTGATACAGGGTGTTTAACTCACTATTAAGTCTATTTGGTGCAAATAATATTTTGTCATACTTGATTATTTTCCTTAATAAATATTGTTGTTGTTGTTATATACCGTTGTTAGTGTTTTATTTCTGTAAGCCTTATGAGCAAAAGTGTTAGTTAGGTATACGAACACCTTTACAGTATCCTTAAGCCCTTATGGCCCAAAGGTGATTCTACGTTGACCTGTGAACTTGCCAGACCTAACGTAGTGGTGCCCTATTTACCATCTATGCGTTGTGATAGCCCACGACGCTTCCGCAATTAAATTTCTGAGCTGGCCGGTGAGTTTTTCGGGGGGCCTTTGTAGACCAGGGGTGGAATTAGGGCATTGTCCTAATTCCCACTGTGGTTTTTGTTACCTATACAGTTTAAGGGCTAACACTATTGTTTCGTCTTATAAACGAAACGAATTTATATATCCTATAGTAAACATAAATATTATTAATTTTGTATTATATATTAAAATATAAGTATTATTCATTTTAATATTACACATTAAATATAAAGAAATCATAGATTATAGTATTTAAATATAAGAGTCAGAAACTAAATTAAAACTTTCTGTATAATTATATTTTCTTATTGTATTAAGATGCAAACGTTTCACTATAAAATTTATGATACCGCGTATTACATATTTGTCATCAGATATGCATGCCGGCACTTATTTATTGTCGCATACATATTTGTCAACAGATATTCACGCCGGCACTATTTATTGCCGCATACATATTTGTCAATGTTATTCTACCGGCACTTATTTATTGCCGCATTTTCTAGATACGTTTCAAATTATATTTTATTAGTGAACGTGCCTCCACATGTATACAGTTAGATTCAAAACTATTTGCAACGTTTGCTGGTTTAGTAAGCAGAATTTACACAAGCAAGGCAGTTCTTTGTAACTTGCCGACCTTTTGTTCATCATTTAGCCGCATGTGGCCTATTTTGTTAATTGAAGGGAAGGGCAAATTTTGCTTACAATGTTTAAAAAGTTTTTAAATAGTTCAGCGCGCGATGACAACAGAAGCAAGTCGCGAACGCAAGTCACTAAGACAAGTCGAGTAGCAATTCGCCACAGAACAACGTTCTTACAATACTCGTAAGAACAATGTTCAAGACAACAGTCTACATAAATTACTAACAGTCGCAAGTCTTAACATAATAACGTTCTAGACAAACAGTCGTAAGAACAATGTTCAAGACAGCAATCGACTTTTAATATCAAGGGACACCAGTCTCATATTTTATCAAAAGACAACCGTCTTTCATTATACAACAAATTTGATGTATGAAGTAATGTAAATATGTAAATTGGATGTGCCGCATTTCATTAATAACTGTCACCGAAGATTAAAAAATTAGTGCGTATACGGCCTTACAACCCGTGCGCGGTGAGTCAACATAGGAGCGACGACAAAATCCACTAGTTGCCCCAACAACTATATTCACATTTTTTGGAGCAAAATAATTTATATCTTTCATAATAATTGACTATTGTATTTGCAATAATATACTCTAAGAGCTTAAAAGATGTATCAAACCACTTAGCCACGTATTCGACAACTAAGCTGTCATTTTCATTAGAAAGAATTAATATTGTTGAACATGAATCAGTGTATACGAGGACGTCTAGTAAAGTGTTCCGCGATGTTTGTGTATTTACTGTGCCCTATTTTTAACACTGTCTGTGTCTATTTCTACTGAAGTTGTCTAAAGGATGCTAATATTAGTGTGGTGCATTTTTTAAAGTTTTTACTAGACACAGGCTCCAAGATTTTATACTCTAAGATCTTAGATATAACTATAAATATGGAGATAAGTGTATAGTTACATGTATTGACAATTCTTATCAATTGAAACAATCTTGGCAAGTTTTACTTCTTGAAGCTTATATATACTTTAAAGATAAATTTTCGCAAAAGTAGTATGATTATCTTACCAGGCCCTCTCTATCTGAATCTTCATAATCAGTAGATCCTGTTGGATAATCCGTTTCAGAAGCACCTAAGTAATGTAGTACTGCTAACTGGTGCACACTATTGAGTACACATCCTTCTAAACCTCTGAATCTCATCCAGTAAAGACCTCCGCTGTGATTTGCGTTTATTACAATGTCGTAACGTTCTCCAGCAAATAACACAAGGGAATCGGCTAAAAAGAAATTGGGATAAATGTGTTAATGGTTTTAAAATAATTTAAATATACGAGGAGGTATTGATAATATTCTTAGCCTATTATTGCCTATTATTGAATCAATTTAAAGTTTGGACATAGTTTCCTCCTAAATTAATACACGGATCCTGCAACGCCTTTAACCCTTCTAAAAAAAAATTCTTTTTGGTCTGCAAACCAGTCCTCTACAGCTTCTATTATCTCTTCGTTACACAAAAATTGACATCCTTTTAAACTTTTTTCAATCGAGGGAATAGATAATAGTCTCAGGGGGCTAAGTCTGGGGAATAGGGCGAGTATTCCAGTAATTCGAACCCTAGATTCCGAATTATGCGCGGACATTGTCCTGCAAAGAAAAACACAACTTTCGCTAACATGCCACGTCTTGTTTCCTTAATTTTCTCGCCGATCCGGTAACTATGGCATGCTGCCGGTAACCATGGATCATGGCAAGGATAATGTGAAAGTTGACCAACCTAACCTACTGCTGGTGAAAGTAGGTCACAGTCGTCGTCACTATATTAAATAAAATAAAAAGTAGTCGCGGCTCGTTGTTGACGTAAGACTTTTTCCATCGTTGTAATAAAGGTCAATAGATATAGAATTATATTACTTTCTCTTTAAGCAATCAGTTCAGTTTAAAGTGTGAAAGTATACACATGCCTGATTTAACGTTACCTGGTTATAATTATTTAGGTCCTGGCAATGTTTTAAATAAAGGACCACCAGTGAATACCGCAGATGCTATAGCAAGAGAACATGATTATGCTTATCAAAGTGCAATAACAAAACAAGATATATATTCAGCTGATAGAAAAGCAATTAAACAATTTGCTTATGATTATATTAAAACTGGAACAACAGGCGATTTAATAGGAGCGGTAGGATTAGGTATAAAAGATGCGATTGAAACACCATTACAAATAGTATTATACGGTATGCCGAGTGAATAACGTGCAGCTTTTGATGTTCCTTGGGGATATAATAGACAAGGAAAACCTTATTATAATTACGGCCAAAGATTATATGCTAATAGAGCAATAAAGAAAAAACAAGGTATGCCAAATAAATTTTCGCACAAAAATACACGTAGACGTTTATTATCTTTACGGAGGCCTTTCGTTTTAACTGCTCCACGTGTTATTTATTATTCAGAAAATCAACCTTCAACCTCACGTCGTAGTCGATCAGCTGAACCAGGTCCAAGTACTTCCGCAGCCGTTGCACCTCGCGAAGAACATTCTGAAGACGAAGTAGACGTTCCTACCGAAAATCCAACACAAAAAAACATTATGCAAGCGGATGCTCCTTCAACGTCTTCAAATACTTCTCCTCAAAGTACAACAAATGCTGGAGCACCTATTGTAATTACAAATTCTTTACCTGGTTCTCAAACAATAAAATTTACACGTTCTCGATTGTTTACTTCTTGGGCTAATGAATATGTACCTAAAATTGATGAAGCTGGAACTCATACTAGCATGGCATTACCTTTAGCAGCTATTCCCGTGGAATTGTTAATGTTTTATATTTCACCCGCAGAATACGCTTTATTACCTGTTGGAAGTAGAGTTCAGGAAGTAAATGTTACTGTTACTCCTGTTGGTAGTAAAATATGTTTTTCTACTAATGAACAAAATGCAAAATGGACCAATTCAACGCAAACAACATTTGGTATGTCAGCTTTCGGTTTAAATAAAACTGGATATTCAACAAATACTAAAATAAAAGGTAGAGATAATACCAAAATAATGAAACCCACGTCATTTGAAGCTTGTAATCCAAATAAACATTGGGAAGCACGTTTATGGGGTGATCCAACTAAACGTTCTGATTATGCATCTTGTATGTCAACTGTACGCGCATTACCTTGGTATGCAACATGGGCAGTACCTGGTAAAACTCGTTTAGAGACGTATTTTCCAGATTTATCGCAACATGTTGATATGTGGGAATGATGGTCTGACCCTTCTTTAGGTAATCGATCTTAGTTATTCCACGGAAAGTTTTCCTCTTTTGAATGACGCGATCCAATTTTTGACAGTCGAATATGATGGGCATTGATCGCCAAGTGTGTTAAGCATATCTTTGCAAATTTCCTTATCATTTAACCACTTCAAATACGTTTCCCGACAAAAAAAAATGAGAAATGAACGTACACAGAAATTTGTTTTTTATGTTTTTTTAATCTGTTTAATTATACAATATGAAACAAACATGTAAATAATTTACATATCTGTAACTATGCACATGGACAATACACCTCGTATTTTCAGCATTTACTGCTGCTTAATACATATGTTTCTGCCATCTAGGCGTCCTCAGTTAAGCTAGTGAAGCAATGTATACAAATTAATACAACCTGTTATAAACAACTGGTTTGTATCTGTATTTAAATTTACTGAAATAGCCCGCATAGATCAAGCAAGTTCCGTCCTATAAGAAGGCAACTATTTAATAATTGACATCTTACGGGCGAAAGAGACTTTGTCTGGAGGGCTACCTATCGTTCGAACAGCTAAGTTGCTACGGGAAACGATAAAATACGTATGTAGATGTAGTCCATTAACAACCAGCCAGATGGCGGTAAATATACAAAAAAGGTTTTGTTTAAGTATGACAATACGTTAAGCACGTATAAAGCGTTTGTACAATATGAAACAAACATGTAAATAATTTACATATCTGTAACGATGCACATGGACAATACACCTCGTATTTTCAGCATTTACTTCTGCTTAATACATATGTTTCTGCCATTTGTTTCATCTTGTACAAACGCTTTATACGTGCTTAACGTATTGTCATACTTAAACAAAACCATTTTTGTATATTTACCGCCATCTGGCTGGTTGTTAATGGACTACATCTACATACGTATTTTATCGTTTCCCGTAGCAGCTTAGCTGTTCGAACGATAGGTAGCCCTCCAGACAAAGTCTCTTTCGCCCGTAAGATGTCAATTATTAAATAGTTGTCTTCTTATAGGACGGAACTTGCTTGATCTATGCGGGCTATTTCAGTAAATTTAAATACAGATACAAACCAGTTGTTTATAACAGGTTTGTATTAATTTGTATACATTGCTTCACTAGCTTAACTGAGGACGCCTAGATGGCAGAAACATATGTATTAAGCAGAAGTAAATGCTGAAAATACGAGGTGTATTGTCCATGTGCATAGTTACAGATATGTAAATTATTTACATGTTTGTTTCATATTGTACAAACGCTTTATACGTGCTTAACGTATTGTCATACTTAAACAAAACCTTTTTTGTACTGTTTAATTATGTCTTTTTTTCAAAGAGGTTAGAATTATCTGACATTGTCATTCGAAGGATTAATCAAAATAATTTAATTAGATGTGGTAAAATAATATGCGCCAAGAAAATAAAGGTCGTATTTTTTCTTAGGCAGAAATAATGTGCGTTCAAATAAATTTTACCTCCAGTAGTCCATGACAATAAAAATGTTTGTCGTAACTTGTACCATTTACATTTGCATCAGTTGTCAATTTGACAGACTATTTATTCTGATGTATACTTAGTTGGAACTTTTTTAAATTGCTTTGTAATTTAAAATTGATTTAAAATGGTTTTCACTATTCAACACAAATCATTCATGGTTGAATCTTATTTTCGGAACGGACGTAAGATTAACGGACAGAAGAATACTTAGAGGAATTTAGAAATATATTTTCAAACTTCGTCTTTGATTTTGATAGTTTTTGGTACACAGTTAAATATTGCACTAAGGTTTTCAGAGAAACAGGAAGTGTTATATGGAACGATGGCGGAGGCCGGCCGAAAAAACGTACGGAAGAACTAGTTGACGATGTAACGCAAATTATAAATGATACACCTAGGAACTTCCATACAAGTATTATCTCAACGAGTAGGTGTATCAATTGGCACTTGTTTTATCAAGAAATCAAAGAAATTGACTATCCTAGAAGAAAAACGTTTTGTCAGTGGTTCTTAAATAATTTTGATAATGACCTTCTTGACAAAACTTTTTTTCTGATGAATCATGATTTTATCTGAATGGATATGTTAACTCACAAAATGAGGATGTGGAATACTGAGAAACCACATGACTTTTATGTTGAAACATCACTTCATCCACAGAAAATTGGTGTATGGTGTGCGATTAGTCGAAGGAAAATCATTGGCCCTATTTTCTTTAACGGTACCTTAACAGGAGAGGTATCGACAAGAAATTAGTATGCTATTTATTTCAACAAGACGGAGCTAGAGCGCACATACCTAGTGAAACAATTAACATGATACAGCAAATTGATCAAAATCGGTTGATAAGTTTAAACACCGAACATGAATTTCGACCAAGATCTTGTGATCTTGATATTTTTTGTTGCTTTTTTTGAAAAACTCAATTTTTCAGGTACAGATACCTAATCTTGCAGACCTTCAAATCACAATTGCTGAAAGAATTAACGAAATCGACGATATGATACTACAAAACGTTTTTTCCTCTATTAGAAGAAGATGTGATAAATGTCTCGAACAAGGTGGTGGCCACTTTTTTGTTTGCTGGTTTGCTGCAAATAAACGTATCTCATGTAGTTAAAAATTTTAATTTTATTATTTTGACATTTGTCATGCCATTCAAATAGTTTATAACCAACAAAATTCGTATTAAGAACTTAAGTAAAAAGCCAAGACATACATATAATTTTCATGTGTAACTTCGAAGTAAAATTTATTTGTACGCTCTTTATAATACTTATATATACTTACATATAATATTTTGTTGCATTGCCATTAGTTTTTATCACCAAATTAATCCTTCTATGCATAGATCTAATTAGAGCTTCACAATATTGTGCAGTTAAATTTTGCCAACACTCGTTTATGCCATTAATCAATTTTTGTCTGTTCCGAGGTCTAAAATTAATACGACGCATTTTTTCTATGAGCCCCACAAAGTTTCAATTGAATCAAGATCCGGGCTTTGGGCATATTTAAAATTAAACAGTAAAACCAATAGTAACGTTTGACAACCGTTTGGCACCAGTAAAACTGACATAAACTGACAATTAATAGCATACGTTGAAATTTTAGATTTCCCATTTTTTTTTGGTGTTGACAGTATAGGTATTTGATGATACCTCGATACTCCAATTTATCAATTTTCACATTTGCATTCGACATGCTATTTTCAAAGTTTACCACATAGCTATACTTCAACTTCTTGACGTAAAATTTTACAGTGACCCTTTTAAAATGTCATTATTTCTTGCCATTATAACAAGATTTTGTTTTGTTCAAGGCAAACGGCCTAGGCTAACTCCTCTAGCATTTTAATTTTATTATTATCATCTCTTTGATATTTGCATACTATACATTGTGTAGACAGCTTTGTATGAAGCTCTTTTTTTAATTACTAAACAAAAACTCATAATTCTTTTCTTACCTTCTGTTGGTGCTACGTCATGGCCATCAGTGCTAATTACAGTTATCATATGGTCATCTACAGAAACTTGGATTGGACAGGTCAAAACTCCATTGCTTATAATTCTGAATCTGTATCTGTGTTGCTGAAATTAAAACGTAAGTAGCAAAAATTCTTTTATTCGGCACCTGTGAAACACACCGATTCAACGTAAAATCTTTCCAGCGGTGTATATATTGCATTGCCATCATCGTCTGTGAATTCTTCTCCACGTCCCTTTCCATTAACTAACATACTAGTAGGTATGTTTTCTCCTTGAGAATGGTAATACCTAAGGAACGCACGCAAACCATCTTCACTATCCCAATCGTTAATTACTAATACATGAGATGACAAGTCGTGATCGTAGAGGGATCTGTGAGGATCTTGGTCAATTGGTCGTCGTACAATTAACGGTCCAAACATGCCGTCACCACGTTGTAAACCTAAACAAAAATATTATAATGGATTATCTTCTCTTCTACCAGGATGATATAAAAATTGGAGCTTTATTTTTGACTGAAAATAGTACATACAAAATAATGATAAATGAAAAAAAAATGTAATAAACGTTGTAATGTAACAGATATTCACCCTTATACGAGCAACACTTGCTAGAATAACGTGCGTCGACACATGTGGTTTTTGCATGATTGTCTTCTTCTTCTTCTGTTTTAGGTTGAACGCCAGCACGTTCAGGCACCTGAGCACACTGCTCTTTGTACTATCCCCAATAGATCTCTCAGTTCCACTCTGTTAGTCTTGTGTCCTAGATAAAACCCACTATCCTCCTCAGGGGAAGTATGAGTACACTTGAAGGATCCAATAGATCTCTCGCGAAATATTTCTGTCTCGAGTTCCTTCAGTTCTTCACACGTGCATATTACATGAAGGCTAGTTTCCCCCTGTTTTTCACATCTCCTACACCAGGGCTCGCTAACCAAGCTCATGCTGTACAGATGCTTCCTTAAAGGACAATGTCCGGTTGTTAACCGGGTAATTATTTTCATTTCTTTTTTGTTACTACGAATTAGGTTGGCTGAAAACTTTCCCTCCAGCTCCCTTAGTAGTGTTTTGGTATGGAGTTGACCTTGCGTTAACCTTCATTTATTTTTATGTTCTTTTTCTAGCCATACCCAGATCTCCCTTTTAGCGGAATCCTTAGCGATTCCACATACAGGTTCTGGTCCTATGAAGTTCCTATTAGTACCTTCTTTGGCCAGTTCGTCGGCTATCTCATTGCCTTTAATTCCCTTATGCCCTGGCACCCATATCAGCGACACAGTATTGTCTTGTGCCAGTTTATTGAGGATCTGTTTACAATATTTTACCAGCTTAGACCAGGTAGATGGGTTCATAATGGCTTTAATATCCGCCTGACTATCAATTATTATGTTGATTTCTTTGTTTGCGCAGCCGGCTTCCCGAATTTCCTCGGCGCAGGCTGCGACTGCAAACAATTAGGCCTGGAAAACCGTTGTATGTTTCCCCAGACATATCGATATCTTCCTTCTAGGGCACATTCCGCATATGCCTACACCTGCCCCCTGACTAGATTGGCCTTGAGCCTCAGGATCGCAGCCATTGCCTCCGCCTTTACAAATAGTTCCGGCGGAGGGAGACCCATGATGGCCTCTATGGAGGCGGTTCCCGTGCTGCTCATAGCTCCCGTGATTCCCAACAGAGCCTGTCGCTGAAGAGTCGTGAGGAGCCTCACCGACGATGGCCGCTCCGTCCTCCTCCACCAGACAACTGCTCAATAGGCAATCGTTGGTCTCACTACTGCTGTGTACAACCAATGTACCACATTTGGTTTTAGTCCCCAGGTCTTGCCAACAGCTCTTCTGCATCTCCAGAAGAGCTGCGTCGCCCTGTCTGCCACTTTAACTGAGAATTTCGCATGATGCTCGCTACTGTCCCCAGGAATTTTCCCTGGGACACTATGACAATGTCATCGGCGAACCCCTGCGTCCATATTCCCTGGTCATGATGTGCTCCACCTCATAACCGTTACGAAGTGCATGAGCATTTAGATAATACGTTTGGTGACCAATGGATAGATAGAAGTGGACCTATTGCATGACCACCTAGATCACCTGACTTGAACCCAATGGTCTTTTATGTATGGGGACATATAAAAAATGTATTGTACAATAACGATAATGAAATTAAAAACATTCAATTATTGACCATCCGTCTTCAAGATACTGCAGACACAATAAGCAAACAGGAGGCGGTAACTTCAAACATTTTCTCTTAGAGGTGTTTCTGTGTTGCTCGCATAAGTGTGAATATCTTTGTTATATTACGACTTCTATCACAATTTCTTTTTCATTTGTTATTATTTTGTGTGTACTATTTTCAGTTAAAAATAAAGCTCCGATTTCTTTCTGTTTTGCATCTTAAATTCTAAAGAATAACGTAATTAGTTTTGCATTTAGTTATCGCCTTGTAAGTCATTTGAACGTCAACTTTTTTTAAATGGAATTCTATATTTTTTAATGCAACATAATATTAATCGATTAATCAAGAAAGCCCAAATAACTTTCGTCTGAATAATTTTTTCATTACTTTCGCAGTTTTTGAAATAAATATTGAGAAACTTCTCTATCAACACTATAGAGAAGAACTAACAATATTTGTTCTAAAGAAGAAAAATTTTACAACAGGTGCTCGAATTGTGCTTCACCTATCTGCACACAAGCCTCCATACGGCGCAATAACACTCTGTTACATGCATAAGTTATCATTTCTCGGGTTAATGTTTGGTAATCTTGACGAATTTCATTCTTGGAATCATCCAAGTTGCCATAACGCCCAGAATATAAACTTTACTGTGACAGCCTCAAAGGAAGAAATCAAGAGGCGACAAGTTCGGAGAATGCGAGGACCAAGGAATAGGACTTCTGTTGCCAAACCAACCATTAGGGTAAATCACATTTAAATAGCGTTGACAATATGTGCATTGTGAGGTGGAGCATGTCTTCCCTTCATCAATCTTTAATTCCAGTAGTGATGCTCTCAGATAATTGTGCAGTCCAAAAGTTATTGCGATTATTAAAGAAATAGTAACATATTTATTACCTACAAGAATTTTCCACTACTGCTTTTTAAGATAAATTTCTCCATTTTATAAAACTGTGATGTGACCTGGTCCCGGAGGGCATATCGCTGCGTTGGTACGCAGATTCGCCAATATTATAAATAATAGACGGTCAGCGTTTGGATAACAATATATAATTAAATAACACCATTATAAAGAATCAACAATTAAAACAATATAACATAGTAATAAATAGACACTAGTCTTCAGGAGGTTTTCTATAATACACTCTCTCGGACTCTGAGTGTGTCTCTCTGTGTGTCGAGATCTAATGGGATCTCATTATATATTTGAGCGTGTCCTCGTTTAGCCTAGTGGCCTCGTTATAAGATCAACAAAGTGGTGAAAGATTGTAACACATACCGAGGTCGTATTTGGACGCACCGAGGTCGTGTTTGTATTCAATAGAAACAAGACCGGGGTCGTACCTTGAAGGAGTGTTTTCAATACATGACCCGGTTTGGTTATCGCAATTCTTGCCCCCAATACGTGGGTTACGTTCGGTAATTCATTAGAAGTAATTTGAGATCGTTCTACAATCTCATAAAATGGTAAAAATCTATTTGTACTTTTTCGTTTCAAAGCTTTCATATTTTCTACCTTTTTTGATACACTAATTTTACTATCTTAGATATATTTCATCCTTAAAGAAATACTATCCATTTTCTTGAATTTGTTAAAAAAATTGTCTTCGAATAAGGTATATGCCTGTTAGGATAATTAACTGTTTAAAATAAATTATCTGGCGTTCAATCAAATGTATTTAATTTAAGATTTAAGTATGAATGAAAAATCAGAAATATTTGACATTTAGAAAAATACGTCACTGGTGTATAAGTATAACTAGTTGCCTACTATGTCACCAATGCATTGACTTTCATTTTTTTTTTAGCTTTTACATAGGACGATATATGTGTAATGACAAAAAAGAACCCAGTATAAATATTTTAAGTTTTAAGATTAGTACAAGGTGGTCCATAAAGATATTAACTTTTTGAATAGAATTAAAAACAATACAAATTGATCTACTTGAACAAATTTATTTTTAAGGCTTACAAAAATTACGGGAAATTTATTTTTAAAAAATTACGTTATCTAAATGTGCCCCATTTGTGTCCAGGCACTCTTGAAGACGACCTCTCCAATTTTCCATAACGCGGCGGCAAGTGTCTGCAGTTATGCCTTCGATTTCTTGTCGAATATTGTTCTTTAGTTCCTCCAGAGTGGCAGGGCGGTTGCTGTACACTCTACTTTTGAGATAACCCCATACAAAAAAATCACAGGGACTCAAGTCAGGGCTTCGGGGGGCCACTCAATATCCCCTCTTTGAGAAATCAGTCTTCCCGGAAAAAGCCCCTGAACGACAGGCAAAGAAAGATTGGAAGTGTGGCAGGTGGCTCCGGCCTGTTGGAACCAGGTGTCCTGCGTGTATCCTTCAAATTCTTGAAGAGCAGGAGTGAGGAAAGTTTGAATCATGTCTACATAACGCCGAGAATTTACAGTGACTGTGCGACCTTGTTGGTCTTCGAAAAAAAAAGGGCCAAATATTCCGGATGCCGACATTGCAGCCCATACTGTGACCTTCGGACTATGCAAAGGCGTTTCATGTTTCCGTTTAGGGTTTTCACTACTCCAGTAGCGACAATTTTGAGTATTGACGTGGCCATTTAGTTGGAAATGGGACTCATCGGAGAATAAGATGTCGACTGCTGCTGGAATTCGGTTCCTTATTTCGTTAGCGAATAAAACTCTATTAGCGGGATCTGTAGCCTTCAGTTCTTGCACTATTTGAACCTTATACGGATGCATGCCTAAATCTTTGTGAAGAATGCGAAGCACCGAGGTTCTCGTCACATTTAAAGCAGCTGCGCGCTTTCGAGTTGATACGGTTGGTTGGTCGCGCACAGACTGACTCACTCTCTCGATGTTCTTAGCGGTTCTCGCCGACCTTGGACGTCCTAAAACGTGCTTATTTAACGTTGAACCAGTTTCCTCAAACTTATTAACCCATTGCTTACTCAGCTGAATGCTTGGACATTGCTGAATATCGTGCAAATTGAAGTGTTGTCGATATCTACGGCGCGTAATGGTGGCAGAATTGTTGTTACGGTAATATTCGCGCACACAAAACGAGCGCTCCTCTCCTGTGTAGCGCTGCATGATGACTAAGTTTCCCAGAGTCAAGCTATCGTTTAAGACCGACCCCCACCTCTCTACCTTGCGTATAAAATTTTCTACATCACAAGCAAATATAAACAACTTTTTGGACCACCTTGTAGTTTATAAGCAAATGTCTATTTCCTTTCAATGCATTTTCTGACATTTAAAATACTGAGAATAAAGCCAAACCTTTTAATGACCAACCCGAAAGTTGGAACAAAACTCAGCAGCAATTTAAAGAAATTATTCAATATTTTTGGCAAAGTGCACTTGTTAGAATTTAGCATAGCATGTCTTGAACACATCTGAATTAAGCACGGACACCGAGAATCAAAAAAGTTTGGCAAGCAATAGATTTTAGTATGATTAAGATGATTCACGTATTTAGAAAAAAAACTTGAATTAGATTTATTCAAGTAATTGTCGTAAATTATTATTTTATCGTAAAAGCCAAGAACACAATATTTATTATATTCAACCTGTAAACTACCTGAGTGAGAATGATAGAAATGTGTTCCAGCTTGTGCCGCTGTGAATCTATAGTTGAACGTATCGCCAGGAAGAATCGGGCATTGAGTAACTTGCGGAACACCATCCATGTAAGGTGTATCGACTTGATGTTGGCCATGCCAATGTATTGTCGCTGAATCGCTGAATAACGCATTTGTGACAGCTACATTTACTTTATCTCCAAGGCATACCTATGAAAGAAAATTATACTTGAAAAACTATTAATATACTAATAATAAAATTTTATTAATTCCCGCATATAAAGTGCATTGTATATAACAAGTCAAAAATAACAAACGAAAGTATCAAAACAAATGCGCTGACAATAAAACTAAGAATAATATACAGGGTGTCCTTGAAATAAAGAGACAACGTATCAAAAATGGAAAGATATAATTGTATAGAATATAAATTCAAAATGTTTTCCCAAAATTCCCTCTCATAAACGAGAAAAAATGAAGATATTTGAAAAATATTTGTCACGCCACTGTGCGACCGACTATATCACGATAGTTTAGATTTATATTCTAAATAATTGCATCATTCCATTTCTCATACACTGTCGCAAATAAGAGCAAACAAAAAATGATCCAAAATAGCAACTGAAGGAAAAAATGTGACTACGCTAATAGTTACAGAACAAATGGTGTCTAAAATATTCATTTATGGAATAGAAGATTTGATTTTTAAATACATTTTTATTTGGTATTTGTATCTGGCGAGTGGCGTAGAATTTCGAATATTTCGATTAAAAATTCGAATTCCGTTGAAATTAGGGACCGGATACGAAAGACCCATGTCTCCCCACGGGCGTTGAAAATTTGTATTTTTAAAGAGTTTTTAATTTTATTTAATTAAACCAGTCGTGATCTATAAAATACGAAATACATTTTTATTTGTTCATTTTGTAGTTCAAGTTGAATAAAGGAGTATTAATATTAACTAGTAATACTTTTTTAAGGTTCTCTTCTGTCAAATTTGTTCTCTTTGAATGAAATACATCCTTGTAGATAGAAAACGTCCTTTCTACATCGCAACTGGTTATAGGTGCATACTGGAAATATTCTTTTATTTCTTCGTATTTAGCCGTTAGATTTTGTGGAATTGTCTCCATACATAATTGCTGCAATGTAATTAAATCTGGATTTCTATTAAGAATTGCTTCAAACTTTTGCCGAAGGCCACATCCGAAGTCACTTGGAATACTTTTCGAATTATTAACAGCCACATCTAATGTGGTTAATCCGTCATTTAATTTGAGATTTCGATTTTCAAAATAAGTGATTAGTTTTGGCAATTTTCCAAAGTGTTCGTGAAGTGTTCGTACAACTGATTTTTTAAATTTGGGATTTGTGTGAGCTCCTTGCACTCACCAATACTTCTAGCATCCTCCTTTAGCAGTGTTACTTAGACTATCGAAATTCTCAGCATAATAACTAGTAGCTTCCAGCCATGTTCCCCGTTTAGTTATTACTGGAGTGGGAGGCAGTGACAGAGATGGAAAGTTTTCGCTGAAAAGAGCTATTCTCAATGGTGCTTTTCTGAAAACTTTTTTAAAAGCTGATACAAGTCTATCAACTTCCGGAAAAGTGTCTCTGATATATTCACAGATTCTGTGGAGAGCATGTGCTACACAAGTAATATGCAGCATATTAGGATATGTTTTCTTCAATAGTCTGCCTGTTTTTAACATATACGCAGCACTATCACTGACAAATAAAAGTATTTTTTCTTTGTACGTGGCGTCCGAATGAAGCATTTTTTGCATATTCTCCTTAATGGTTTCAGCAACTGTTTCCGCATCAACTCTATTTATAACACTTGTTGCTATTACATATGAGTTATAGGGAATAGTTGGATGTAGTACACCAGCTACAACATTTACCACACAGCGTCCTAACATATCCACCCTTTCGTCGGCGGTTATCCATATGTATTGATTTAAAAGATGGCTTCTGTTCTAGTGTTCTCGTATAGCACCTAGAAACATAATATTTGCGTAAGTTGATTCATCAGGAACATTTCGACCAGTATATTTTTGAAGAAATATTTTTAAAGTGGGGTTGCTAAGTTTATTTAATGGAATATTAGCTGCCATAAAAGTTTTACAGAGTTCAGATGTGTTTGCGATCCTAAGTGACGAATTTTTGACGATATTTTACGGATTTTGTAATAAATTTCGGAATCACTGACAATGGACATACAATCAGTATGACCGTCAATCCAACTCGCCATTGTTTTACAATGCCGTTCTCGACATTCTTCCATATCATGTCTGAAAAAGTAACTTAAACAATGCTCTAGATCTAAATAAATGAAAACTAAAAATTTGTGCGTAAGTTATTGAAACTGAACGAAATTCAATGCACACTCTTACGTCGAAATAATTGGTAGAAATAGATTCAATCAAACGATATTAAACAGGATCTATCACAAAAATTACGATTTAATTAACAGTTAAAACTATGAAAACAAGAAACTTACTCACAGCCAGGCGCGGCTCGTGATGACGTATTTTGGTTTGCAGTACAATGATCCGAGTGCTTCGTGTATTCTCGTGTACTAACTGTAACGTTTGCTTAGTAAACACCGAAAACACACGAGGCACTCGTATCATTGTACTGCAAACCAAAATACGTCATCACGAGCCGCGCCTGCTCACAGCACTTTATTTATCTATATATATAAACTAATAAATAAAATACATGCATTATAAAAACCCCACTTCTATCTACGCTCATGAAAACACTTTAAAAAGCACTATATTCTCGTAATACAATAGCTGGCTTGTCCATTGTTATCGCGGCGAGACCAGGTGTCCGAGTAAGTCAAACAAATACTTCATTGAATTACGCCGGGGATGTACTGAGCGACGTTATACACAATTCCAATTGCCGATTGCGTTTTATGGAAATTGCGTCCGTTCTCTAGTTATAAGCTTAGAAATTGCAAAATATTTATGATATCCATACATAATAATGATAATTGAAATCAAAATATTATTGTCAATATAATAAATATATACATAATAATATGTCGGATTAAAAATACAACGGGTATTTCAGAAATGTTTACTTTTTTTACAAATTAATCTAAAATATCAGAATATGTGCATTAAAATTTTAATTATTATTAATATAACAAACAAGAATTAAATTTTTATTTATGGAAAACAACCATATTTAAATGGCCAATGGTAGGTCAGAACTCGACATATTTGAGATGACCTTCGGGATTAATTTTTTGTGCAATAACGATGTGACACGAATGAAAATATGAATCTTTGCGAATAATCTGATGAACCGTGAATTTGTTCAAATTCAGAGACGCTGCGTGCAATCGCAATGACTGCTTTGGATCGTCAGTAACAGACTGACGTACGCTGTGGATATTCTCGTTTGTTCTGAATGTTTTTATGCGTCCAACCGATTTAGCCGGCATTGAGTTACGATCTCTTCGAATTTGCGCAACCAATGCTTGATTAAATTCGCAGTTGGAACATTTCTTATAGATGGCAAATTAGAATATCTCTAGCAAATACGTCCTACAACTATGTATTTACGAATTATCGTGTCACATCTTAGCCTTTGTCTGTCACTTAGCTGTCTACTCATGGATGTAGTATATATGGATTGCCTATGCATATTACGAATTGACTCCAACATTAGAGAGAGAAACTTGTAAACGAGATAGAGCTAGTACTGGCAAAACATTCCGAGTTCGTATTTTGATAGTGAATAATTTTGAACAGTTAAATCAGTTTTATTTTAAGCACGTGGTGAAATTGCATTAAGTAAAGTTACAACTGTTTGTATCTATTATTAATATAAACAGTAGTAGTTTTATTTTGCGTTATAGTTTGTGTAAAAGATGATCATTTCGTGTTCCGCATATATTTTAAATTTGTAGATTCCCTTATGGTCCACAGTTACGGAAAAAAATGGATTATAACATTAAAAAGAAAAGATTTTGAACATTCAAAAACAGCAGTAATTTGTAGTTGTAGTAACCATTTTAGTGCAAATGATAACGAAATAAATGTCCATGGCAATAGAATCTTGAAGAAAGGTTCTATACCAACGAGTTTTAAATCTAGACGAGTCATTGTACGCACTTCAAATACAGAAAGTGGTAACAAAATTCAAGGGCTACACGATATAGAAATTGAGGAAACACAAAATAGAATATTTTAAGCACCTGTGGAAGAATTGGTTGTTGAGACTTCAAGCTCCCAATGTATCTAAACGAAAAATGTTAATGAGAGGAAAGGGTAACTAGTAAATATATTATCAATTATACAAAATATAAACCTTATAATGTAGGAAAAGGACAGAACCACACTACTTTAGAGATTTTGAAGGGACACAACATTTAGAGGATCTCATAAAAACAAATAAATATTGGTTAACATCTCGGAAAGTAGTTAAAACACTGAAACATAAATGTAAATATTGCTTTCTACATTTTACGACACTAATTATTCGAATTTTTTAATTGAAAGAATTCGCCCGCGCGAAATTTTTCTATTAAAAAATTCGAATAATTAGCGTCGTAAAATGTAGAAAGCAATATTTACATGTACATTACTTCGCAAAAATGCAATTAATTTGCAACTGAAACACAAAGTTAAATACTTTGAAACAAAAACAAGAAGAATGAGAAATAAAATTAAAACGTTATTAAATCTAGTTGTGTTTTATTACCCATGTGTTTTCTATTGCCATCTATTACTAAGTAACTATTTAATTAATTTCATCCTATAAATACATGTGTATTTAATTCATACTCTTCGGATTTTTTAAATCTGTACTATGTATATCCCTTATACCGCATCTTTAAATTAAATTAAAATCGTAATTGAGTAACAAAATATTTATTTTATAAAGATACAAACAAATCCAGGAATTTTTTTAAAGTAACTTGATAAATGTATTACAGTTAAACAGCCAGTGAATTCACTGCGTTTGTTAGATGTGCGATATCCATATATACTACATCCATGTGTCTACTAACTCATTTTTGCTTAGTTTTTGGCCAACATGTGACTGTTCCATAGCTTATTATGGATCTAATTAACCTTATATATTGCCATAGAGTAATTTTTAAATTTAAAGCTGTTTTTTATATTTATAAACAAAGTGAAACCTTATAAATATTTTAACTGTACCTCTATTTTTGGTCCTGGCATTTGCCTATTGACAGTAATAATTGCGCGATCAACACCATCAGCAGCTACACAATCTTCTCTCGCACAATCTTCTGCAGTATATGGACATGAATAGCATGCTTTACTCATAGTTTGGTAGTATTCTAGGGTAAAAGAGTAATTGCATTCCATTGGTGCTTCACCTAATACGCATTTTCTAGCGCAAGGATGATCTGAAAACGATTGAGTTAGATTTCGGAAATGTTCATAACTCAAGTTATTTTTCTTGACAGTACACGCAAAGTATTGATTTTGAATAACTAATGCAAACACTGTAAGACTCGAATAGTGCTTCGACTTTCTAAAACCGAAGTACTTTATACATTAAGTTTGTGCATATGAAATGTTCGAATTTGGTGAGTAAAATTTATTTATGTAATTTTTGGGAAACGATTTTTTATGAATCTAAATAACACACTTCCAACGACCGACAACGGCATAAACACCATTAAAACAAAGTTTAATCTTAGACAGTGGACAGAAATTAATTTATAAAAATTTTATTTAGTTGTGAACAAAACCAAATTGACAAAAGCAATATTTACAGAGAATAAGCGCTTCAGAAAGAAGACAAAAATAAGTTCTTTATTCGACAAGGCTTCTTACATAAACGTGTATATTTTACATCGATGTTTAGTTATTACAAATACATCTCCAAGCTGATTAGACTCCCAAAGACGGATTATATAAATAATCACTGTTATTATTCATCATCCATTAAAACTGATTTTTGAGTGGAGACATCAAAGTATTGCTTGATTATATATAAACTTAATATACGAGGTAAGCGCCATATACAGGGTGTCATTGAAATAAAAAGACAACGTATAAAAAATAGAAAGATGTAATTATATAGAATATAAATCCAAAATATTATCAATTACGTAGCGAACCCCGAAATTAAAATCCCCCTGAAAATAAAGTAAAGTGAAGACCATGGATAAGAATGTCTATAAAAAAAAACCGATAGAATTTACACGGAAACATAACGCTGAAATGTTTATAACCAACCTAATTAAGAGAAATAAGAATAAATTAATGAATTCTGACAATGGACCAATCTCTCAGTCCAGTTTGTATGCCTTATTGTGACAATAGCATTAAATTTTTTTACGCTTCATGTATTCACGCTTCACGGTTCCCTAAATTTCACGCTAGGTTTAAGTAGTATATAAGTGTTATTTCGATGTTAGGAATTTAGTGTTATCCCACTGGCGATTTGGGGAAGAGCATATCTTCTAAGGTTTACCTTAGCCTAAAACGCTACGTTTAACATTTTTCAGTTTTTAAGGTTATTCTACTGAAGATGGCAACTTAGTTGCCGAAATATGTATATAGTATTTATTGATAAAGATTGTGGTTAGGGCTGTTTTTCTTTCTTATTTCTGTTTCATATCAAATCAACTTATACCTAGGATCAAAAATATAGTTCTACCTCAGATCTGTATCAGAACCGTACAATGGAATTACACACAGTATATTACCTAAGCATTAGTAAAATGGTATCAAGAAAAGTTATTTAACAAAAATTACAACTTATTTAAATCTTCTAGGATGCGTATGGTTTGCGTAGCAATGAATCAATGCAATATATTTAATTAGAATTATTTAATTATCGTTAAAATTACTTAATTGAGTGAAATAAACTCAATTACCTAATTATTTTAAAAATAAATTCTATTTATGTACGATAATTTTAAAATAGTATAATATTAAATAAATTCTTTTAATTAAATGCGTGAATTATGTGATAATTTAGCAATGTTCCAAAAATACATATATACGAAATTAACTAAGACTATATGCCGATGTAATTGACATCAAATAATGGTATTTGTTATTAATAGCAAAATACAAAAAAAAAGTAAGAGGAGAACTCATCGAAGATTCAATTTCACAAAAACAAAGTTTATGCTGAAATACCTCGATCGGCTATATGCGTGCGACGGAGATGGATGGTCCCACAGCTGGTACGTTTCTTGTGAAGATGTTCAATCAAGACGATGATGACTTAATTTTCTATTTCCGTTGGTTGCTCGGATGACTGTCTTCCTTGTAGCGAAATATGTACATATCCCGTATATCGGACAAAGAACACCTGAGCCTAATTACATTTAATTGCTTCGTAATAAGGCGTCCAAATTCACTAACGGTAGTAGGCTTTCTAGTAATTTGCCACACATGCCCTTTTTCAATCCACTAATAGCGAGAATTTACCATAAAATTAGGGTATAGCGTGACTTTTATCTTTCTTTACGAGCGCACCAAGAAAACAAACCTTCTACGCACTCTCACGTCTAACAGAGTATTCTTCTTTTCGTAAATCGCCCCGGCTGAAGCGGCGTTATATACAGTGCACACAAACCATTTTAGATGGCGCAACCGGGATTACAAAGAACGAAATAACGAATATAAAAAATTAAATTTGTTATAAATATTTATCTACAGGGCGGTTAAAAAATGTAACATGCTCCGAGAAACCAACCCACAACGGCGAATCATCCTGCATCATGATAATGCGAGTCCGCACATAACTTGAAAAACAATTGAATTTTTTTAAGCAACAAAATATCGAATTATTAAAGCAGTCCCGACCTAATTCCAAACGATTTTTCGCGTTCACAAAGATCAAGAATGGAATGCGTGGTCAAAAATTTCAGTCGCCGGAAGAAGCAGTAGATGCCTTCAAAACGGAAATTTTGACTGTCAACTGAAGACTGGAATAATTGCTTTAACAATTGATTTGAACGAATGCAGAAGTGTATTTATTGAAAAGCAGTAAAGCACATTGAGTCGATCTACTGTTTGATTTTATGCCTACATGTAACACTAAAAAAACTCCTGTTGTATAAATTTCGGGCCAATATTCTTGAAAAATCTCGAGGAAGATGATCAAAACGTGTTCGATTACTTGCAGGCTACAATTCGCGAATCCGACCTTCAAGAAATTGATCAACCGTATAATTCTAATAGGGCTTCTAGTGACTATTATTTGGTTTCCTACTTAAAAAAATCTTAGTGGACATCATTTTTATTATAATATTAATTTGCAACCAGCTGTAATGTAACATTTTGAGATGAAAACATCACAAAGGTATAAAATTATTAATTAATCATTGTAACAAATGCATTAAAATCATTAAAAATTATATCGAAAATTGAAATATTTTTATGTTACAATTTTTCTATGTTAGGCAGAGAACACATGCTTACTTAATATATTTTTTTGATGTTTTGTATTGCCTCACATTACCTACCTTGAGCAATAGCAACATTGCACCATGTCGCTAAGAAAACCAATGTCACAACAGTAGGAAGTTGTGTAATGGAATACCTGAAATTAAAAAAAATATTAGTATTGTCTATTAAAGCCAAATAAACCATAATAAACATATATACGATACTTACATTTGCAAAATCAAATAAAACAATCCGTTAACACACTATTATGATATTAGATGTTAATCTGGGCCAAAAATCGGTAAGTGAAATATATATTTCTAGTAAACTAAAAGCTTATATACCAGAGTATAATAATAGATATGAAGAATAATCGTTAATTGTAAGAAAGAAAGATAATCTTTCGTTTTTTCTTTCAGTTCAATAAAGTGGATAAAATATTAATTTTAAAATTTTTTTAACTGTGGGGAGTACATTGAGATAACACACCGTTATGTTATTAATTAATAAAAATATTCTCGCGTGTGTTTTGAGATGATCAGCGTTCGAAATAAAAGTAAATACTTTTGTTTATTGTTTTTTATTAGTTCAAATTATGTGTTGGCTAAACATAACTAAATAATTGTTTTTTTATAATTTAATCATTGAGTACACTGGCCGACACGATTTTTGTACACAGTTTAGCCCATCATTTTCACAATGCTAATACCTTTATAATAATAAAAAAATATTCATAAAGCCCTAATACGTCCACTTTTCAATGGGCTCGTTAAATCCTTTTATATTGCCAGGTAGTAAATTTTATGAGGGGTCATTTAAAAGCGGTGCATTTTAAAACAGAAAGATAACCTAAAATGGAGTGTATATAATATTAAAATTATTCTCTTTGTCAGTCTTCGTTTGATTTTCGAAGTGGAGAACTTCTTATAGAACCGTATCAGTTCACGTGTTCCGAAAATCACCTTCGAAGACCGCGTATGAAACGGAAACGACGCCATAGTAGCTGGATAACCTTGAGCAAAATCAACAAGTTGTAAGGTAGTTTTGTCAATAATTACGCCATTTCATCTGAACAATTATCACTCGAAAACTTGCTTCATGCTCTAAATTAGCGAAAATTAGCGACATGAAATATTAAGAAATCATTATTTTATTTTGTGTTTCATCTTAAATAACCAGTAATCTCTTTGTTCGTCAATTATATTAAGTAATCGCGCATTAAATTATACTTTATTTGCCTTAGACATTTGTTAACGAAAAACTAGTTAATGAACTTTTAGACACCTACGAATCGCTTGGTTGCCAAATTTCATTAAAAATTCACTTTCTCCATTCCCAGTTATCAGTTTTTTCTAAGAATTTGGGCGCTGTCAGCGACGAGCAGGGTGAAAAATTCCAATGAATATAACGTGTGTTCATTTGAAAAGTCAATCTAGGTTACTTTGAAATTTTGATAGAATAAGACGCAAATATATTACAGTAGAATCTCACAAATTCGAACCGTCACAAATTCGAACCGTCCAGAAATTAGAACCGGCCATTTCAATGTATTGGACGCTCTGAAATTAGAACCTGTGGTTCTAATTTCTGGAAGTGTTTTTTTTTTGGTTTTTATTTCCACTAGAAAATATTTTTTTTTTCTATGATTTTGAACTAAATAGGCGAAAAACCAAATTAAACGCTCTAAAATTAGAACAGGGGGTTCTAATTTCTGGAAGTTTTTTTATTTTTTTTGTATTTTCACTACAAATTATTTTTTTTCGCTCATTAAAGTAAAAATAAAACGGGGAATCACCGAGTTATTCGTGGTGTGTACAATTCGGTCATATGCGTGGGAAATTTGATATGCTTGAACAAATTTGGGTCAGTTGATAACTGAAGGTCAAAGTGAAGTGTTCATACGTGTGAAAGTTAAAAAAAAAAGCCAAACAAATGTAAAAAAAATACCTTATCTTTGGATACTAAGATTAAAATATTAAAAAGACTAAATGAAGGCGTGAGTGAAAATCGTTTAGGTCAAGATTTTTAATGTGACAAAATCTTCCATCAGCTATATAAAATCAAAAAAACAAGAAATAATGGATGCAGTTACCAGCACCTATCAGAAAGCAAAAATAACATTTTTACATAACGTGAAACATAACAACGTGAAAAGAAGAACACAGTGACAGGACCCGTATTAAAAGCAAAAGTTAAGTCAATTTTTAGTGAAGTGTACCCCGATAAAGATGAAAACGCATTTACTGCAAGTGATGGATGGTTTTCCAAATTTAAAACCCGTCATGGAATACGGTTTCTAAAAATTGGTGGTGAATTATTTTCGAGTGATGTTGGTGAGGTCACTCCATTTCTACACAGATTTCGTGCAAAAGTCGCGGAAATGGGGTTATTGGAAACACAAATCCAGAGTGCTGATGAAAGCGGATTATTTTTCCGTTGCCTTCCACATAAAACATTCGTCGCTGCTTGTGAAAAAAGTGCCCAAGGATTTAAAATTCAAAAAGAACGCGTTTCAATTTTACTAGGCGCAAATTCTGATGGCTCACACAAATTAAAACCATTGGTTATTGGAAAAGCTAAAAAGCCAAGAAGCTTCAGAGGATTTGATAAACCACTTCATTATGACTTTTCTAAAAATGCGTGGATGACTTCCCGGATTTTTCATGATTGGTTTCACAAGATATTTATCAAAGAAGTATGTTTAACCAATGCATATTTTAAGTTCCATATTTTTTAATTTTTTTTTTTTGTTCTACAGGTCATCCGATTTTCTGAAGACAATAATTTGGCCCCAAAAGCTCTTCTGCTTGTAGATAACTGTTCCGCTCATGCACCAATTGATAAACTTCAAAATGAGGATGGTAATATAATTGCATATTTCTTGCCGCCAAATGTAACAGCAGCTGTGCAGCCAATGGATCAAAATCCTATTAAAATGACAAAACTTATTTACAGAAGTAAGTTGCTATCTCAATTAATTGGTGATGGTGGTGATATTGATAAGCTTTTGAAACGGCATTCAATCCGAGATACAATAATATTGTTGAAACAAGCATGGGATGAGGTACAACAGACAGTGTTAAAAATTCTTGGACCAAATTATTAAATTGGGACTCAGGCGATTACGACAGCGATGATGATTTGCCACTAGCACAATTGGCTCTACGAAATCAGGATTGCAATGAAGTTCTTCAAATAAATCTTGATCTTTTGAATGAAATTATGCCAAACAATTCCGTAAATGTAAATGAAATCGAGGAATGGAATGAAGATGTGTTTACTGGCGGATCTGATGCAGAGAATAGCGATGAGGATGCTTCAGATAGCAGCAACGTCGATATTATCGACATAACGCCAGCTATTCCTCATTTAAAAGTCCTTGAAGGCATCATTAATGTTATAAAATGGTGCAAAACCAGTGATATATTTTCCAGTAAACACATGTTTAACCTTTTGGACGTCCGTAACGATATCGTTGTATCCAGTTTAAATAAATAAATCAAAAAAACAAACAAGTATTACTGATTTTATGTTAAAAACCAATTAAATACCTAATAATTAAAAAACTTTTTAAAAGTTTTTCTATGAATTTAATATGTTCAATTCAATAATTAAATGTTAATAAATAAAAACTGTTTTGTGTTAAAATAAAGCTTACATAACTAGTTTTATTATAATTTTATCATTTTCTGTAAAAAAAAATGTCCAGAAATTCGAACTTTTCAGAAATTCGAACTGCCCGGTGCACAAAGTGGTTCTAATTTGTGAGATTCTACTGTAGTATGTGTTTGTTGTTCCGTAAACGTAAATCCAAATGACATTTGATAACGTCAATAACAAAAAATGTTGCAGAATATCATCAGAAATTTTGAACGGAGGATTTTAAAGTGCATTGATCTTGACGGACAACATTTTCAACATTTGTTATAGTTTTCAATAAATTTTGTTTGTTATTTACTTGTATGTACAAATATACAACTTCGTAGGTTAAGTAGTAAATTTTAATTTACGACATACTTCAAAATGTTCTCAGTAAATCACATACTACTAGATTGACTTTTCAAATGAACACTTGTTATAAGGACAATGGAAATTTAGTACCAAGGACCATGGACGTGTGATTACTGTTAGTTTTTAAAAAGAGAAGATGTGACCCCCCATAAAAGGAAAAAAATAAAATTAGTGTGTTCCAAATAAATATTTTTGATGTTTGCTTTTTTCTTAGATGCCAACTTAATATAAATTACAAATATAGTCGATATACAGGGTTAAAAAACATGTTAAATCATTTTTTCAATAAATATTACATGGTACTGTTCTACATGTGGTTTGTCTAATGTAACAAGAAAGGCTTACGTGTTACAATTTTTCTTGGTCATTTTCGTATTTAGATAGGTTAATTCTACTATAATATAGTATTCAGCATTATGTAACAAAATTTTTGTTTGGCAGCCAGTGATATTATGTTTATTAACATAAAAATCATATCGGTTTGGTATAAACATAAATTAAACATTAATACAATCAACACATTTTATCGGATTAATTTCCGAATTTTAATTAATCACATTGGCAAACCTGTACAGTGAATTTATTATCAGAGACAATGTAAAGAAAACTTGGCGTAGATTGCGCGCACTATATGATGCATATTATCGATAAAGTGAACGTGAACAAGCGATGTTGAGAAGACATTTAACTGTGAGTTTACGTTGCTGGATGATTAAATAATAAATGGCGTCAAAAATGCAGACAATGTCAAAGCTGTAAGACAGAGTATTCGTCGTAATCCAAATCTGTCTGTTAGACAAACCCCATACAATCTCAGGCCTGCTGCAAATGATATGATTAGTGTTTTAATAGGCGTGTATGGAATATAAAAATTGAAAAAAGTTACACTTTCTAACGACACAATATCAAGGCGAATCGATGACATGGCTGCCGATGTTTGCGATCAGATAATTCAGCAAGTGAGTTCAAGTGATTTTTCTAGTATTCAATTTGATGAATGAGTAAACATGTTTCAGTTCTTATGTTTTGTGAGGTATGAATGTGATAGGGACACATCAATCAAAGAAAATATGTTGTTTTGCAAAACAGTACCGGGTCATGCAACGGGCAATGTCTTTTTGATGTTTTTTATGAAGCTGCTAGAAACTATACTAACATAGATTGGACAAAATCTATTGCAATCATAAGTGAAATGTATGGACTCTGACGGAGAAGCAGATGAAATTTGCACTCCTCCTCAGATAGTAGAGGCCAGCGCAAGTACATTATTTGAATTTGTTGCCCGAAAAATCTAGAAAAAATACAAGCAAGTTTACAAAGCTTTCATGGAATGGCGAATACGGAAAAATGTAAACTCTTTTTCGGAGAATGTTTTCATTGTTCAAATGTCACCTTTAAATGATAAAAACACACAACGTTGTATTAGATTTACACTTTATTTAATAATATTTAACAATGACTATATAACAGCTGTTTCACCGTACAACGGTTTCTTCAGATATAACAAGCGGTACTATAAAACATTTTACTTAAACGTAAATATAAGTAAAATGTTTTATAGTACCGCTTGTTATATCTGAAGAAACCGTTGTACGGTGAAACAGCTGTTATATAGTCATTGTTAAATATTATTAAATAAAGTGTAAATCTAATACAACGTTGTGTGTTTTTATCATTTGATATGGATTTACATCAAGTAAAGGCATAATCGATTCAATTGTCACCTTTAACTTTAATAATAATAAATAGAGCAGACCAATTTCCGTGCGCGCCATGAGCGCCGGTATGAGAGTGTAATTCGTAATATATTAGAATATGCGATAGAATAGGGACGCAACATGAGCTTGTTACCGATATAAGTATAGAAGTAGAGACATTTATTCTATCAGAAATAATTAAATATACATTTGGTTTTCTGCTATTAAAGTAATATGCATAAACACACGAAAAATAAGAATAGTACATATTATAGCAGCGTTGTATGTACCTATAAATAAAATGGAAAATGTATGAAATCAGTGATTGTGTGCACAACAGAGGATTTAAAAAAACACTTACCGTTTTAAGCGTCTTCAAAGGATTGACAAACTGGAGAAACTCGATTGTATATTTTTAACATCAGGTGCGTTTCTAAGGTTATTTCTGAAAAACATGTCCGCCGCGAGGAAAAAATATGTTTATATTCGGAAAACCTAGTGATGTTATATTCGCATAATCAAAATACTTTTTTAAGCAACTTAACGCATCTGTAGACGTGCCCTCACAAATACGTGTTAAGGTGTCAAAATCTGCATTTCTGTCTAAAACACTTTCAATTTTAATTAGAACACTTTCACTTTTTGCGTCTTCCACAGCACACAGTTGTGCGTGAACATCTTTAACGATTTGCAGTGATTCCTCTAACGACAGCGACGAATTTTCTAATTTTGTTATTGCTTCTTCTAGTCCCAAGTAATTCTCACGAATACTTTGTAAATCCATTTTAATCTGGGCATCTTGAATTTTTTTCTGGCTTGTATTGATAGCTGCACTTTCTTTCGGATCGAATGATAAAACCACGTCCTTAATTTTTTGAAAATGTTTATGATAGTAAAACCCCGCCCGTAACCATGTACCCCAACGTGTCAGAATCGGCTGTGGTGTCTCAGGGGTATGGGGACACAATTCGTGAAATTTCCGAATACGTTTTGGAGATTTCAGGAATACTGCCTTTGTACTCGATATTAAAGCATCTACCTCTGAATAACATCTACGAACCTGCTCTGCTACAAGGTGTGCCACAATATTTTCTAAGAGACCGGCCTACAGAACACATGGTTGGGGCACCATCGGTCATAAACATTAATAGTTGGTCTTTCGAAAGTTTAAATTTTTCCAAAGTATCTAATAGCACCTCTGAAATTTTTTCGGCATTACATTGTTCTAATCGTCTGGATGCTAATAAAATTGAAGACGTTGGTTGATGTGGTTCCATATTACGCGCCATCACATTAACTACAGATTGTTTTTTGCTGTCAGTTGTTTCGTCCACACGTAACCACAGTTTTTTATTTTTCAGTTCGGCTTTGATTTTATTTTCAACCTGTTTACGTACCGATGGTAAATTCCTTCGTAACGTTGTCGTGCTCGGTAATGTTTGATTCGCGTATTTATTCCAAAATGAAATAAATGAATCATTACTTAACAAGGTAAACGGCAGTGTACACACAATCATAGTTACACATAGTTCATGTATAAACTGTTGTCGATTCATTTTGTTATTATTGTGCTTCGAACTGCTTACGTGTTCTTTACAATGTGTTTTTGACCAACACATTAGATATGTATTGCACACTAAACATTTAATTTTTGAGTCATCGTATATTAATTCCGGGAAATCCATAATAAACTTATTCACTTCGTCTGACAACGGTCGTTTTCTCGATTTATGTGTCGACGACATTTTGTTACGTATACTTACACTTACATGCAGTCTAAGCAAGTACCAAACACATACTGAATGCTTTTTATTAGTTCTACTGCAATACAATCATCCTTACATCGGCGCACATGGAGCGCACGGATATTGGTCTGCTCTAATAATAAATGAAGTATGTAATGTTTAAACAAGTTGTTAATATTAGTGTTTTCATTTAATAAACATATAACATAAAATTTACAAAATGTCATTTCAAGGTCGTGGTAATAGCCTTCATTACTTGCTCATTAATAATATACTATTTTCTCATAAAATTATTTTTCATTACGATTTAAGTTATTTGGCGAGCCTCATTTAATATCACCGCGGCCCCCAGGTTGAGAAACGATGGAATACACTATTGTCAACAAAGTTGCGGTGCACATTTGAATGACATTATCTTCAAGACATAACTGTAATAAGATGGTCTTTCGAATAAAACAAAATTTTACGTTTTACGATTTTAAAGTCTTAAAACAGTAATTGGATCATCTTTTATAATGGACAATATTTTGAAAGGAATTTAATAATTTTTTGAAAATATAAAATTACGTTTACTGCATTAGCCTCAACATTCTTCGTATATTCTTTTAAAACTACACCTATCAAGTTTGTCTATTAATATGGAAAGATTGTGATATCAAAGGCTTTAATAAAATCTATCATCGCACGTGAGTACATTTTTTTTACTTCTGAAAACTTCCGAAAAGTAACTTTTTCTGATTATTCTACATATTTCGCGATAAAATGCAATTAACAATTAATCAATCAATGTATCTACTTCAACTATAACTACCTCAATCAATAAAATACATAGCAATTTATAAATAAAATAATATAAAAAAAGATAAAACATAAAATAGCATAAAAAAAGCATAATTCTAAAATGTCATGTCGCTACATAAGCTCTTGGCGTTTTTTGGTTTAGCAAATGTTGGGCGTATGTCAAAGCTATTTTCATGTCGTATTGTTACCGGAAAACGCTGGTTGTACAGGCGTGCTAATAATAAGGAGAAATGATATGATGTGATGCATCAAGTGTCCAGGACGTATGTAGTTTGCTGAAAGTAAGTTTATTAAATAAAATAAAACACAACCACGTTGTCCTTAAAGTTTATTCAATATTTACAAGAAAGAAATTAAGGTTTGAAACAATGAAGGCTATATGTACAGACAACGACCAATAAGTATTGCTGAATAGCTGAAATAAGCTGAAAATAAATTACAAAAAAATAGATTTGTAAAGTTTATCTTTGAATGGTGTCGCGAACAGACACATGGTCGAGAACCCAAGGCAACACCAATCAGCGCTTTACTGTGTGTGCCTAAACGAGCCGTTGTGGTGATAGATGTTTGTCCCTTGAAGGCTAGAAACTAAGAGAGCTCGTCTAAAGAAAAGCCGCGGTAGAGAGGGCCGTTTTATGATCTAGTTTACAGATAACCAATCATATTGCAAATAGTGATGTCTAAAGAATTTATGGTTAATTAAAGATGCGAGGTAAAGGATTGTGACGTCAATGAAATTAATATCATTAGAAGATTTATTGTAGAGATTGTGATGTCTCCTAGTCCTCGTCATGGCTTCATCTCCGATACGAGCTCAATAGAGACCGGTTTTATTGGTAGCAGCTTAAAAATTACGTTGCTGAAGATCGTCGTTCACGCCCACAGCCTTCACAACATCGATGCTATATACCGTTATCCCTCAATCTGTACACAGCTTGTAAAATTAAATCATTTGATGGACCACAGATATAGGCTGCAACTTGAAAAATACATTGCCGAAGATCGTCTTTCACTGCCACTGCCTTCATAACTTGGATGCAATGTACCGCGATCTCTCAGTAGTTCTAAGATTTCCACCTGTTCTAGCGTATAGTAAAACGATATACGTTAATTCGTGATTTGAATACGCCATACTTCACGAAAGTTGATAACAGACTGACTTCCGACTTACAGTATGTATAATCGCATCTACTACTGCCACCATTACGCTCCAGTAGGGGTAGCGCTGCAGTTATAAAAGAATACTAAATTTACCAGAGTCGGGTAGAGCCATCTTTAATCTCGTTCGAAATAGTGTATTCGTGCATTAGCATTTTATGCATAATATTATTACAGCTATTACATATTAAAGTAGATAGCCCTATTTCGTTTACACCCTGTACAACAAAATATATCCAATTGTTTATATACTAAATCCAAAATATTCAAGTCAATTACGACGCGAACCCCAAAATTAAAAACCCCCTGAAAATTGTATCATGTTCCACCTATGAATTCAAAATAAGTTATACATACACTACAACGTTACATAGGTAACAGCTGTCCGTGTTATACCAACTCTAAGCCAAGGTCAATAACTTCGTACAAAGTCAGCTTTTTATACATTCACATGAAATGTCAGTTTTAAAAGTCTGCAAACTATTTTTAGTGAATTTTGTTTGTTTTTTTATTACGAGAAGTAAGAAATATAAAATAGTATGGATATAAAAAACCTTATTGTAAACAAACGCTATAATGCTTAAATAATTTAAATATCTTCGTAATTTTTTTTTCTAGCTTGTAAGAGGGAATTTTGGGAAAATATTTTGCATTTGTATTCTATAGAATTATATCTTTCCATGTTTCATACGTTGTCTTTTTATTTCAAGAACACCCGGTATACAGATTGCATGTTGCGTTAGGATTAACTAAACCATCACTAACTTATATAGCTTAGTTTTATCGTCATGTTTTTCTTCTTTTTTTACATGGAATCTCCTTAGGTCGAAATAATAAAACTAAATTTAAGTATAAATTACTATATTTGTACTATTAATTGTTGTATTAACAATATCTTCAAAAATAAAAACGTTTCGATGACCTTCTTTGTTGGGATGCATCGTAGTTTCCACATTGTGGAAAGTTTGTTGGCACTGATGACATATCTTCGTCTTCACCAAACTTAAACACTAAACCCATACCTAGAGCCGTATGGAGTTCAAGATGGCAATGTAAGAACCAATATCCTATAAAATTGAGAAAATAATATATTAAAAAAGCAGGAATTACATAATTATTAGTATATCATATAACATGCACAAAGTGCATAATTTACATATACATACAGTGTGGTATAGCAGCTACGTATTTTACATAATTAATAAAAATGAAAAAATAAGTGTATAGCAAAAAATACTTGAGTGAGTAAAGCCTCGCCATTTTTTCGCATAAAACAGAAACGTTTTTAATAATATAAAATCCATACTCCGATATGTGGAGAACACAATACAAGTGAAAATTATATTTGTGGGAAAATTGCTATATACAAACTCATGAGTCTATAGCAAGACGAAACACGTATCTACAAGTCTGCACAGTAATTTTGACACAAATATGAACTTGTATTGTGTTCTCCATACCCAATCTTCAATAATATTTTTATGTTATTAAAAATGGTTTTGTTTTGTGACAGATAGTAAATATATACATATATACCTGGATTTGAAGCAATGAATCTAATAATGGTGTAACCCGTAGATGGTGTTTGGACTGTATCTTTAATTGGTGGATTATCAAAACTCCGAATCAACGATTCATTTTCATCCAATTCTGATATGGTTTCACTAGTAACAGTTCCCCCAAGATACTCCATCCCAATAACTCTAAAATTACTGCCGTGAAGATGCATGGGATGATTAGTGCCTGAACTGGTATCTACTATTATTAGTTCAACAAGAGAACCCAAGGGTACCTGTAGTCAAGACGTATTTGGGTTAAAATTTATTTTATGTCGCAATTTACGAGTGAAATAAAATAATATTTTTAACACGTGTATCGTACAATATTTTATCTACGACCATCCTATAATTAACAATTTATTTAATAAGTTTTTATGTGTAAAGAGCTACATTAAATAAATCGTGCGTAAATGAATTAAATCATGCGTAAAAACCCAATGTAAATTAAATGGGACTATCATTATTAAATGATTTCTGTTGACAACGACGCCAAGCGACAACAAACAAAACAAAAGTGATTTTGTCTATTGTGCAGTCTGTAAATTACAATTTTTCAGTCCTAACGGTGAGAAACAACTAATTTATTGCGAATTCAATGGTATTTAAAAACACATTTTGATTATTTAGAGAGATCATTATGGATGAGGAAGAATTTGCCGAAATTACTAAAACCACAAACAACATAACCTCAAACTTGTTACCAGAAATGTCAGAGATTATTACGGATCACGAAGAATTATTAGGTACACCTCCAGAACTCGCTCATGTAGCCAATAACATAACTTCAAACTTGTTACCCGTTAAATCTAAAAAGTTATATATGAATACGTACAAGGATTTCTTGGATTGGTGTAACAGAAAAAACGTAAGAAACTATACGGAAAACGTCTTCATCGCTTACTTTTCGGAGAAGTCCAATAGTTCGAAGGCTTCGACCTTGTGGTCACACTATTCGATGCTCAAGGCGACTTTCAACATAAATAAGAGCATCGATATCAGCAAATACACAAAACTGATTGCCTTTTTAAAACGTACATCAGAAAATTATAAACCGAAAAAATCAAAAATATTCAGTTTACAAGAAATTGAAAAATTTATCTACGAAGCTCCAGATAACCAATTTCTATTGATGAAGGTAAGGAATTATAAATTTTAATTAATGAAGTGTATTTATAAAATAACTTTCTAGGTTGTGGCACTATTTGGAATTTCAGGAGCATGTCGTCGACAAGAGTTGTCAGAAATTCAAACAGATGATATTCAAGATGCAGGAACAGCTTTAATAATAACTATCCGGGAATGCAAAAATAAAATACCTAGAACTTTTACTGTTGTTGACAACAAGGATAAAATTCCAAGTTTTTTGCAAATCTATCGAAAATATGCTTCTTTGCATCCAGCAGTAACTGATCACAAACGACTTTTCGTCTTCTATAGAAATAATAAGTGTACGAAACAGCCCGTGGGTATTAATCAATTTGGCAAAATACCCTCTCTAATTGCTAAATTTCTCAATCTAACTGATCCTGATGGCTATACAGGACATAGCTTCAGACGTTCATCTGCTTCCTTATTAGCAGACTCGGGTGCTAATATTTCTGCAGTTAAACGGCATGGAGGATGGAAATCCTCCACCGTTGCAGAAGGTTATGTTGAAAATTCCCTAGAAAATAAAAAAGAAACATCGAGAAAAATCTTTGGAATAGGAAATCAACAACTTCAGCCATCGACATCTCAAACACACACTATTACAAGAGAAGTAGTAGGGCACCAAGAAAGAAAAGAAAATATTCCAAATGTAATAATTAGTAACATTAATAACTGTACAAATTTGACAATTAATGTAAATTTGAAAAAGTTGACTGAATATTTTTTTTTTTAAACTAGGTCGTAGATAAAATATTGTATGACACACGTGTGTGAAAGGCTTTTATGCACTCCTTGCGATTAAAACACTCGCCTTCGGCTCGTCCTTTAAACTTCGCAATTCGTGCATAAAAGCCTTACTTCACACACTTGTATCATAAATAACTATTTTCTACAAACACAATTTTTATTATAAAATATAATGAAACTCCACTGACCAAATTTGACAGCTCATGAATACGTTTTGACACAACTGGACGCAACCGTTAAATTATGTCAAATTAAGTCACAATTCATACAAAAGATGAGTTCGTATTTTAATAAAGAAAATGAAGAATAGCGAGAATAATAATTCTGAAAGTACTGCAACACAGGAAATAAATATCTCGAATTACACAAACTGTACATTTAATATTAATTATCCAAGAAATATGTAATTTTCAATCATTTTAATAGTGAAGTAGTAGTGAAGACACGAGAATACAGTTTTTTATAGATACGGTGGTTACCGACTATAGAAAACACGTCTGCTTCGGCTTTTATTATCTAGACAGCGCTGAATATTCCTTCACGCTCTGTCTGAATAATTTCGGCTAGATAGTAACGTAGTTATGTTTGTTTGAATGTGTCTTCTCCAACAGGGGCGTATTGAGAATCATGTAGAAATGTGAAATACGTATCTACGTCTTTGAAGAAGATACATTCAAAAATACATAAATGAACTTGTATTGTGTTCTTCACACCCCATTATTAATAATATTTTTTATATTATTAAAAATACTTTGGTATTTTAATATATGTTGTCATTTTTGACAAACTGTCATGTCAATTTACTTTTAACACTAGTGTTAAAAGTACTACTTTGAATACGCTACGCTATAAAATCGCATTGTTAATTAAAGTTAGCCGTGTCAAAATGTTAACTTTTAACGGTGTTTGTAGAAAAAATATTTTATGACTACATACATACTTATTCATAAGAATATAAAATTTACGTTAGAAACTGAGAATAAAGGGTCCATTAATTTTCTAGATTTCACGATAACACGCAATAGTAATAAGTAGAGCTGAGGATGTTTGCGGTATAACCATGGTTATATCATGTAACCATAGTAAATTACTATGGTTACATGATATAACCATGGTTATACCGCAAACATCCTCAGCTCTAGTAATAAGCATGAATTTTCAATTTTTCACAAACCCACACATACAGGGTGTTTCAGGAGGAAAAGGAATTCAAGTGTATATTGAGAAGGTCATAATAGGTAAAATAAACCGATATATTTAAGTACGATTTTTAACCATTATAGAAACAATTTACTTTCTATTTTCTATCATTGTACAATACAATGACAGTGATGCAATTATGGTATTCGGACTACTCCATAATAGTACGAGGATGACTCAAATTTAACCTGCATTTTATTTTCTTCAGGTCGATACTACAAATTAATATTATACAGGATTATTCTGAATAAGTGTCAGAGAATTTAATTTTAAATTAAATATGTTACGTAATATTTAATAATAAAAAAAATTATCTAAAAAGTCCACTGTCTAATTTTATTTTAAATTACAAATTATCTAATAAAACCGTTTTGGGACCACACTAAATACTCAGCTATTGTATCGAGAGTATGATGAAACTTACTAAATCGTAGATATCGCATATTAATAACTAACTTATGTATAAATTCATTAATTGCAAACAAACCGTATGTAAACAAATGCATATCTGCAAGCGACACGGAATAGACATACAGTACATACCGACTAGGCCAGCGGTACTCAAAATTTGTGTGTTTAAATTAATTCTTTCACATCTTTTTTTTAATTAGAAATAACGCAACTGTCATATATTTTAGTAGTATGATCTAATATTTAAATGAATGACACTTATTCTTAATAACCATGTACATCCATATATATAATCGGTCTTTTTTCATTTCTGTAGCTTTGAATGGTACGCAAATAAGACACTCTTAACTGACGAATGTCGTGCTTTTCCATTAACAACTTTCTGTTGGTTTTGGTTTTTCTCCAACGAAAGCCCATATCTTTTACTACTTTCCGAAGAGAATCTATTCCTCCAGTGTACCCTGTTTCTTTAAATTTTCTTAGAATGTAGGCACAATTTTGTCAACAGCAAAGGTATTTAAAATTGTTCTACGCAGCACACCTTTATCTGCATCGTCTAAGTCGGTTTTGAGCTTGGTTTTTTTTTATTTTTCTTTGGCGATGTAAAAGATGAACCGGCACCTGCGTTTATTTCACTTTTTTCTTTAACAATCCGTCTAATACTTCTCTCAGAAACACCCGTTGCGGCAATAACGCGTTCATATAACTGATCCAGTGGAATTTTGAGTACCCCTGAAGTTTTTTCTTCTTGCATATATTTAAATACATTTGAGATCACTTCACGAGTGTGACTGTGTAAAACACATTTATTTAATTTACTTTTAAACTCCATTACTCACTACCTTAATACGGCACTGCACTACTGTGTTTATCGCTTAAAACGATGTAAAACACTGAATGCCAGAGGTTCCCCTACCTATGAATTTCGTGCGCATCTCGAGGGCGGTACTTCTAACAGGCCACATGAAAATCGGTCTGCTGTATATGGTGTTTTCTGAGTAGCTACCAAACAACTGCTGTTGTTATCCGACTCACAATTTTGTACAATAGTGCAGTACTAACAGTATTTATGGCTAAACTGTGTATTTCATCGTAAGTGATGTACAAAGTAGATCTGACCTTTTTTATTCCCAAATTCAATATGAACAAGGCCGTGCTGGTTTAGTCTTGAAGTGACATTTATTCCATAATCCACATCATTTGATTCTATACATACCTGTAATACGTAAGTACAAGAGCAATATTCCTCTTCGCAATCTGTGGAAATTGTACTATCATTACAAAATGAATCTGCTTGGAGTTCTGATCTCTGAGATAGTAAAGGGAATGATAATAACGACAAACTTAATGAATTTATTTGTGGCGTTATGCTTCTCATATTACTTTCAACTGAAAAATAAAATATAATTTTAATCTAACATTAAAATTATTTTACAATGAATTGATTCAGTTTTACTTAATACAAATTAATTTTAATTATTTCATTTAAAAGAATAATTGTTTCATACCTGTATAGCTTCTTTAGCTACTATATTATACTAACAATATAATAATTTATATAATATAATTGAAAATGTTGAAATTGAAGAAGTAATTAAGTGATGAAAAAATTATTTTATGTCAAAAAATTTAACGTAGGTTTGCTTTAATTATATAAATTATATTTTGACAGAGAGTTTGAAAATAGAAACAACAGCATTTCCTTCTTAGGTGGGATGATAATAGGCAGACTAATTTGAAAATTATTCGATATTAGTTATCCCAAGTACGTATGAAATAAAATAATTTACAGCTTCCGTTTTTTTCATCGATACTGTGAAGATAAGTGAAAAAAAATTAATATAAACGCAATTATATTAATAATAATATAATCTTTATTAGAATATTAAAAACGTCAAATATAATATATATGAGGGCAATTCGTAAAGTAAGTTCCATTTTCGCCTAGTAAGGAATATCGGCGCGATCGCAGCGCTGTGGTGTAGTCTTGTTCAGTGTTAGTTTGATAGTGCCTGTGAGAGAATCGTTTACACATTCTTTCATGTTATTTTGGTAATTTAAAATGGCTGCTGTAATTGAAAATTTATGTAAGGAACACGAGGGCTGCTGAGATTCATCGTGAACTTTGTTCTGTTTATGATGAAAATGTCATGAGTGACAGTATGGTTAGAATATGGTGCCGTATCTTTCGAAAAGGACGAGCTAATGTCCACGATGAAGAACGGAGTGGAAGACCAATTGTTGTGACGAACGAACTTGTGGGTACTGTCGAAGAAAAAGCTTGTGAAAAGCGACGATTGACAATCACAGAACTTAATGCCTTTTCCATCAAATTTCACGTAAAGTTTTGTACGAGATTTTAACTGAACATTTAGGTTACCACAAATTTTATTGACGATAGGTGCCAAAACTTCTTACCGAAGACCACAAAACAAGGAGAATGGGATCGGCACTAACTTTCCTGACCGTTACAATGTTGAAGGTGAAGATTTCCTCAGGCATATCGTAACAGGTGATGAGGTGATGAGAGGTGGGTAGCCTATGTCAACGTTGAGACGAAAATACAGCTAATGCAGTGTGGTCGTTTCATCTCGCCTACGACGATACCTTTAAGGTCGTCAAACTTTTTCTGCCGGAAAAGTCATGAACTGTCTTTTGGGATAAGAAAGGCGTTCTTCTTGTAGACTTTGTGGAATGAGGCACCACAATGAACACTGAAGTTTACTGTGAAAATTCACAGGTGGCACAGTTCTAGGAAGAGGGCGTTAAAAAGCTGGTTCATTGTTATGACAAATGTCTCAATCTTGGTGGCAGCTATGTAGAAATATAGCTGACAGTAGTAGCTCGTTAAGCCTACTTATAGATTGGTGTTTTTTTAATAACCAAACGGAACTTACTTTACTAATCGCCCTCGTACATTCGAAGTTTAGAATATTTTCGCCAAAACTAAACATAGAACTCCCTCACGACGAATAATGGAATTTTGTTAACAACAACGCCAACATTGCCATAATTTTGGAATATATGTTGTATGGAAGGAAACATCTAGTGCACTAGCTTATCATTTTCAAAGTGGTGATTATGATAAAATTACAACTTTAATAATAATAAAGAAAAAATAAATTTAACGTAAAACGTAAAAAATTAACCATTTATACTTAAGAAAACTGCTAAGAAAAAATAGAATATATATATAAAAAGATATATTAAAAGAAGATGTAAGATGTATGCTCTACGGGCATTTAACGTCCTATTTGGTAACAATCTATCTTTAATTGAAGACGTTACTCAATCGGCGAGGATAGTTAAAGCGAGATGTACACTAACAAAACTATTCTTTTTGATATTTTCTATCAACTTTAAGATATCTGCTACTCTTTATAATACCTATTGTCGATCGCACAGTGGCGTAACAATTTTTTTTAATACCTTTGTCATTTTATTCGCTTATGATAGAGAATTTTGGGAAAATATTTTCGATACATGTTCTATATAATTACATATTTTCATTTTTCATACGTTGTCTCTTTATTTCTAGGACAACCGGTATATAAATTACTGTCATTACTTTCCAGCAAGTTTCCATGTTAGTAATTTTTGTTGTTTAATTATTACTATATTCAAAATTATTAATATGAACTTATTTATTATATTTAAACTGAACGTTTTAAAATTGACTTATAGAAAAAAAAATTTACATAACCAATTCTATTGCAAAATGTTGGCCGACAAAAGAAGAGCATTAGGCAATATCTGAACAATGTTGTACATTAATAGTTGCTAATATTTTTACTTGCCATCATAATAACCATAAACATTTTCTTTGTGGAACATTGAATTGTCTAAACCGCGCACTGACATTGCAGCAATATATTTAAAATCAGGCGTTCCAGTTAAGTCGTCATCTATTTCTTCCAATGATGATAGATAACCAACACTGAGTGTGCCATTCGTTGATTCCATACCGACAAATAAACTATTTATTTGCTGCAAAATATTTAATATTTAATAAATTATACAAGTTATCTCTAAAAGGTCTTTACAGAAACCTAATACATATTCCTTACACCAAAATAAGCCGATTTACGACAACTTATCTTAGTATAAAGTTGCTTAGTTTGGGCGCTATACGGCGCTGAATTTACACTTCTGAAGTCGTTCTTTTATTATAAATATAAAACTCATGACATTTTGCTGAAATCTGGTACGTTGACACAGTGCGTTTAACGCCCAAACTAAGTAACTTTATACTAAGGTAAGTTGTCTTAAATCGGCTTATGTTGGTGTAAGAAATATGCGGTAGGTTTTTGTAAATATCTTTTTACAGACACTTGTATATACATCCTTAGTTTTCTATAGCGACAAATAAAAAAAGGATAATAAAATGAAGGCTGTTCATTACTTACCAAGCCCTCCTTGTGTGCATTTTCGTATGTAGGCGTTCCTTCTGGATAATCCGTTTCTGAAAATCCTGAATAATGCAACACTGCTTCCTGGTGAACACTGTTTTCGCTACAGTCGATTAGACCTTTGAATCTAATCCAATACAGACCCTCAGTTTGATTAGCGTTAATTATTACGTCAAAACGTTCTCCAGCGTAAGACACAAGAGATGCAGCTGATTAGAAATAAATTGTGCATGTTTAACTGGTGGAACATAAGTATTTATGACAAAATGCAACTATTACCTTCTATAGCCTCCACATCATTTCCATCTGTGCTGATTATGGTTAAAGAATGATTATCCACTGACATTTCTATCGGACAGTTTAAAACTCCATTGTTTATTATTCTAAATCTGTATCTATATCCCTAAAAACGAAGACAATATTAATATTCCAATTATCTATTATATCTAAATTTATATATAAATACTTGATTCACATAAAATCTTTCTAAGGGTGTGTAGACCGTTGTACCATCATCTGCAGTAAATTCTTCATACCAGCCCTTTCCATTAACCAAAATATTTGTGGGTTTATTTTCTCCACCAGCATGGTAGTGAGCAAGAAATGTGTCCAATCCAGATTTATCGGTCCAATCATAAATAAACATCACATGCGAAGATAAATCATAATCGTAGAGATCTTGGTGTGGATCTTGTTCTTCTGGCTGTCGCACTATAAACGCTCCAAATATACCGTCACCCCTTTGAAGTCCTAAAATATCGATTCAAGGAGATATTTTCCTAGGAGTCAAAGCTCATATATATCTCACCAGAGTGAGAATGCCAAAAATGTGTCCCAACCTGAGTAGCACTAAACCTATATGTAAATGTATCTCCTGGTTCAATAGGACATTGAGTAACAAAAGGAACTCCATCCATGTATGGTGTGCCAACTTGATGTTGACCATGCCAATGTATTGTTAGTGTATCGCTTATTAATGAATTTGTTACATTTACAATAATACTGTCTCCCAAACACACCTAAGAAATAAGTAATATCATAAGACTTGTCACATAAATCTTTTTCATTGACGACAATAACTTCTTAGACAATATTTTTTCAGTTACTTGCCTCTATACTTGGTCCTGGTATTTGCCTATTAACTGTCATAATTGTACGTGGCCTGCCATCAGCCGCTATACAGTCTTCTCTGTCACAATCGCTTAGAGTAAGTGGACATGAATAGCAAGCTTTGCTCATACTATGATAATATTCGGCTGTGAAATCATATTCGCACTCCATAGTTTCGCCATCAACGCAGGTCCTAGCACACGGGTTATCTAGACAGAATTATTATCTATGGTTGGTAAAGTTTTAGATAAACGTTACAATGAGAAATAATCATTGTACAGACAACAGTACAGGGTTAGGAAAATGAATGGATCCATTCGAATATCTTTGATATGGCCACTTAGATTTTAATAAGACTTTCCACAATTAATTAAACGTAAATGAAGGATTCGACGAGTATATTTATATTCCAATCAGACTTCCGATTTGGCCGGAAACGATATTAACTTTTTATTTTAAACGAAACAGACTGTATATGTTATATCCTGAGTGTATAAACTTTGGTAGTTGGTAAGATTAGTTTCTGGGGGGATTGAAGGGGTACACAAAAAGGTGTGATACACACTGTTTAGAAATGTTTTGAAGAATGAAGATGTCAATGTAAGCTTGTTGTGAATATAAGTTCGAAAACCTACAACCGCCTTTTATTTATTATACCTCCTGCCTTTACAAATACAACAGTATATCTTTACAAATTTCAAACGAGCTCTGCTCTGGGAGTTCAACAATAATAACGACAAAGATATTTCAATAATTAATTTAAACTGTTATTTTAAAATCATGTTTATGTTTAATAAGCCATGGAATTAAAATTCAGTACCTGACTTTAAGCTGTCAGAATTAATTTTGTAGACGTCCAGATATTAATAATGGTCCAATTAACTGAAAAAGAACGTATTGAAATTCTGATGATGATCGGTTTTGGAGATAGCGTCAGAACTCATGAAGAAGTATGCGATTTATTTAACAATTTGCAACAAGATCGTCATCCAATATCACGAATTGAAACTGGTAAAACTTTGAGAAGGTATAACTTGCCCGGAAATTGTAGAAATTTACCGAAAAGAGCGGATGCCAAAAGTCGCAACTAATGAAGTTATCGCTCAAGATGTTGCTATAACATTAGAAGAATTACCATAAACTTCTACTACATCCCTCGCACTAAACTATGATATAAGTTGCCGATCACAGACTTGCATATTATCAAGAAGTGAACGGTTATCATTTCGAAAATTTCTTAACTGATATCGATTTTGTTTGTACTTTTTGTGTTTATTTTCTCTTGTTCCCAATAAAATTTGCATTATTAGATTTAATTAAATATCTCTATCGTTTTTGGACAAAAGGGTGCCAGCCTTATTTTTACTGAACTCCCAGAGCAGAGCTCTATTGAAATTCGTAAAAATATACAAGGTGTTAACATAATTTCTAGCTAAACAGGAAGTCTGATTTGAAAATAAATATGCTCTTCGTATTCCCATTTGCGTTAACTTAAATGTGGAAAATTTTATTAAAATCTAACTAGTCGTATCAAAAATATCCGAATGGATCCCACCCTGTATATACAAATGAAACCACAAAGACCTTCTGATACCCAATATCAGAATACATCCTATTGTATTTGCCCAATCCTTTGCTATAAATTCATATTTCTTTAGTCTTTGTATATAATTTATTATCGAACATTGCTATAGCGTTATCCTGGTTTTCATTTATGTACATAGTCCAGCCACAAATACAGTAAATGTTGAACAATTTTACGAAATTATTAATCGGAGAATTTCACAATAGCATAAATGTGTCATCGAAGGTATATAATATGTCTGCACTTGTTTGGGAGCTGCTTAGTGAACACAATTTGTACTGTGGAGTGATCCAAATGCCATAACCACACCATCCATCATCATTACAGTGTACAAATTTTAGCTTTTATATTTTTACAAAATCTGGGAAGAAAACAAAATTTTTGGGAACAAACAATTTTATTGTTTTTCAAAATATTCGCCTTTATGGTCTATAGACTTTTGCATGCGTACGAACTTGTTCTCAAAACATTTTTTCCACTCTGAAGGTTGTACCTCAGAAACATGGTTTTCAAAGGCTTCGACTGCTTCTTAAGGTTGTCCACGCATTTTTTGTTTCACAGTTGGGAACAAAAAGAAATTATTCGGCGACAAGTCAGGTGAATATGGACAATGAGACATTATTTCAACACTTATCTCCTTCAAATAGTCAACTGTTAGACGTGCTGTATGGGAACTCGCATTGTCGTGATGAAGAATAATGCGACGTTTTCGGTTGTACTTCCCAATTTCGTCTATAACTTTTGGCAAACAAATTACCGTATACCATTCAGCGTTAACAGTTTTTCGATCCTCTAAAGGAATTGTTGCGATGTGTCCTGTACAGCCGAAGAGACAAGCGATAATTTTCTTGGAAGTGCTCCTTGCACGAACAACTTTTGTGGGGTTCGGTTCGTCTTGGAACACCCATACAGTAGATTGTTGCTTGGTTTCCGGCTCATACGCATATATCCATGTTTCGCCACCTGTGACAATGTTGTATAATGGATTTTCCGGTTCCTACGTCGAATTTTTTGCGCATCTATTTACAACAATTGACACGAGCTGCTTTCTGTGTTTCGGTCAAGTTATGTGGAATCCATATGGAACATTTTTTTTTACAAATAAATGTTCATGTAAAATCGAATGAATTGCAGTCTGCGATATGCCAAGAGATGCCTCTATCTCACTGTAAGTCACATGTCGATCGTGTTCTATCATTTTCAGAACAGCATCAATGTTTTTTTTAGAAGCATAACAGTTTTCGGTTGACCTTTACATGATTCACCACTCACTGAGGCACGACCATGACGAAATTCTGCAAACCAATTGTAAACTATCTTCTCTGATGGTGCTTCATTACCAAAAGGGATATAATGTATTCTAGTGGAGTTAGGCCTTTTTTATGATCAGAAAAAATCATCCAACGAAAACCTTCACGAGTAATTTATTTTACAAGCTCACTGTCTTAAAACTGTCACTGTCAACAAACTACTGAATATATATATATACTACTTAAGAATATAGTGATTACATATGTCAAAAGCACCATCTACTGGTCGATTGTAAAAATATAAAAGGTGTCCCTTGTATACATTGTATAACGTGAACGCCTTGTAAAGTATTTGCACATTTCTTTGTGTTAGCTTTACTATGCCCTGCGTTCAACACTGTGATTATTAATTTTACCTACTGAGGATGACAACTTAGTTGTCGAAATACCCATTTAGGATACGATTACTAATTGTAGTATTTTGCACCTTTTTAAAGTTTTTGCTTAACCACAGTTTCCAAAGAAAGATCTTTTGTTTAAGGATGGACTTGCATTTTTTAACTATAAGAATTTACTTTAAAAACATCCTTCGTATATTATTTGAACTAGCATTTCTATATTTAAACCTGGTTAATCTACACACCCACAATAAATTTAATTATTTTCTATTTAATTAACTTTATTACTTAATACTTACCACTTTGACATCGTACCAGCAAAACAATGAATGCCAGAAAAATAAATATGTGTTCAAAGAACCTGCAAATAAGGTTTATTAGTTTATTTGTAGAATTATTAATGAGTGTCCTTTAAGTAAAAATGCAACGATGTTTTAACCACCCCTCTAATACAAAATAACTATGTATTGTAATTTTATCAAATTTATAATTATTACAGCCGATTAAATTGAATTATTCCTATAGTGGAAAGCTTTAACGTAGTAATTAATATTACTTATAGCTAGAGTTGCGATATTTCGCCAGTATAACAGAATCGGACAAGGCGTCTCTTTTGCGAGATGGGACTAATTCATGAATTAGTTGGGAATATTAATTCATGAAGCATTGTACGATAGAACAACTCGTACTGATTGTTAAACATTATTATCAAAATGGTGAAAGTTTGATTGCCACCATTCGTAAAGTGCGTTCAATATTCGATAGACAGAATGTTCCCAATTCAGCTACAGTGAAATGAATAATCGAAAAATTCGAAAGAACAGGTGCGGTTAGTGATGTGAAACACACGACACGAGCTCGTAGAGATCGTTCAGAACAAAACATCACGGCAGTTCGCGAGAGTGTGGCCGAAAGTTCAGAGACGTCGATTCATTATCGTGCACAAGAATTGGACATTCCTACAGCCACTCTTCAGCGTATTCTGACTCAAGATTTGCATCTCCACCCCTACAAAGTCCAATTAACTCAATTATTTCTGCCAACAAACCATGCACAGCCAAGAGAGTTCACCAATTGGATACTTGAGCAAACAGAAGTGAATGCCTATTTTGCGGACAAAATCATTTTCAGTAATGAGGCCCATTTCCAGTTCGATGGCTTCGCAAATCGGCAAAACTGCCGCATTTAGAGCTCAGAAAATCCACGAATGATTCACCAGAAAGCAATTCATCTGAAACATGTTACTGTTTGCTGTGCATTGTGGTCTGGAGGAATAATTGGACCGTATTTCTTTGAAAATGCGGAAAGTAATGCAGTAACGGTAAATGGCAAACGTTATCATGATATGATAACGCAGTTTTTTGTGCCTCAATTGGAAGATATTGCTTTTGACGACATGTGGTTTCAGCAAAACGGGGCCACATGTCATACCGCCCGTGAAACATTCACTGTCTTGCACGAGTTTGCTCCTGGTCGTGTCATTTCCCGGTTTGGTGATCAGAATTGGCCGCCATGTTCTTGCGACTTGACAACTTTGGATTTCTGGCTGTGGGGCTATCTCACGGGTTTATGCCGATTAGCCCGCAACCACCGAAGCACTGAAGATAGAAATTAGACGCTCTATCAATGAAATACCCCCACATATATACAATAATGTTATTGCGAATTTTGTCAAAAGAGTACGCGTATTCCAGCAAAGCCATGGCGGTCATTTACAAAATATTTTGTTTCATACACAATTCCCAAATGTATACATTATAAATAGAGCAGACCAATTTCCGTGCGCGCCATGTGCGCTGATGTGAGGTTGATTGTATTGCATCAGAACTAATAAAAAGCATTCAGTATGTGTTTGGTACTTGCTTAGACAGCATGTAAGTGTAAGCATACGTAATAAAATGTCGTCGACACATAAATCGAGAAAACGACCGTTGTCAGACGAAGTGAATAAGTTTATTATGGATTTCCGGGACTTAATATACGATGGCTCAAAAACTAAATGTTTAGTGTGCAATACATATCTAATGTGTTAGTTAAAAACACATTGACACACACAATTTGACACACACAAATTGAAAACACAATAATAACAAAATTAATCGACAACAGTTTATACATGAACTATGTGTAACTATGATTGTGTGTACACTGCCGTTTACCTTGCTAAGTAATGATTCATTTATTTCATTTTGGAATAAATACGCGAATCAAACATTACCGAGCACGACAAAGTTACGAAGGAATTTACCATCGGTGCGTAAACAGGTTGAAAATAAAATCAAAGCCGAACTGAAAAATAAAAAACTGTGGTTATGTGTGGACGAAACAACTGACAGCAAAAAACAATCTGTAGTTAATGTGATGGCGCGTAATATGGAACCACATCAACCAACGTCTTCAATTTTATTAGCATCCAGACGACTAGAACAATGTAATGCCGAAAAAATTTCAGAGGTGCTATTAGATACTTTGGAAAAATTTAAACTTTCGAAAGACCAACTATTAATGTTTATGACCGATGGTGCCGCAACCATGTGTTCTGTAGGCCGGTCTCTTAGAAAATATTGTCCTAACTAGTTACATATTACTTGTAAACTCCATGCTCTACACCTTGTGGCAGAATAGGTTCGTAGATGTTATCCAGAGGTAGATGCTTTAATATCGAGTACAAAGGCAGTATTCCTGAAATCTCCAAAACGTATTCGGAAATTTCACGAATTGTGTCCCCATACCCCTGAGCTACCACAGCCGATTCTGACACGTTGGGGTACATGGTTATGGGCGGGGTTTTACTATCATAAACATTTTGAAAAAATTAAGGACGTGGTTTTATCATTCGATCCGAAAGAAAATGGAGCTATCAATACAAGCCAGAAAAAATTTCAAGATGCCCAGATTAAAATGGATTTACAAAATATTCGTGAGAATTACTTGGGACTAGAAGAAGCAATAACAAAATTAGAAAATTCGTCGCTGTCGTTAGAGGAATTACTGCAAATCGTTAAAGATGTTCACGCACAACTGTGTGCTGTAGAAGACGCAAAAAGTGAAAGTATTCTAATTAAATTTGAAAGTGTTTTAGACAGAAATGCAGATTTTGACACCTTAACACGTATTTGTGAGGGCACGTCTACAGATGCGTTAAGTTGCTTAAAAAAGTATTTTGATTATGCGAATATAACATCACTAGATATAGAACGCTCGTTTTTCGGAATATAAAGATATTTTTTCCTCACGGCGGACATGCTTTTCAGAAATAACCTTAGAAACGCACCTGATGTTGAAAATATACAATCGGGTTTCTCCAGTTTGCCAATCATTGGAAGACGCTTAAAACGGCAAGTGTTTTTTTAAATCCTCTGTCGTGCACACAATCACTGATTTCATACATTTTCCATTTTATTTATAGGTACATACAACGCTGCTATAATATGTACTAGTCTTATTTTTCGTGTGTTTATGCATATTACTTTAATAGCAGAAAACCAAATGTATATTTAATTATTTCTGATATAATAAATGTCTCTACTTCTATACTCATATCGGTAACAAACTCATGTTGCGTCCCTATTCTATCGCATATTCTAATATATTACGAATTACACTCCCATGCCGGCGCTCATGGCGCGCACGGAAATTGGTCTGCTCTAATTATAAATCAATAAATATCTCTATACTTTACTACAGAAAACCATGTTTTGTTGAACCTTAAAATCTTGCGCTCTTATTGAAACACTCTTTATAACTAAAGGCATGAGTACATTCACGTTTGAATGAAAAATGTAAACTCAGTTCGACTTATACAGCAACCAAGACGCTGCACTTATTTAACATGTTGAAATATGATAAAATCTAACAATACCCTTGTTTATACTCATTCCTAATACCCTAGCAAACATGTATAAATATGCTCAACCCAGCCAGTAAGATTCCTCACTTTTCGCTAAACAGGCGTTTCACTCTAAATGAAACTAGAAACACGCGAGTTTTGGAAGAAAACCTGACGAGAACGAATTTTTCGAGTTTTTTTCCCGGGTTTTATTGAGTAAAAATCTATAAGAAACATTATAAAAATCCTGTGTAGTTTCTTTTTTGTTACAGACCTGTGTAATTTTATAAAGAATAGACGAAGGATTGCTTTTACCAAAAACTTTGTTAAAGAGCCGCGGTCGAAATAAAACGCGCAAAAAGTAATTTTAAATTGAGACTAAACGACCTGAAGTTTTTATATATTTTATAAAAATAAATTTTAATAAATTTAGAGTAAATTGAAGTGTAGTTCTAGCTCAAAAATTCAACAAAAATAATAAAACTAGACCACATAACAAGTGTTCATTTGAAAAGTCAATCTAGGTTACTTTGAAATTTTGATAGAATAAGACGCAAATATATTAATATGTGCTTGTTATTCCGTAAACGTAAATCCAAATGACATTTGATAATGTCAATCACAAATATCAGTTAGTGCATAAAATAATCGTGCGTCGATTCTGGTTTAAATAAATTGCGTCTCAGTTTTAAAATGGCTTTCACTTTAGAACATAGATTTTTTTTAGTCCAGGCTTACTTTCGAAGTGGTAATAAAATTGATGGTTTATGGGTTTACTCAGTTCAAGATTACATGGTAGAATTTCAAGTTGAGTTGCCACATTTTGTAATAGATTATATACAATTTAAGAATACTTTGGATAGAACTTAAAAACTTTTTTCTGAAACTGGTAGTCTCTTAAGAAAATCAGGCAGCCGAGCAGTTAAGAAACGTACACCTCAAGTTGTCAATCGTGTTGAAGAAATAATGGAAAATGAACCACAAACATCTGTTCGACATTTGAGTCAACAAATAAACCTTTTTGTTGGTACAACTCACAAGTTATTAAAAAAAGATATGCAACTTTATCCATACCGTGTCACAGCAGTACAAGAATTGTTAGAAATTGATTACCCACGTAGACTACAGTTTTGTAATTGGTTTGTAAATATGAACAATAATGGAGAACTTTCGCAAAGAGTCATCTTTACTGATGAAGCATGGTTTTATAAAACGGGATACCTAAATTCACAAAATACAAGAATTTGGAGTAGTGAAAATCCACATGTAATTAATGAAGAATCGCTACATCCAGAGAAAATTGGTGTTTGGGCAGCGATAAGCCAAAGGCGATTCATTGGACCAATATTTTTTCAGGGAACGTTAAATGCTCAAAGGTACCGTACGGAAATTTTACAACCATTTGTCAATCAGATGCATGATGATGAACTACAAAATGCATATTTCCAACAAGACGGAGCACCTTGTCACTGTACTGCAGAATCTTTGGATTATTTAAGAGAATTTCTTGATGAGCGTATAATTAGTCGAAATACTGAAATTGCCTGCCCTGCACGTTCATGCGATTTAACACCTTGCGACTTCTTTTTGTGGCTTTATCTAAAAAATAACATATTTCGAACACCTATATTGAATTTGAATGATATGCTACAGAGAATCGAACAGAAATGCATGGAAATTAATAACAATCCAGTAATGTTGCAGAATATCATCAGAAATTTTGAACGGAGGACTTTAAAGTGCATTGATCTTGAAGGACAACATTTTCAACATTTGTTATAGTTTTCAATAAATACCTATTATTTGTTATTTATTTGTATGTATGAAACTGTCAAAATATACGACTTTGTAGGTTAAGTAATAAATTTTAATTTACGACATACTTCAAAATGTTCTCAGTAAATCACATGCTACTAGATTGACTTTTCAAATGAACACTTGTTAGATACTTGCAGTGGAGAACGGCAAATAATTTAATGTTGATTATTCCACCACTTAGTGTTAGTACTAAGTGTTACTAATTAATTGAACTAATCTGTATAATAAATAAATTTATATACTTACATATTTTTAAATAAAACTACCTTTATTTATCCGGTAAAGGTCTATAACAGGTACGATTCTTAATTAAATGAATATAATAATAATTTCAAGTAATAAATTAGGTATTTAGATTTAGTTCAAATTGGCATATACTTGTCTGGTAAATATCAATCTCATTAAGTTCGCCTTTATATACTCGGACAAAATAGGTGATATGAAAATCAGTCGATAAGGGAAATTTTATTAATTTAATTACTATTCTTTCGAAAGTGTTACACAACTTCAAGTTTTTACCTGTTATAAGAAGATTATAAGTAATTAATTATAGCAGATGACACGAATAAATTGAATCGAAATTCGGTCGGGTGGACATTTTTATACTTAATAGTATGTACTTAAAAATTTACATATTCTCGTAATACATAATTAATAAATTTTAACGTCTTCTTGCGTTGTAACTAGCAAAATTTTACATATAATAAAAACATGCCCATTTGCGTCTCAATAAAACACGTCCTTATTCCTATAAAAATAACTTTACTCAATAAACTAATTTTTAATTTTATTTTTCTTCAAATTTGTTGGTTTAATTTTGTAGTGCTACGCAACAAAATTAGGATTGCAACTTACCCTTAGAACTGGTACTTTATACTACACCTCCACAGTATATTACATACAAGCATTGAAGCATTTTTATTATTCTCTTTCTTTTGGCGGTTTTACGACACGTTATGAGTTTTAGCCTTTTCAGTAATATCTCTCCATTCTGCCCTCTTTCCGCATCTTCTCCTATATAGCTTCTCAGCCCCCATATCTCGCAGATGTTCGACATCATCTATCCATCTTTTTCTCGGATTACATCTAATCCTCCCTCCAATAGGTTTGCATTTTTCTGTGGAAATAATATTTTAAAAAAAATATTATTTCCAAAGAAAAACTATATATTTTCGCTTATTTCTCGATATAATCTCGGGAAATGCTGAGACATTTATCCCTAGTCCACAGCGGTGTCTTGCAATTCCTCATCATCCTCAAACCGTTTCTCCGTCAAAAATTTCTTTAAAGGCCCGAATAAAGATACTCCGAGAGAACTAAATCCGGATTATACGGAGGATGTCAGGATCTCCCAATTACGCTGTGGAAATCAAGCCAACAACAGCTTGGTTTGGTTTGACGTGTGAGATCTTACGCTATCGTTCTAAAGTTGAACTCCTTCGCGTAATCGTCCCAGACTTTTCGTTCAAATGACTATTTGCAATTTTTGGAGAGTTTCGCAGAATCTGCTACTATTAATAGTTGTGAACGGTTCGGGGAATTCACATTTTAGGTCTTTACTAACTGAAAACACTGTGGTGACAGACATGTTTCATCTCCGAGATAAACTTGTGAATTCAGGTTTCATCTCTGAGATAAACTTGTGAACTTAGGTTTAATCTTTGAGATGAAGTTGTGAATTCAGGTTTCATCTCTGAGATGAAGTTGTGAATTCAGGTTTCATCTTTGAGATAAAGTTGTGAATTCAGGTTTCATCTCTGAGATGATCTCGTGAATTCAGGTTTTATCTCTGAAATGATCTTGTGAATTCAGGTTTCACCTCTGAGATGAAATTGTGAATTCAGGTTTCATCTCTGAGTTGAACTTGTGAATTCAGGTTTCATCTCTGAGATAAACTTGTGAATTCACGTTCCATCTCCATGACCAAGTCATCCATACGCATTACATGACCCAGCCATTACAATTGTCGCCTTTTTTCTAAATCTTCGTTACTTTCTTTTGGAATATCTGAGTTTACTTATACTGGTAGATTGTGTGCGTGGCCAATGGGAACACCATCAAGCAACGCGCGACCGTAAATACGTGCGAATTGAGGCCATCGTGCTATCTAACGTTAATATAGACTTCACTTTTGTTCCGACTATAGCGAAACTGTGTGTGCCTATTGCAAGAGAGTACATATTTTAGGTAATATTGTGATACTTTCGTATAACAAACCTCTTTCGAGGGACTTCAATGTCTTGCCAGCAGCTACGATAGTTAGCACATTTGGTTATATTAATACATTTCCGGATACACTATACAATCGGTTTATTTGCATTCAGTGACTATCTGTGACGTATTTACTAAATGAGCGTATAAACCTGTCAGTGGCGTTTGCCTTCTAAGATGACACTGATATCTCAATGTAAACACAAAATAATAGTTAAATAAATAACTATTTAAATCAATTGTTGTTTAATATTAGATATGAATCAAGCATGAGTGATCGTTAACCATTCTGCCTATAGTGAAGCATAGAGAAGGACTAGAAGGTCTTTGGAATTGTTTCCGTGGCACTTCTGAAGAAATTTACTTAAAATAGAAAAAGATAATCACAGAGAAATTCTAGAAAGCTTTCCGCAGGCACACGAATTATCCGGCAAATTTCAAGCGAAATTTACTTTTGTTATTTCTAGCAGAAATATTATTTGCCTTTGGTTGATGTATTTCTTGACATTATTAATAACTCTATGTTTCATATAAACAAAGAAGGAATAAAATAAAACGCAATTGTTTTTTAGTTCCAAAGAAAATATATAATTACACTACGTACGTTTCACCACACTGTGGCTTCATCAAGTGAATGAATTTCAAAAGTATTGTAAATTTATCCACCTGATGAAGCCACAGTGTAGTGAAACGTACGTACTGCAATTCTAACGTGTGTTCATTTGAAAAGTCAATCTAGGTTACTTTGAAATTTTGATAGAATAAGACGCAAATATATTAGTATGTGTTTGTTGTTCCGTAAACGTAAATCCAAATGACATTTGATAATGTCAATCACAAATATCAGTTAGTGCATAAAATAATCGTGCGTCGATTCTGGTTTAAATAAATTGCTTCTCAGTTTTAAAATGGCTTTCACTTTAGAACATAAAATTTGTTTAGTCCAGGCTTATTTTCGAAGTGGTAATAAAACTGATGGTTTATGGGTTTATTCAGTTCAAGATTGCATGGTAGAATTTCAAGTTGAGTTTCCACATTTTGTAATAGATTATATACAATTTAAGAATACTTTGGATAGAACTTTTGAAACTTTTTTCTGAAACTGGTAGTCTCTTAAGAAAATCAGGCAGCGGAGCAGTTAAGAAACGTACACCTCAAGTTGTCAATCGTGTTGAAGAAATAATGAAAAATGAACCACAAACATCTGTTCGACATTTGAGTCAACAAATAAACCTTTCTGTTGGTACAAGTCACAAGTTATTAAAAAAAGATATGCAACTTTATCCATACCGTGTCACAGCAGTACAAGAATTGTTAGAAATTGATTACCCACGTAGACTACAGTTTTGTAATTGGTTTGTAAATATGAACAATAATGGAGAACTTTCGCAAAGAGTCATCTTTACTGATGAAGCATGGTTTTATAAAACGGGATACCTAAATTCACAAAATACAAGAATTTGGAGTAGTGAAATCCACATGTAATTAATGAAGAATCGCTACATCCAGAGAAAATTGGCGATAAGCCAAAGGCGAATCATTGGACCAATTTTTTTTCAGGGAACGTTATCTGCTCAAAGGTACCGTACGGAAATTTTACAAACATTTGTCAATCAGTTGCATGATGATGAACTTCAAAATGCATATTTCCAACAAGACGGAGCACCTTGTCACTGTACTGCAGAATTTTTGGATTATTTAAGAGAATTTTTTGATGAGCGTATAACTAGTCGAAATACTGAAATTGCCTGGCCTGCACGTTCATGCGATTTAACACCTTGCGACTTCTTTTTGTGGCCTTATCTAAAAGATAACACCTATTTCGAACACCTATATTGGATTTGAATGATATGCTACAGAGAATCGAACAGAAATGCATGGAAATTAATAACAATCCAGTAATGTTGCAGAATATCATCAGAAATTTTGAACAGAGGATTTTAAAGTGCATTGATCTTGAAGGACAACATTTTCAACATTTGTTATAGTTTTCAATAAATACCTATTATTTGTTATTTATTTGTATGTATGAAACTGTCAAAATATACGACTTCGTAGGTTAAGTAGTAAATTTTAATATCCGACATACTTCAAAATGTTCTCAGTAAATCACATGCTACTAGATTGACTTTTCAAATGAACACTTGTTATATTTTTCTTTGAAACTAAAAAACAATTGCGTTTTACTTTATTCGTTAAAATGGAGTTTCAACATGTATCTCCTTCGTCGATTAACAGTTTAAACAGTTTAAAGGACTTAATGGCGGATTAGAAAAACAAAATTTAAACAATTTGCATTTATATTAATGTGAATGTTCATTGTGCATGTGTGGTGAATGTGTGAATGTTCATGGCGGATTAGAAAAACAAAATGTAAACAATTTGCATTTATATTAATGTGAATGTTCATTTTCATTAATATTAATTGGTATTTTTCTTTCTTTTGTGTGTGTAGGTATAGCTTCCCAATGTCTTATGTTGAAAGCTTGCCAAGACCCCAGGATAGCTTAGCTTGTGTATATGGTGTGTGTGTAAAGTGTTCCATGGCTTTGTTACTCCACCTTCTCGTCGTAAAAGGACTAAACATGTTTATTTAACTTTCACTTCCTCAACATTTAAGAGTAATTGAAGAGGATCCCGGTCGCGAAAAAAAAAACAATCTTTCATACACCGGTCCTGTCGGCTTGGTAGGGACGCCCACTACCTCTTACGACTGCGCTGTTCAGCGATTTATCGTAGTAAAAGGGAATATTAATTAAAAGAATATGTTTTTATTAATTCAAATTTATATATAAATAATTATATTCTTGAATTTATTACGCAACCATAAAAGAATAAAATTGTGCAAATCAATTGCAAAAATCAAATTTCAGTAGTTATAAATTCACTATTCAATTACACAGGTCTACAGTGATTTTAATGTTTGAAAGCTGTTTGCTAATTTGTATATGTTTGGGGGCCCTTATTCCAAAAAACGCCATATTTTTGCTCTATCACGTAAATTTTTTTTATAGCGCCCTATATCTTAAAAATGTTAATTTATTAATATACATACCTATGACAAGAATATGTTTGTTCCATGTTAGGCATGATTTTTAAATGAATTGATTTTTATGAAATTAAATGTGATTTGGCAACACTGGTTAATATTAGATTTCTCTGCAAAGCAACAGAGTCGGCGCAGAAGCGTCAATACAACGTTGAAACCCGCTTATGTGCAGTTTAGTTGTGTTAGTCGTCGTGCTACTGTGTCCGCGCGCTTGCTGTCTTCGTTGTTGCGTATTTTAAGTGTTCTAGAACGTATAAATATGGAAAGAAGACATTGTGTGAACAATCCGAATAACTTTTGTTATATCTGTGGTAGTTATGTCGTAGTAAAGCAGAGGCAAACTATAACTTCGTTTATGAAAAATGTATACCACGCTTATTTTGGTGTAAAAATTGGCGACCAACACAAGTCCTGGGCTCCTCATACTGTTTGTTCCGTTTGCGCTGAAGCATTAAGAAACTGGCAAAAAGGTAGGAAGAAATGTTTAAGCTTTGGTGTTCATTATGGTATGGCGAGAGCCTAGAAATCACAGTGATGATTGTTATTTTTGTTCGTGTAATGTTCAAGGATTCAACAGAAAAAATAAGAAACAAATTGTGTATCCCAATCTTGACTTTGCTATTCGACCAGTTCCTCATGGACCAGATGTACCGATACCTACCGCCCCAAAAGCACAAGAAAACGTCGTATCGTCAGAATCAGAGGAATCTAATTGCGACCCAGATGACTCAGATTTCACACCATATTTCAGAGAGCCTGAAGTGTTTAACCAGAGCGAACTAAATGATTTAATTAGAGATTTGCACCTTCCAAAGGATGCATCCGAATTGTTAGCCTCCCGACTTCGTGAGAAACATTTACTGGCACCTGGCGTCACATCAAGCTTTTACCGGGATCGCGAAAAAGAGTTATGTCAATATTTTTCTCTAGACGGACCGCTAGTGTATTGCAACAATATTCCTGACTTAATTTAAAAATTAGGAAATGTGCCGTATGTAAAAGAAGAATGGCGCCTCTTTATTGACTCAAGTAAGCGTAGTTTAAAAGGCGTTTTATTGCGCAATGGTAACGAGCCGGCCTCGGTTCCCGTTGCCCATCCGGTACATTTAATGGAAACGTATGAAAATTTTGAACTTCTTTTAAAGAAAATAAACTACCAAGAACATCAGTGGATGCTTTGTGGTGACCTTAAAGTGATGTGCATGCTACTAGGACAACAAGGAGGTTATACAAAATTTCCATGCTTTATTTGTGAGTGGGATAGTCGAGCAAGGGATAGACATTGGACTCAAATAGAATGGCCCTCTAGAACAAGCCTTACACCTGGTAGCAAAAATGTATTAAGAGATAGCTTGGTTGACTCCAAAAAAGTTTTACTGCCTCCTCTCTATATCAAACTTGGCTTGATGAAGCAGTTTGTTAAAGCCCTAGACAAAAATGGACAGTGTTTTAAATATTTGTGCGAGACATTTCCAGCCTTATCCGATGCCAAGTTAAAAGAAGGTATTTTTGATGGGCCGCAGACAAGGATTTTCAAAACACAATGACCAATGTCGAGAAAAACGCCTGGGTTTCATTTAAAGAAGTAATTGATAAGTTTCTTGGGAACTCTAAGGACGAAAACTACGAAAATATTGTTCAAAATATGTTACAACACTTTCATCGTCTAGGTTGTAATATGAGTTTGAAAGTGCATTTCCTGTTTTCACACTTGAACTATTTTCCTGAAAATCTTGGAGCAGTTAGCGAAGAACAGGGGGAGAGGTTTCACCAAGACATTAAGGAAATGGAACGGCGATACCAAGGCAGATGGAGCATAACGATGATGGCGGACTACTGCTGGATGTTAAAACGGGATATGCCCTTAAAAACATACAACCGAATGTCCGGACAACGCAGCTTTCTGGCAAAAAGACAAAGATTTCACTTAAAAAAGACTGAGTAAAGTATTTTTTTCCACTTTTTTAACTTGTATTCCACCTTTTTACTCAATAAACAAATAAATTTTTTTAGAAATATCGTTTTTTTTCATTTAATATTTGCAAAAAAACCTTACGTGATACAAATAAATGCATAGAATTTTTGAAATCAGCCTACCAAAATTATATAAAATCAGTTTTCAAAATAAAAACATCTGTCAAAAAGTTTAATTTTGTAGACCTGTGTTATTATTATCATTGCGTCATAATTGTCGATACAAAATTTTCTCAAAAGGTTTTCGAGAATTACGTAAATTGATTGTATATGTACATTTTTATAGATTAGTTAAATCCATCATTTATTTGATTAACAATTGATCATCTATTATCAAAACACTACGTTTATCAGATTTAAGTCATTATTATTCTTTTTAATCTGTCACTACATACTATATGTGTAAAGTGGCGTCTCTAAAATAAAAAGTATGATATTGTTGTACAATGACATACTTAAGTATGTTTACGTTATCCATATTGTTATGTTATGGAATATTTTTAAATAGGAAACAAGGTGCGTTCAAAAGAAAACTCCTTAGCATTAGCAATTTACTAAGAGGAATAGAAAATATATGAAGTCACCACTTTTCTAACTATATTTCTTTAAATAAATGGAATATACACCTTCTTTTCCTAAGGAATAATTGGAATTAGGAGGACTTTAGTTTAGGGAAGTTACGGCCGGTTTCATAATATTTTCTTAATAGGGATCTTATCTAAAATGCCATTTAGCTTAAAAGCTCTCTTAAATGCTATATTAAAAGACGACCGTCTCATAATCATATTGCCAATGCTTCTTAACTAAAAGGACTTTTACCTTAAATTAGTAATGTTGGTCATACTGAAAATTCGAATTGACTGATATACGCGCGTCAGATCCAAAGCATTTTCTTTCGTCGTTTAACGTTTTACTAGTGTTGTTGTATTTTTAGTGTTATTTGAACAAATTTCTTAAGATATTTTAATATTTATTTCAGGTATGTACTAAAACAGTATTTTTATGGAGAAAAATCATGTATTGTAGTTTAATTTCTTTTTATTTTAGAATGAATAATACGCCTAGCAAAAGAATTCTGTTTTAGTTAATATATATATGCTTATATAATTTTTTTTTTTACAGTGGGGTAGTTATCTTCCTCGAAAATTAAAAAAACCAGTGAGGAAGAGTTTGCGACCCAAGTTGGCAAATCCTGTTATAGAAGCTAAAGCGAGTATTACAGAATGAAAAAGATACTTGTAGAAAAGCAGATAGAACAGAACCAAAGGGAACATGAAAAGAAAATGATTTTGTTGGATATGGAAATTGAAAAAAAAAACATAATTAAGGAATATGAATGTATATTTTAAAATAAGAGCTATATTTATTTACATACACATTAGGATTTGATATTTACAACCTTTTCAAGTGCTCTGAAATTAACAACTAATCAGATAAATGTATATTTTATACTAATTTATAAATAAAAACTAATATGTATTGATAATGTATATATTAAACAAATTTATAAATAAAAAACATTCCGTTATAATTAAAGATTTGCAATCTGTTGAAGTGATTTACAATCTGTTGAAGTGCTCTGTAATTAATAACTGCCTCACTTGGCGACATGATTGATTTTCAATAATGTTATCATTTTCTGCTTCATTATTTAAATTATGCACATCTACAATATTCCATTCTAAAGAAATATCTTCTTGCATGTCTAATGCTATATTGTGCAATACAGCGGTAGCAACTATTACTGTCATTGCTGTGTTTACATTTAAGCGAATTCCTAATGACAAAATTGGAAATCGCTTTTTCCATACACCATATTGTCGTTCCACAACATTCCTGGTACGAATAATTGATTCATTATATAGAATCTCTGCAGGCGACCTTGTTGTTTCTAACTTTGTCATTAAATATTGCTCAAGGCGGTATCCACTATCTCCAATTAGCAAATACCTCCCATATCGTAAATCTTCAAACTCAATTTTTAAATTGCAATTTGCCAGGCCATCTACATACAATGTTTCGTATTTTAAGTCTAGCATCTGATACAGTTTGCACATTTAATGCAAAGAATCCTTTCCTTGATCTAAAAATTTCTGCATCGTCACCACCTGGAGATTGTATTTTAATTAAAGTACAATCAATAGCACCAATCACCCTTGGAAAGCTAGCTATTCTATAAAACTGCACCGCTGCTTCTTCAGTCTCATGTTTCTCCCCATACATCTTAATATATCTATTGCTCAACCTCGCTTTGTTAATCTGAATCTATCGAAAAAATCTATGTCGTCGTATATTTCAAAATAATTTTTTCTTTCCTTATAAATCTTTCTTCTTCTTACAAAAATATCTTCGGAAGTGGAACTGGAGTCTAACGAGGAGGTATAAAATTCATCCATATTGACTAACGTTCGCAGTTATAAATGACAGCCCATGTGTTATTTGTAGGTTAAATGGTCATTTAAATCAACTAAATGGCCAGATTTCTTCTTTTAACTAAGAGCCGATTTAAAAGAAACTTTTAAGCTAAATGGCAATTATGAGACGAAATATTTCACTAAAAGCCCTTTTAAAAAATAAGAGACCGTTTAAATATATTATGAAACCGGCCGTTAGTGGCGCCATCTGCTGACAGAAAACTTCCTAAATAATCTAAAAAAGTATATGAAAATAATAAAATATATAAAGGCGACTTTATATGGTTGACGGGGAAAAAATTTTGTGAAGTACCATGTAGTAGAAATCATTCGTTTCGGTAATGATAATAATGCAATTAAGTAGAATTTATTTTCTACTACAGTTACCGAAGAAGGCTCTTGGGTTGTGGTGACGATACAATAACTGCTGCTATACGTAAAGATCGAAGCAACGTCAAGTCGATGTTTAATTGCTTCTTTGATGCTGATGGCATTGTGCACGAAGAATTTCTCGCACCAGGGAAAAAAATTAATGTACGACTTCGTTTTTAGGATTTCTTGTTCCAATTGGTGTTGCAAAATCTTTTTTCTTGTTTACTTAGCTGTTAAACTAATAAAAGTGCTTGTAGATAAAGTGATTAGAAGTTTAAATAACGACGCCGTTTCGTGCGCGAAACGGCATGGTTATCTAAACCATAAAGTGGTACTTCGTATACCACTTTATATTACAAATGTAACAGGCATGCATTACGCACATCTGTATCTGTACACATAGACATACATCTCGTATTTTCCAACGTTTACTTCAACCAAAGACACATGTTTCTATCTCAATAGACTTCGTCAGTTTGGCTAGTGCAATAAAGTTTGATGGATCGCCTCACAGGTATAGCTAATTTTTGTCTACAAAAGGACAAAAGGTCTACAGGACAAAATTTACTATACCTGTGAGGCGATCCATCAAACTTTGCTTCACTAGCCAAACTGACGATGTTTATTGAGATAGAAATGCGTGTCTTTGGTTGAAGTAAACGCTGGAAAATACGGGGTGTATGTCTATATGTACAGATACAGATGTGTGTAATGCGCGTCTGTTTCATTTGTAACCAATGCGTAATACGTGCTTAACGTATTGATGTACTCAAATTACTTTAGTACCACTTTATATATTGAGTGGAGGAAACACACCACTGAGGGCTACTTGAGTGAAAGTTCGAGTGGAGTGAAGTGCGTTTATTGAATTTAGGCCTAGTCCTTTCAAGGCCGTGGATGGTTATGTGGATGGATAAAACGCGTTATATCCAATTGTACGTCATACTAGATCCATACTCGTTCATTAAAGAGATTAAGTAATGAACGTCGTGTTATATGTTGTTCTTGAACATTTCTGAGTGTTTAAGGTAATAATAGATTATTAAAATATTATTTTATTTTAATATTTATATATTAATAACATTAGGTACGTACGAAGTTTTCGTAGCGTGATCAATGTCACGAACAGGCTTTGTTCTTACTCTTTTTTTTTTGAAGGGTTTGTGAGTAGTTGGTCTGTTTTGATGCATTTGGCTATGTCAAAAGCAGCAGCCACCTTCTGTATTATTAAAAAAAAATATTCTATTATTCCGTACATGGTAAATAATTTAGTCGATTACCTCATGAACAGCAGTTTTTGGGACTAATAGTTTTCCACATTCGCGTTCCTTCTCAAAAAAAGACAATAATGAAACAATTAGTTCCTTCGACTGTTTACAGCAACCTTTCGGCATTACATCCAAATGACGCAACCAGATAATAAACACAATGTAGTTCTAAAAGGAACTGTTTTTAAACAATCAAAATAAACGGGAAAAATGTACACAAAACCGGGCTTATTTGACAGATATGTTATCGTCCACACCGGAAGTAACTATTACCTTGTTAAAAATATATACAAGAAACGTTTAGTAACTGAAACGAGTTTTGGATTTAGTAAACCGCTGGTTAACCTTTTAACTCCATATCTACATAATAGGCCTCAACGTGTATTCTACAACGGATATTTATCGACACCTTACATTGCCACCTCGGGAGTTCCGCAAGGCTCTAACTTGGGTCCGCTACTTTTCATTATTTTCATTAACGATCTCTCAGACCAGCTCGAGTCTAATAACCTTTTCTTTGCCGATGACTTATAGTTGCTTTCTCGAGTCTCCGACTCGAGGGACTGCCTTCGACTTCAGACAGATCTGGTTAATATACAAACTTGGTGCAAGGATAACAATTTGCCTTTGAACCCCATTAAGTGCAAGGTTTTATCTTTCACCAAAAGACGTAATGTTATGCACTTTGATTACCAACTTGGGGATATAAGTATATCCCGTGTTGAATCAATTAAAGACTTGGACGTTACATTCGATATGAAACTGACTTTCAATGAACATATCAGCAATGTGTCTAAGCAGGCCACACAAACTCTTGGTTTTATTATCCGCAACAGTGGCGAATTTTCTAACGTGAGCGTATTGACAACCTTATTTAACTCATTAGTGAGATCACGTTTGGAATATGCCAGCTTGATATGGTATCCATTTTATCAATCACAAAAACGTCTACCTGAGCAAGTTCAGCGGCGATTTTTTAAATACATCTGGCTCAAGGTGGACGGCGTCTATCCTGACAGGGGCTTTGATCACACTCAACTCCTTTCTCGTTTCAACGTGCATTCTCTCTCCTTCAGACGTTTTGTAGCCAGTCTCAACTTCCTTCATAGGCTTCTTCACAACGAAGTTGACTGCACAACACTATTATCCTACTTTAATTTTCTTGTCCCACTATTCTTCACACGTCTTTCCCGTACTGTCTATCTTCCTTTTCCTCGAAGCAATGTGTTGCTCAGGTCTCCTGTCTACATTATGAGTAGTAATTACAATCAGGTTTCTTCTGAAATGGATATACATTTTTATGGTTTGTTGAGCTTCAGACAGCGTCTCTATAACATCTGCGATGTGTATTCATTGTAGTGTGCAATTAATTCCTGGATGTTCCCGTTTCTTTTTTGTTTTTATTGGTTTTGGAATATTGTTTATATTTATATGTATTATTTGCTTGAATATTGTATATTATTTTAGGCTTCCTTATATTTTTTTATATTTAGGAAATTGTGTCTTTATAATACTTTTTTTTTCCTATTAGTATTTATTGTTATGTGTATGATTTACAATTTTGTTTTATTTTATCCTGTAAATGGAATTATAATTCTGTTGGGTAATAAATATATAAATAAAAAAAATTTTAAAAACGGAAATATAGGTGTTTATCTGCCATGAATGCCTATATTATCATCAATTTATAAAATTTCGTATTTAAATTAATGAAATAATAGCTTTCAAATATAGTTTAACAAACTAACTCTTTTAGTTTCACTAATACAGTTCTGACAACATATAAACGTCATTAATGACGTACAATTGGATTTAAGGGGTTTCTACTATATGTGTACCAATCGATTCGAAAGGGTAAGACAAGTCAAAAATCAAAATAATACTTGATTTTTACGATTCTATAATTTCTACTTTTGCTTCTTCCACACTGGTTATATTTTTAGTGCTCAAATTTATCGGCTGCCGCATTCTTCTAGCCGAGTACTACTTCTTGTACTCACCGAGTGCTACTTCATGTACTGACAGAATTTGTTTTAAACCGTCAGCTTCTTTAGTAGAAGTTAGTTTTAGTCACTTTGTCTAATATATTTTTTATTCCTAAAACAAATTTAGCATATCGATGCGAGAGCTCGCATCAAGCATTGTTACAAATAATAAATATCTGCATAAAACAAATCTGTATCTGTACTGTACTGATTTTTTGCTCGTCTGTAGTCACACGATTTCATAACTATTTTTTTAAACAATCTGGGTTATTTTTATGACAGAGAATGTAAGTTTACTTGTATATAAAAGGTACTATAATATACCAAGTCAAATGTATATTTATATCACTAAACTCCTAAGTATATGAAATAAAAAACTAGAATAAATCAGAAATTTTTAATAAAAAAATATTTCTTAGTTTAATATCACATATATCAAATAAAATATTGCACATTTCGTTAATATCACACTAAAATTGTTTCGAATTAGACTACGATATGTACGTCTGGCTACCGAAAAATTCTTCCGAAAATTAATACTGCAAAAAGTACTGGTATCTGAATTTTTGATATACTGGAACCGCTACCAAACCACGATGACCATAAATTCTGAAAAACGGGTACTGCCTGTACAACTTCGTAGTTGCCGCATTGTGGAAAGTCTCTAGGCACTGGTGGCATTTCGTCGTCTTCTCCAAATTTAAAAACTAAAGCCATACCAATTTCAACGTGAAATTCTATGTGACAATGGAAGAACCAATAGCCTAAAATCAAATATATAACTTAGATCAGACATACAATAATTAGGACGATGTGGTGGTATTTTTTAAACATTATCAAATGATTGAAATATTTTGAAATTTTGATAGGCTGTAATATTATAGTTACTTTTTAAATGTCAGTAGAAATGTATGCACCATAACCCAATATACAGCTTGATGTATTATGGGTTGCAGAAATTAAGCAAAACATTTTCTGTAATTTAATAATAGTAATATTCAACATAGAGGGAAAAAATAATATTTAATTTAAAAAAGATAAAATTTAAAAAAATGACTACGATTCTTACTTTACATGTGTAACCTACACTGGTCTGGAAAGTGTAGAAAGGTGAACGTTGAAATACATAGGTACTGTTGCAATATCGCCAGTATGATTTCTAATATTCCAATAAATAAGAAATAAGTCACATAATCATAAATGATGAAAATAAACATGATAACCCCAAATTTAAAATATTTTAAAAATACGGAAATAGATTTTATTTTCATATATATATATATATATATATATATATATATATATATATACACGTATTAAACATGTTAATTAATATTTAACAAAAAAAATATCTAAAAAGTCCGTTGTGCAATTTTATTTTTAATTTTAAATTATTTAATAAAACCGTTTTGGGACCGCACGAAATACTCAGTTATATCGAGAATACAATGGAACCTTACTAAATTATAGATATCGCATATTAATAATGTACTTATGTAAAAATCCATTCATTAAAAACAAACAGTCTATGAACAAAATTTATCTGCTTAAATTAATCTTTTTAAATTAAAAATAACACAATTTTAGTAGTATAATTTTATTAATTAATAATTTAATAATCAAATTAATGACACGTATTTAAAATAACCCTGTATATATTATAGCTGAAAAATATAACATTATGACGAAAAATTCCCCTAACCAAAGAAAAATATTTTATATTTCACATGTGAAAATAAAATGTATTCATGTGCTTTTAAAATATCTACAATTTATGGTGATCATGTTTATTTTCATCATTAAATTTGTATCATTCACTTCTTTTCTTTTAATATTAACGCCCTAGATAGAAATTTTAAATCACTTATTACTAAGACTGCTAACGAGCGCTGCATGCCGTAGCTGCTACATTCATCGGGGTAACTCTGCTTTAATATGTGAGGGGATCAGCAACGTACTTCCCACGGTCGTAATTGATATTGAGTTATCTAGGTATGCTATCTCTGCTGTGTTAGTTGAAACGTTTTAATTTAATAATAAATTGTGTCGTACGTACGAAATCCCAGAAAACCTTTAAATACGCACCGAGTAAATAAAATTATTGGCGAATTTGGTGATTTATTCTACGGTGGAGCGAAAGTAATTTGTAAATGATAAATGAGCAAATTCGACTGTACACATCACGTGAATTCTGTTGAATAATTATCAAAATAGAAAACAGATTGTGGCCTGAGTGTTTTTAATTACTAATTGATATGAATTTGTGGGATTCTTGTTAAGTAAGACATACTTATCCAAGTACAGAAAGTAGTATGTCTTAGTTATATAATCTTCTGTATTTATAACAATAACCGTTTTACTTTTATCTGCTCTTGTGAAAACTATGTAATTCTGTAGAGATTTAGAAGTATTATTTATATCTGACTTTATATTATAGTTAAAATTTTGAAACCTTTTAAAGAATATGTGGTTAAAAGTTTGTGTTGGGTTATTATCGGGTTTATTTGATTTTTTTGCATTAAATAATCAATCTTCTCTTTTTGTCTAATATACTTTTTATTCCAAAAACAAATTTAGCATATCGATGCGAGAGCTCGCATCAAGCATTGTTACAAATAATAAATATCAAATATCTGCATAAAACAAATCTGTATCTGTACAACTATAAAATCAAATTAGCACGCTAATTTGTTTTTGGTATATGGCGCCACCTAGTGACGAGTAGTCTGTTTTGTCCGTCAGATGTCACGAGGTTATCTGGTGTCATTTGATAGGACAAAATTCATTACTGGACCAGAAAGCTAACTTCGTTACCTTGTAAACCCGCATTGACAAAGTTGTTAGACAGAAACGCATGCGTCTGTGGTTGAAGTTAACGCTAGTAAATACGTGTTATATGTCGATGTGTTCAGATACAGATTTGTATTATTTGCATACTTTTTATTAATAATTTCGTTAACTTGAAGTCTAATTTGTGAATCTAATAGATAAAATAAGAGGGATGCCTTTTATATTTCGGGAATAGGCGATCCTGGTGCTGCCATCTGACAACCGATGTCTCTATCGTAAAGTTCGACAGTTTCGAACGAATACCTACTTAAAATATCACAGTGCATCGATAAACTTAATTCGACTTTTGGCGATGAATCACAGTCAAAAAGCAGCGTATATATACGAAATTCGTTAGCGAAGCACGGGCACGATGGAATTCAGTATACCTACTGAATTCCATCGTGCCCGTGCTTCGCTAACGAATTTCGTAAAGGTCATCCAAAATTGGTTATTGTTCCGGAAAACATTGCTACTGTGGAGCAACTGATATTGCACTATCATTATGTGACTTATCGTGCGATAGAAGTATTCTTGGGCATTACTGGGACCAGCATACATTCAATTTTGCATGAACATTTGGCTGTCAAAAAATTTGTTCGCGTTGGATCCCACATAATTTGATAATCGCTCAAAAAAAAGCTTGTGACGATTGGTCGAAGAAAATGCTGAAAAAATGCGATCGAGGTGCTTCTAAACACGTCTATGACATCGTAACAGGTGACGAATAATGTATCCACGCGTATGAGCCCGAATGTAAACAGCAGACGACTGTATAGGTCTTTCAAGGTGAGACCATTAGTACTACGTCGGTCAGTCAATTCTGAATTGTACACAAGCATTTGCTTGCCAGAAGTATTCAGAAAAATAAGTAAAACCAATCATTCTCCACCAGGAGAATGTGAGCTCTTACACATTGGCTCAAACAAGAGAGTTTTTGACAACTGAAAAGTCGAATTGATGGATCATCCGCCGTACAGCCCCGATTAATTAAATATTGTAGAGCATATTCTTAATTTCGTTTCACTCGATATGCAAACTGCAGCAACTCATAATGCAGCTACGGTTCATTTATTTCTACTGACATTTAAAAAGTAGCTAACAGTACATATTTAGGGGCTCCCCAAATTATTAACAAATTACGTTTCTTAAAATAAATTACCTGGATTCGAAGCAATAAACCTAACAATCGTATAACCTCCGTCAGGTACAGTAACTGTGTCTTTAACAGGAGGATTTTTCAAATTTCTTATTAGCTCGTTGTTATTATCCAAATCCAAAACTGTTTCTAACGTAACGTTCTTTCCTAGTCTTTCCATTCCCACAACTCTGAAGGAATGTCCGTGGATATGGAATGGATGATTAGCATCGTATGCGAAGCCCTTGTCAACGAGAATCATTTCAACTACTGAACCAAGAGGTACCTAAAATACAATAAAAGAATTAATATAATTGTATTATTGATTATTATAGTTGTATTATACAGTTGTATAGTTGTATTATACAGGTTCAATTGTTCATTTTCTGCTTACAAGAGGGCATGGAAGTTGTGAATAGTTTGATATATAATGCCATTTGTTAAACATAAGAGTCTGTCATTGCCGTCGCAACCCTTTACCTCGCGTCTTTAATTAGATTTTAATTTAGTATCATGATTCATTTGCAACCCGATTAGTTATCCCTAACTCGATTATAAAAACTACCCCATATTTTCTATCGAAAAAGAAGTCTCTCAGACTCCAGCCTTCATCAACGAAATATCTCCACCACAAATGGGTGCTCTTTCGAGTTACACAGTTAATCATTTTATCCGTCCCGGATAAATAAAACTAGGTATAGTCTGTATCGATCTATACACAGATATTATTTTGATTACATTTAGAAAGCCCTTAATTTCTTTCAGCCTATAAATACTTATATTACTTGTAATTCCCTGAATATATAAATCTTTCTTTTATTAATTTTAAAAGTTTAAGTTTTTTCATTTACTTTTTTAATAAAAACTTTAAAGACAACGTTGTATGTTCCTTTATTTAATACATTTATTTTAGCATGCTACATTGATGCATCATCATTAGAGCTGCCTAGTATCGCCAACAGCGAGTGGTGTAGGTTCGACCATAACTGGATACAACCTTCGGTATTACTACCACTCTGTACGAGATCTGTTGTATATACAGGTATGCTGCCGTAAGTATTATTTCGTAGTTCTGCATTTGTTTTAAAAATGTCGCAGTTACGTACGTCGCGAAAACGACCAATGACGGACACTCTTAAAAATTTAAAGCAGAAATGCCGGGCTTATATTATGTTGGCTCCAAAATGCAATGTCTACTTTGCAATATCTCTTTAATGTGTTAAGAAATATTTCGATACTATTTCCAAGATGCTCAAGTTAAAAGTGATTTACAAACTATTCACACTAATTACTTCGGACTAGCCGAGGGAATAGAAAAATTACAAAATGTTTCGATGTTTTAGACAAAGATTCCGATTTCGCCCATCTTTTAATAGATGGACGCTTTTGTTTTAACCAAAAATAAAATTTCTGTTCACCTGTCCTCGGTTTGGATCCATGCGATTATTTTTATTCTTTAAACCTCGCTTGACGATGAAAAGAAACCGTTTTGCTTGAATCGAAGGCAGTTAATAGTCATAGATGAACAATCTCCACACCATTGTAAACAGTAAGATATAAATGTCGTTTGATGCATTTTTTGTCAAAATTCTTATATTTCTAATGGAGCGTAATATTTCGAATAAATTAAACCACTTTCCTCAAGCTATTTCGGTTATTTTTTAGACAAATGCTGGACGATGGTGCTCTATAACACAGCATTATAATCAAGACTGCGCTAAGACGATACCACCAGTGCGATTTCTCAACAATTGTAAAATTAGACTTTTACAGAACGAATCTTTGCTAAAATGTTGTCGGTATTTTTTCGAGGCTTGTTTAAAACTTGGGCCATTAACCTATTCATTTAGGTACAAGCAAAAATAGTGTTCTATAAATACTTTTTGTCGGTGGTCAGAACTATTTTCAAAATGATTTTAACACAGGTGCAGGGTTAGCAAGACAATTAATTATAAGTCATACATGACTAATGAACGTAGCACAAACAATTCAGGTACTGTTTATTCCGGCGAATACCGTATTACAAAATTACCTGGACAACATGGGTACATTCACAGAACGTCTGGTCACAATTTGCAACAGTACTTTCATTGCAAAACATATCTTCTCTTAAATTAGCTCGGCCAGATAGCATGGGGAATGGCAACAGCTTCATAGATATGTGGTTTAATTGAGGTGTTAGCAGCCGCTGTTTTACATCTGTAACTAAAATAATCACCATGTAATTACAAAGTTTGTCAGCATAATTCCCTTGATACTTACTATTATTGAAACCGTAAGTATTTGGCTTGTGAAAATGTGGATTGTCTTTTTTATAGAAGTCATAAGAAAGAAAGTATTTAAAGTCTGGGATTTCCTTTAAGCTTTCATCCCATTTGTCTAAAGATTTGAGGTGAGGCATGCTGATGCTGGTAATTCGTTCCTCCATCCCTACGTTTAACGCATTTACTTGCTGTAAAAAAACAATTTCAGATATGTAATTTTGATTAAAAAGAAACTCAAAAAAAAGTAATTGCAAAATCCATTATCTTAGATTTAATTACTTTAAATTTCTTATATCCAATGACCAGCATTAGTGCTGTACCTTGAAAGAGAAAGACAACGTATGAAAAGTAGAAAGATGTAATTACATAGAATAATGAATCAAAAATATTTTCCGTAAATTCCCTCGCAGACGCGAGAAAAAATGACAATTATATTGACAAAACATTTGTTCCGCCGCTGCATTTCAACAAGTGCATATATAATACTATATAGACTATAATATAAAGAGGAGGGAGTAGCGGTAACTAGCGAGACAATTTGGCCAGCGATTCGGTCAGTTTCAATCTTTACATGTCTATATGTGTACGTTCGATATTATTTACATTTACGGTGAAACCGGTGGAAATGCTCGTCGAACTTATATGTATACAGAGCGTTTTCCAAATCGTCGAGCCCCATATTACACGTATATAATGGATGTCGCGTTCCAATTAAGGGAAACAGGTAGATTGTTACTAAATTAGAAAGATTGCGGACGTGAAAGACCCCATAGGGTCTTATGCGCTCAAGAAGGGCTCCTGGATCTTATTGAGAGAAATTCATGTGTAAATACACGAGATGCAGCAAGACAGGTAGAAATTTTTCGCAATACGGTACACAGCAGTTTGAGAAGTAATTTATTACACCCATATCATATTCAGCATGAACAAGAATTTACTGAAAATGATCGTCCTCTGCGTATTGTATTATGCACCTTGTTTCGTGTAGCAGAAGATGTAAACTTCTGTGCTAAAGTTTTAATCACTAATGAATACTGTGCTACGGGAAATGGTATTATGAATTATCATAATGCACGTCATTGGACTGAAGGCAAACCGCATGTGGCAAAACAACATCAGTTTCACCATCGGTTGCGGTGAATGTATAGGCAGGTATTGTAAGAGATACTCTTCTAGGACCTCATGTACTTCCAGAGCGACTAAATGGGACAACTTACGTATAATTTTTGGAAAACGGATTATCTGGACGTTATATCGCTTCACGTCACATGAAGGCGTTGTCTCCACTCTGAAGGTGGACACTTCGAACATTTCATTTGAGCTTTCCACCTGTTTCACTTATTTACAAACCGATTCTTTTCAGAACCAACAATTTTTCAACAAGAAAGGGAAAAATACTAACTGTAGCAACTTGACCATTTCTACTTTCGATCTTATTTTTATTTTTATTGCAATAAAATAATTTACTCACGATTGGTTAGTAAACTCAACATTTCTAACCTTCAAGCCTGTTAGAAAATGCGCTATTACATACCAAGGTAGGTAGTAGCACTTTACCGGCTAGCTTATGTCACTTTCCCGGCCAAATAATGTCATTTCAGTATTTATGAAACGTCAGTATCATTTAAATATTCACCAATTTATGTATCTATTGTGATCTACCTCTGCTTTTTTTGTGGCAAAACTCTTTCACTCGCTTCTTTTGCGGTTTGTGGCAATTCTTGCGGAATATTCTCATTATCAAACATATTCGTAACAGTAATTACTTTACAACAATAATAATTTTGTAATCTGTCAGAAAATATCACTATTAATTGTTACGTTACCTAGCAACAGGACCTATCAAAAGCATTTGTCAAAATGCCATGAAATTTAATACTACTTATATTTTTGAAATTTAGTGAATTAGGAGTTTATATAATAATTAATTACTAACCGATCGTGAGTAAAATAGTATACAAACCTCGACGGAAAGATTCATTCCCGTCTCGAGATTAAGTTCACCTCGACGCTTCGCGTCTCGGTAAACTTTCTAATCTCTCGACGGTAATGAACCACCTTCCGCCTCGGTATGTAATATACTATTATACATTTAAAATAAAAGTTTATAAATTATTTCATTTGTCAAAATGCCATGAAATTTAATACTACTTATATTTTTGAAATTTAGTGAATTAGGAGTTTATATAATAATTAATTACTAACCGATCGTGAGTAAAATAGTATACAAACCTCGGCGGCAAGATTCATTCCCGTCTCGAGATTAAGTTCACCTCAACGCTTCGCGTCTCGGTAAACTTTCTAATCTCTCGACGGTAATGAACCACCTTCCGCCTCGGTATGTAATATACTATTATACATTTAAAATAAAAGTTTATAAATTATTCACAGTTTTACAATTTATTCACAGTATTCGCAGTCATTTTCGTACATAAATAACGAGGTTATTGGACCCTTAACACACAAATCTGTTTAAACAATATTATCTTGCAGAATTTTTATAACATCGACAGCTGTTACAGCGTATGTGTGTATGCAAGTTCAATAATAGAAGTATTATTTATAGACATTCTGGATCCATAGGCGTCACATAATACAATTTTTAGCGAGTTTTTTTTTATTTCGGCGTTCGCGTTGTAATTGATTTACAATTTTTTGGATTCATGTTCTATATAAATGCATCTTTCTATTTTTCATGCGTTGTCTTTTTCTTTCTTTAGTTAGAGAAATACTGCTAATGGTCGGTGCTGGAGGAGAAGGCGAAGAGGTAGATCGATAAAGCGATGGTTGGATATACTTAAAGTGGATATATTACAACTAGGAGTCCAGAAGTGGAAAGACGGAAGAAAATGGAAAAGAGTGGTGAAAAAATTGAAATTATAAACCTTTAATAATTTGTAGTACTATTTTATGTACAATGTCCGCAATTATAAATGTAAAAATAAACTTACCAGTCCTACTTTGTGTGCAGTACTATAAGAAGGTGATCCCTCTGGAAAGTCCAAATCAGAAGTACCGGCATATTGCAAGATAGCGACCTGATGAGCGCTCTTGAATCTGTCGTCGCAGTCCATAAGTCCTCTAAATCTTACCCAATAAAGTCCTTCCATTTGGTTTGCGTTTATAATAAAATCAAATCGCTCTCCGGCATACGTTACGACAGATTCGGCTAGAATAAGTCGGTAATCGTTAATATATTTAAAAACAATTATCGAGTTAAATGAACGATTGAATCTTTCATTTTCGCTATCACTACTTTTACAACAAGATGTAGATGAATAAAGAGTAAACCACAGAAGAACAAATACGATGAAGTAGAGGAATTGGGATGTAATAGGTTGTAGAGCTGTGTCGTTCCAGCCGGACCCGGTCCAAAGGATTCGGTCCGCTGTTGGATATAATCGGACCCGGTCCGCAACTTTGTCTGAACTCGGTCCGAAGGAACGAATTCAATACTTTTATTAAATTCGTTCCTTACGCGTACGGTACCGATTCTCGCTAGCGTCAAGGCATATCATATTCCGATATTGGAAGTGTAAACCATCTAAACATTAGTGATTCAGATTCAGACAGTCAGACACATAACTTACTGGGATGTTTACGTTTTAAAGAGTTTGAATATTGTAGAGATACGCATATTACGCATATACATATACTGAAAAAGCAATAAATTTTATTTGACGAAGGTCGTAGGTAGGTATTTGATATTTATTATATGAGACACATATATATATAGATATGTATATGTGTGTTTATATTTTTTATCTGAATTATGGCTAATGTGACTATGTATTATACATATATGTATACATACAATGTATACAGAGTACACTTTTCGTCTTATACCATAACACCATAATTAATAAAATGACAAATGAATACCGTCGATGTCGTTGTATATTTATAAAATAAGATAAGTTTTAAATAAATATTCTAGGGTGTTGGTCTAAATTTCTCAAGGGGGTATGCAAGAATTAGTAATCTTCCACCTTTTCTGTTGTTTAGTCGTGCATACGTGTGTATAAATATAAAGAAGTGTTCAAAAAGTATTTTATAATGGAAAGAAAACGGAGTGATATTTGGAATTTTTTTTACTGTAACAAATGAAAATTCTGCGAAGTGTAATTTTTGTAATAGTCCATTTTCCTACAAAGGAGGAGCTACTGGAAATTTAACAAGACATTGAAAAAGAAAACATCCATTTTCATTAACGGACGAGAGAAGGGAAGATATTTCAGTGAAGGATTCAGAAACCAATGTATCCGAAGATATTTCAATTGCTACTTCTGATATAGAATTAGCAATTCCAAGTACCAGTACTAATACATCCGTTGTACCAAAAAAAGGAGAATTATTCAAACAACATTAACAAATTTCCAAAGAAGGGCTTTATCTAAACAACAATCAGTGAAATTAGATGAACAGTTATTAACAATGATTGTTGCTGAATATCAGCCGTTTAGTTTGGTAGAAGATAGAGAATTTAGAAAATTCGTACAAATGTTGAATCCCAATTATACACCTCCTTCAAGAAAGACAATAGCAAACGTGATATTACCCTAACTGTATACAAGAGTTCACACAATAGTTAAAGAGTTATTACTGTCATCTACTCAGCATATTGCTATTACTACTGATGGATGGACGTCAATTAGTAATCAGTCTTATCAAGCATTAACAGCGCATTTTATTGACTGTGAAAATAAATTAGTCTCTGTTCTATTGGGATGTTACTGTACCGAAGTAAGTCACACTGCACAAAATTTAGCTAATATTATAAAGTTAGCTTTAACTGATTGGCAAATTTCTGAAAATGTTTGCGCCGTGGTTACAGATAACGCAGCAAATATTACAGCAGCAGTCCGTGTCTTAAGGTGGCAGCATATACCATGTTTTGCGCATTCGTTAAATTTAATTGTACAAAAAGGTCTTCATCAAATAAAGGCTACACAGAATAAAGTGAAGTCTATTGTAGAATATTTTAAACGAAGTCCCATAGCAACAGCAAAACTAAAAAATCTGCAAAAGCAAATGGGTTTTCCTGTGCTGAAAATGAAACAAGACGTAAGTACAAGATGGAACTCCACGTATGATATGTTTGATAGAGTTACAAAAATTAAAGATCCATTACAATCAGCTATAGCCGTTACAAACGCCACTCATATATTATCAACTTGTGATTTCGAAATTATTTCTTGGTCCTGCAAAATATTAAAGCCATTTAAAGACATTACTGATGAAATAAGTAGCGAAACAAGTGTATCAATTTCAAAAATCTTGTTATATAATAAAATGTTAGTGACCTACGTTAATAACGTAAAATCCGATTTAGGAAAAGAATCTCTTGGAGTAGATGCAATGCAAACATTGAATGCATTATGTGAAGTTATACTATCGGAACTTCGTATAAGATTTCAAAATATAGAAGAACATCCTATATACAGTGATTCAACATTTTTAGATCCGCGTTTCAAGAAATATGGTTTTAATGAAGAAAGTAGTTATAAAAAGACGTATAACAAAATTCTGCAAGAGGTAGTCTCATTAATTACGAAAAAAAAAGAAGAAAATATAACAACACAGTGTGAAATAATCGAAAAGGACGTACTAAAAAGTGGAGAGGAAGATATTTGGAATAATTTTGACAAAGAGATTATGAAAATTGAAACTGCTTTCAATCCCACTATTGAAGCCACGATTGAAGTAGAAAAATATGTTCAAGAACCTTTACTGACCAGAAACCAAGATCCTCTCAGATGGTGGGAAGATAGAAGATATGTCTATAAACATTTGTATTCGATCATGAAAGGTCGTTTTTGCATTCCAGCTACTTCTGTTCCTTGCGAACGTATTTTTTCAAAAACGGGTCAAATATTAACAGACAGACGCAGTAGCTTGTCTCCATCAAAAGTAGAGAAATTTGTCTTTTTAAATTATAACTTTTACAAAATTTTTAGTAACTAATATTTTTTTTATAAATATAGTAAGTATATTAAATGCTGGTATAAAAGATAAAATCTATAAAAAATTACGTAATAAGTAGGCAAGTAAGTTTAATTTGTTGATTATTGAAAGACTTAAATTTATTTGTGTTTGTAATCATATTTTTTTTTATATTTCGTTATATTTATTTTTTACTATATCTGTACCCTTTCAAAAATAAAATAATAAATTTGATTAGTAAAAGCAAAAGTTGTTATTGTTTTATTTTTAAATAAGTGTAAATAAATAAATTTTTAACTACTGGCAATCAGTAATAATTTACTATTTCTGTACAAGTAATAACGAAAAACAACGTAAGTATAATTGATATAATTATTGCACTATGCAAATATTAATTACATTTACATAGCTTCACGTATTGATAGATTTGATAGTTCTCCTTTCTAAAGATTCAGTCCGAACCTTTCAACCTACATATATGGCTTGACGGTACGGTACACGATCCATTGGTTCTACGATACACGGGTCCACGCTTTCATATCAATACCGATGTCGGTCCGGATGGACCGAATCCAGCGGACCCGTTCCGATCCTAGTACGGACCCGGAATGAACGAATCCACAAAAGGAACGACATCGCCCAGCACTAATAGGTTGGAAAGAAATAAGATTAGGTACTCAGTTCTCAAGGATAGTAAACGCCCAATAGGATTGTTCGATTTGTTTATTTGAAATTTTCATTTGTTATGCCGTTATATATTATATTTAGCGTTCCATTGTTCTTTATATTATTTTAATTTGCCTTTAAAAAATTTGGTCAATTTAGATAAATATAACCTATAAACTTCACCGTAAATTTTATAGGTTATACATGTACATACACGTACTCCAACTATTGCGTCATGGATTTTAATGACGAAAGTGGATTGCTTGGTGCGTTTTAGTATATATACGTATCCCTTCTGTAGTGGCATGGCGGGACGAGAGAAAAACGCTATTTTCGGTATAGTCTCTTTTGTCCGTCAAATCTCAATAGATCATCTGGTGCCACCTGATAGGGCAAAATTTGCTATACCTGTGAAGCGATCCATCAAACTTTACTTCATTAGCCAAACTGACGAAGTCTATTAAGACAGAAACACGTGTCTTTGGCTAAAATAAACGTTGGAAAATACGAGGTGTGTATCCATGTGTACAGATACAGATGTCTGTAATGCATATCTGTTTCATTTGTAACTTCTGATAACTTTAATTTTCTTTATTTATACCAATCTACTATTGTTTAGGTAATATAATGTGTGTAATTTTTATATTATAAAGTTCAGCTACAGATCTGAGGTAGAACTCAAATTTTAATCCTAGGTATCAGGTAATTGGTAATCGCTTATTAATTAATTTGACCTACTTTTGGTGCCTTCTGCAGTTTATATCAATTTGCTTATATCAATTTATTTTTATTATTTTTATTCTTGGAACAATTTGCTGATTCATTATACAATTTCTTGTAAAATTTTGTAATATGAAAAAAATCATGAAAATAAGCATAAATGGAATAGGTTAAAAAGTAAGAAGGTTGGTCTAATGCCTTAGAACGCTGCAAGAAGAAGAAGACAAACAAATTTCATTCGGACGAACTGACAGAAGAGAGAAGTTTAGAATAAAAGTGAATGAAATAGACTGGAAACGTCTTAAAAGGGCACAAGAGGAAACGCTAAGACAATTCTTCGATCTTTGAAAATTGCACAACATTTTTATTAAACTTACCTTCAACAGCTTCGATATCATTTCCATCTGTACTGATGATCGTCAAAGTATGATTATCAACCGCAACTTCAATCGGGCAATTTAAAAATTCGGCGTTTATAACTCTGAACCTGTATCTAAAACCCTGAAATACAAGAGTTAGCTTAAATACAGGACACGATTTTACAAAAATAATTCTATATTTTACCTGTCTTACATAAAACCTTTCAACTGGAGTATATATAAAGGTATCGTTTTCTGCGTTAAACTCCTTAAAACGACCCTTTCCATTTACCAGAATATTGGTAGGTTTATTGTCCCCGTTACTGTGATGGTGCGCCACAAATTTTTGCAATCCAGTTTCCTCCGTCCAATCAAGAATAGTCATTACATGCGAGGATAAATCGTAATCGTAAAGATCTTTGTGAGGATTTTGTTCTTTTGGTTGGCGAACTATAAACGGACCAAAAGCACCATCGGCTCTTTGCATTCCTGTAATTCAAAGGAACGGATAAATTAATAAGAAAAAGCTATATTAGCAGTGAAGCTACCGAGAAATGGCTCCGCATATCAAACGAGAACTCGCTATTTTCCTTGAAAAGAACGATTAATTACTAGTAAACGCCGTCGACTCGTCATTACAATTAGAATTACACCTATTAAAAATTAAACGCAGTTACATGGTTTTGTATGCCCGTGTTAGAAACTCTATAAAAATGAATTTATTTCAACGCATGAACTCGCTCGCGAATTTTACTTAATCTCGTGACTTTCGGTACTGTTTTCTGTTCTTTACTGTTTCGTTTGTGTTTCTGTGTGTCATTATATGTTGCCCATATAAATGGAATCAATTAATTTAACACTTGACAATTGTAACTTGTCTTTAATTATTATCTTTTAAGATTTTAATTTAACATTTAAGTATTATTTTGTATGCGTGCGATTTAGACACTGAATATGTCCTATTTGAAGACTGAAAAATGTGCAATTCCGAGGGAAATACAAACTACTTGCTACCTCAGACTTTGGTAAGTCACTTCCATTTAGGTATCTATATCCGAGGGGGGGGATTGATATACCGGATGTTGAAATAAAGAGATAACGTATACAAAATTGAAAGATTAAATTATACAGAATATGTAGGTATCGAAAATATTTTCCCAAAACTCTCCTCTCATAAGCGATAAAAAAAATGACAAAGGTATTTCAAAATTTTTATCACGCCAGTGTATGATGGATTATATTTTAAAAGACGATATCTTAAAGTTGACCTGCAATAACAAAAGGAATAGATCTGTTATTGTATATCTTGCTTTAACTTTCGTTCATTTGTGGATCGTTACGTACGTTCGATACAACATGTCTTCGATTATAGATAGATTACTACTAAATAGGACTTTAAATGTCCCTAGAGCACACATCTTACATTTTCTATTAATACATCTTTAAAAAATTTATCAAACCCTTAGCATACAAAGCTGTCTACACAGCATTATCTTCTCGTTTATAGAAATACAAACATTACGTTAAATAGCGGTATTTTTATAGACATTCTAAATCTATTATATTTGTTACTTCTCGTAACAAAAAAAAAACATTTATTTATTACGCGCATTTCGGTGCGTACGAGTTGCGCCACAGTATCTAGGGATTAGTAATCCCTATTAAATCCGTATACGGGTTGCGCCAAATATACACCTCGAGGGTGGTAAATGTTCCAGGTAAAAGTAAGCCTTTAACTAGTACTTAAAAATGTCATTAGATCTTTAAATATTTTGCTTAAATATTTCTGCATATTTATAGACGATATTGATTTATCGTCAAGTTAGTTAGTTATCTTGAAGTGAATACTATGTGAGTCATATCATTCCAAACTGGCAATTTCTTTTATAATTCACATCCAAACATTATAAATTTTGTAGAAATGCTTTGTAAATTTACACGTTACAGCAAATAAGTTTGCGAAGAAAATTAGAACTGACATAAAAAACAAGCAAGCATATATAAAGCAAAATCGATGAAGTATATGTGCATAAGACAATTAGTAAAATAGATTTGATCAAATGCGTTTCACATAAATTTTTGCCCAGCTCTGTATAATATAATATTGATGTAGGTGTAATATACATATATATATATATTTCATTATTGATGTACTTTGTAGGAATAACACACTTGGCTATATTTCACAAATTTTATTATGTTTCACAAAGTCTCCAAATGTCTGCAACATCAATTAATATATTTCAGTTTGTTTTAATTATAATTACTGGTAATTATTTTAGAGTTTCAAAGTGTAAGAATAACATAAATAAATTGTATTAAACTTTAAAAGTATGTTATATCTACTTTATTTTCACCTTGAACCCTCGAGGTGTATCTTTGGCGTAATATTTAAGGACCTAGTTAATGACATTTGTTCATTGCGGGTCGGATAATCCCTAAAATGTTATTTTGAAGATTAATTCAGGTGCTTTGGCGCAACTCGTATGCGTCCGCGCATTTAAAGTATGCTTTTAACTGTGTGTTTTCTTGTTGTAAAAGTGACTCTTTATTCCCTAGGAAGTTAAAATTCAGTTTATTCCCCAGGGAATTAAAGTTAGGTGTAAATGTTTAATCACATACAATTTTTTCACAAATCGCATATCATAAATAATTCTCCTTTACAACGATCACGGCAATCTGAAATTCAGACTTACATTGACTTTTAATTGTCACAGTTAAAAACTTAAGTAAATTATTAACTAGATGCGTGTAATAAATAAAATATTGTATATAACACGGGATTAAACAAGCTTTATACGTTAGGAAGATTTAATACACTCGCTAAACGCTCGTGACTTGAACTTTCTCCCTCACGATTAAAGCTCCACTTTAATACCTTGATATATAAATAACTATTAGGTAATACACGCAATTCTCCACGTCAAATAAGGTAACATTTGCATGTAAATATGAGATTTAATATTCATTAGTTCTCATTTTCAATAAGCTCAGAATGTTAACTATGCATACACAAAGTATAGAAGTGAAAAGTCACATCTGTCTTCAGGATACCGTACATTGACAAGGTCCAATAAGAGCGAAACGCGTCTGTACGTTCCATTGACGGACGTGGCTTTTCACGAATTTTTAATTATCCTAACAACCAGGAAGATCGAAGTCGCGGCGTGGTGTGTTCTACATACTGGTACAAACATAGTTTGTCGTATTGTAGTAATTAACGCATCACATAAGGCGACCTTTGCATTTAAAAATGACATGTAATATTCATTAATTGTCATTTGCAATAAGTTCGTAGTTTTTACGTAAATTTAATCATTTATTCAGAAAAGAACTCAATTCCTTCTTAATTTAATACATTTTCTAACATTTAAATAAAGTAACTATTAGAGCAAATAGTTTGTCTTTGAGAGTCGTGTTTTAATTATTCAAATACCAATATCTAAATCATGAATAAAGCAGGAATATCTAGACAGCAGGCATAAGCGATAAGCGAAATACAACAACAATAATTACATAAAATATATCGCTTATTATTTGTGTGTTGTGGTATTTATCGTATACCTTTCGTATGTCTCACGATGTATGCGTTTTTGACATCATTCGTCGGATACGTCGGTGACACCGTAGACATCCGTACCAACTTCGTTCGCCGTCCATGCATGCTGTTAAAATATCCCCGGTTTAATTATCCAATCACATAATATATAATCTAGGAATAGCAGTTGGTCTATTTCATTTGAATATTAGGAAGTTAATAATTCAAAAGTGTAGCTGATCTGCAGTGATATGTTAATGTACATTAGCAAATTACGAAAGGGTTTCTGCATATTATTATTATTACATAATTGCAATAACATTTAAATTAAATAACGTCCAAGTTTGATATATCTAACACGTCAAACATGTATTTTTTATTTTTTGTTACAAAGAAGTTACACAACAGGACGTATAGTACCTATAGCAGTGTAGCACAATCACATAAAATAATAAAGTAACAAATCGAGTGCACAAAAAAGATAATTATTCAAATAATACCTGTTTAGCTTAGATTTAACATATCTAAATTATTAAAATAATGAGTTCATACTTGCGTAGATATTACATATTGACAACTAAAAAGTAGAACTCACGTGTGACGTACCCACCAGCATGAAAATTTAAATTACCAACACAATACGGACTATCCAGGCGATTAACAATCTTGTACAAAAATGCGAAATATGATATTAATCTTCTATCTTTGAGAGAATTCAACGCATATATCCATGTAATAAATTCAAGCAAGTAGAATAATTTATAAAATTTATTTGAGTATGTAATTTAAAATTTAAATATTTCACAAATTTTCGTTGAATTCTCTCAACCCAATTAGTATACTGTAAAGTTTGTCTTTCGGGTTCTTAAATAAAACTAACAATAACTTTAGACACACACACTATATTAATATTTAAAACGTATAACAATATAAAACTAACTATTAACAACAATAAGTACATTTATGTATTCTATATTTATGTAACTATATTTATGTACTTCGCGAGACTGTAGGATTCAATGAATGTCTATCCCTTCTTCGACGCGGCTTTTATATCGGTGAATACTTTTCTAGAGCCTTCACGTAGGCCTCGCGAAAACATCCAGAGGGATGACGCACCTCGCGTCATCGAATGAGTCATTACATTGCCCCCTTCTTAAAAATGAAGTTTCGTCCCGAAACATGTCATGCTTTGGTCTCCTCAAACGATGACGAAATCGACAGGTAGGGCCTTTGTTACATTGCGACGTCATATCGAAATAACAGTCCACGGTCTTATCTTGCCTGGATGGACAGGAATTTTCAAGCTGGTAACTGCATACCAGAATTTCCATACCAGTATGTCGGAAGATTACTTCTAACATGCTCCTTACAATTCTCCAGTCCAGGCGGTCCAATCCACAACCCAATTTTGGAACTGCTAATTTCAGAATGTCTTGCTGTAACATTTGTTCGCGTAAGTGGGTCAGGGCCTCCCATAAGGCTCGATAGGTTGGCTTTAGGCTCGACAGTTCTTTCGTGACCAAATAAAATATGGGCTGTCCTTCATTTATTATTTGGAGACTCTTCCCAATTGCTGGTCCCTGCTGCCTTAGCTTTTCGATTCTGCCAAATCTCTCTTTAAATTCCCAGGCAATTCCTTTGGCCATTCGTAGATCTCGGGCTACGCAATGAGCAAGCGCGTAGTCTGGCGGCACCGTGAACAAATCCTGCTGTTTCTCGATGGTTACCCCAAATCGAGCTTTTCTCGAACCAGAATACTCTTGCATAAAGTCTTCGAAGGTTAGTTCATGGTATTGGCTATCCAATCGGCGCAAGTCAACGGTTTCGTCATTGTCTCCAGAGTATGGGGCTAATCGATTAAAATGTACGACTCTTGGCTTAGTGTGAGGTATTCGCCTGATGCGGTATATTACATCGTTGATCCGCTTCAACACCTCGTATGGCCCCTCCCAATTCTTTTGAAGTTTTGGAGATAGGCCCCGTCGACGTTGTGGATTATACAACCAAACCCGATCGCCTTCATGGTAACCACTCTTCTCGGCGTTGATGTCATAGCTCTCTTTCATTCTGTCACTAGCATCTTGGATATTATGTCTGACTTGTTCATGGATATTATCTAGTCGTCGTCTGAGCGTGCTGACATAATCTTCTCCGGCAAGATCTTCACCAGGCTTGCTCCCAAACTTTAAATCACAGGGCAATCGGAGTTCCCTCCCGAATAGCACGTTTGCTGGTGATTGGCCTGTTGTCTCTTGAACGGAGGCCCGATACGCCATTAGAAATAATGGTAAATGTTCGTCCCAATCTCTCTGGTGTTCGGAGACCACTTTGGATAAGTGTCTGATCATGGTCTTGTTCATTCGCTCCACCATCCCATCTGATTGTGGATGCAAGGGAGTTGTTCTCGTCTTCCGTATGCCCAAAAGTCCACACATCTTTTCGAATAGACTTGACTCAAAATTTCGCCCTTGATCGGAATGAAGTTCCAAGGGTACACCAAAACGGCTGACGAACTCCTTCACAATCACGTCTGCTACAGTTCCAGCTTCTTGATTTGGTAGAGCATATGCTTCAACCCATTTGGTAAAGTAATCCATGACCACTATTATGTATTTATTTCCTTTGCTGCTTTCTGGAAAAGGACCGGCGGCGTCTATGGCGATCCTTTCAAATGGGCTTCCTACATTGTATTGCCGCATGGGTGCACGTCGACGCCTCTGGGGACCATTGCTTCCGGCGCAATTTGCACACTTTCGGCACCAATCTTTCACATCTCGTGAACAATTCACCCAGTAAAATCTCTGGCCCACCTTCTCCAGTGTTTTATGGACTCAAAATGTCCCCCAGAAGCACCATTATGGAGTTCTCGCAATACCTCTGGTATTCTTTTCTTGGGAACCACCATTTGCATCTTGCGCTCACTTCCATCGTGATTTTCGACCTCACGTCCCAGGAGTTCGTCATCCATGGTTAAGGAATCCCATTGTGCCCAGTATGACTTCAATTCTCGTGAATGGGGAGCAATTTCTTGCCAGGTCGGTCTCTGCCCATTTCTTTTCCAAGCCCTGAGGACTGCAAGATCCGGATCAGCTTCTTGATCTGCGCGCAAATTGTCAGGTTGCCATTGGTCATCAACAACGGTGGTTCGAAGAGCGTTGGACGATTTGTCTTCGATTCTGTTGCAATATCGACAGTCTTCTGGACAGGGCCTTCTGGAAAGGGCATCTGCATTTTCATGTTTGAGGCCTGCTCTGTGTTCAATAACAAAGTCATACTCCTGTAGCCTCTCAATCCATCTAGCTACTTGACCCTCTGGATTCTTAAATTGCAAGAGCCACTTTAAGGCGGCATGATCAGTGCGGATCAGGAACTTCTGCCCATACAGGTACTTGTAAAAGTGCTCAATGGTCTTAACTACTGCCAATAGTTCTCTCCTGGTTACGCAGTAGTTCCTCTCCGGTTTGGACAGGGTCTTGCTGAAGTATCCAATGACCTTTTCTTGTCCATCTTGGATTTGAGAGAGCACGCCACCAATCCCGACGTTACTGGCATCCGTATCCAAAACAAACCTCCCAGATGGCAGTGGATAGTTTAAAACAGGTGCACTGATCAACGTACCCTTTAACAACTCAAAGGCCGCTTGGCATTCGTTGTTCCAAATGAATGCTCGATTTTCTGTTAGGCGAGTAAGTGGTTTTGCAATGTTGGAGAATCCAGGAACGTAGCGTCGATAATATGTGCATAATCCCAAAAAGCTTCTTAGCTGATGTTTGTCTTTGGGTACCGGCCATTTTTCCACAGCTTTTACTTTTTCGGGATCCACAGCAACTCCTTTTCTGGAAACCACATGTCCAAGGTAATTTACCTCCTTGCGGAAAAGGTGACACTTCTTTGGACTTAATCTCAGGTTGGCATCTCTCAACCTCTGGAATACTACTTCCAAATTTTTCATGTGATCTTCAAAGGTCTTCCCTACCACAATCACATCATCGAGATATACCAGGCAGGTGTTCCAGGACAGTCCCCTCAGTACAGTGTCCATGAGTCGCTCAAAAGTAGCTGGGGCGTTACACAGTCCAAATGGCATGACTGTAAATTGCCAGAGACCTGTACCTAAACTGAAGGCAGTCTTCTCTTTGTCATTGGGATCCATTCCCACTTGCCAATAACCGCTCTTTAAGTCGAGAGTGGAGAACCATTTTGCTCCTGCCAAGGTGTCTAGCGTATCGTCTATTCTTGGAAGAGGATAGCTGTCCTTTTTGGTCACACTATTTAAACGACGATAGTCCACACAGAATCTGGTAGATCCATCCTTCTTCCTGACAAGGACCACTGGTGAAGCCCATGGACTATTCGATGGTTCAATTACTCCTTGGCCTTCCATATCTTGTATAATTTGCTTGGCTTCCTCACGCTTTGCCAGAGGTAACCTCCTTGGTCCTTGTCGAATTGGACTTGCATCGCTGGTATTTATTTTGTGCATTACAATATTGGTTCTTCCTTTCGTACCGGTTTCAGTTTCAAAGACGTCTTCATAATATTTGATTAAATCCTTAACTTGGCTTTGTTCTTTCTTGCTCAATCCTTGACAGGCGGAGTCGATTATCTTGGACAATTTCTCAGGAACCTGCACGAATCCATTCTTCGCCTCTATACGATGGACGACGGCCGACACTGGCGAACACCACCCCAGAATAGTACCCTTCTTTAATGAAACAGGGTAATGGTTCACATTCATTATCCTTATCGGTACAGTCTTCTGAGTCTTAACCAGCATTTTGGCAACTACTATTCCTCGGCCCACCTCGTCATCATCAGCCTTTGGTTCCAACATTGTAACATTTCCGTCCAAATAATCACCTTCCATACACGCCGTCAAAAATGTCTCACTTCTTGCATCCAGAACAACATTCTCTGCAGTAATTACTTGTACATTCCCACAATCTTTCCCATGAAGAAACAATTCCTCATTATTTATTTTTAAAGTGCCTTCTTTCATGTTTAACTGGAAGCCGTACGTGTTCATGATATCTAATCCCAAGATTATTTGTTCTTCTATGTCGGCTACGAGAACACGATGTCGGATTGATGTTGGTCCTATGATAAAGTTGACATCTACTTCACCTGCCACAGAAGCTGCTTCTCCTGTTGCTGTCCTAAGTCTCCATTTGCTAGAAAATAACGTTTTATTTCTGGGAATTAAATCGGGTCGCACGATGGTTTTCGTCGATCCAGTATCTAGCAAGCAAGCATAGGTCTTTCTTTCCATAACAGCGTCCACATACAGGCCGTTGGTTTGATGTTGCAGGGATGCGACTTGGCCAGGCGTCCTTGGGGCTTCCTGATGCTGGATCGATGATTGCCCACGCTCATCGACCCGCTTTAGTTTTCCTGCTGCTCAGACGATGCTTTCTTGGCCACCTTAGCACATTTACTCCGAACGTGACCAATCTCTCCACAATTCCAGCATCGCAGTACTCTTTTATTTGATTTGATCTGGTTTATAACTCTACTAACCACCTGCTCCATGAACTCCTCATTTTCCTGCTTGTCAACAGTGCAGACACGAGCATGGTTCCGAGAGGCTTGCTTTGCAGTCTCAAACTCAAGCGCGTGCGCCAAAGCATCGATCAAGGTTTTCGGTCTTGCCAACCTTAATGCTTGCTGCGTATCAATATCCCGGAGACCATCTATGAACGTCTGGACCGCTAGATGTTCCATGAAATTATCTGGCGCCATCGGATATGCAAGTCGAACTAGACGAGCAATATCTGCCTCAAATTCCTGAAGATTCTCGCTTTTCTTCTGTGGTCGATTCTTCAGTTGGGTATGGTATACTTGCTCCAAATGCGCATGGCCATATCTCATCTCCAAGCGTTTAATGAGTTGAGAATAATCTTTACGTTCCTCAGGAGGCAATGTCTGCAAAATATCACTAGCATCACCCCTTAATGCTATAACTAAAGCAGTCGCCTTCTCGGCCGAAGACCATGCGTTTGCTTCTGCGGCCGCTTCGAATTGCGTCAGGTAAGTTGCCCATGACGTCTTTCCATCAAAGGTTGGCGGCTTGATTCTGGTCTTTGAAATAGCCACGAGTTCTTCTTTTATTTCGATGGGCCGCGGTATGACTTCTTTGTTGACCTGCTTGGGATCAGAATGACTCGTGGTAGTGGGTAACTTCATCTCAATCATTATTGCCTCTAAAAGTCTAGAATGTTCTCCAATTTTCTCTTCTACAGCTATGAAAACCTCTTCTTTTAACGCGTCTGATTTTTCCGCTAATCGCTGTTCTAGCACTTTCTCCACTTGTTCCAAACTTTTTTCGAAGTTTCTAGAATTTTCTAGTAATTTCTTTTCCAGATTTTTCTCGAGGATTCTAGCGGTTTCTAGGTTTCTTTCTTCCATCTGTGCTTGTGAATCTATTAGACGCTGTTCCAAAGTTTGCGAATTGTCTATTAATCGTTGTTCCAAACTTTTCACACAGTCTAGATTGTTCTGTTCCATTTGTTTCATTTGAGTTAACAGCAAATTCACGTCAGCATCTCCTCCTGGAACTTGAAAGACATAATTTTCTGGATCCTCGCCTTCTTGGATCAACACATTGCGAAGCCGTTGCTGGAGGATTGACTTTTTGCAAGTTGTATCCTCATCCCTCTCTTCTAATTCTCGTTTTAACTCGGACACTTTTAATTCGGTCAGTTTCATTCTGTTGGCCATCACGATATTTAAAATAACGTCTTACCGCACTGTATATTTATTTAAACGAATACTTAATTAACACTTAATTGTCTACTTAGTTTATTATTTATTAATTACCCCACACCTGACACCATTGTAAAGTTTGTCTTTCGGGTTCTTAAATAAAACTAACAATAACTTTAGACACACACACTATATTAATATTTAAAACGTATAACAATATAAAACTAACTATTAACAACAATAAGTACATTTATGTATTCTATATTTATGTAACTATATTTATGTACTTCGCGAGACTGTAGGATTCAATGAATGTCTATCCCTTCTTCGACGCGGCTTTTATATCGGTGAATACTTTTCTAGAGCCTTCACGTAGGCCTCGCGAAAACATCCAGAGGGATGACGCACCTCGCGTCATCGAATGAGTCATTACAATACGTTTCGTAACAAGGATTCCACTCAATGGAGCAAAACTCCAAGATCTCCAACGCTCTTAAAACGTTTTTGAGTTATAATATATGTATGTTAGTCAAAGACAAAGAGCTTACTGTCAATATAAACACCAAGATCTTTAACGCAATTTGTCCTTTCTATTGGATGATTTTCAAATGAATAGATATGATTTATAATTGTAGTTTTACGTGTAAACGATATAGCCTGACATTTATTTACGTACAACAGTAACCTATTGCCTGTGTGGTAATTATAAAAATTCACTAAATCGGCCTAACACAATCCTCGAGCAAGTCACCGCCGCGTACAGTTTAGCACCATCAGACTCTGTTACATCATTTATACAAATTATAAAGAGAAGCGGACCTAGATGACTGTCCTGCGGAACACCAGATGTTACATGGGTAGTATTAGATTTAAAATTATTGATCGTAACACATTAAGTTCTGAAACTCAATTGAGATTGAATCCAACGTAACAAACACCAGATGTTACATAGGTAGTATTAGATTTAAAGTTATTGATCGTAACACATTGAATCCTGAAACTCAAATGAGATTGAATCCAACGTAATAGTGATCCATGCACACGATAATAAAAAAAATTCACTAAGTCAGCTTGAATTCTAACACAATCCTCCGAGAAAGTTATCGCCGCGTAGAGTTTAGGATCATCATCATAAAATAAACAACGAGAAAAGCTAACAAACTATGTTACATGATTTATGAAAATTATAAATAAAAACAGACCAAGGTGGCTGCCCTGCGGAATACCAGATCCTACTAGATAGTGTAAGATTGAAAGTTATTTATCATAACACATTAGGTACTAGATAGTACAAAGAATAGTGTGCGCAAGTGCCTGGACGTTCTGGCGTCCAACCCAAAAACAGAAGAAGAAGACATTAGGTACTGAAACTCAAATAAGATTGAATCCAACACAATAGCGATCTAGAAGATCAGTAAGTACCCGTGTTTGAAGACAGGTGGCGCTGCTGAGGGAAGTTGGCATTACCGTCGTGTACTACCATCTGTCAGACAACACCATAATAAATTTTAGACTGATTCATAGGTTAGTTTTTATTTGGCAGCCAGTTATATCACACGTGTTTCGTGTTTCTCGATAAAATGGAAAAAGAGCAATATCGATCCGTAATTCGCTTTTTATTTTTGGATGGAAAAACATGCGAAGAAATAAAAGCGAAGTTGGATGCTGTCTATGGTGACCCTTCACCATCTATGACAACCGTAAGATATTGGTTCAACGAATTTAAACGTGGTCGTACATTTGTTTTTGATGAGGAGCGCCCAGGCCGCCCGGCAGACGTGGTTACCGAGGAAATCGTTGAAAAGGTCCACGACATGATTCTCGCTGATCGCCGAACGAAAGTGCGCGAAGTAGCAGAGGCCGTAGGCGTGTCGTACGGAACGGCAATTAATATTTTACATGATAAGTTATCGGTGAGAAAGGTGTCGGCCCGATGGGTGCCGCGATTGCTTACGGTGGACAACAAGCGGATACGGTTGTCAATGTCGAAGCAGTGTTTGGACCTCTTTAAGAGAAATTCGCAGGAGTTTTTGCGTCGAGTCGTCACCTGAAACCTGGATCCATTATTATACGCCAGAGTCCAAGCGACAGTCAAAACAATAGATTTTTCGGGGTGAATCTGCTCCGAAGAAGGCAAAGACGGTCCCATCGGCCGGAAAGGTCATGGCCACGATTTTTTGGGATTCCAACGGAATAATCCTCATGGACTTTTTGCAGAAAGGAAGACCGGTCACGGGGCAGTACTACAGTGAATTATTGGACCGATTCGATATAAAATTGAAGGAGACACGGCCCCATTTGGCTAAGAAAAAAGTGCTGTTTCGCCACGATAATTCACCAGCACATTCATCCAGAATTGTCGCGGCAAAGTTGCATGAACTGCACTACGAATTGCTGCCGCACCCACCGTACTCGCCTGACTTGGCTCCCTGCGACTTCTTTCTGTTCCCCAACATGAAAACGTGGCTCGGGGGAAAAAGATTCAGCTCAAACGAGAAGGTTATCGTCGAGACAGAAGCGTATTTTGCAGAGTTTGACAAATCGTGTTTTTTGGAGGGGTTAAAGAAATGGCAGAAACGTTGGGAAAAGTGTATTGTACTAAAAGGTGATTACGTTGAAAAATAAATAAAACATTTGTGAAAAACTTGCGTTTTCTTTCCTAACACGGGTATTTATTGATCCACCCTTGTATGTATGTACACTGAAATTCACCAGTTTCGTAATTGATGTAAAATCTCGAACTTTATCAACAGGTTTGAAGGAATTGGTATACACAGCATCTATTTGAATCCTTTCATCCATATGTATAAAAGAAACAAATTCAATCAAGTTAATGACTGCAGATTACCACAAAAAAAATATGCTAGAATATATTAATAAAACTTTTGGATTGAAAGAACAATTAGTTCGTAATTATGGAGTCAAAAATTGGGGATCAAATTAGGAGGTAATTTTCTACATTCTGCATTGATTCCGCCTTAAAAACTGGGATTATGTTTGCGTTTTTCTATAAATAGGGAAAGACACTGTTATCTAGTGATTTACTGTAATAATCCGCAATGGAATGCATAACACATTACAGCAGGATTTAATAAAGTAAGAAACAATGCCATCAGGATATGACCCCTTATTTACATCCAATCATCTATTTTCAATTTAATTTGATGACTAGAACTAGAAGTGATGTTGTAATTATTATGTTTGCATTAAGTATTTTTTACTCAATTAGGCAATGCGTATCGTTGAATTCATAGACCGAACCAAAATAATTCATGATTAAGTTGCATGTATAGCAAGCTCCAAATAAGATGGCGAGAGGAGGGGGTGTGCAGAAGCCATTTTTATAAACGCTCACGTTATATATTTTACTCTAATAAATTATTAATTTATTAAATGATAGATGTGTTGTTTACGCCACCTATGGTATCTTGCAAATTGATGTAAAACTAAATACAAATCTCCCCAATACTTCTAATCCTGCGCGAATTTACCCCTCCGCTCGCAAACTTATCTGGCGCTTGCTATACTTTGAATATGCTTAGAAACAGAATCACTATAGAATGATACACCTTGCTGAGTGCTTGTTGGATATTAAAAAAAACAAAAAGATTTTCAATTAGTGTTGCATATTATATGCTATAAGCATTATGATGATTTTATAAAAAAATTTCTAATTAAAAAATAATATTATGTGACTTGAAATAATTTTTTTTTATAATAAAGTTACCTGAATGGGAATGCCAGAAATGTGTTCCTACATTAGCAGCGTTGAATGTGTACGTAAATGAAGTTCCTGGTTGAATTGGACATTGCGTAACAAATGGAACTCCATCCATGTAGGGAGTACCTCTTTGATGATGGCCGTGCCAATGTATTGTTGTCGTGTCCGTCATTAATTGATTTTGAACGTTGACCACAATTTTGTCGCCCAAACATACCTATTACCAAAAATCAAAGTGAATTAACCTATTTAAAAAAATGGCGCAGACTTCCAATTTATTTCTAATTTAATAATGTATGTAATGCAAAATTAAGATATCCAGAAATTAATTAAAATCGTCATATAAAAAAATTAAAAAATATTTTTGTATTCCAATGCCGCATCACCCTAATAATGCAGCCAATCAAGCAGCGATATGCAATTAAATTTTGCGATAAACTGAAAAGAACTACTTCAGAGACACTTCACATGTTACGAACAGCGTATGGAGATGCTCCTTTATCTTCAGCACAAGTTTTCAGATGCCACAAGTCTCTTTTAAAGAGGCTGCGAAAACATTAAGTATAAACATCGCTACGTCCACATCGAAAGCGCGTTCTGTGTTAGCACGAGATAAACGCTTAACAGATTAGATACTAAATAATAATTAGAGCAAACCAATTTCCGTCCGCGCCATATGCGCCAATGTGAGGATGATTGTATTGCATCAGAACTAATAAAAAGCATTCAGTATGTGTTTGGTACTTGCTTAGACTGCATGTAAGTGTAAGCATACGTAATAAAATGTCGTCGACACATAAATCGGGAAAACGACCGTTGTCAGACGAAGTGAATAAGTTTATTATGGATTTCGCAGACTTAATATACGATGGCTCAAAAATTAAATGTTTAGTGTGCAATACATATCTAATGTGTTGGTCAAAAACACATTGTAAAGAACAAGTAAGCAGTTCGAAGCACAATAATAACAAAATTAATCGACAACAGTTTATACATGAACTATGTGTAACTATGATTGTGTGTACACTGCCGTTTACCTCTGTCGTGCACACAATCACTGATTTCATACATTTTCCATTTTATTAGTAGGTACATACAACGCTGCTATAATATGTACTATTCTTACTTTTCGTGTATTTATGCATATTACTTTAATAGCAGAAAACCAAATGTATATTTAATTATTTCTGATAGAATAAATGTCTCTACTTCTATATTTATATCGGTAACAAGCTCATGGTGCGTCCCTATTTTATCGCATATTCTAATATATTACGAATTACACTCCCATACCGGCGCTCATGGCGCGCACGGAAATCGGTCTGCTCTAATAGTGATTTATGAAATTTGAGTCTGTTTTGTAGCTATAAAACAAGAAAATGGATTCAATTTTCGCAAATGATTGTTTATTGCGATAATTATTAATCGTAAATGAACTCTACTACAGAGTTTTCCAATATTTTGCCTTACAGGCATTATAATATAATTTGAATAAATAAATAAAAGTAATTATAGAAATTTAAATCAATTGGAATCGTAACACGTAACTAAAATTGATAATAACGTGCCTTCAAAAACTTTCCTCATTAGAGACAGCCATTATTTTTCATAATGGTTGGTGACAGTGCACGTAATCTGTCACAAACGTATAATTTTCAATTAACCTGGCCGTCTCTAATGAGGAAAGTTTTTGAAGGCACGTTATATTCTCTAATTGTTTCACTGATTAATATAAAACTGTTTATATTGACTATTTACCTCAATACTTGGTCCCGGCATTTGTCTGTTAATAACTGCAATTGAACGCTTTCTACCATCGCCAGATATACAATCAGGTCGTTTACAATCGTCCAAATCGAAAGGACATGAGTAGCAGGCTTTACTCATCGTTTGATACCATTCTATATTGAAGTTGTATCTACAAACCATTGGTGGATTACCTTGTATACACGTTCTAGAACAGGGATGATTTTCTTGTAGTAAAATATATTCTACATATGTTGTGTTCCATGCGCTTTTATCTGAAAACGTCATAATACCTTGAGAAATATACTTGAGAAATTTGAATTCATTTTATTGGGTTGATGCATACGTTTATTGAATTCAATGTTTATTAATTTTAAATAAAGTACATAAACTAATCAAGAATATATTCTCCTCCATTATTAACGATTACTTCTCAACTGTTTGATTCCACGCCTAAAGAAATCTGGTGGTTTAAAAGTGAAGAAGTCACCAAACTAATTTTGAAACGCGATATGTTTGGTGGGTAAGTTATTGACTACATAAACGCTGTTAATATTCTATTTATAGACCATATATCACCAAACAGCTCTTAAGTTCTGATTTCAATCCCATAGAACATATATGGGACACCAAAAAAAAAGATCTGAAATTGTATACCTTACTCTGACCTTCCAACTAATATATTACTGATAGGTGCAGTAATTACAAAATTAGAGAATATTTCTGAAAAAATTAGAACGTTTAATATCCAGTATACTAAGGCACATGAATGCGGTAATTAATAGTAGAGGAAGTCATACACAGTACTAATATCGCATTGAATTAATTCCATCTATAGTTTTTTTTTTCATATTTGACGGTATTTTCACGATATTTGTGTCATTTATGTAAGTTTAATAAAAGGATGCTTTAATTCTGTCTAGAAATTTCGTTAATTTCGAAAAGTCTTCTATAATTACATTCGAGAAAAATAAAACAAGAAATATATTAGAAAGAATCCACATCCAAAAAAAAAACACAAATTCCAGAGATGACAGAACGGATATAAATAATCTTTCAACAATATACTTGCCCTCCGTATAAAATTATCAAAAATATGACATGTGTTTCATTAATATTAATACTTGTAATATTGTTCTTAAAGTTTCGGCTTTCTTACTGAAATGGTTTACACTCTGAAAGAGAGAACTGAAATTGTGATTTGAATATAGAATTGCAAACAAAAATTATAGTCAAACGGCGATGTTATTTAATGAAAACCACCCATACGGAAACGTATCTGTTGTTTATGTGAGAACGCTAATAGAAAACATTTTGCAAACTGGATCTATAAATAATAGAAAACGGAATACGAATAAGCGTAGTGTACTAGATGAAACTATGCAGCAAGTAGTTCTTGGGCATATTAATTTAAATCGAGAGCTTTCGTTGAGCAAATTATCCGAAGTTTCGGGAGTGCCAAAATCAACCCATAAACTTCACCAAGAGTTAGGTGACCATGATTTCGACAGAAGAGTCGAATTTTGTGAAATAATTACAGATACGATTCGGCAAAATAGAAATGTTTTGCGAAGTATTTGCTTCAGTGATGAAAGTTGCTTTTACTTAAATGGTCTTGTGAATAGACACGAATATCGATATTGGAGCGAAATCCCCACATTTTCCGAAAAGGTCACACACAATATCTCCAAAAAATTAATGTATGGGCAGGAATTCTTAATAACCAAGTAATTGGCCCAATATTCTTACAGGAAAATTTAACTGGACCTAAGTACCTATAGTTTTTGGAAGATCTAATACATCCTCTTATCATAGTGTCTAGAAGAAAACTTGTATGAAATAGACGAGGAGCAATTATACTTCCAACAAGATGGAGGAGCTGGGCCACATTACAGTTTAGAAGTTAGGAATTATTTGGATAATGTTTTTCCACGATATTGGATAGGACGTAGGGGCTCTATTGAATGGCCAGCTCGCTCCCCCGATTTAACCCCCTAGATTTCTTTTTGTTAGGACATTTGAAGTCCATTGTTTATAAGACACCGCCACAATTAATAGCTGATTTACATAACAGAATAGCAGAGGAATGCCGATATTTTGTGGCGTAAAATTCTGTAAAGACTGTAGAGAAGATCTGTAAAGACAGTGAAATATCGGTATCTACACGTTGCGGGCGGATGTGGCTATCACAATTTTTTCAGTTTTGATTTATTCTGATAGCTTTACAGTTGGCATCGCGGCTTGTTGCGTCTACAATTTACGGCAAAAATGATTTGCTGAATTGTAGAAATTAATGCAACAAATTATAGCGACAATCGCATGTAAAATAAGATTTAATAGTTATTAATTCTCACACGCATGAAGTTCATATGTCTTAACTTTTATTTCTGTCGGGTTTTTATCACCTTTGAAGTAGTATATATATATATATATATATATATATATATATATATATGAGATTATATTTAGAATGTAAATCTCTACAGCCTTCAAACTATTTTTAGCAGGGCTCTGTACTTAATGGTTTAATAGAAAATTACAAAATAAATACATCTGCAATCTACAACAGCAATTTCCTTAATTACACAGCATATATCTTACTTTATTTTAACCTTTACTCACCGTGTGTAACTGCAACTCCATAATATCCTTTCAAACACATTACTGTTAGAATAAGCCCAATATGCATCATGGCAGGAAACCTGCAAAGAATTAATTATTAGTGTACCACTATTATTGCAATTATTATGCAACGTTTGTGTGATGTAATTGCCTTATTAAGAAAATTGTCCACATACAGCATACCCGTAAACCAAACTGTTTTGAAACAAAGATTAAATGCATCTTAGAATTATCTAAATTAGTATATTTACTGCAAATATGTTGTTGCTTTTTGCTATTTATTTATACATATTTGTGTATTATGGGATTTTTAAGTTATTACGAAATATTTTTGTGAGAGATAATCGCATACGTGCTTTTAAATTATAATTGTATTGTTTAAAATATGTAATATACACAAAAATATTTATTGAAAATATAATTTGCACGGAACTAATATTGTTGTTGGTACAAGATTCACACTTTACATACAGTTGCGGTCAAAATAATACCGCGATATCATAAAGTTTCTGGGTCAACGGTGGCCATGGGGTGAAAAACGTCTGTCTTAATTTATATCATCCTTTTGAGAAAAATCTGATAAAATTTTCAGATTATGTGTCATACTGACATTAAGATTAATATATTGACAAATTTTAACGTCAGCATGACACAAATTTTATCAGATTTTTCTCAAAAGGATGATATAAATTAAGACAGACGTTTTTCACCCCATGGCCACCGTTGACCCAGAAACTTTATGATATCGCGGTAGCAGTGGTATAAGAAATTTGGTAAACAAATACATATGTTACTCTTCATACAAATATTAGAAACAATAACTGTTGGTGAAATAATGAAAGCCCTAAACGTATATATTTGAGTGTACATATTTAACAATCTTCAATTCAATTGTAATTTCACTTCCTTTGATAACATGGTCAAAATAATAGCAACGTCGGGGGAAAAATAGACATGTGCCCATTATACCACTAGAGCATCGTAGAACGGTCAATTTTGAATGTACACAATTATTTGTTTGCTAGAAGTCTTTGGAGATATAAGGAAAAACTACCAGCTGCACAGTATCATTCTTCACATTACCAATGGAAGCTCTCACATATTGACACAAATAACTCAATATTCGACAGGTCAAAACATTGAATTGATAAATCATTCGACTTACTACAGCCCTGATTTGTAGAGCTTGAAAATAGTAATTCTGAAAACGAAGGACCCCGAATAACTTGCTAAAGATTTCGTTTATAAAAGTTCGGTAGAGTGAAAACATTTAGAGAATAGCACATACGTCACAATGCGCCATGAACATATTAGGGTTGGGCGAGTTCATTATATCCCATCTGATCCAGTTTAGGGGTGTTTGTGTGTAACAATAGCGTGCCAATTACGATTAAGTTATATTTGGGTTAATGTTTTATTGTTGCTTCTTTGAATTTAGTAAATTATCGTTATTTATATAATTGTCTTTATTAAGACACTTGAAAACATTTCTATATTATTCGATCAGTAAGTTTAGAGAACGGGATACCATTTATGAGTGGACTTACAACTTTATCGAAGGTACTATAAAAGATGGGATTTAAGTAAACAATAGTGTTTCGATAATAAAACAAAAAGTAAATATTGTATTTGTTTCTAGATGGCAAAAAACGGCTGACAAGAGAAAAATATTTAAAACAATTGCAATGTTACATACATGAAAACAGGCCCATAACATTTATAGATGAATTCTACATTCACAGTACACATACGCAATCAAAAGAATGGTCAGATAACTCTTTGCTTGGGTTGAAGAAACCAATTTTGAAAGGTAATCGTTTGATTATGGTTCATGCTGGTGGAAGAATGGATTTTATTCAAAATGCTTTACTCCTATTTAAATAAGGCATATATATATATATATATATATATATATATATATATAAGTGTTTAGATAATTTCTTAGCCGACAGTCCGGCAAACTGTAGACTTGGGTTCGAGTCCCAACATAGACAATATTTTTCAATTAAAAAATTTCGTATGATTTGCTTTGTAATTTGTAGACAGCAATGTTTACATCCCCCCTTACTTTGCAATTACATACATACTAACTTGATATTTGTAAATATTTCATATAAAAGCCGAAAAACTCAATAATTTATCAATTGTTATATATATATATATATATATATATATATATATATATATATATGTGCGATCGGTTCGTTACAAAAAAAGGTCTCGGGCCCCCGATACACATGTTACACAGAATGCGTGATTTTAAAAACCAAATGAAACGGTGAGTTTTGTCATTCTTTGTTCATTCATTGTTTCTTACTGTAATGTAGTTAAACATCAAAAGTTTAACATCTCATTTCATTTATACAGATTTAACCACTGTAATTTTTCCTTACTCATTATTAACCTAATTTTAAATTTTAACTTTAATTGTTAATTTAATTGGTAATTCAGTCTTTAATCTAATTTTAATTCTAATTGTTAATTTAATTGTTAATTCAGTCTCACAAAAGCAAACACATCTCTCACGTTTTCATTGTAGTAATTCTTGCTTCTAGTTACCTTACTGTATTGTATTTTAATTCAAATTTCCTATTCATTTATACAAATGTAATCACTTTAATTGTCCTTACTCATTATTAATCTAATTTTAAATTTTAACTTTAATTGTTAATCCAATTGGTAATTCAGTCTTTAATCTAATTTTAATTTTAATTTTTAATTTAATTGTTAACTCAATCTCACAAAAGCAAACACAAAAATATGTTCTCATTGTATTAATTCTTGTTTCTAGATACTTGAAAAAGACTGAAAAATAATAAAAGTCGAAACGTCGTAGAATAAAACATCATAATTCAATAAAAGGTCGCTAAACCAATAAAAAGTCTATTATTTTATATATATATATATATATATATATATATATATATATTTAGTGTTTAAAGAATTTTGTTTTTCTTTTTTCTTTTATTGGCCGTGTCTTAATATTAAAAATAATACTAGATTTTTATTGGTTTTAGCGTAAACAACATCAAAATTCAATGAAAGGTCGCTAAAACCAATAAAAATCTAGTATTATTTTTAATATTAAGACACGGCCAATAAAAGAAAAACAAAATTCTTTAAACACTAAATATTGAAAACCATGGTTGAAAATACGGAAATGAAACAAGAAGACCCTCTCATAAAACAATAGAAAAATCAAACATATACCCCTAAATACGGTCCTGACCACCATTGCCCATTCCAAAGAACAAAAATTAAAAACCCCCGCAAACTAAAGTATTAGTTCACTTATTATATCCGCACAAGCAAGATCGTTCGTTAAGAAAATTGGTCCCGGATGTCTGATTCTTGTTTCCAGATGCTTGAAAAAGACTGAATTGATAAAAGTCGAAACGTCAAAATTCAATAAAAGGTCGCTAAAACCAATAAAAATCTAGTATTATTTTTAATATATATATATATATATATATATATATATATATATATATATACAAGTGTCCCGTATCGTTATGTTCAAATTTTAGGAGTGTAAAGTAGACTTCATTTCAAGTAACAAAAACGCAAAACTTGTATATCCATTTTTATTTGTTTCAAAGTTACAAGGTTACAGATCTATGAATGAGATTGACAGATCATGAAAAAAATGTAATCCTAAAGTCAATAGAAACTGATTTTATTTAAAAAAGTTCAATTAATAATATTTTCGAAATGTCCACCTCCTTGTTGAACGCAGGCTTGTGCCCGTAAGCCAACAGAAGAAGTACTTATCCGAATTTCATACTTGTTTTGTCGGATTTGCTCGGCAGCCAGGTGAATACGATTCAACAACTCTTCTCTTGTGTTCGAAACTTGCGCGTAGACTAAATTTTTTATGTACCCCCATAAATAAAAGTCAAGGGGATTAAGATTGGGTGATCTGGGTGGCCATGCAACAGGACCACCTCGACTAATCCATCTTGGATAATTGACGTTAACCCAATTTCGGGCAACAATTCCGAACAATTTGTTACTTTTTTATACCACATATATATACACCGGTATTAACATACATGTATTACACTGTTACTGTTTTTATTTCGTATGGACTGTAATATTACATGGCAAAAATAAAATTTTCTAAATAATTTCATCTTACAGATGTTAACTTGTATTAATTATAACAATATACTCTCTAGACAATATGAAATATTTATATGTATATTGTAGCTTGGAATAAGCTAATTTCTATTTCAAATTATAATAATTCTGATTTGATAAACTTTAACTGCTACGCTGAGTTCAAAATAATTCTCTAAAATAAGAAAGTTTATGAAGCGAAAAATTTATTGAGTTAATTTTATTTACATTATACTAGCAGTAATATACATAACAAGGTAGATTTAAAGATTCACATTAATACTTTCGTAAATAATAATTTGCTTCTCCAATATCAATTAAATTCATTAGAAATATAGTAGTTTTATGAAAAAACATAATTTTCACAATTATAAACTTTTTCAAAAATCACCCCTAATACCTCTGCCCTCGAAATCACCTACGCCCCTGGCACTTTTTGTGCGCGCAACTTTGTGATGACATACGTGCTATTCTCTAAATGTTTTCACTATACCTAATGATAACCGAAATCGTTGATCAAATTATAAAGAATGTGTGAGAGCTGAATTCCGTGCACGAAGGACCAACTGTGATGATTCTTCTTATATCCGGCCACAAAGAGATGTTCTAGATGCCTGGCGACGAATAAGCATATGTTGATACCCGATCTCAAAGGACTGTATATTAGGGTTGTTATCTGGCGTCTATGGATCAAAGAATGGTGGTTATTTTGAGTGGAATCGCTGAACCCCGTTTGCGCGAGTGTAAGATCATATACAATTTATTTTTACAAGTCGGAGACAATTGGTAAATGATAAATGCAATATAGTAGGAGTATATATTTATTTACACCATATATACATTTATTTTGGCATACTCTCAATAGAATGTTGGATATAAACTACTTTGATATACTTACAAATAAGAAGAACAATGTTAACAAATTTATTATACTCACACTGAACTGTATGATACAACTGTTTAGGTAGGAGTGCTTAGATAGAACTGTTTAGGATAGAAGTGTAGATAGAGTTGTTTAAAGTGAACATGCAACTGACTTTAGTTTTTGTTAATGTCAAGAACGTGGACTTACACTTCATCCCCACTGGTAACATAATTCGTGGAAACTCATTACCTGTCTTGGGATATGTTCTAATCTGACAGCTGCATCCTAATCTTTATAATGACAAATAATTAAGGGATAACAATGAACTAAATATTAAAATAAATGGAATTTGAAATAATATGGTAATAAAATGGAATCTGTGTTGCAATGGTTTTTGTTTGCGGCTATTTATACATGTAATGAATAATAAATATGCTTGCAGCTGTGAGCGTTTGAATACAATTCCAATATATTTAAAATAGATTAACTAAAAGTCATTGCCCTAGAAAAAAAGGCAAATATCATTCCGTCATAAGTAAAGCTGAGAATTATATGCACACGGAAACTGTTATATATTTCCAAAATTCGATGGAATTATACAGAATTCTTATTAAAATATGCAAAAAGATGTTAAGTTTAAGTGATAGTTACACAACTAAATTATTGTAAAAATATTAAATAATGTCAATATAAATTTAGAGATACCATGAATATGCGCTATATCAATATTTTATTCGAAATTTTACAAAGTACATGTATAATAATAGTAATAATTGTATTTATATTTGCCTTTGTATAGTATTGTAAACATATCAATTAAATGCTTTTCTAAATTCTCAACTAAAACTGGTCTTCTGCGATCCGTCAATAATAGCTGGTATACCAAAAAGCTCCGCTCCACGTCAATTGATGTAATTGGCGCTTATTTATATTTGCAGATAACACAGGCCTGCATAAAATTTGTGATGACGTGATTTTTGTTTGTTAAGCTCAGTTTTTAAATAGCAATAACTAATTAAAATACAGTTGGTCTCTACCACCCACAGATTTTTTTGCACAAAAGAAAAAGAAAAAAATATAAAAAAAATCTTATAATAGGCGTTTTAATACATTTTAAAATGAATGTACTACTTCAAATTCTAGGTATTAACCCAAAAATGATTTTCTGTTGTGGTTTTAAAGAAATTTGTTAAATAGGCTCTCATTACCTGATGTAAATCTTTTATTACATGTATTAATTTTGGGCAAGATTTCCGGGAATTTTTACCTGCTAAATCCTATTTATTATGCTTTCACTTTATTAGTACTGCGAAGAAGGATTTCAAGTTTATCACTCCAAACAAAATGTATATTTTAATGTCATTTACTTCATTATAGCTCTGAGTGTCGATCAGTAAACAAGTAACATTAATTTGTCTTTAGTGTTGTGCGTGGTATTTGATAAATAAACATTGCTTAAAAATATGTCTAGCCGGTGTTGCAAAAACAAACCAGATGATTTCTGTTATATTTGTGGATATTTCGTCTTGAAAAAGTTTAAGAGACCAATTGGTGAATTTGTGAAAAATGCATATTATGCTTATTTCAAAATCAAATTAGGAGATCAAGATAAAGATTGGGCACCGCACGTTGTTTGTAAGGTATGTGGAGAAGGTTTAAGACATTGGACCAAAGGGAATAGAAAAAAGCCTTCCTTTTGGAATACCGATGGTTTGGAGAGAACCGCAAAATCATCATGAAGATTGCTACTTTTGTCTTTGTGATATTAAGGGGCATAATAGAAAAACTTTGAAACATATTTTGTACCCAAACAATATTAAATCAGGTATCAGACAAGTTCCTCACAGTAATCATGTACCTATACCTATCTATCCCCCCAAAGTACTACAAGAAGATATTGAAACCTCTTCAACTTCCGGCTCCGTACAGATGGATAGTGATTCTGAACCATCAACCTCAGGTCAAAACCAACCTCAGCTATTTTCACAAGCCGAACTGAATGATTTAGTAAGAGATTTGGGACTTTCAAAAGATCTTTCTGAAGTACTGGGGTCTAGGTTGAAACAAAAAAATTTGCTTGCCCCAGAAACTACCTTCAGATCTTCCTTTGGCTGAATATGACAGAAAAACAACCAAACGAAGCTTTTCTGAAAAACAAAACTTTTTTTAAGAAGCATAAAGAATAAATAACTATTTCTAATAGTTTCTATGTTTATATTTTTGTATTTTTTTAATATAATATAAAACTTGAATCGATTCTGCCTTTACTTGATGTAAATCCACATCAAATGATAAAAAACACACACAATGTTGTATTAGATTTACACTTTATTTAATAATATTTAATAATATATAACAGCTGTTTCACCGTACAACGGTTTCTTCAGATATAACAAGCGGTACTGTTTGTACCGCTTGTTATATCTGAAGAAACCGCTGTACGGTGAAACAGCTGTTATATATTATTAAATATTATTAAATAAAGTGTAAATCTAATACAACATTGTGTGTGTTTTTTATCATATAATATAAAACTAGCTTATAAATGACATAAATCGTGTTTTTTCTATATTTTTTTATTTTACTGGTTTGAAAAATAACCTTACGTGATACAAAAAAAAATAAAAGCAGATTTGAAATCAGCGCTACCCAATTACTAGAAAACAGTTAAAATTTTTAAATCAACATTCAAATAGTTTAAAAATGCAGGCCTGTGTAATCGGTGCTACGCTCGTATTATGGTCGCGATTTAATCATTATGAATTAAGCGGTTAGACAATCTTTATCAAAGTCCGATGGTCTTCCTGAAGATTGTAAATCGTTTATATCAAAATAACCCTCTTTAAAATTTGAAAACCATATCTATCCTCAATTACGTTTTCTCTGTAAACGACACTATGATTCTAGCAGCTTCGGGTGCATTTACGCCTCGAATGAATTAGAGCAAAAAGATATGTAGGAAATGTTCGCTTTTGTTCTATTCGACGATCCATTTTCTTTTGTTAATCTTCGCCCTAATTTAAAATATTACGATATTGAAGTAACTTTGACGTAGCCTAAGAATATCCTAGAAAACAAAATTGAAACGAACTTACACATCATTATAAATTATTTCTCTCTTACAACATCTTATTGAAATAGAAAAAAAATAACTTTCTGTTTCGTTTGTTATAATTTGTGAAATACCCGTATCTGACGTTTTAATATCATATGATTATTGACAAATATAAAGTGATTATATCCTGTTATTTCTAATGGAGCAACGTAAATACGTGTATAACTGTGTAAATTAATAAATTTTGCGTAACCTATTACATCTGAATAATAATTATATTGAGCAAGAGTTAATTTCTTCAAGGTATGTTTACTGGTAGTATACCGACGTCTCGTAAACACATCCTTTAATTTATTCTAATAATTGCTTGCGAAATACGAGCCGACAAAAATATTTCCTTTTCTAGTGATATATCTTAAAAAAGGCAAATTATTTGACCCCAATACATTATTTTGCAATTCTGTGACTTATAGAATAGCTTTTCTAAACGAATTAGTAAATGTTTACGAATTGCTAATCGTTTAAATTTCAGCTTATAACAAGTGTTCATTTGAAAAGTCAATCTAGGTTACTTTGAAATTTTGATAGAATAAGACGCAAATATATTAGTATGTGTTTGTTGTTCCGTAAACGTAAATCCAAATGACATTTGATAATGTCAATCACAAATATCAGTTAGTGCATAAAATAATCGTGCGTCGATTCTGGTTTAAATAAATTGCTTCTCAGTTTTAAAATGGCTTTCACTTTAGAACATAAAATTCTTTTCGTCCAGGCTTATTTTCGAAGTGGTAATAAAATTGATGGTTTATGGGTTTATTCAGTTCAAGATTGCATGGTAGAATTTCAAGTTGAGTTTCCACATTTTGTAATAGATTATATGCAATTTAAGAATACTTTGGAAAGAACTTTAAAACTTTTTTCTGAAACTGGTAGTCTCTTAAGAAAATCAGGCAGCGGAGCAGTTAAGAAACGTAAACCTCAAGTTGTCAATCGTGTTGAAGAAATAATGGAAAATGAACCACAAACATCTGTTCGACATTTGAGTCAACAAATAAACCTTTCTGTTGGTACAACTCACAAGTTATTAAAAAAAGATATGCAACTTTATCCATACCGTGTCACAGCAGTACAAGAATTGTTTAGACTACAGTTTTGTAATTGGTTTGTAAATATGAACAATAATGGAGAACTTTCGCAAAGAGTCACCTTTACTGATGAAGCATGGTTTTATAAAACGGGATACCTAAATTCACAAAATACAAGAATTTGGAGTAGTGAAAATCCACATGTAATTAATGAAGAATCGCTACATCCAGAGAAAATTGGTGTTTGGGCAGCGAGAAGCCAGAGGCGAATCATTGGACCAATATTTTTTCAGGGAACGTTAACTGCTCAAAGGTACCGTACGAAAATTTTACAATCATTTGTCAATCAGTTGCATGATGATGAACTTCAAAATGCATATTTCCAACAAGACGGAGCACCTTGTCACTGTACTGCAGAATCTTTGGATTATTTAAGAGAATTTTTTGATGAGCGTATAATTAGTCGAAATACTGAAATTGTCTGGCCTGCACGTTCATGCGATTTAACACCTTGCGACTTCTTTTTGTGGCCTTATCTAAAAAATAACATATTTCGAACACCTATATTGAATTTGAATGATATGCTACAGAGAATCGAACAGAAATGCATGGAAATTAATAACAATCCAGTAATGTTGCAGAATATCATCAGAAATTTTGAACGGAGGATTTTAAAGTGCATTGATCTTGAAGATTACATTTTCAATATTTGTTATAGTTTTCAATAAATACCTATTATTTGTTATTTATTTGTATGTATGAAACTGTCAAAATATACGACTTTGTAGGTTAAGTAGTAAATTTTAATTTACGGCATACTTCAAAATGTTCTCAGTAAATCACATGCTACTAGATTGACTTTTCAAATGAACACTTGTTATAAGTAGATATATAGATTTACATATTTTTAATATATTATTGCATATGAAATAATTATAATAACAAAAATAATAATGCATTTATTTTTTAAAGGTAACCCCAACTATAGAAAATATTAAACGAATTAAAACACAGCTATCCAAACAAAAGAAAATAAATCAATAATTAATAACATTGACAATTAGATACATTAGGCAATTTACTTACAATAATTAATAATACAAGTAAAGTAATATAAAGAAAAAAAAATAACCGTCAAAATCAGCCTGGCAGATGTTAAACATCGAAATCGATTGTTATTGAATGAAGGGAATATAAAGTAAAATAAAAAAATATTTTGAGTTTATAAAAAAATATATTGTTATATAATATACAGGAAAAAATATAAAACAAAAGCAGAGATCTTTTAATAATATATACTTTTTTTTTAGATTGTCACTAAACTGTTACTTTCAGTATCACTCAAATTTAAAATCAATAAAAAGTTGCAACATATTCAGTTGGAAATACTTTGTTATGCTCGAAAGGACGGTCCAATTGTAACGAAAACTTGAGACGAGGCCGTGTACACAAGAAAAGCGACTATAGCGTGCACCGATGAACACACATACGTAAAAACGACAAACGCCTAGTGTATAGCCTGAAGGAATAGCGGAGAGAGGGGGCGCCAGCCTACACACAGGTTATAGCGTTCACCACTATTAGGAATTAACATTACCGATGGTGGCGCCATGATCGTTGCCAAGATGGCGTCAAATGGAGGTATACCTTTATAATTTTGTATATAGCGTATCGTGTTAACAAGTGTTTTCGAAGTTGGTCCGGGGTTTTATTTTATGTTGGTTTTAATTTCTTCATCAAGAAACATCTTTTTTTCTCTCTCTCTACTTCATCTGCGCACTCAAACATGGAAGCATTTTGTACTGATAATAAAGCTATTTGATAACCAGTTATTTAACTCAATTCTTTTAAATTTCAAGATTTCTATTGCATATTATTTAATGATCTCCAACACATCGTGAGCAATTTTAAAATTGAAAAGTACTTCAAATTTTCGTTTAATCTTTATTTTTACATATTACATGCACCATTCTATTCACATATTTTTTTCTTAAAGTTGTAATTAAATTATATGAATATACTTTATCAAAAGGCACTGTAATATTGATAAAAGAAGTCACAATCGTTTAAATTTCATATGGTCAATCCCCAGCTGAATTTGCGCATAACATGAATGATTTTTCTTTAGCACTGTATTATTTTCTTCCGATATTAGATAATTACATGAATCGATCCAATTTGCTTTTCCCCTGTATGGACATTTTATTTCTAATAACTTTTCAGTGTATTATTTTTGAAGACAGTTGCATCTGGAGAATGTGCTAACCAGGGGTGATGCTTAGAAAGACAAATTTATCATAATACAGTAGCGAAAATATAAAATACCAAGGAAAGATGAAAACACAATACAGTTTTACACACGATAGAACCCAATGAACAATACAAGTATACCTCCAACGCTAGTTCCAAAATTTACCGCATGGTGGCGTGTCACTTAATGTAAATTCCCAATACATGCACACACAGTATACGCGCTGCAGAGAGAGGGGAGCGCCAGCGGTATGACCAAGAGAGGGATTTTACTGAGCGATCCTCCCGTGATCCCATGATCCCAAGAGCCGAGTTTACCCCCGTGTGCGTCATCAGTTGTTTCACATCAAGAAAAGGTACTTCGTGAATCAGCATGAATATCACAGTAATTGGAGATTTTAGCCCTACGAAAATCAATCTAAAAAGTAGATGTTGATCTAGAACTTGTTCTAGGCACTCTAAAGAAGTGCCTAGAATAGAAGTTGTGGACAATGAATTCTATTATATGCTTAAGAAGTTATAAATTTCAATAAAATTACAATCCTTCTTGTGTGCAGTTGTGTTGTACTGAATTATTCTTGTGGCAAGCCGTGATTGTAACCCCTTTCAGAATATTAACACAAACTTTCATTGAATTAATTCTATTATATTAATATAGCAATCATAAAAAATAAACCAAATTAGAACAACAAAAATGCACCAGATATATTGCTAAGATTGTTTTTTAATAACAAGCAGTCATGTATGGAGGTAATGGCTGAAAAAAGGTTTTAAGTCCCCGGCGAACATTAATCTTTCACAATTCAAAATGTTTAGAAAGTCATTTATAAACATTAAATAGAATAGACGACTTAGGTTGGAACTCTGAGGCACTTTTGAAGTTAATTCAAATGCCCGGGATATACGGTTAGAATATTTTATACAGAACTTTCTACTAATCAAACAATATTGAGCAGTTAGTCGAATAAACCGTGTAAATGCTATTTGTGAATCAAAACATAGTGAGGAATTTGATCAAAACTTTGCTCGTTATAGTAGGCTGTTTTTTTAAGTAATTAAGTAATCAAAGATTGGTGCACATACGAAGCTTTAGAAAACTTCAAATTCTGACAGTTGGTCATACATAAATTCAAATTATAAACGCTTTTATATATATATAATCTAAGTTCCCTTTCTACCTTTCGGTGTAGGGATTTTACATATTTATCTCTTAACTAATGTGTATTGTCAGTATTTTGTACAAAGTTTTTCCACTTTTTTCTATCTTTGGCAATTTCTCTTGCGTTCAGTACTGTTTCTCCTCTGTTCTCTATCAATTTGACTACCTCCTTTTCCCATGTTTGCTTCGGCTTCCCAGGTCTTCGTTTGACTATTATTTTGGACGTCCATACTCTTTTAGTTTGTGTATATTCCCTCATACGCTGTAGGTGTCCCCACCATCCTAATTGTTTCTTTTCTATATATTCCATTATGGGTTCTATTTGTAGCTCTTCTCGTATGTCAATATTTCTCACTCTGTCATTTCTTGTTATGCCTTTCACTCCCCTCAGAAATTTCATCTCAATCGTCTGTATTCTGCTTTTATTTCTATTTGATAGTACCCATGATTCGCTTCCGTATGTTAATATTGGTCTGAATATTGTTCTGTATACCGTCATCTTGGTTTTTCTTGATATCTCTTTCTTCCTTATAAATGCTGATCTCATTGCATGGTATAGATTTGTTGGTTTTTGATACGTTCACTTATGTCAATGTTTTGATTACCATTTCTTTCCAGTATTACTCCCAAGTACTTAATTTGCTCAACTTGTTGTATCCTTTTGTTGTCGATTTTTATATTAAATTCTTCCTTTTCCCCATTTGTTACTATCATCACAGTTGTCTTTGTTATATTTATCTTCATTCCATTCTCCTTTAATATGTTATTCCATATGTTTACATTGTCTTGCAGCCCTTTTTCGGTGTTAGCCATAATGACAACATCATCTGCGAATACACACTCCGTTAGCTCTATTGCTTTTAGGTTTCTGAATCCCACGTTGAGTTTTTTCATGTGTGGTTTGCATTTCTTAATTATTTCATCATTGAAAATATTAAACAGTACCGGGCTGAGTACTCCTCCCTGTCGCAAACCGTCTTTAATTTCAAAAATGTCTGACTTTCTATTTTTACTGATTACATAGTTTATACTTTCTGTATACATGCTCTTTACTGCTGTTATTAGCTTTTTGTCAACATTTCTCTTCTCCAAGCTATTCCATACTTTTTTTCTTCCTATACAATCAAAAGCTTTTTCTAGATCTACAAATGCGAAATATGCTTTAGTTGCGCTTAGTATTGTTTTTTCAATTATTTGCTTCACAGTAAATATGTTGTCGTGAACCCCTCTTCCTCTCCTGAATGCACTTTGAGTTTCCTCAAGTGTTGGTTCCACGTATCTTTGCAATCTCCTTTCCAATATGCGTTCATAGGTTTTCGCTGCTGTACTTAGTAACGTTATTCCTCTATAGTTGCTGCACTTCCTATTATTTCCCTTCTTATATATTGGCACTATTTGTCCAATTTTCCAGTCCTCCGGTATTCTACCTTCTTCCCATGCTCTATTACATATTTGCCAAAATATTTCTATTCCTTTTCCTTTTACGTTCTTCATCATTTCAGTGGTTACTCTGTCGTGTCCTGGGGCTTTCCCATTTTTCAGTGTGTTTAAAGCCTCTATTATTTCGTCTTTGGTTATATTACGCTTATATTTTTTAAATTATTTTATTATAATGTTACTACAGAACTGGGCAAAAATTAGAAAATGGAGATTGGATTTATTCCACTAATCCTGTTGCCGGAAATGCTTACAGGATTTCCGACAACAGTATCCTAATTTGTCGATTACTTACGCATAACTGCAAATACTTATTCAAGCTTGTGTTATCAAATTTGGTGAAACAGGGGCAATAACTCGTAAACCTGCCGGTGGAACACCTAGAAAACGAACAGCAAATTGCATAGAGAATATTCGACGTCAACTGGACAACTCACCCAAAAATCAAATGCAAAAACATCACGATAAAGTTCATTTGTCAGTGGGAACATGTCATATTATTTTAAGAAAGAACTTAAAGTTGTTTCTATATAAAATTCAAACAGTTTTGGATCTGAACCAGGTAAATTTTGTTACGAGAACACAGTATGGTCTATGGTTTTTGAATAACATAGATAATGACATTCTAGACAAATGCTTCTTTTCGGATGAGGCTTGATTCCATCTTTCAGGATATTTAAACAAGCAGAATATGAGAATTTTGTTTGCAGAAAACCCTCATGAATTTTTGGAAACTACGCTACAAAAAAATAGGCGTCTGGCTAGCAGTTTCAAGAAGATGAATCATTGGGCCTATATTTTTTAATCAAACCGTAACTGCTCAAAAATATCGACATGAATTATTAGAGCCGTTTGTTAATGGACTTCATGATGATGAATTTACGGAAGTATATTACCAGCGAGATAATGCACCTGGGCACAAATCTCGAGAAACAATAGCTTTTTTAAAAATTTTTCGATACAAGAATTATTCATTTTCCTCCAAGATCTCCAGATTTGACAATCTTAGACTATTTTATTTTTCCATTCTTTAAAGAATACCATTTTCAGGACCAGACATCACACACTCGAAGTGCCTCGTAATGCTATTGTGTATTCTCGTGCTGACATAACCCAATAAATTCTAATAAATGGCTTTGAAAGCATAAGGCGTAGAATTAAATTTTATCTTCAAAATAATGTAATAAATATTTTTTCAAAAACTAAATTACTAATTATTACACACATTTACATGACATAACAAAACTGTCAAAATTATACGTTTGCGACAGATTACAAGCTTTGTCACCAACTATTTAATGGCCGTCTCTAATGAGGAAAATATTTGAAGACAAGTTATATTGCATTGACATGTCCTCCATCATCAATAATCTCAAAAACAAATTGAGTAGAGCAAGTCAAGTTTGTAAACGTTAATCTATTTTGTAGACAACCATGGTCATAAAGAGGATATACCGTGATATCATAAAGTTTCTAGGACGAAGATGGCTTTGTAATATAAATTGTGTCTGAACTTAAGTTAGGAACTATAACTCTGTTTTGAAAATTATTTTGACAGTGACATTATCTGTCATCCATTAATGTGTTAGAATTGCTGAAAGCAAGTTTGAACGTCGAGTTTGAAACATAGCACATTCGAGTAAATTCAAATATGGTTTACAATATAGTGCAAAAAGCGTACATGATTGAAGCCTATTTTCGAGTGGAGTGCGAATTGATGGAATTTGGGTGTACAGTCAACGTGCATGTTTGGATGATTTTAGAGAGCACTTTCCAGAGTTAGCTGTAATTCACAAAGATTTTTATAATTGCCTTTCCAATTGTGTTGGTGTGTTTCGTGAGACTGGTTCTGTGGGTCATAAATCACGTACTGGTAGACCAACTGTTCGTTCGGAACAAGTTATAAATGATGTTCGTCAACGTATGGTAAATGAACCCACAAAACCTTTGAAACGCCTTTCTCAAGAGATTGGACTTTCTTATGGAACATGTCAGAAAATTGTAAAGAAAAACTTACACATGCATCCGTATAAGATGCAATCACATCAGGCTATTTTGCCGGTAGACTACCCTAGACGTCGTGCGTACTGCCAGTGGTTTGCAAATAACTTAATAGAAGATGATGACCTGCTAAATTTGTCATTTTTCTCTGATGAAGCATGGTTTCATCTTTCGGGGTCAATTCCCAAAATACTCGAATGTGGAGTAGTGAAAATCCTCATATTTTTATTGAATCGTTTCTCCATAATGCGAAACTTGGTGTTTGGCTAGCAGTTTCTCGCCGCAGAGTTGTTGGCCCTATTTTTTTTTAATTTCACAATTAATGCTGAGAGGTATAGAAACATTCTGAATGAATTTATTGAACAGTTGCATGATGATGAATTGCAATATGGATACTTTCAACAAAATGGTGCAACGGCACACACAACACGAGAAAATATTGCTTTTCTTCGTGAGTTTTTTGACGATCGGATCATAAGTTTACATACGGAAGTTGAGTTTCCACCACGATCACCTTGTTTGACAATTATGGACTTTTTCGTGTTTCCTCACCTAAAGAATAGAATATTTAAAACTCCTGTTGCTAATTTGCAAGATATGCAACAAAGAATTATTGACGAATGTGCATTAATAACGCCCGCAATGCTGCAAAATGCCTTTAACAGCATGAAAAGGAGTGTCACATTGGGAATTGAAAATAACGGACAACAATTTCAACATTTGCTTTAATTTTGCCTTTTTTTATTAATAAAATTTTGAATACAAGCTGAGCTTGTTTTATTGTATCTTTATTAAATCAAATGACATATTTATTGATGTCACGATGACACTATCAAAATAATTTTCAAAAATTAAGGTTAAGTTACCAGTATGATAATATGGATAAAGTTCAGACATATATTTTCTATTTCAATGCCATCTTGGACCCAGAAACTTTATGATATCGCGGTATATTTGCTAATTGAAAAATATAAATATTTGTATAGGACGGATTCAAAAACTTTGAAAAAATCGCAAAGAAGTGAAATTATGTATTTCAGACGGGTCTCCTTTTTTTTTAACTGGTGTTATATACGCGGTTTTGAAATGTGAAAAATTTAAACACCGAGTGAACTTTTTGTTTGTTATTAAAGAGTAATTGAAGCATTGATAAAAATTCTGTTTTTATTTCAGATCATTTATATCCGAAAAGTAAGTTTTAATTAGTTTTAAAATATTGAAACATATTTTATTTTATGTAAGTTTATTTAAGGAATTTATGTTCGCACCCCGTATGCAGCATATAGTACACATTTTACAGTGTATACACCGTATAAGTGGAAATTCTATCAATTATCAATTTAACGATATCAGCATTTATTAAGTGAGTCATTATATTTAATCCCTAAGTGGGTTTATTGCATGATGTCATTGTTACCGTAACGTAGAGACAGTCTTTGCTATTTGTATTGCAGGGATCCTGCATTATTTATATTACTGTATTTTCCACTTGTCAATTAGTTCAAAAATACATTTTAATAGCCCTAGCCGACACACTGCAAGATAATAACTTTCGATAAAAATGTATTTATATCCTGTATCTATTAATTGCTAGCTAACATGTTTGAAAATTGTTAACGCCAATGGAAATTTTTTATTAATTTGCAAGGAGAGAAGAAAAGTAAAAAGTATTATCAAGAGTTTCGGTAGCGTCATTTTTCTCTACAGCAGTCTAGTCGTATCAAGGATTACTTGAAAACTAAACAATTTAGTTTCGTAGTAATCTTTGTAGTCGCACAATAGAAAATAGCGCGGCAGTAAACAAATTACAGCAAAGTTTGTCAGAGTCCAAACAGTGAGATTTCTGAGATGAATGGAGCAAAGCAGAAATCTCCTGTACGTAGTAAATTCTATCTACATATATATAAGTCGTTAGTCTATTGGATTGGTGTCCTGGAGTGACCCCACCATTTCAAATGTATACGATCATTTATTGAATTAGATAGAAATTAGCGTATAACAAAATCTAGGCGATTTAAAGACTGATCGGTATCAACATCTCAGTTAGTATTGTTTTTGTTATGTTGGTGAATGTAGTAGATTGTTCTTGATAAAATATTGCATATGTGAACCTAACATAACACTGCAATGTACCCGTCTAGAACCGCAATCGCTTCTTAATTGTACGAAAAACGTTGACCAGCGATGAAGATTTTGAGTTTCGGGACGAGATAAGTCCAAGGGATCCAAATTTAGTGAATAGAATAGCTGTACCAATACTGCACACATAATGCAAATTCCTTCATTTTCCCATCCCCAAGACACTCTTGATAGGTGCATTGTCTTGATGGAAGATGATTTTTACTTCTGCAAGCCACTTCTATTTTCATAAACTTTTGCGTCCAGTTTCGTTAATGTTAGAATAATATTCCCCAGATATTGTTTTGCCTTTCTCAAGATAGTCAACAGAATTCCACCGTCAACGCCATCAACTTTCCCGTTTTCTCCTTCTTCGAAGCTGAAACACCGGCTTGTGTTCACTGCATGGACTGTTGTTTCGATTCCGGTATATAACGGTGAATCCATATTTCATCCATTGTCACCTATCGATCCATAAAATCATTCTCTTTTTTCGTAAAACGCACCAAGCATTTTTGATCTGCAGTGAGCACATACGACACCCACCTTGTACAAAGCTTAATTATGTACAATTCCTCGTTCAATATGTAACCGATGTGTTCTTTTTATATTGCTACAGTATTAGTATTTTCACGAATCTCCGTACGCCGATCTTCCAAATCTATCGCGCACATGCGATGACTTCTAATATGGTTGCACTTTTCGGACAATTACACCATACACATTTATGATCCTCGACTGAATTTCGGTAGGTGTTAAAACTACTTTTACGAAGATTTTTACCACTGCACGATCTTAATTTTTTCATTTCCAACAACTTACGCACTGCAACTGATTTAAACTACTGCCTCAAGCCAACTGCTAGCGTCTACTAACGATTGCACCAACATAAGAGGAAAAATAATCACGCGAGTAGTGCTGCCATCTATAGGCGAGGCCGAGAACATGCAAACCACCTTCATATTGAAATTTTTGTGTTTCTGTCTAACTTTTTATCTTTCGATAGTTGTTTTTTGCTATAAAACGCTTTGTATGGTAATTCATCCGTTCTATTTATTAATGTTCCCAGATATAACAAAGATTTTACTTCTTCAAAGGTATATTGTAAATAATACTTTAAAAGGGCGGATGTAATCTCACCACTAAATGACCAGTCTACTTTAATCCTATAGGTAAATTCCCCACCGTCCGTAAGGATTCACGTTAATACCATAGGTATTCTCACCACTAGTTTTAATACGTAATTTTTCATTAAATTTTCTAATGAAGGAAGAATGAATTTATTACTGAGTGCCTTTTCAGAATCTATTATAAAAGTTTAACAAATTATAATTTTGCAAACATTCAACATTAATAAATGAAATTTGAGATTTTATTGAGGATAATAATAAAAAGAAGTAGTGCTAATAACGAAAAACATCATATGGAATTCAAAACACAAAAATAAAAAGTAACACGTTACATAGCATGCACCACAGTAAACAGTAAACATTTATATACATATACTATATACATATAAAAATAAATCACTAAAAAGTTATAGAAATTATTAGGTATATACATATTATATGTAAAAAAAGCAAAATTAATTGGGTAATGAAGAATGACAAACACATTTTATGAACTCTAGCCTAGACAAATGACCTGATTTTAATCGATTTATACAATTTTCCAAATATTTTAATTTGTTTTTCACTTGCCTATCCTTTATGTTATTAGGAATATGTAAACTTTGTATTTTGATGTCAGTGTCAACTTGGAATTCTTTCAATTTTTCGATAAACACATATATAGACGGATGCGTACTATAAAAAGATGCATTAAATCTAGAATGGAACGACTCGCACGCATTTGTAGTGCGAGTATTCGAGGCAACTTCTTCCGTCCATATATTCGTAGGAAATGTAGCATTTTCCTCTATATACGTTTCTAACAAATAATCGGCATATTTATCTAACAGGCTATTGTCTGGTTTATAAGCCATCAAATCCAAAACAAAGCAGTTCGCAACATGTTCTGGTTGTAGATAAGTCATACCAAAGGTAAGTTTCAGCCAATTTCCTATTTCTGAATGATTTTTATAATGTTCACTTAATCCAAGGAACTGAATTTTTCTGTACCATGCTTGGTGTAGGTGAAATCTACAGCCACTGATTTTTACACTGGGCCAAACATGAATTATTGCGGTATGTATTGCTTTTTCAAAATCAACATAGATCTCGCTAGGTTCGAAAAATGAATTAAATGATTCAAAAATGTTAGATTTCAACAACAAAAAAAGTGTTTTATATGTGGTCCAACTTTTGTTTGGCAACAAGCAATACAGTAGTGGGACATAGTGTCCATTCTGAAGTCCATGGATGGTAAAAAATTGTAGAAAGTATTTCATACAATATGAGAATGTGCCATCCATAAACAAAGTATTCATTTTAGACAAGGCACGAAAATTGGCTTCACATGTAAATACGATAATGTTATGTTCTGCACTATTTATAAACAAAAAGTTTTCACCTTTCGCGGTTTTAATTTTAGGAGAATATAGATTTACAACTTCATGCACTTCGTTTATATTTGCAGGTAGGCGACTAGGAAATATTTTCCGACGGCAGTTATACATATTTCTTCGTACATAATTGACATCATTGGTTGTAACAGACTCTGGCATATTGGCACTAAGGACTCTTCGAATAATCTTTGAAGGTTTTTCCAATAAATCTTCTTCTGCTTTTCGCTTGCACAAATTTGTAAGCACTTTCCTGTTTGTTTTTTGCTCATCTACTTCATGGTTATGAACTATATCACTCCTCGATATTGTAAGCTCAGGACCAACAGTAAATACTTTAGCATTACACTTTCTTCTTTGGACACATCTCCAGAAAACTTCTCCGCTTTTCAATTCTTTTTCTTTAAAATACGTAAAATTCTCAAAGAGAAGTAAATCTTTACCCCGTATACTTTTTACTAACCTATAAATCGAATACTTATATTAAATTATTATCACAATAAACAACACCAATTGTAAGTACTAACCTCTTCTGTTGAGCAAAAGAAACTAACTTGTGAAACCGTAATAACTTTACAAGAACATCAACATTAAATAGACATTAGTTAATATTAGTACTGGAAATTCCCAAATTACGGTATATATTGCTTTTATTACTTGAACTCTGTTAGTGGTGAAAATACCTGCCGGCTTATGAGATTATTCTATCGATGCAGGTAGAGGGTAACATTTGGTGGTGAGATTACCTCCGCCGCTTTAAAAAGTGTCAGTCGTTCTTTCGTATGCCTATTACAATGCAATATACTTTGTTTTACTTTCATTAATATCTATACCTCTCTCTTTCTCTCGCATTCTCTTCTATTACTTCGACCACTCTTTTTAAATCTTGTTTTCTCCTTGAGATAAATGCTAAGTCATCAGTGTATGCAATGAATCTGACACAATACGAAAACTAATTGATTTATTCACATTACAAATTTCTATTTTTGCCACAGATATCGATCGCATTATGAACACCAAATGGTTTTTAATTTGTTATTTTTAAAATATCAGAGTATATTTACTTTTGATCCACAGTGTATTTAAAGGTACGTGTCTTTCGTCACATAGGTGTTTGTGGCTTCTAAAGACACGACTTTCAAATGACTTGTTTCGTATTTCATCTGAACGTATACCTGGATAACATAAATTATGTAATTTATTACGTGTGAAATAAAATATTTGATCATTAATGTTTTATTGCAACATGCATACCCGTAAAGTTATTTAGACTTACGGTAAAGGCTGAAGATGTTTTCATTTTGCCGTTGACGTAATATTTAATGTTACGAGCTCTTGTTTTTCTTAACTGTTTGTGAAATTAGGTGAAACTATACCTCCTTAAGCATTTTGACGTAAATCGTTTAATAAAGGAGAATGCACAATTTAATATTTGAATAAACAAACGTACTGGTTACTTGAAAAATTTATACAATTTCATTTTAAATTAATCAGTATACAATACGCCTACGTTTGGAAAACAAATGACAAACTCTTACTATTTTTTACAAAATTTGCCATCACATTTTCACACATTTCGTCCTTTAAATCAGGAATCGTTCTCGGGTTATTCGCGTAAATATGACTTCAAGTAACCACACAGAAAAAAATCAGACGGCATCATATTGCCTTGACGACCAATTCCGATCTCCATTGCGCGAGCTGACACGACGCAATAATTCGCGCGATTTTCGCGCTGTATGAGAGGTGGCGCCATCTTGCTGGGACCACATGTTTTCGATATCCATCCCCTCCAGTTGGGGTCAAAAAAGCTAATTTATCATAGTGCGATAACTTACACCGGTTACCGTCACTACAGTAGCTACCATATTCTTGAAGAATAAAAGCCCAATCAGCTCGCCCGCCCAAAATTCACACCAAACAGTGATTAGCGGCTGTTGAAGTGTTATGTGAGGATTCACGTTGTCCCAAATCCGACAGTTCTGTTTGTTAATTGTCCAGCTGTAAATGCGCCTTATCGCTAAAAACAATGTTCCTCGCAAAATTGTCTTTCGCATTTTGATTTTCAAATACTCAATCGGCAAATTCACGCTGTTGCAAATAGTCGTAAATGAAGATCTTTTGTCAGAATTCGCTGCATGAAACTCCTCGAAATGTTTACTTGTTGTGCATGATGGCGAATAGAGGTTCGGGGACTTCGGGCAACACTCTCACTTGCTAAGGCAATATTTTCAGCAGATTGACGGAGTTCCTTTAGTGTTTTAACATCTGTAACTGAACCACTTTATTCGAACTTTTCAACTATTGGTTGAATTGTCGATGAAATGTATTCTTTTACACCTTACGTAAATCGCGTAAGAAGCAATTTAACGGAGTTCACAAATACATATACGAATTAGACTAAGATTAAATGCCGTTTTGATTAGCATTAAAATTCGGAATCGTAATTATAGCAAATAAAGTATCGGCAAGTATTTTCAAGTTCACTTCATTAAAAGAAAGTCTTGTACAATATACCTCAACGGCTGCAAGACTACACAGATGGCATGGTCCACAAAAAAAGCGACGTCCGGGTCTTGACACAGGTGTTCTGGCAAGAAGGAGGTGGCCTTAATACGTTGAATGCTTAGTTATCTGGTTTTCCTCTTCGGATGCGAAATATTATAAATTCCCAGCAAATGGACAGACAAAAGAAAAGCTTGAAGCCTACCTAGGTCTATTTGGCTCAAAACAAAACACATCCAATTACTATATACGGTAAAGAGATTTCTTTTTAAATTTTCTCACTGCGCCCTGGTCGAATCCGCAAACCGCGATAATTTCCAAAATACTTAAGGCAGACGTGAATCATATTTCGATTATCGGAATACATCAAGGAATATCAACCTTACACACTGGCCGTACAAACAGAAGTATTTATAAGACACACATGCGAAGAGCGGCCTTGTCGAAGGTCGACACAAGCCATACAGAGGGCGCAGCGTAAATGCAAAATTTGAATAGAAGGCGTTATAACTTTATCCACGCTAAACTTTTAAAACAAAGAAAAATAAACTGTAACAGTCAATATCCAACAATAATCAGCAAACGTTTCATAGTTCTACTTGTCTTGATAATGCCCTACCAAATCATAGGTCTCGCAACTGGCATAGCGCTTTTCTTACCGTTTGACCAGCCCCTCAGTGTGACAACACAGCGACCGATATTGACGCATGTTCGTAGCACTATTTGCGTAACCTTGAAAAACGCGGCTAAATCTCAAAAAGCAATGATTTTCTTTTTGTGGAAAGAGGGCGTGAAAACTTCAGAAATTATTAAACGTCTGCAAGAAGTGTTTGGTGAGTTTGCAGAATCTAAAAGTTCTGTATATCGGTGGATCGATCGTTTTAAATGTGGTAGAACATCATTAGAAGACGATCCAAGCAGTGGTCGCCCGAGCATATCGGTAAATGAAAAAAACATTACTGCCGTGGAGAACCTACTGAAAGAGGACAGACGAATGACTGTTCTCAAGTTAGTGTACGCTTAGGAATAGGTACACGACAAGTTTATGATATCTTACATGATTGTTTGGACGTAAGCAAGGTTTCAGCACGCTGAGTGCCGAGGCTGTTGGGACCGGAATAAAATCAATGCAAGACTGCTGTTCGGGAAAAATAGATTTAATTTTGTATTTTTAGTTTCATTTAGATATAAGCAAACAGATGTAGGTATACTTATGTTAATGTATTCAATTCTAGGTATAAATTGTAAATATTGTAAAGTGTATATAGAAAAGGTTCTTGGAGTTCGGATATATTTAATGTTGTCAATTACCTAAGGCCTGGTCATGTATTACATTTCTTTATTCATTGTCTTGTTTTCTACGGTCATAAAAACTATTTATTTTATTACAGGCACAACCTTCTTGCTAACACATCAATTTAGTAGTTGTAAATGTAATGTATAATAGAATAAGTTTTATTGACATATTTCCTGTTATATATAAAGTGTTATATTATTATAATAGGTTAAATAGTTTTGGTTCGATGCGATTCTGCGAAATACTATGTTATCTCTAACGCACCTCCTATGTATTGTATATTTATTATTTTGAGAGTTATTTTATTTTTCTATAATTAAGGGTTTCCGACGTATATTGTTTATTTTAATACATTGAGGACGTTGGAAACTACAGCATATACTTTTCTTGGAAGAAAGGTAAAAATAATTGTATAGAAATTTCTGTATAGTCAATTTCGTTGTTTTCTCCCTCTCTTGTAACTGGCGGGGACAAAACTTTCTTGCCGAAAAATAAGTAAATGAAAAAACAGTTCCAAACAAGATTTCTTAGAGCTCACTACAGTTCCAAGTACGATCTCTTCGAGTTAACTACAGTTCTAGCTTAGGTCTCAGTGATCTAACTAACAGTTCCTACTAAGATCTCAGTGATCGAAATAGGAGCAAATATTATTTATTAGCCAGTTTTCTCGGCCTTTACTATTAAGACCAGATACTGCATTTGTATTAAGTTAACTGAACTCCAAGACTAAATTTGTAAATATGTTAGTGTTATTCAAAAACTATTGCATTATTTCAACTCATACTTCGGTCGATACATACCGAACTTCCTTCAAACCAGGAGGAATAAACAACTTCACACCGCATGAAAAACGATGTATGTTTTGAACTATTTACAATTGGAATTGGTTCCGCATCCACCTTATTCACCGGATCTCGCACCGAGTGATTTTCATCTGTTCCCAGATTTGAAAAACCATTACGGGGGCTTCATTTTGAGAGTTTAACTGATATAAAACATGCTATAAATAGGTTGATTGAGGAGACACCGAAAAAGTTCTTTGAGGACGGAAAGATTCAAAAATTTGAAAGATCTGAATAACGTATTAGGGTTGCAGGTGAATATACTGAACATGAAAAATAGTTTCGTATTTTTATTTTCTCGCCTTTTCCTCCATTCCACGAACTTAAAAATCGCTACCGCGTAACTCACTATTCAAAAACAATATAAGTACCTTACATATAAATATTCGTACATAACATAAATTTGACCCTTGCAACAATCAAAAATTTCCAATTAATTTAATTTTCAAGCAAATGCAAGTATGAGTTTTCTTGATATTTCAATTAAATCATTTCTATTTTGAAAGAGCTAAAGTTAATGTTTGTGTTTTCCCATGCATGTAATAATTACACAATGTATAAACCCTATCTAAGCAGTTGACGTTACTTATTAGATTCCTTTTATACAACTCAAGGTTAACACACCGACTTTTTCTATTATTATTACTGTACTAATGCAGACGTCAATAGAAATAAGATTGGGTTAATTGTTTCCGCTTCTATTTTACAAGTGATTATTTGACAAGCGATCATGGAGGTCGTCACATTATACAAATACGTAAAGGTAATCGTTCTTTAAATATATGTAAGCATGGATTATAAATCGATATGTAAACAATTTTTTTGTTACTACAAAATGTAATTTTGAATTATTGACTTTTCTAAAGCTTGGAATATAGACTAATTAATATTTCATTCTCTCATTTGGATTCGTATCTCTTGACGGAATTCAACAGTTTAAGGTTAAAGATATAAACAATACATTCATGTAAAGTGTCTCAATAAAAATGCACAATTTAAGATTTGAATAAAACACATTAATTACTTGAAAAATTTAAACAATTTTATTTTAAAGTAATCACTGTAGACTGCGGAACAAACGCTATCCTCTAATGAGTCATGCAGGCGCAGAGGCAGAGTCGGTATCGCTTAATAATAAGATTGATACAATATTCGTTCGTAGCCCTGATTTTAATGTCCTGCAAGGCTTTTGTAGTAATGTTCAAAATACGGAAATCGGTAGATATATAAAATTTAAAGATTATTATTTCTATGCGCCACTCACTAGCTCTGATGTTGAGCGAAGTTTTTCTATATTTAAAGACATACTGTCCAATAAAAGAACGTACTTTACGGAACAAAGTTTATAATATATTGTAATAATTAATGTGATTAAAAAATGTTTACTGTAGTGTGACAAAGCATTCACGTTAATTATAAGTGATATAATTAATTTCAAGTTTATATTTTTTCAATATTTTGAATTTTTTCACCGTATAAAGTAAATACATTTTGTATATACAGGGTGTCCAGAAACTCTCCTGACAAACGAAGACCGGAGATTCCTCTGATAATTTTAAGGCAATTAAACCCAAATTCACCTAGTCCGAAAATGCTTCCTAAGGGAGCTAGAGTTCTTTGAAGATGGCGCCTTGTATTTATTTTTTTTTAAATTCCTCCAGAACGCTTCTATTTAGAAAAACAAAAACTGGTATGCTTATTGATCCTCCAGAGATGAATCGATTCCATCAATTTCGAATTTCTAGTACCGGTCATAGGCGTCCGTTTTGGGTAGGTCAACGGCTATTTTAAGGCATAACTTTTTTGTCTTTAACTTTTAAGCATTTGTGACACTAGATTATTAAATTTTCAGGTATTCCAGTACTAAAAGGTACTCTTACTTTAAGTCGGTAGGATACACCGTTTTCTAGAAAAATCGATTTGTAAATTTTTCGTTTTTTCTTCATTAAAGTTCAATTTTTTATTTTTTGCAATAGTTAGCTCTGAACTGCCAACAGAAGTAAAACCTACGTTTTTCATTGTAAAATTGTTGTCAGTTCGCGAAGTTTATCTTTTAATTTTTTACTTTGTGTTATTCAAACACGATTTCAATTTAAAAAAAAATGGTTTTTACTAATGAGGAATACGCCGATATGCATTTAGTTTATGGCGAAATGAGGTGTAACGCTCGAGCGGCGCAACGTAGATACGCTGAAAAATTTCCCAATCGTCAGCATCCCACTCACTCAACATTTACAGCTCTTCATTAACGATTAAGAGAAACAGGTTCAGTGGTCCCAAAAAATAATGAAACAGGGAGACATAATGATGTAACAGCAGAACATGAAGATGTTATTTTAATGGAAGTTGAGGAAAATCCAGAAATTAGCGTTCGAAGACTATCTGCCATGTACCCCACAATTTCAAAATCTTCCGTAGGAAATATCTTACACAAAGAAAATTTATATCCTTTTCATTTTACAAAGGTGCAAGCACTGCTAGAAGGAGATTTTCCTGCTCGCGTAGAATTCGCTAGATGGTTACAAAATCAGAAAAATCAAGATGAAGATTTCTTCAGGAACATTTTGTTTGGTGACGAAGCTACATTCTCAAAAAATGAAATTTTTAATGTACATAATGCACATTATTATTCGTACGTTGGTGACAATCTCCACGTTGTTCAAGAATTTAAGCATCAGCATAGGTTTAGCATAAACGTCTGGATAGGAGTAGTTGACGATTATCTACTTGGACCTGTGGAATTACCTGCTCGTTTAAATGGTGCTGATTACTTACATTTCCTGCAAAATATTTTACCTGATTTGTTAGATGAGGTGCGTTTAAATATTCGGCAAAACTTATGGTTTCTACAGGACGGCTGTCCGGCCCACTTTAGCAGGAATGTACGAGACTTTCTAGATAATAACTACGAAGACCATTGGATTGGAAGAGGCGGTCCAGTTGCTTGGCCAGCAAGGTCGCCGGATTTGAATCCTTGCGATTATTGTGTTTGGGGATACATAAAAGCATTTGTTTATTCCGTTCCGATACAAAATCGCGCACAACTCTGGCTAAGGATACAAGATGCTTGTAACGAATTTAGAAATAACTTTGGAATTTTTGCAAGAATTCGGCGTTCTCTAAGCAAAAGGGTAAACTTATGCATAGAGACTAATGGTCATCACATCGAGCAACTTTTGTAACAATCTACCTTTGATACTTGTTCTTTTTTTGTTAGTTTCGTTCCATTGTAATAAATAATTTGTTTTTAATTTATTAATTTAATTTTCATCCATGCCTTGATAGTCCAAGCCAACTTCGTCCCTAAAAATAAGTAGGTACATAATAAATTGAACTTTAATGAAGAAAAAACGAAAAATTTACAAATCGATTTTTCTAGAAAACGGTGTATCCTACCGACTTAAAGTAAGAGTACCTTTTAGTGCTGGAATACCTGAAAATTTAATAATCTAGTATCACAAATGCTTAAAAGTTAAAGACAAAAAAGTTATGCCTTAAAATAACCGTTGACCCACCCAAAACGGACGCCTATGACCGGTACTAGAAATTCGCAATTGATGGAATCGATTGATCTCTGGAGGATAAATAAGCATACCAGTTTTTGTTTTTCTAAATACAAGCGTTCTGGAGGAATTTAAAAAAAATAAATACAAGGCGCCATCTTCAAAGAACTCTAGCTCCCTTAGGAAGCATTTTCGGACTAGGTGAATTTGGGTTTAATTATCTTAAAATTATCAGAGGAATCTCCGGTCTTCGCTACTATTCGCTCAAGTCTTTCTGGTGTGATTTCTAATACTGCGGCGTCAATTCGGGCTCTAACTTCGTCAGCGTCTTGAGGAGCTGTAGCATAAACTTTACCTTTAATAAACAAAAAATCTAATGGATTGAGATCGGGGGATCTCGCAGGCCACAAAAGGGGACTGCCACGACCAATCCATCTGTCTGGGAAGTGTTCAGTCAACCAGTCTCTTATATTACGAGCAAAGTGCGCAGGAGCTCCATCATGCATGTAAATCATATTACGGCGTACGTTCAGCGGTATCTCATCAATAACTTGTTCTAAAACATTTAAATATTCACCGGCATCTAGGCGATTTGGTAAGTAAATTGGTCCAACTACCCTGTGGTTTATTATACCCAGCCAAACGTTAACAGAAAACCTTCTTTGGTGACCGTATTCGCGAAATTCAAGTGAATTTTCATCTGCCCAATGATGAAAATTATGAGTATTAAACACACCATCTCTGGTAAACATGCACTCATCACTCCAAAGAATACGTCTTAAAAAGTCACCTTCTTCCTGAATTCTATTTAAGATTGTATTGCAATAATTGATTCGAAATAAGTTATCATTTCCGTAGAGAGGCTGAACTTTAGAAACATGGTATGGATGAAGCAAGTTTTCTCGTAGAACCAAATGAACAGTCTTATTACTGGGAATATTTAGTGTAGAAGCTAATTGACGGGTACTCGCAGAGGGATCTTCCTGTATTGTGGCTAGAACTTGCTCTTCTAGTTGCACGGTACGCCTTTGCCTTGGTCGACCTGCGTTCGCATTTCTTGGAATAAACGAACCTGTTTCACGAAGTCGTTGGTCCAGCCTTCGAAATACATTTTTACTTGGATGCCTCCGATTTGGAAAACGCACTCGATATTCCTGCCCTGCCATGCTCGCATTTCCACGACAGGAACCGTATATCATGTACATATCGGCATATTCGTTGAACGTAAAATTCATAATATACAAACAGAATAACTAGTAAACACGAAAACCCGAAAACTGATTAAAACTATACAAATAAATACGAAAACTAAACAAAATTATACAAATAAACACGAAAAATAAGCAAGTCGAATGAAATAGGTAGATTACATAAGTGTCAAAATTTGACAGTAGTAATGTATTTGACTAGAACAACATTAGGCTGCCTACTTATTGTTTTACAACGTTGTCAGATGTGTTTTTCGTAAAAATAAGTTAATAAACAAATATTAAAAACAAACTTTAAAATCAAAAAGAAAACTTTAACGAAAGAATAATAACAACAATTCTTCTTTCTTCTAAATTGTAGCTCTTTCTGTCAACAAATATCGAGTAATAAATGCTTATTTCAAGACTGAAAGTCCGAACTTTAGGAACCTCGTACAAAGATATGGAGACATGGTACAACATTTTCGTATTAGGATTTTGGACTCCGAATTTAACGAAGAACATCGCCGCGTGTAGTGGGTCCGCCAATTTATACACACCTTGTATATATATATATATATATATATATATATATATATCTTGAATTAATTGAAATTCATTTAACTTCAATGTTTCATTTATTTTCCTAAATTTCCGTATATACATTTCATTTGCTTTATTACGATTCTGGCGAAATATATTTCACACTCCGTCTGTTTGCACACAACGTACAAATAAACAACTTTTATCAACACCATCGCGGTATAACATTCATATATACTGTATTGTACATTATCGGCCCCGATGAATCACACCCGATAAGGGATAGCGCCAGTTCCGCAATCTAAGTAATCAGTATACAATGCGGTTACGTGTGGAAAACTATATCGGACAAATGTTCGCCAAGACTTTGTTGACAAGCTCTTACTCTTTTTACAAAATTTGCAATAACATTTTCGCACATTTTTTATAATGGCGCGCTTTAACTTAGGGATGTTTGCGTAAACACGTGCCTTCGCGTAAACCAACAGAAAAAAATCACACGGCACTCTATCGCAGGACCTCGTTTGCCAATTCTGCAGTGGTACTCTGCCACTTTGCAATGCAATCGCTTGGTGTCATTCCATCGCAAAGCAAAAGCGATCGCATTTCGTACTCTGCCACAGAATTGCTTGCATTTCTGAAACTTTCGGGAAAAGGCAAGTATGGCAAAATCTGCTTAGGATATCTTTATAGAAATCTGTATAGAAATGTTTTTAAGTGTCTTGATAAAGACAACTATTTAAATAACGATAATTTACTAAATTCAACGAAGCAACAAGAAAACATAAACCCAAATATAACTTAATCGTAATCGGCACGCAACTGTTATACAAACACCCCTAAACTGGATCAGATGGGATATAATGAACTCGCCCAACCCTAATATGTTCAAAGCGCATTATGACGTATGTGCTATTCTCTAAATGTTTTCACTCTACTATAGAATCTAAAAATATAGAACGTAAAGTAGGAATATTAGATGTTATATTACACTGTTTTCCATCTTTCTATTTGTCAATACTGTAATTTTGTTGAATCTATAGTAAGTTGAAACACACGTCTGCACGTCTGGAAAGCAATTTTCATACAAATATTAACTTGTATTATGTTCTCCATGCATAATAATATTTTTATGATATTAAAAATGGTCTTCTTTTATACAAAATTGGTGAGTTTTATCAAATCAAATTATTTTCTTATTATTTAGGAGTATTAAAGTCTTAAAATGTCGTGCAACACTTAGGTTTCAAATTCCCATTATAACAAGAATTCAACAAAAGCTTCAAATATTTTAATTAAGATGACCTTGAGACAATCGTTTATTATTTTTAACCGTGCTCGTCTAAATCTATTATGTTTGTTTATGGCTAATATTTTTGATTAATTGATACATCACCTTAAAATTAACATATTACTAACAATAGAATTACTAATCATAATTAAGTTACGAAGATAAAAACAGCTTCCTGAAATATTATGTAACAAAAAGTGATACACCTAATTAGAGACTATTAAAGGATCGAACAGTATGATTTGAAATATTGCCGCTAACGCTAACGGTAATATAAGAAAAAAACTTTGCGATTATATAAGTCGTCAAAAACCTTTTTTAAATTTTCTGCAATCATGTCAATTTACATTGTTTTCTTTACTGTTATTAGTTATTAGATTTTCAATTAAAGTAATAAGTCTATAATTTTGTATTTACAATAAATTTACAGCAGACAAACAATGAATGACAATGAAACAATTATTTAATTTCAATTTAAAAAAATGTACGATATAAATTCTATACTATTCTTCTATACTTATATTTCTGAGATATACCGCGATTATAAACAGCTGTACCTGCCTCATAAACTATTTTTTTTTTATTTCGTATTAATTAATTTACAAGTGGTATAGTGGTCGAAGCTCTAGTTCCATACAATATTTCCACCTCCAATTCATCAGTAATTCTCTTTACCGACGAGTTATATTGTTCTATCAGTATTGTCAGTTCGATATTTGTCAGTACCACACACAAATTTAAAGACCAAAAAATTAAACGTAAATAATTCCTTGTATATACATTAAATGAAGACAATTAAAGTTTGATATCAATTATTGTATTTAGTTAAAAATGGATATTTATATGTACATTATTATTTTTGTGTTTTGAATTACATAAATTATAATTACAGTTGTATTCAACATTAAGTTCATTACAATGCTCTTGGAATTTCAATGGTTTTAGTGATTCAATTGGGCATATATACCGCAGTCGACAAATTTTAATTTCTGTTTGCGTATAAGGTGTATGCTTGCTTTATCCAACGTTGCCTGCTTTCAAATAAGAAGCAGAGTGGTGGACACACATATACATTTAACATGCCCTATTCCCTACCAAAACTTACCGGGTATACAACACTTATTTCTCTAGGTGGGTATATTAATAGTCGATTTCAACATACATGTTTTTACAACTCAAGAAAAGACACAAATCATAAAATGGTATTATGCCGGTAGACACCCCAATGTACTTGTACATACCCGATATCCACAAAAATTAAATGTATGGGCTGGTATTTTAAATAATTCAACTGTCGGTTCTTTCTATAGGGACATAGCAAATAAAAAGTTTACAGTAATCTCTACGAAAGAATGCATAATAATGCATATAAATGAATTGCGAGAAAATATATTGAGAGCATTCTAACTTTAATACCTGACATGCGCCAAGAATTTTATTATAGGTTGGCCAAGGTTGAGGTGGATTATTTGAACCTTTAATTTAGAATATTTATTTTTTATTATTATCGGAGAAGAGTTAATTTATTTTCTTTTCATAAGAGTTACATTAATTTTTTTTTTACATAATTTAGAATTAATATTTCATTTCATTTTATTTATATGCGGAAAATATAAGCTTTGTTGTACATCCTCATAAAAGTAATACACCATGAAATAAATATTTTTCTGTAAATATTCGTGGCAAATTTTATACGTATTTCTAAGATGCGTTCTACAACCCTCTAATGCAATAGACTTACTGACTAGCTATAATCTGACCGAACTTTATCGTACCTCACTTAATCTACTTGCATACATTCATTGGCAACCTCGCTATATGTCTTTCTTTACTTTTTTCTGCGCGCTATTTTTCTCTTCTACTTTCGTACCAGAAATTAAAATTTGTCGATTACGGTACCTATACAAACGAATCCTTTGTTTTTCCTAAACGGGAGTAATACTGTCTCGTGGCGCCATCTACATTTAAATAACAGTACTGCTACAAGTGACATTATATTATTAGGCCCTTAATTTTCTTTCTATTGGTCAGATGAGGATTTCAATAGCTGTAAACCTTCTCAGAACAGCGCGGATTATTTTGTAAAAAACCGAGCATAAATCGGTCCAGAAGCTTTTTAGTCTATAACTGATATTCACATATGTGTAATGTTTAAATTTACAAATTTACATGAAGCTTTAATCAAACCAGATATATAACAATAGAAAACATCACTTCTACAGTTAATTGGCATCTGAAAATAAATCCATTCATTGGAGAATCCATGTCCAATCAGTTAAATAATTCCAACCAAACAATGCGCAAAAGGCCAAGTCGACCCGTCAAAGACTTTTATCAATATTTCGGTGATATATTTTCTTTCTCATTATATTGCGTAAATACATATTAGATTAAATCGATATTTCTATTTAAATTCAAAGTTACTACCAATATCCACGTGAATTGTATATAATTGGCAAAACAGTGAACTAAAGCTTTTAAAAGTCTCATCGAATAGGACGCAAGAACCTCCTGCTAATGAATTGCCTCCGTCCATAGCAAATACAGGAACCCTGTCTTCCATACCATCGTCAATTATGACGTACTCTTTCATAAACTCGGCGACTTCTATATCTTCTCGTTTTTCGGAAGCAAGCTAATGCCTAGCGATTTGTGTCGCTCATTATACAATGTATGTTTCACTGATGTAAACTGTGGAATATTTGTAACGAAATCCAAACCTCTGTCCCTAGCAACCATTATCTCTTGTCGATATATTTGCGATACTGGTGTCAATTCTTCTCGTGCTTTCTTTTTGGCTTTATATAAACACTTATCGACTTCATTTTTTGGAATATCTGGAACACAGTTATGACTTTTCTTACTTATCTTTTAATTTTACTTCATCAGTAACAATCTGTGATGAATCACCGATGATTTCGCACGTCGAGAACCGTCTAGAAAATGCAAATGCGTAACACATGAAAAGTCTAGGCGAACATCGAATATGTCAGAAGTTTTCCCGTCAATATAAATAGCAGTCGGGAGAGATTTATGCCATTTCATACCAAATCATCGCCGACTAAACTTACATAAATATAAATACATAAATGTGCTTATTGTTAGTAATTAGTTTTTAAATTGTTATTCGTTTTTATTATTAATATAGTGTGTTTAAGTTACTGTTAGTTTTATTTAAGAACCCAGACAGACAAACATTACAAAACGCTCCTGAGCAGTTCGTGTTTATGCAAATCCATCGAAGTGTTAAGTTTTTGTTTTTTGCTTTAAGTTGAACTTGCATCCAGAATACAGGATGACTGGTTTTGATCTATCACTTCAATCACAAACAAAAACTCACGAAAGCTTTTGATAACCTAATTGCCCTTACAAGCTTAAAAAAAGGTATATAACCCCTTACCACAATTATTAATCGTATCCTAAATACGTATTTCGACAATTAAGTTGTCATCATCAGTAGGTAAAACCACTAATCTAGGTGTCGCACATGGGGCACAGTAAAGCTAGCACAACAGCTTACGCAATAACTTTACACGGCGTCCACGTATACCTGGAGTGTATACGTGGACCACAAGAACGGTAGACCTGGGAGATGCGGCTCGGCATATGGTCCAGCCGTCTAGCGCGAGTTACAAATTACAAGTTTCAACACGTTCGCGGTAGGATTACTAACTTGCAACAACAAAACCACAAAATGTGTCAGCTTTTTACCAATTTCAAATTTTTAGCAATATTGTATCAGTAATTAATTGTGAAAATAGATTAAGACGCTTTTATAAAGTATCAGTACATATTTAAAATGTAAAATAAAAAGAAATTTTATAAAAAAATTTTCAATGTCTATATTCACGGACAAATCGTAGTTACTGAACACGATGAGCTAGGAGCAAAAGTGGACAAGCAGCAGGTTTTCTTGACATCAATCTGAATTCCTTCAATCTTTGGCGAACGATTCGTGCAGAAACTGCAGTACCGTAAACGTCTACGACTTGGCGAGACACAATTGTTGATGTTAAACCACGATCGCGCAGTGTAGATAAAAAAAGGATTTTTTATTTTCTCAAGAAAATCGTAATTTTTATTAACCCTGCTAAATAGCACGCCAAGAATTTTTTTATTCCAAAGAAGTTGGCTAGTATCGTCGCGGAATGCAACAGATGGCAAAAGGTCACTAATGCAAATGGCGATTATACAAGTGTCCTTGAAATAAAGAGACAACATATGATAAATGAAAAGATGTAATTACATATATAGAATACAAATCCAAAATATTGTTAGGCAATAACGACGCGAACCACAAAATTAGAAACTCCCCGAAAATTGTATTACGTGACGCCTATGAATTTAAAATATTCAGAATGTGTCTATAAAAAAATAACTCCACACACATACGCTACAACTTATATTTACATACGTAACAGCTGTCGATCTTATAAAAACTATAACGTAGCATAAGAACAATAACCTCATTCAAAATCAATTGTTTCTACATTCACAAGTGAATTATTAAAAATTTAAAAATGTGTAATACGTGAATGTTGTTTTTTTATTACGAGAAGAAGCAAATATAAAATATTAATATGGATATAAAAAAGACAGCTATTGGAAATACACAATGTTTATGTTTATAAAAAAGCTAGATGATAACATTGTGTATAAATTTTGTTATGGTAAGGATTCGAAAACCTGGTACAAAAGTCAAAAATTTATTGCGAATTTTTAAAGATAATGTATTAAAGAACATGTTAGATGAGTGTTCTATAGGCATTTAACGCCCTATTTAGTAACAATATATCTTTTTATCGAAGTAATAAATGTAAATTGTATCGAACGTACGAAACTTAAAAGCAAGATGGACAGTAACAAAACTATTCTTTTTGTTATCGTCGGTCAACTTTAAAATATCGTCTTTTATAATATAGTCAATCGTACAGTGGCGTGACAATTTTTTTTTAAATATTATTGTCTCAAGTTTTTTTCACTTAAGAGAAAATTTTAGGAAAATATTTTGGGTATATATTTTATATAATGTCATCTTTCCATTTTTCATACGTTGTCTTTTTATTTCAAGGACACCCGGTATAGTTTAAGATAAGTTTTAAAGTATTTTGTGTAATATAATCATTTTTAACTTAAAAAAAACGACTTTTTTTTTCGTACAACATAATAGAATCGCAGAATAATAAATTTGATGTATTATTAAAATTTTTCTTTGCGAAAAAGATATTTTTCCCCTAGCAACCACGTAATGTAGCACATTTTCATTGCGAAATAATTAATTTTAATGTAAATACAATTATATTATATATATAATTATATATATAAGTAAATATTTGCTTTGTTATTCGTCGTAACATGTATAAAGTACATGTTCATTTACAAAACTATTGTTTTAGATCTGATAGAAATTATTAAAATAAAATGATGAATTCGATAATTTAATAAAAAAAATTAAAACATTATATCCCTTGGAGATATTTATATTATGCCTACTATTTATTATATTTTCTTGCAAACAATAAGTACCACATGTAAACACATAAAAAAATATTAAAAACAATAACAATTCTCATAAAATATTGTATATGAAATATCTAAAAACATGTTCAATTCTAATTTTGTCTTTCTCAAGGCTCCTAATTTAAAATAAAATATCTGAAATAAACTTAAAAAGTCTGTAAAATGGTACAACTAGAACAAATTACACAGGTTTAATTTCGGGAGCATTTGTATATTAAATTAAAGAAATAATTCATAACATTAATAAAAAACACAAAATTTATAAATTTCCGAAAAAGTGAATCGATTTAAATTCTCTTAAAAACATTTAAATTCTCTTAAAAATATATCGTATAAGTGCATCGATTTAAATTCTCTTAAAAATATATCGTATAAACGACTTACATTTTATTCTCGCTTGAAAATGAACTGCTTTAATCCTCTTACTTTCACTAGTACTATCATCTGAGATAATTTAAAATGCACTAAAGACTGTGTCGGAGTTTCGGAAACAATATTATTGGGGAGTGAAGATGGTAGGGGACAGATAAATAGTCGTCAGGAATACCCCAAACCACGATAGAAGTTCCTAATGAATATGAAGGAAATAAATAGACAGAGAGCTTGTCCCTTTCTAGGGAAATACCGCAAGATAATCCGGTTTTTTTACTGCTACGAGTATTAGCAGTTGCTAATCTATTTTCGAAGTTAGAATTGTTCACTAATTATGTTGCAAAAGAATATCACAATAAAAGTATCAATTGTCGTAATCATGTACGTAATGAGCGCTAATAAATGTTAATTTAGACAGATAAAAATGTAAATAACCCCGTTTTAAAGCCATGTAATTCTCGGGACTTTTTTATCTTTACATCGTCAAATAGGAAATTAATTAAATTAGGAGGGAATAAAAACTTTAAAGGTATATTATTTATTTATTTTAGTAAATACAGAGTTCTGACAAAATTTATGGCTCATCTTCGACATTAAACATTAATTTTAATTTATTTAAACTACAAATTAGCAAAATATATTAAATTGTGAAACTGAGAGTTTATATTTAAAAAATGGCATGGACCATATAATTATAATTATTAACTTTAGCTAAATATTTTTCTAAATGCGTGACAAAATTTTGCATAGTAGAAGACTTATTCTATTTCTTACGTTTCTTTTCAATTTGTTCCACAAATTATTTTTTATTACAATTCTTGTTTCCACTACATATTTTAACTTTTTATCAAAATTTGACATTAAATGTATTTGAAAACAACTAAAAATTGATGAGAAGTAATAGAATAGCTATTTATGTAACCAGTTACTCATGTCATTTTGCAGCATTTTGCAACATTCCATTTCGTTACACAAAATAACATTTCATAACGTGTTTCATACAAGATTTTATCTAATTTTGACCATAGATTTATAATTTTCCAGTTGATCTGACATTAAACGTCATAAGTCGTATTAAATAATTAGTGACAGTTTTCATGCTATTGATAATAATTCATTTGACTTGACAGGTGTTTGTTAATTTAAGTATAAGTATTTACTTTTATTAGCTAAATATTTCGGTGCATTGTACGAGTAAAAATGTCGGATTCAGATTCAGGTGGACTACCAAGCGATATAGAAGAGGCTGCACAAAGTGCCTTATCGACTGTGATTCCACAAAAGTCGAAAGCCCAGTGCGATTTGGCTTATGAAAAATTTGGGAAGTGGCTTAAAGACAAAAAAATTAAATGTGTTAATGAGAAGGTTTTATTAGCCTATTTCGAGGGAAGAAAGAATCAAGAAACTTCAACACTCTGGACTCTTTATTCCATGTTACGAAGTGAATTGTCTTTGAAGAAGAATATTGATATTGCAAAATATGCCAGTTTACATGCATTTCTAAAGAGGCAGTCAGAGGGATACCATGCAAAAAAGTATAATATTTTGTCAAAGGAAAACGTCTCCCGGTTTATGACAGAAGCTGAGGATAAAACATATTTAATGACAAAGGTCGCATTGATCGTTGGAATAGCTGGTGCTTGTCGAAAAAGTGAGCTAACTTTTCTACGTGTGGGGGATATTTTAGACGAGTTTTCTCATTTTGTAATAAAAATCCCTAATACAAAGACAAAAGTAACGCGCGAGTTTGTGATCACAGAAGGAAATATTGAAGGGCAAAATTTTCTTGATCTTATTAGAAAATATATTTCTTTGCGTCCACAAAACGTTAATCACGATAGGTTTTTCGTCAAATATAATAATGGTAAATGCGGGGCACAGCCAGTTGGCATTAATACAATCGGTAATCTACCGAAAAGAATTGCTCAGTTTTTGAAACTACCAAATCCCTTCTTATTTACCGGACACTGCTTCAGAAGGTCATCGGCTACCTTTTTGGCAGATTCTGGTGCGGATATTTTTAAGGTTAAACGACATGGAGGCTGGAAGTCCAATACTGTAGCTGAGGGCTATGTAGAGAATTCTATAGAAAATAAGAAAAGGATTGCCAATGATATTCTTGGTGAATCAAGCTCAAATGCACATTCCGTTTTGCATCATAACATCAGAGTACCTGCCATGAATTCTACGTGTGCAGGAATTAACCTCACCAATTGTTCACATTGTGTCATAAATGTTTATAATGCATAAAATAAAAATTTAACCAGTTTGTGTCATTTAACGTTCCCCTTTATTAACTTGAGATAAAATGATTTTTTCAAAATATTTCGTAACTAGTGATGAAAAGAACTTTTTCTATTTTGCGTTCGAAATGAACTCATTATGAAACCCAAAACAGTATCGAAATGAGCTTCATTTCGATACGCTTTTTTTCATTTTTCAATGTTGGCGTTGTTCGAATACAGAAATAAATATCATTGGTGTCATTTGATTTTAAGAATTTATGTACATTTGACATATATGATATATATATCCGTATTTTACACAAACAACGTACGTTGTATACAATTGACAACAACATATATATATGTTTCTATGTCCCTCATGTTTATATTTTTAAATGAAGTATCAAGTAATGTTAACGAAAATTAGTAAATAATATGTAATATAATATACTTCGCGGATAGCAAGATTTAAATTTGAAAATGTCAAGTATCAATGTGACCAACTGCATGCTTTATATAAAAATTAAACTCTGAACTTTCAAATTAAATAATTCCAATTTAAGCAATTTATTAATGTAAAAAACGCAAAATAGAAAAAATAGTATAAAAAACTCGTTTCATAAGGCCTTTTGCCGCACTCGCTCTTTAGAAAACTCGCCGCAAGCGGCTCGTTTTCTAAACTGATCTCGTGCGGCAAAATGGTGCCTAATGAAACTTGTTTTTTTAATATACTATTTTCTATTTTGCGTTCGAAAAGAACTCATTATGAAACCAAAAACAGTATCGAAATGAGCTCTATTTCGATACACTTTTTTTCATTGTTGTTTCATTTCAATGTTGGCGTTGTTCGAATACAGAAATAAATATCATTGCTGTCATATGATTTTAAGAATTTATGTACATTTGACAGATATGATATATGTTCGTATTTTACACAAACAACGTATATTGTATACAATTGACAACAACATATATATGTTTCTATGTCACTCATGTTTATATTTTTAAATGAAATATCAAGTAATGTTAACGAAAATTAATAAATAATATGTAATATAATATACTTCGCGGATAGCAAGATTTAAATTTGAAAATGTCAAGTATCAATGTGACCAACTGCATGCTTTATATAAAAATTAAAATCTGAACTTTCAAATTAAATAATTACAATTTAAGCAATTTATTAATGTAAAAAACGCAAAATAGAAAAAATAGTATAAAAAACTCGTTTCATAAGGCCTTTTGCCGCACTCGCTCTTTAGAAAACTCGCCGCAATCGGCTCGTTTTCTAAACTGATCTCGTGCGGCAAAATGGTGCCTTATGAAACTTGTTTTTTAATATACTATTTCAACACTAGTTTCAACACTTTAGACTAAACATAATTTAGTCTAAATCAATCCGCTGTATTTATTTCCTTTTTTTGTGTTTTGTCGACCGTTTAATTATAATATTAATTCTTGGTTGGCGTTAAATAATTATTCCGTAGTTTCATTACTTATAATTTTCAAGGCTTTACAACTATAATTCTTAGCACTTGAAAATATATAGGGTTAATGCAAAAGTTCGTAACGTTTTTATTGAACACAAAATGTTTAACATTTCAACAAAAATGAATACGTGGTAAAAAATACGGTAAATAATTTTATTACGAATACAGTAATTAGCTTATGTCATATTTGAATTAATCTTTATAAAATATATCATACATCCCTGTTCACCGTTCATATCCAGAATTCAAATTATAGTAAATCACCAATAATTGTTCCAAATGCTTATGTGTTAATAATTTTCTATCACCGTAAATACATTTACGTTCAATATCTACCGATAAAATAAAAGTTGAAAGGTTTTTAAATTTTTAACCTCAACTCGTGTTAGGGGCGGTTAATTTTTGGTTCCGCCGGCGTGGGATATCGTAATTTCTTCGAGAAGAATATTTCCAGGTATTTGTTATTAGTTTAGCCGGTGATTTTTAATTTTAAATCCAGAGATCGAAAAAATGCAGCGTTCTTTTAGCAAATTGTAGAATTCTATTCGTCGATAGTTTTACTCCATGGCTATGTATATTGTTTTTGGTCAAATTTAATGTTAAATAATTTTTTTTAATATTAATAGTTTAGATGCTTAAATTATTTCAGAATATAGTATAAATATAATTTTGATTTTACATATGTGTTTATTTTCATTTCTAACGCTAACTTATATACTACGCGCATACGTAAATACTTCTTTTCCCGCGAATGATATTTTGAAGGGCACTTTTAAAGATTATTTCATTACGATTTTACCTTAATTAATTAGTTAAATTACTAAGTTACATTTTGAATAGTTGATCATTTAAAGTGGCAAATCTAAATAAACGATTTTTTTAATATTATAATTGTATTTACATCTCTCAAATCGTTATATTAACTTATTTGATGTTTTTCTGTATTTTATAGGTTGATCTGTTAAACATGTGCGTTAAAATTCAAATATTTAACATTTTATAAAACATAATAGATTAACTAAAATTTTTCTTGTTCCTAGGTTTATAACAATGAACTACATATATATACATATATATATATATATATATATATATATATATATATATATATATATATATATCAATTGATAAATTCTTGGAGTTTTTCGGCTTTTATATGAATGTAAACAAAACTGACTTCTGCTTTCAAACCCGACATCTACTCTCAATAACTGACATCTGAATCATTAACACTGTTACTTTATAATGCATTTGTAATTAACTTGAACTAAGGTCTATCGTGGCTTAATTGATAAAGCAACGGTCCGGCAAACCGTAGACTTAGGTTCAAGTCCCAACGTAGACAAAATTTTTCAATTTAAAATTTCGTATGATTTGCTTTGTAATTTGTAGACAGCAATGTTTACATTCACATTTGCTTCGCAATTACATACTAAGTATATAATATTTGTAAATATTTCGTATAAAAGCCGAAAACTCCAAGAATTTATCAATTGATATATTAAATGAACGGCTAAGAAATTATTTAAACACACATATAGCTAGGGAGTAATAATTAGCATTATCAAACCTTCAAAACTGTCATCTGCTTTCAAAACTGACATCTGCTTTCAAATACTGACATCTGCTTTCAATAACTGACATCTGCTTTCAAAACTGACATCTGATTTCAAAACTGACATCTGCTTTCAAAACTGACATCTGCTTTCAAAACTGACATCTGCTTTCAATAACTAACATTTGCTTTCAATAACTAACATCTGCTTTCAGCTATCAAACCTGACATCTACTTTAAATAACTGACATCTGAATCACTAACACTGTTACTTTATAATGTATTTCTAATTAACTTGAACCAAGGTCTATCGTATCTTAATTGGTAAAGCAACGGCCCGGCCAACCGTAGGCTTGGGTTCAAGTCCCAACGTAGACAAAATTTTTCAATTTAAAATTTCGTACGATTTGCTTTGTAATTTGTAGACAGCATTATTTACATTTACTTCGCAATTACATACTAATTTAATAATATTTGTAAATATTTCATACCAAGAATTTATCAATTGATATATTAAATGAATGTTTGAAGCCCTATAGTAATTCATGATATAGGACTTCACTAACAAAAGTTTAACTATCAATGACAGGAAACACACGTCAAACAGCCAAACGTCAATCAGCCGCAACAAATTCGACAGATACAGAATGACCAATCACGAGACGCCTTCATATGAAATCCACGTTTAAACTGATGTTCTTTTCGATATCTTCGAAATAAAGGGGCTTTTCAAAAATCATCAAATGACAAAATATTCTTAGAATAGTCCAGGAAATTACCTCTTGAATTTTTGCCGTATGTTTAATAAACAACCTGTATATTATATACAAACTTATATTATTTTTCTCTTACGTTAAAAGTTTTATCAAAACAATATAAACTGAGATAAAACTACATATATATATTTTTTCCACCTAACATTTTTAATTTTTCCTGACCTACTTTATGATAGTAACTCAAAGAAAAAGCTGACTAGTGGTGTACATAGTAAATGAAGCCAAATATCTCTTCTGTCAAAAATGTTGCCACTGATATTTTCAAAATTCCTTCCAATTTTATTCCTCAATTTTTGTAGAGTTCGCCGTTTTCGAAATAATTGTGGCTGAAGTTATAGGTGAGCCCAAAAAACACGTATCACAGAAAGACTGCATAACTAATAATATTTTTTACTCGGGCTGAAGAAAAACATTATCACTATATTATTTCCAATTTGATTTAAATTTTGAAATAAAAACATATATTATTGGGGCATTATTAACAAAAACAAACTTGAGATAAATTACTATTATTAGTTACGCAATCATTCTCTGATATTATGTGTTTTTTCGGACTCGCGTGTATATATATATCGAAACAGGCTTTGAGGTTGATTCGTAAAAACCATTGGAAATACCAAAAATTCGCATTTTTGGTATTTCCAATGTTTTCTCATTAAAATTCATGTTATTTTCATATTCCGCAAACGCAATGACCCATAAAAAAAGATTTCTTATTATAAAAATAAACCAAGACTAATAAATAGAGCAAACCAATTTCCGTGCGCGCCATGTGCGCCGATGTGAAGATGATTGTACTGCATCAGAACTAATAAAAAGCATTCAGTATGTGTTTGGTACTTGCTTAGACTGCATGTAAGTGTAAGCATACGTAATAAAATGTCGTCGACATATAAATCGAGAAAACGACCGTTGTCAGACGAAGTGAATAAGTTTATTATGGATTTCCCGGACTTAATATACGATGGCTCAAAAATTAAATGTTTAATGTGCAATACATATCTAATGTGTTGGTCAAAAACACATTGTAAAGAACACGTAAGCAGTTCGAAGCACAATAATAACAAAATTAATAGACAACAGTTTATACATGAACTATGTGTAACTATGATTGTGTGTACACTGCCGTTTACCTTGTTAAGTAAAGATTCATTTATTTCATTTTGGAATAAATACGTGAATAAATGTCTCTACTTCTATACTTATATCGGTAACAAGCTCATGTTGCGTCCCTATTCTATCGCATATTCTAATATATTACGAATTACACTCCCATACCGGCGCTCATGGCGCGCACGGAAATTGGTCTGCTCTACTAATAAGTAATAACATAAATACACGAATTATTAATTGAAGTTAATTTACTTAATATCTTGAATATGGCTTAATTAAAATGTAACTTGCAACTGAACACAATGGAATCACAAGTAACAAAATAATTTCATCATTATTAGGATTTATACTGAATTGAACCGCTGATCCGAATATATGCCAGTTTATACACGCCATTGATGTGCAAACCAGTTTTTTTTTGAGGTTGTTGAAGTCGGAGATTACTAAAATAACTAACTAAAATTTTGGTTATTTTCGTAGTTTCTGACCTTAACAACCTCAAAAAAAATTCATTGCACATAAGTGGCATATATAAACTCGCACATATTCATATCAACAGTTAAGTTAATTAACTATAAATCGTCATAATGATGAAATTATTCTGTTACTTGTGATTCCATTGTGTTCAGTTACATTTGCCATCTATGATATTCATTACTTCTAGGATTTCGTGTTCTTAGCACTACTTCCTTCATGGCCGACGTTTCGTCCATTATTGAAGAGGACATCTTCAGGGATTCTGCTACTATTACTACTCTAAAACTGAAAAGCTTCAAGGCAGCAACAGTAGTAACAGCCCGGAATGTCAGAAGCAATCACTGACAACGACCGCGCCTACAAGGCAGATACGTTATTTTTTATTATGCATCACTTTGGTTAGTATACGCCACTGTTGCCAATTATCAAACCTTACTCATCAGTAGAGTTGTTATTTTTTCCCGCATTCCAGTGTCCTACTCAGTACAAGTTAATATATACTAATGTTTTCAATATACATCGCGTTTTGTAAAGAAGGCGTGTCCGTAATAAATTATAACTTAGGGAGAGATAAACGCCTACACATCAACGGTTTATCGCAAACTTTGCACATAATTTTAGCACCATTATAGTATAAATCGGGAAATTCTCCGATAAACTTCTTCACTGCGTCAAACATTGGTTGTCTTTCACGTTTTCTTTCGTTCGACATACTGATATACGTGTCTATAATCATCACAAGTTCAACCGCCTCGCGTCGAGATCTACGCTTAAGAAAAATATAAACATTTGGCCGGCATATACGACCAAACACTATGCATACAATGTGCCTGGTTATCTTCAAATTCGCAATCCTTCTTTGGTAACAGGGTGCGTCTCGTAAAAAAAAAACTTTACGTAAACATCTTTTACAATAAGTGATTTCTTTGTTAATACTTAAATCCTATCTGACTGTATACAGGCTGATTCATTTTCGGCCCTCACCACGGGGATCTCGCTTATTATTGCAGATAGAGTATAGGTTTAAATTTGGCAAAGTTGTTAAATTTTGTGTTTGTTATAAATCCGTAAAGAAAATAGACCTGTGACAAATGACCTTCGTTATTTAAAAAAAAACGCGAAAACCCCATTTTCGTCTTTTACCTGTAGCACCGACATTTGGCCTTGTAGAGAAAAAATCAAAACACATTCTTGTGGCCATTTCTAAACCTCTATCCAGTGGTGTACTCTAAATTTTTATACGACGTTTCGTTTCTTTCTGGCCATCATCAACTATCTAATTTCTTATAGGCGCCATATTGGATTTAGACATCTTCAGAAAGAGTTTTTTTTTCTGATTTCAACCATCTACCACATGCTGACTAAAGTTTTTGACATTAGGTTTTATTTGAAAGAATAAATTATAAGATTAAATAAGGTAGCCATGGAATCTCAATCTATCAAACATTTCATTTATTGTTCATTAATAATACAAAAATGTCATACACTAACGAAGAGAAACGAGATATGATAAGTATTTTGTATTCTTCGAACCGAAATTCAACAGTAGCGAGTACAAGATATCTACAATTATATCCAGAAATACAACAGCCTCATCGTACCATTTTTCTAGATCTCGACAGAAATTTGGTCGAGAATGGATCGTTTACTAAGCCGCGTAATGGTCAAGACAACAGGAATTTAAATGAAAATCGACAAGATATTTTACAAATGGTAAATTAAAAGCGTGTTTTCAAATTTCATGTTAATCTTGTATTTTTATAGATAAATAATAATCCATCAATTTCTACACGCGAAGTAGCGTCAGAATTAAATTTGTGCCAGTCCAGAGTTTGGAGAACTTTACATAAAAGTAGGTTTAAACCATACAGGAACCATGTTACTCACTCTTTACTGCCTGGAGATAATTTGAGAAGGCTAGAATATTGTAATTGGTTAATGGGAAGGATAGAAAATGACGAAAATTTTTTAAGCAAAATCATTTGGTCAGATGAAACAATATTTACAAATTCTGGAATGTTCAACAGAAATACGGAGCACTATTGGGCAGTACAAAATCCCCGACAAAACAGGGCTAGAAGACCACAACATCGTTTTGGAATAAACGTTTTGATGGGTATTTTGGCAAATCGTCTCTTAGGTCCAGTTATGTATGAAGAACATTTAAATGGAGAAAGATATTTAAACATTTTACGTACATACGTATCTGACTATCTTGACGACAATATCCCATTAAATCAATTACAATATTTATGGTGGCAACAAGATGACGCACCAGCACATAATGCAGCTGTTGTTAGAAATTTCTTAAATCAAGAGTTTGCAAACTGTTGGATTGGAAATAGGGGAGTTGTTGAATGGCCTGCGAGATCACCTGATTTAAGTCCGCTAGATTTTTTTTTATGGGGATATGTTAAAAATAATATTTATAAAGTAGATGCGCCACAAAACATTGAATAATTACGAGACAGACTTCAGAATGCCTTCGATGCAGTTCCTAGAAGAACTATACAAAGGGCAGTACAAAATGCCAGAAGGCGTGCCCAATTGTGCATTACCGAAGATGGCCATATAATTGAACATTTACTGTAATTGTTTATTGTTTACTTTTCTATGTATGTTTATTAATGTTTTTGTTATCTTGTACTCGCTACGGTTGAATTTCGTTTCGAAGAATAAAAAATACTTATCATATCTCGTTTCTCTTCGTTAGTGTATGACATTTTTGTATTATTAATGAACAATAAATGAAATGTTTGACAGATTGAAATTCCAAAGGCTACCTTATTTAATCTTATAATTTATTCTTTCAAATAAAACCTAATGTCAAAAACTTACATAAAATCGTAATCTTAAGTACAACCTAGAAATATATTGTAAACACAAGTATTTACTATTATTTCTTTTTAAAATAGTGTTTTAATTTATTTATGTGTTTTATTTGTATTTCACTTGTCCTCTTTTATTTTCTCTTATCGTAAATATTAGTTCTAGCTGTAATAAAATGATGAAGTTTTTATAATCGTCCCATTTCTTGCGAAAGAATTTTCACGAAAGTTTGTAAAACCTGTTCTGCTTAAAAATCAGGTAAAAGTATATTCTGAAATACCGAGAGATCATACATTGTCATCATTGTCATTGCCGCTCGCTAGACTAAATGTTCATTTTTACAAGAAACCGCTTCACGTTGTAGTAACTTCCACTATTTTCAGTAACGGAAAGTATGCAATTTAATATAATTGTCATTCTGATATATGTCAATGAATTATGTGACCTGAAATAAGTTTATTTTATGAATTAAGTATATACCACCTGTGCCTGTTTATAAAAATATAGAAAATTTAAATTAGTTTCATTATTTTTATATATTTGAATGTAACTCTTGAGTATGTATTTTAAGGTTAGTTACAAAAATCGGATTTAAATTACTTTTTCTACTCCCATACTTTAATTGTATTATTCATAGGGACCTGACACGAGAGGCCGCTGACACATCCCTCACGAGCGTACTATTGAAAATTTGTATTTCTAAAGAGTTTTTAATGTTATTTATATAATTGGAAAACAAACGGGTGGTGATCTATAAAATACGAAATACATTTTTATTTGTTCATTTTGTATTTCAAGTTGACTAAATGAGTATTAATATTAACTAGCAATACTTTTTCAAGGTTCTCTTCTGTAAAATTTGTTCTCTTTGAATGAAATAGATAGAAAACGTCCTTTCTATATCGCAACTAGTTATAGGTGCATACTGGAAATATTATTTTATTTCAGCATATTTAGCAGTTAGATTTTGAGGCATTGTCCCCATACACAATTGCCGCAATGTTATTAAATCTGGATTTCTATTAAAAACTGCGTCTAACTTTTGCCGAAGGCCACATCCGAAGTCACTTGGAATATTTTTCAAATTATTAATATCTACATTTAATATGGTTAATCCATCATTTAATTTGAGATTTTGATTTTCAAAATAAGTGATTAGTTTTGGCAAATTTCCAAAGTGTTCCAGAAGAAAGTACAACTGATTTTTTAAATTTGGAATTTGTATTAGTTCCTTGTACTGGTAACTAGTAACGTCCAACTATGTTCCCCATCTAGTTATTACTGAAGTGGGGGGGGGGCAGTGACAAAGATGGAAGTTTTTCCCTGTAAAGAGCTACTCTCAATGGTGCTTTTCTGAAAACTTTTTTAAAAGCTGATACAAGTCTATCATCTTTCGGAAAGGTGTTTCTGAGGAAACATATCCTAATATGCTGCATATTACTTGTGTAGCACATCAGAGACACCTTTCCGGAAGTTGATAGACTCGTATCCGATTTTAAAAAAGTTTTCAGAAAAGCACCATTGAAAGAAATTTTTTAAAAGCGGATACAAGTCTGTCATCTTTCGGAAAGGTGTTTCTGAGGAAACATATGCTAATATGCTGCATATTACTTGTGTAGCACATGATCTCCACAGAATCTGTGAATATATCAGGGATACCTTTCCGTAAATTGATAGACTTGTATCCGCTTTTAAAAAAGTTTTCAGAAAAGCACCATTGAGAGTAGCTCCTTACAAGGAAAAACTTCCATCTTTGTCACTGCCTCCTTCTCCAGTAATAACTAGATGGGGAACATGGTTAGAAGCTACTAGTTTTTATGCAGAGAATTTTGATAGTTTACAAAATTTCTTTGCATGTTTAAATGACGATGCTCGAAATATTCCGGCGTGCAAGGAACTAATACTTATTCCAAATTTAAAAAAGTCAGTTGTACTTTTTTCACGAACAATTTATTACCAGCGAAATCGACAAAAAACATATTGACCTTAGTCGTCATTTGAAATAAATAAATTATAAATATAAAATGCATTTCTTTTCGTTATTACATCTGATCGTAGAAAAAATAGTGTATGCAATTCGCATTTAATGGCTATTAAGACACTCTCTCATACTTGTCTCCTAATAGCTATCATTACATGTAAATTAAATATAATATATTATATCTTACTTACGTTAAAGGAACCTAAATTTAATTATGTAAGTCAAAATGTAAAATTGGTGATGGAAATTGTGCTGTAGAAATTTTTCGATTTTAAAATACACAAAAAGAAAACGAATTTCTCTAATTTATTTATGTAACATACAAGGGGAGTTTTTAATGTTGTCTGCCTAGCTATGAAAGAAAACAAAGTTAGAAAACAAACAAGAAATAGTTTTTCAACGTAAGAAGCATTAACACTAACATACTTAATCCAACGTTTCTTTACTAACGCGATGCCTTAAAGAAAATTCCTTAAGTAATTCCGCAAAATACGATCCTACAGCGCTTTGCAGTTCATTCGATAAAAATCGACATCCTCTCAAGGGTTTTTTGAGTTTTAGAAAGAGATAATAGTCACAGGGGGCGAGGTCGAGACTGTAGGGTAGATGTTGTAATTCCTCAAAGCTACATTCATTGATTACTGCTTGAAAAATTCGTGCCTTATGCACCCTGCAGTTGTCTTGCAGAAGCAGAGCTTTCTGAACTAAACTGTGGTGTGTTTTTTCGCGTATAGCCGTGCTCAAGTTTGTAATTGTAGTCCCTTTTGGAATATACTCAATTAAGAGAATCCCCTCCGCGTTTCAGAAAACTGTGGCCATCACTTTTCCTGCAGAAAATTGCGTCTCTTCTTGGGCTGTGGAAAACCCTTATGAACTCATTGCATGGACTCAAATCCCCAGTTACAATTATATTTTAGAAGTCTTCATCTTGAGATAAAACAATCAAATTCTCTTCACAAATTTGTCGTCTACACAATTTTTGTTCGGGACAGAGCAGCTTGGGAATCTATTGTGCTCATTCCCACATCTTCATGTAGAATTTTAAAAACGCTCGTTTCTATAACTGAAACTTTTACTCGGCTGTAAGTCAATAGCAAATCTTTAACTTTGTTGATGATTTCTTCAGTTCGTGCTCCGAGAGGTTTTCCACACTCTTGGTCATCGTGAATGGCTTCTATGCCCCATTTGAACTGCTTACACCAAAATCTGACTTGGAAATAGGGCGGGCTGTTTTCTCCGTACACTGCTACCATTCTCTCATGAATATTCTTCGGGCCTGCTTTTAATAAAAATTTCATGGCGCTTCTGAGTTCGAGTTTTTAATTACTCATTTTCTCTTCTTTAAACGTATGTAAAAGTAAGAAATGTTAAGCGATTCGAACCAAACTTGGAGATTACACTATAAAATTGGACGTATGAAAATTGTCACGATAGCATATTGTTTCCATAGCTAGGTAGGTAACACAAAAAACTCTTATATTGAGCGGTTGCGAGAACTACTACTGTATGTACAGTCTGTCCATCAATATAAAGATACGACCTTTAAAGATTTAAACGTATTATCGAGGACTATCCGCTACCTCGTGTCGCGGATTCCGAGAAAATTTGTAAATGAGGTAATGAACCATATAGAAATTATGCTTCGTTTAACATAATCCACTGTTTACAATTTAAACTTTCTAATTTAACAGATTTACCTGTAACTGTATTAAAGAATATTGTAATGGTATTTTAAGTATTAACATCGCTTTCCCTCAATTAACTAATTTGTAAAGCTGCTCGGAATATCACACAGGAAGATTAAAGAAATTGTATTCGACATGCAGCTACCATAGGAAATGAATATCACCAAAGCACATGTACGAATCAGGAATTTATAATAATTCAATTATAAATTCCTGATATGATAGTAATGAAACTAGTATTGAATATTCCAGAGAAGATTAATACATAGATATGTATAGCAAGCGCCATTTAAGTTCGCGTGAGGAGGGGGTGCGCAGAAGCCGTTTTTAAAAACGTCCACCCCTACTACTAAAGTAATTGTCAGAATACATTTGTCATTGACGTTTGACGGAACATAATGTCTTTGCTAGGGGATCATAAAGTGATACACGCGCAGAGGTTAGAATTATCTGACATTTGATGTAAAACCCAAGACAAATCTCCCCACTACTTTTAATCCTGCGCGAACTTACCCCTCCTCGCGCCAACTTAATTGGCGTTTGATATACCTACATCATAACTATACGGCATTCACAACATTGTTTTGACATCATTGCTTCGAATCGTATAAACATATAATTGTCATAGAGTGATTTTCACAATTTTCATCTAATTATTTCATAAAAGCGTTCCTAATCCTGCACAAACTTACCCCTCCTCGCGTCAACTTATTTGGCGTTTGCTATATATCTATATAAATTATTTCCTTATTGTTAGTCCTAATAGAATAAAAATTAATACTTAATACTTCTCTGGTTTCTATACCTATATTATACTGTTTGCGTTTCTCAAAACCCTCACCGCAAGGTGCCTAATTTATGTATTTACGCATCAGTTAATTATTTTCTTGTTAATCGAACTCAAATCGTTATATTCATGGACAGATTATAATATTAGGTAGGTGCAAATGATGTACATTTTCTAAATAAAGGTTCTTGCAACTCTTTTTGGGGATTTTCATGGAATTATCTTGGTTGACTACTTAAAAAAGGAGAGAACAATAAATGGGGAGTATTATGCCAATTTTTTGCAACAATTAAGCGACAAAATCAAAGAGGAACGCCCTCATTTAACAAAGAAGAAACTGGTTTTTCATCAGGATAACGCACCAGTCCACAAGTCTGTCTATTGCAATGGCAAAAATTCATAAATTTGGAGTTTAATTAGTTTTTCATTCGCCTTATTTCCCAGATGTGGCTCCCAGCGATTATAATCTCTTTCCAAACGGCTCAGCGGTAAGAGGATTTCGTCTAATTCCGAGGTAATCGTTGCTTGTGAACAGCTATTTTGAGGACTTAGATTCGTCGACCTATAATGAAGGCATTACTAATTTGAAATATCGTTGGAATAAGTGGGTTGAGCGAGCAGGAGGCTATATTGAAAAAGAAAATTTTTTTTGTAAGAAAAACTTGCATTTTCTTTGTTAGGCCACGTAGTTTCTGAACCACCCTTGTAAAATCTACCACAATATCAAACTATAAAACATTAGTTTCTAGTAATTTTACTCTAGTTGGATTTAATAGTCGTTTTTGCTTACTGAACTACAATTGTAGTGTATATTTCTACAATATATTTACTACAAATGTTTTGTTCTCTGTACACAACTACATTTTTCTCAGAGTACAATCCGAAACTTTTGCGACATCCCTCGTAGATGGGCTAATAAATTAAACTTAATTTATTAAATTGAACACATTAGATATTATGATCTTGTTATTTTACGATTTTATTTCTTCTATCAATTAATTTTTTTCTAGGTTTGTTTTATTACTCAATAATATTTACTGTTTTCAAAGATTCCAATTTCTAAATTTTGTCACTTCCATCCTAGCTTACTCTCTTTCATTTGTTTTTATTACTAGGTAAATTGTTTTTTTTTAAATTTACATTTACCCTTTTTAGCTTTCAGACACGAGATACGCTTTTCAAACTTCTACTATATACTAACTACCTGCACCCAAAGCCGAAATGTCTCAGATATGTTGACAATAATTCTAAATTCTAAACATAATTGAATGTAATTTACTGTGAGAGACTTTACTGCTATTCGTGGCTTGTTGACCGATCATTATAAAATGACATTTAAAATACCTGAGCATACCGATAAGAATCTACTGTTCTCCCGTATTTGTGATGTTAATTTCTTGGTCCTTTTCTAAAGTCTCCTTACTATGTAAAACAAGTTTTCTATCGCAAAAACTCCAAAATCTTAACAACTATTTTAGAGAAGATATAGATAGAATAGAAAGTACCATTTATTAAATCTTTTTTTTTAAATAAAACAACTTGAAAGAGCGTAATCCACAAGAAACCGTATTTATATGTTCGAATGATACTTCTTACATTGGTAAGTGTTCAAGTTCCATGATATAGATTTTCTATTATAACTATAAAAATTGAAAGAGAATTAACCAAAAGAATCGTCTGAAAGTTAAAGTACATAAAGCGGAATAATTTTCTGGATATAGGTTAGTAAAAAAGTTTAGACACAGGTAGCAGAAAAATTATTTAGAAGCGTAACAGCTTCTATAGTGAAATAAATTTACTGGATCTACAAACTTGTTGTAAATTGCATGAATTAAGAAATCAGTATTAATATCGGCACACCAAATAATTATTTTACTATTATTTCAACAAAAGTCGAACCCAATGTTTCTAAAAATAAGTCACAGTGGATGGTATACGAGGTGTGTAAATTAAGTAATGAGACCGGCAACGTAGTGTTCGATCTGGCAACACTTAGGTCGCGATTCTTCAAGTAGCGGAAGGCGAATATGTGATACGCTTTCAGTATGAGCTTGCTACTTTGCTACTCTTAGAGCCATTGGGTTGTCTGCAACGATTTTTTTGGAGAAACAGCGATATCAGTTTCGAGCAACGGTGTGCTGTCAGGTTGTGCTTCAAACTTTTGCAAAACTAACAGGCCTACGAGGACAGTGTTTTGTCAAGAACCTAGGTTTTTCAGTAGTTTAAGGCATTTTCCAACGGAAGAGAGTCGATTGAAGATGAACCATGTAGCGGAAAGCCGTCATCTTTAAGAATTCAGATCGTCGCTTAACAGTCAAAAAGGTTACAGACTAAAAAAAAGGATAAATAAATGTGAATTATACCAATCTATTATACAAGCAAAGAAATTACTAACTGTTCAGTGCAAAAGGCGTTAAATTAATGATTCTTTAGTCTATTATATACGACACAAATGCAAGTTTTCATAAATAATTAATCAGTCGAAACGGCGTAATTATACAGCACTAGCTTTAGAGTTGTAGATAAACTTCGAAGATAAACCACATCAAATAGAGTCGTTTCCGCTTCACACATGATTCACACTGATGATGAAACTTCCGGTCCACGTGGATTAATTCAGTTCTACAACAGATTCTCCAGTTCCGATGTTTTTAAACATGAACGGCAAATATCGTCATCAAATAGCTATAGACGCGTGTAGCAGGAACCAGAATCAAGAACCCTACAGGTGGTATTTTATGTATTAGAAATAGCGAAATACGTAAATTGGGGCACAAAAATGTCACAAAGAAAATTAGCCGGAAGGACAATCACCTACAGATGGTCTAGGGCACAATTAACCTGAGGCCTAGACAACAACGCCAATCGAATCATATAAATTGAGCCACCTATTTCTGTGCAACTTTACTCTATACAAATAACCAAACAGCAGTAAACAAACAAAAATACAACGAGTCTAGCCGAGGTTCTCAGCGGTAGTGGCAAAGTCTCCAGCAAACTCGTATTTCCACTGCGAACTGTACTATGTTTTTTATAAACTAACGAATGAATTTTCCACAATTCGGCTGTTCCTTTTTTTCTGATTTTCTCACGGAGTTGACCAAGAACCTCAAAGTAGTAATACTGATTAACAGTTTGACATTCAGAAACGCAGCAAAGGTACATAATCCCATGCATATTGAAAAAAATTGATTTGCTCATTCGCCCTTTTAGAGCTCTCGGTGAGGTTGGACTCTTCCAATGTATTGATTGACGCTTAGTTTCTGGTTCGTAGGCGAAAAAACCAAGATTAATAACATCTTATCACTTATTGTAAGAAGTTTAGGTCATTTTCAATGGCCAGTACAAATATTTTTACGAGCTACTTTTTGTTCGATTGAGATAATTTTCGACACCATTTTCGCAAAACACCTTTTGCATGTTTGAATTATTATGTAAAATTTGCCTTACGCAATCTTTGTCTGTCTCGTTATTTTTGTAAACACACCTCGTACATAACTTAAGATTCATACAACTTACAATATCATCTCCTGCCAAAATATTCAATAAAATTATGGCTTATACATAATATACAAAAACAAGTAACAGGAATTGTTTAATTTTATATAAATATAAATACATAGTATATTATAAATAGTATATTATAAATACACAGTAATATAGTATAAATACACAAATAATATATGTGACGGTGAGTTTCATAATATTAGTAATAAACGAATAGCTTCTAATTGTTTTCTTAAAGCGCATTTCGGCGAAAACAAATTTTTTGTAGTATATATTTACATAATCATTTGTGGGAATCCTCTGTTACTGCCTAGTTAAGCCAACACCTTCGAATAATAATTCTAGGATTGTTTTAGCCTTTACATACTTGATGAAATTGATTGTTTTATTTTATCCCGATAATAATAATAATTCTTTTAAATCTTTGAATATTCTTCTTAACAATGACGTTTAAACTATGAAAAAGTTATCAACATCAATTCTTATTAAATAAGTTAATTATAATTTAAAATATATTATTATGAGAATTAAAGAGAAATAATTTTCTAATTGTCCCACCTTAAAATATATTCTAATCGAAAATTTTACAATAATACTCTTAATTTAGGTTTTAATAAACTCTTATCTCAGGTTTTTGTGATACAAATTTATTCGAAGATTTATAATTAAAGCAGGACAAAGCAATGGCTTAACAGAAAACACAAAAGAGATTGTCCTATTTAAAAACGGAATAAGAAGAAGAAGAGGAGGAAATCATTTGTCTATAACAATTAGCATTTAAGATATCTATATACAAAATAGATCATGTAATCTATAGAACTAGTTGCAATCCAAATGTAAATTTTTATCTGTTTCATCAAAAATATTAGGGTTATCACAAGAGACCACCATTCTTGGTCCAGTTACAGTGTCCTGGAAGAGCCAGAACTACTGTTGGCTCTTGTCGTACGTCTCCCATCTAGCCAGCGTTTCGCGTTGTATACCGTGCGGAACAGTGAGAGAACGGCGGAGAGGTAACGATACTCCACCAATACACTAGATAAGAGAGAAGGGACGGTTATAGCACCAGGCGCCAGGCGTGTCTGTGCCCAGTCTGAGCAGATACGTCGACGATAGATGTGCAGAGTATTTATACGTAGAACATCGAAGAGCAACAAAAATCTAACACAAAGATCAACAACAAACAATCAAGGCAAGTAAACAAGTAAACATGGCCACCAATTTACGAATATTAAAATGTTCTAAATCTAGAGATTTTAATGCAGCCAACTGCAGTCAATTGATTTTGCTCGTGATGTATATTGTATTGTCAAGCTCTGACAGGAAAATACCTTCATTTTGCAGAAATATTTTGTAAAATAAAGAGAAACAAAATTGACTAAAATTGACGAATAATTGTTTATGTTTCTTGTTATTTACCAGACGTAACCTTTGTGTATTTACGTGTATTATTTCGAAAACACGTACTCATTCCGCGGCAAGTTGACGTCTCAGCAGTTGTTTTTAGCTTCTTAGGATGAGTAAAGGAAAAGTTAATTGTTATAGGCTGGAGGCTAATATGTTTGCATATTTAATAAGAGACTCGACACACAAAAATAATCTATTACAGCGTCATCATATTTTTATACACGTCAGTATGTATGAATCAGATCTAAACCTCATAAATAATGATAGGTACCACACTAACGTTGTTGCGGTCGAATTGAATTACTGAATTACATAAATCGGAAACTTCTTTAATATCGCATTGAAGATACGATCTGTATTTATGTTGGAAAATTAAATTTTAAGGCTTATGTTATTTTTATACTTGCAATACAATTCAAGAAGATTAACTTAATTGTTTATTAAAGAACGAGTGTCATAATAACACTCCTAACTTCATAAGACAGGTCTTATCGTACGAGTCCAAGTTTAGGGCGAGTGTGGTAAGTAGGGACCGGACACGAAAGGTCCATGACTCATCGCCCACGGGCGTACTATTGAAAATTTTTAAAGAGTTTTCAACTTTATTTATATAATTGGAAAGCAAACGGGTGGTGATCTATAAAATACGAAATACATTTTTATTGGTCATTTTGTAGTTCAAGTTGAGTAAAGAAGTATTAATATTAACTAGTAATAATTTCTCAAGGTTCTATTCTGTAAAATTTGTTCTCTTTGAATGAAATACATCCATGTAGATCGAAAACGTCCTTTCTACATCGCAACTGGTTATAGGTGCATACTGGAAATATTCCTTTATTTCAGCGTATTTAGCAATTAGTTTTTGAGGCATTGTCCCCATATACAAGTGCCGCAATGTTATTAAATCTGGATTTCTATTAAAAACTGCACCTAACTTTTGCCGAAGACCACATCCGAAGTCACTTTAAATATTTTTCAAATTATTAATATCTACATCTAATGTGGTTAATCCATTATTTAATTAATTAAGCGTTGGTCTCAAACTTATCAAAAATTCTAGAGAAGCTTATGTTTTCCAGAATGACAAATTTCATTAATAAACATGGAATATTAAATAACACACAGAATGGTTTTATAAAAGTCCGATCAACCTCAAGTGCCATGTTCCAGTTACAGGAAGAGATTTCGAAGGGATTGAGCAGTGGAGAGACAACTATCTGTATGTTCATGGACTTGTCAAAGGCATTTGAGAGCGTGGATCATGAAGTGCTTCTTGATAAGTTGGAAATCATGGGTTTTCGTGGAAGGGCATTTGAGTGGACTGGTTCATATCTTTCGGGTAGGAGGCAGTGTGTCAGTGCCAATAAAATTTCTGGACAAGAGGTACGATATGAATTTGCCCCATTCATGTTCATTATGGCGTGCCACAAGGATCAGTTTTAGGTCCATTATTGTTCCTTTTTAATGACCCGCCAGCAGTAGCTGGCTATACAACTATACAATTTGCCGATGACTCTTCATCAGTAGTAAAAGCAAAAACAGAAGAAAATGCTGCTGAATTGTTAACGACGCACTTGTCATGCTTTGAGGATTGGTTTACAAGAAACAATTTAAAAATGAAAGTAAGTAAAACGAATCTAATAAGATTTGGTGCCAAAAGAATGGAAATTGATATCGGATACAGGGATGTGCAACTTGCCTTTGGCGAGAAGGCCGACTTCTTGGGATGGACCTTGGATTCCCAACTATCATGGAAGGCGTACATCGAACGGCTGGTAGTTAAATTGAGTGGTTTTTGTTACGCACTGGGAGTGGTTTCGCGTAGTGTTAGTGCTGATGCCGCGGTGAGTGCATATTATGCATATGTGCATTCTAGACTTGCATATGGTGTTATCTTTTGGGGAAATTCAGTTGATGTGGGACGAATTTTCGTAATTCAAAAGGCATGTATTACAGCTATATTTAACATCAACCCACGGGATACTTGTAGGAACACTTTTGGGATAAAAAAATACTTACCCTACCCGCGGTATACATTGGGATTGCCAGTGGGATAACACTCAGTGTTTATCCCACTGGCGATTTGGTGAAGAGCATATCTTCTAAGGTTTACCTTAGCCAAAAACGCTACGTTTAACATTTTTCAGTTTTAAGGTTATTCTACTGAAGATGGCAACTTAGTTGCCGAAATACGTATATCGTATTTATTGATATATATTGTGGTTAGGGTGTTTTTCTTATTTCTGTTTCATAGAGTAAATGATTAGAGATGGCACATTGATGCCACATACATAGCCGGAGATATTTCTGTTGTAATTAAATTTTCTATAATACAATAAATTGAATAAAATAATAAAATAAAATCGAATTAATGCGGTAACAAGTCGATAGCGTCTATAGACATAATCCGACGCATCTGTGACTCATCTCCGAGTGGCAGCGATTTCTCGAAAACCGATTGAGCTAGAGCCGTTTTGACATCGGATTTGATATATTGGAGGAACCCCCGGAGGAACCTCGAAAAGTCTCATAAGGTAAAGTGTGTGTGTCTTACGCTTTCTTGAGAAGCAGATTGATGTATTTCGCTACCCTGCTAATAATGTAAATAGCCCCATGTTGAGTTCCTTGGCGTTTGAATAAAGAATGAAAAATTAGACCCCTGTGTTAAATCTTATGGGATTTTGGTCCAGAACATTCTTATCTATAGGTTTGTATTGGTTCCTAATTCTGAACAGTAATAGAACTGCGCAGAACAGATGCGCACAACTTTGTTAATTCCAGAATTGTTCTGAATTTGAGTGAACTCAAAAAAACCAAAACATATTGAAATTGGCACACTTTTGAATTTCATAAATATTTATTTTTAACTCCGACCTCCGACCAACTACAAAAACTCAAAGTAATCACTCCAGCTCCGACCAAATAAATACTACAGTCGAATGTAAAAAAAGTAGACAAAAACAGTTTCCTGTAATTCTTTTCCTCAAAAATGTTATTGTTTTACTGTATTCATTTGACAATCCTTCAAAGTCGACATTTGCTTTCAAACTTTTATAAAATATTTAATAAAATGCCTATTATAGGTGACGAAACCAAACTAAGAATTATTGCAGATTACAACAACGATTATACAATTAGGCAAATAGCGATAAGAAATAACATAAACAAGAGTACTACACATAAAATTATAAAAAAATGGCGAGATGACCATACGATTTCCAGGATTGCTGGTTCAGGTCGACAAAGAATAACTTCAGCTGAGTAAGATCAGCAGTTCATAAATTTACTTAGAAGCAATACTTTTTCTACTGCAGTAATTGCGACTAATAAATAAAGTAACTTTCCTGTATCAGTGTTTACCAACCAGCATAGAATTAATGAAACAAATTTAATATGTTTTAAACCGGTCAAAAAATTTACTTTAACTGTGGCCCATAAAGAAAATCGTGTTGGATATGCACTTCAACATATGCATCGTAACATGAATTTTTTGGAAAAAATAACCTTTTCTGATGAAAAGTTTTTTTAAAGTAACAAAAATGGACCAATACATGGATATAGACCAAGAAGGAATAGATTATCAAAACTTTTTGAACAATTTCGATCCACATAATTTCAAAGTTAATTTTTGGGGTTGGATTTCAATATATGGAACTGGCATGTTGTGGGAAATTGAAGAAAATTTAAATTCAAATTCATACCTTAATATTTTGAATGATGCATTGCTACCTTCAATGGACGCAATTTTGCCCAATCGAGATTTCATTTTTCAACAAGACAATTGTCCTGTCCCTACGAGTAACATAGTCAAAACATGGTTTAAACAAAACAATTTAAATGTATTGGATTTTCCTTCCAGAAGTCCCGATCTGAATATTATAAAGAACGTATGAGGATTAATGACCAAGAGGATGAAGCGATTAAATCAGAGACCTCAGAACAGAGAACAACTCATAGAATTTGTCCAAAGTGCCTGGGAAAGTGCTAACGAAAACAATTATTTTTTCAGTCTCTATAACTCCATTCTTAAAAGATTGGAAGAAGTAATAACCAAAAACGGTGCCATAACCCAGATAGGTATTAGTATAATTATATTTTATGATTATACTATTTAGTAATATACTACTACTTTTTATTTCAATAAATTTGCTTATGTTGATTGTTTTTATTCCGTATACTTCCGCATTATATTTCAATGACACTTCGACCATAAACATTGTGGAGAGCACGAAATAAAAGGTCATTACTTAACCAATTCAGTTTTTGTAGCTTGCATTAGTAGCAGTTTGATTTTACATTGTCAAAATATCAAGTTCGTTCATACAGACGAAAATTTCGTGTCTACTTTTTATTGCATTTGACTGTATCTAGATAGTAGACAGGAGACAGTTCCACAAAATCACATTGACTTTACATTTAGAGGAACTGACAGTTCTAGTTCCGGCCGCGGAGTGATGACAAAATCACAGACAATGAAATCACGCCAAATCTCTACTCTTACCGGGTTGGCCAGTATGTGTTACAATTTTGTTGTGGACGTTGAATTAATCATGGTTACTATCGAAGCTCCCGCCAAATACGAGATTCGTTCTCTGATCCGTTTTCTCCAAACTAAATGCAACAAAGTGGTAGAAATTCTTCGAAGATTATAACGGGTGTTCAGAAACATTCGAAGTCAAGTGGGCTCTGAACAAAAAATCGTATATCTTTACTTAAGTATCTGATTTGTAATAATTATTAAATGTCAACTGTTGTCTGTCAAAAATCAATCTATCTCAGACATGACTTCATATTTTCAAGGACTACTTTGACTTCGAATGTTTCTGAATACCCTTATGTTGTGTATAAGGAAAACATTAAGAGCGATAGTGCGCTGCGAAAATGTTGTAGGGTTTTTTAGAAAGGACGAATGACGTCCATAATGAAGAAGGTCAGTGAAGAAAGTCCATAGTAACAGACGACATTGTCGATGAAGTGAACAATGTGATTCAAGAGCACTGCCGATTTACAATTTCTGAGCTGTCTGGGGATTCTTCTCAAATTCCTCAGTCGGCTCTTTATGACATTGTGACATTACAACTGGGATACTACAAATTTTGTGCATGGTAGATTGTCAAACATCTTACAGACGTTTACAAAACTTCAGCGACTGAGTTCTGTGTTAGCGTTTTCGCAGTACAATAGTAAATAAAGTTTTTCGGGGAAAGATTGTAAAGGTAAACGAATTGTGGAATCAGTTTGTAAACACCGAGACAAAAGAGTAATCGAAACAGTGAATACACACGAACTCTCCAACTGTGTTACTGTGTATAGGAAAAGTATAGGTACTTTTCCTGTTTTATTCCACCAATATTTCGTAACCTAGGAGAAAGGAGAAATTCTTGGTAAAACCTGTAGGTACTTTCTTCAATAATAAAATCAACCACAAGAATGCCAACTGTATTACACTTTTGATTATTTATAAACAACGAAGTTAATGTATAAAACTTAAGACCAACCATGACATAATTTTTAGCTGAGGTAAAATATGCTTAACAACATTACTACATACTTCATTCTAATATTTACAATGATATCACCGATTACATAACATAACAATGTATTTACTTCGACCATGGACGTCAGCGATAGCCATAACAGATAGATATTCGAAAAATATGCGCCAGCATCGCATTTATTTTACGAATCCGTGTTACGAAACGTACGATGTGTTTTCATACTAACGGAGAAAGCAAAGCTCCCCAAGGCTTTAGAGGAGCAATGACCGCACCTTCGCGTAATTACCCGCGTCTGACGGGATTCCCTGTACAATTAAACGACTGGACCCCCAACATTCTTCAATGTCAGGGTCAGATTGCTAAATGAAAATTATCGCACAGGTACACATGTAAAATGAAATAAGTTGAGGTTTTACCTTATGCAGTCTGAAATAATAAGAGGATATAATAAACAAAGACAAGGTTAGATAAACAACATTTTGTTAGTGTTTAAATACATGATCAGAGTATTAAGTTATAGTTATATAAGTTTTAATGGTTATAATTAAATAAAGTTTCTACTATTAGCAGATTCGTTGAAGTCCAACGTGAAAACTTGCATAAATAAAAAAGGCATGAAAAGAAATGAAATCTAGATACAGTAAGAATAAAGAGTGTAGAATATTTAGTCATTAAATTAGGACTATATACTGGAAAGTTAATGTATATTTAAATACACAAAACCAGTACAAAGTGAGTCTTGTTCCAAGATCTTATTAATAATAACTAAAAAATGAGAAATATGTGAATGTTACGATTTTTCACAATTGTTCCAAAATTTTCGGGAAAATTTTAGATGATTTGTAGCTGTACTAAATGCGTTTGGTTAATTTGACGCTGGAAGTCATATGTCACAATTAACTTGTTTTAATTATGACAGTTGTGCTTTTGTGATCTGGTTCAGTAAAATGTCTTATAAGGTAGTTATTCGTAAAGGAATTTACAATCTAATTGGGCGAATGCCCTAGCGTGATATTGTTGCCATTTATCGTGAACAAGATATTTCTTTATCAACAATTTATCAAACTATAAAGGAATGTGAAGAGGGAATACCCTGCGTTAATTTGCCCAAAAGTGGTTGGCCAAGAATTTTGAGCCAAGTGAGGGAACAAAGAATGGCTCAAGCCGTTAAGGACAGAGTTGTAGTTTCACAGAGAAAAATAGGTCGAAGATTCGGCGTTTCAAAGACCACTGTTTCTCTAACAACCTCACGAAATAACGTGGTGTTTCTAAAACAAAGGAAAGCACCAAAATATACCGCAGCCCAGTTAGAAAGAATACTCAGGTGTTGTCGAGCGCTAAGGCGCATCCATGTTGTCAATAAACTGATTGTGATGGATGATGAGAAATACTTCACCTTGCCCCATTCAGAGATAAAGAGAAACAACGGTTTTTATACCGATGACATAGAAAACACACCAGATAATGTCAAATTCAAAGGTAAATCAAAATTTGAGGACAAAATTTTAGTGCGGTGATTTCTGAGGCCGCAGCCGTACGTTGCTCGTGTTCGAGAACAAGCCTTAACTGCAAAACTTTACATTCAAAGATGCCTTTCTAAACTGCTTCAGTTTTTAAATACACATCATGGCAATGATCATGTTTTGGCCTGATCTAACTTCATACCATTATACTAGAGTTACTAGAGACTGGTATAACGCAAACAACATAAACTTTGTTCCTATATTAGACAATTCTCTCAATATATCTCAAGCTCGGCTAATTTTGGTCAATATTGACCAGAAAACTGTATGAAAATGGATGGGAAGCTGCAATTACAACGTCGAATTTTTCAAGAAATGCGAGAAATTGATTGTGCTGTTGTCCAGAGGATGATGAGAAAATTAGAAGAAAAATGAGGACCATCGCGAAAATAATGGTCCACTATCAATAATTTGAAAATTAAGTATTTATTGTTGTATTTATTGTTAATTGTTGTAATATATAGTTTATAAAGTAAAAGAGTTTTGAGAAAATTATCAGCATCTAAAATTTTTCTGAAAACTTTGAGACCATACGTTAGGAGTCGGCAGTCAGGGGTACATTCTAGGAGGAGACTTAAATTAATTTGTAGCGGATCGATCTATTGTTTAATTTTATTAGTTACTTGAGTTCGATTACGTAAATATGTGATGGTCAGCGACACGGAAATGTCTACACATCTGACAATCTAAACAACTAATGCAGAATATATATCACATAACGTAACTTCGTGTTTGAAAAAGCTATGGGGTGAAAATCACTAAAGAAAAAGTGTTATTATTTGTAGCAGACGGAGCTGCATATATGAAGGCGGTGGGTCGGTTCTTACAACAAACATACAGTAGTCTGACGCATATCGCATGTTTAGCACATGCTCTTCATCGAGTATCAGAGCAACTCAAAAATTCTACCCGAATGCAGATAAATTTATATATGATATATATATATATATATATATATATATATATATAAATATAGTATTTTCGTGACCTTGGTATGATAAGGTAAACTTAATTAGTCGGCGATTAAAGGTCTGGTTATTACTTCAAAGTGTATATATTTAAAATAATCCTACATGTTTCGGCAATGATGCCTTTGTCAAGGATATAAAAAATATAAATGACAGAATATAAATGTCAAGTAATTGTCAACTCAATTACTTGACATTTATATTCTGTCATTTATATTTTTTATATCCTTGACAAAGGCATCATTGCCAAAACATGTAGGATTATTTTAAATATATACACTTTGAAGTAATAACCAGACCTTTAATCGCCGACTAATTAAGTTTACCTATATATATATATATATATATATATATATATATATATATATATATATATAACATTTGATAAATTATTGGAGTTTTTCGGCTTTTATATGAAATATTTACAAATATCAAGTTAGTATGTATGTAATTGCAAAGTAAGGGGGGATGTAAACATTGCTGTCTACAAATTACAAAGTAAATCATACGAAATTTTTAATTGAAAAAATGTCTATGTTGGGACTCGAACCCAAGTCTACAGCTTGCCGGGTTGTCGTCATTACCACTAGACCACAATAGACCCAGGCTCAAGTTATTTAGAAATGCATTATAAAGTAACAGTGTTGATGAATCAGATGTCAGTTATTGAATGTAGATGTCAAGTTGAAGGCAGAAGTCAGTTTTGAAAGTTCATGTCAGTCTTGATAGCAAATGTCAGTTAGTGGAAGCAAATGTCAGTTACTGAAAGCAGATGTCTGTTTTGAAAGCAGGTGTCAGCTATGAAAGCTAACGTCAGATTAGAAAGCAAATGCCTATTTTGAAATTAGATGTGAGTTATTGAAAGTAGATGTCAGTGTTTTGAGAGCAGTTGTCAGATTTGAATGTTTGAAAATGCTAATTATTACTCCATAGCTATATAAGTGATTAGATAATTTCTTAGCCGTTCATTAAAAGCCGAAGTTATTATCATATAAAAGCCGAAAAACTCCAATAATTTATCAAATGTTATATTTAATGAGTGGCTAAGAAATTATCTAATCACTTATACCGTATGAACGCCCGGGAGTGATTGATCTACCACAATGTAGTAAGACGAAGACGAATAGCGAGTTTATGTGGTTAGGGTTGAGAGAGTATATTCAATCTGTTCCACTGTCTAACTGTACGGGCGTTCCATACGCGACATTTCTTCTCTATCCAACACATTCTACATACGATCTAAGTACGAATAAAATAATCTCTCTCTAACACATTGAATATTCCTATCAATCGCTCAAAGTGTTCAAGCAAGGCGGAATATATTGAATCGGAAAACACGCTTGCGCACTAAGTAGGTTATTTTGTATAATCATCGAACGCTATATGACTGGTGATCCAGTTGCTCCTTGTCATCCGTAGGTAGAGTATGTATAGAAATGCTAACAAATGTCCGTCGTAATTTTTATAACCGATTGGGTTACTGCTCGGCTCAAGAGGGTGGTTTATTTGAGCATTTACTAAATAATTAGTTTTTCTTTTTAGAATGTTCTTTTATTTAATAATTAATATTTGTTACCAATAAAGGTATTTTAGTTAAATTTAATATTTTATAGGTAGTTTATTTAAGGAAACCATTTATTTATACTGGTAAACACTTTATTTATATTCTTGCAAGAATCGTTATTGTTTTGAAATTTTATGCTATTACAGAATACTTTTTATTTTAATTTTTTTCAATAAGAGTTACGGTTTTGTTTCATAATTTTATATTATTTATGTGTTTTCATTTGAATAAGAATTTTTTAAGTTCAAGCTACGAAGCTATGATGAAACTTATCATTGAATATTTAGCGATGAAAATATCTGATGCTTCGCCGGTAAGAATTATTATTATGCAGTAAACAAAAACTCTGCACTTTACGGCGAATTGTATTTTATGATACTTTCAACTATATTATATCATTTTATTTAAATTTAAATGTTAAATTTAAAGTATTATGGCCGAAGAGACATAAACAAAAGTATCCGCTATTGTAGGGACGCTGACAGCCGGCATATGACTAATAGTGCGAAAAGCAACGGTGTAGTCGGATAAAATATCCAAATTCGTACATTAACCATAAATAATATACTACAAATAATTTTGTAGTTTGTTAAACAATTAGTTATTAATTTGGAATATTTATTTTGATACATCATTTATTAATAAACAACCATAACGCTTTCTTAGTTCACCACAATTAAATACGCCCTGTAGGAGTTTAACGTATGTAGCCCCTCCCACTTGCAGTTGGCCAGTCATTACTTATATATCCATCGATCGCTCGACGTTGTGCACACGGTATATATATATATATATGGTAAATTCAATCAGTTGGCGATTAAAGGTCTGGTTTACTTCAAAGTATATATATTTAAAACAACCCTACATGTTTCGGCAATGATGCCTTTATCAAGGATATAAAATATAAATCATAAATCATTTATATTTTATATCCTTGATAAAGGCATCATTGCCGAAACATGTAGGGTTGTTTTAAATATATATACTTTGAAGTAAACCAGACCTTTAATCGCCAACTGATTGAATTTACCATATCATACCAAGCTCACGAAAATATTATATATATATATATATATATATATATATATATATATATATATATATATTGATAATAACTACGGAATATGTAGCGCTAATCAAGTTGCAAAAAATAAGTTACACCACGATTTGGCGAATTTTCAGAAGACTTCTAAAAATGTATCCGTATAAAATGCAAGTTTTATTTGAACTTAAAGAAACGGAGAAACCAGTTAGGTATGATTTTGCTCTTCGTGTATTAGCACAAATTCAACAAATTTCGCAGTAGCTGAATAACGTTTTATGGACCGACGAGGCGCATTTTCATCTGAGTGAGGGTGTTAATACGCAGAATTGCAGGATTTGTTATGTTATCCTAAGATTGCACAATTACGATACTGAAAATATCATCTTCATGCAAGATGGCGCACCTCCCCTCATATTTACACTCCAGTAAAAATATGTTAATTAACACTTTTGGCAATCGTATCATAAGCAGAAGCTTTCCCAATCCTTGGCCAGGGCATTCTCTAGATATTAATCCGTTAGATTATTATCTATGCGGCTATCTTAAAGAAAAGGTTTTTTTAAGACATCCTACGGCTATCCAGCAGCTCAAAGAATCAATTTCACAACAAATGGCAACTATTCTAGTTTACTCCACGATGTTGTCCCCAGTATAGAGGAAAGGCTGCTTCTAGTAGAAGAACAAGATGGTTATTCAAAATTTGCGCTGAAGTAATTTGCTTTGTAATAAACCCCATTGTTTTACCAATAAATTCTTCAAAACTCTTATTAAGAAAATTGTTTGTGTTTAGATGCAAATGGACAACATTTTCAACAACTTCTGTAGCTATATGTAAATTTTGATTATTGTTTCGATATTAAATAAATTATTTGTTTTCTTTTTTGTTGTAGTATCATTTCAATGCCATAACCTTTTTTTTATAATGAAACCAAATGAAACTGTCAAGCATCAAGTAATGTGTCATTATGTGGAAGTGGTTAAAGTACCAACCCAATTTCACAGTCTACTCCAATTATGAATTTTTTCGATGGTTCGTTATTAGTATGTGTTTGTTGTTCCGTAAACGTAAATCCAAATGAGATTTGATAATGTCAATCACAAATATCAGTTAGTGCATAAAATAATCGTGCGTCGATTCTGGTTTAAATAAATTGCTTCTCAGTTTTAAAATCAGGCAGCAGAGCAGTTAAGAAACGTACACCTCAAGTTGTCAATCATGTTGAAGAAATAATGGAAAATGAACCACAAACATTTGTCGACATTTGAGTCAACAAATAAACCTTTCTCTTGGTACAACTCACAAGTTATTAAAAAAAGATATGCAACTTTATCCATACCGTGTCACAGCAGTACAAGAATTGTTAGAAATTGATTACCCACGTAGACTACAGTTTTGTAATTGGTTTGTAAATATGAACAATAATGGAGAACTTTCACAAAGAGTCATCTTTACTGATGAAGCATGGTTTTATAAAACGGGATGCCTAAATTCACAAAATACAAGAATTTGGAGTAGTGAAAATCCACATGTAATTAATGAAGAATCGCTACATCCAGAGAAAATTGGTGTTTGGGCAGCGATAAGCCAAAGGCGAATCATTGGACCAATATTTTTTCAGGGAACGTTAACTGCTCAAAGGTACCGTACGGAAATTTTACAACCATTTGTCAATCAGTTGTATGATGATGAACTACAAAATGCATATTTCCAACAAGACGGAGCACCTTGTCACTGTACTGCAGAATCTTTGGATTATTTAAGAGAATTTTTTGATGAGCGTATAATTAGGCGAAATACTGAAATTGCCTGGCCTGCACGTTCATACGATTTAACACCTTGCGACTTCTTTTTGTGGCCTTATCTAAAAAATAACATATTTCGAACACCTATATTGAATTTGAATGTTATGCTACAGAGAATCGAACAGAAATGCATGGAAATTAATAACAATCTAGTAATGTTGCAGAATATCATCAGAAATTTTGAACGGAGGATTTTAAAATGCATTGATCTTGAAGGACAACATTTTCAACATTTGTTATAGTTTTCAATAAATACCTATTATTTGTTATTTATTTGTATGTATGAAACTGTCAAAATATACGACTTCGTATGTTAAGTAGTAAATTTTAATTTACTACATAGGTACTTCAAAATGTTCTCAGTAAATCACATGCTACTAGATTGACTTTTCAAATGAACATTTGTTATAACGAGCCATCGAAAAAAATCGTAATTGGAGTAGACTGTGAAATTGGGTTGGTACTTTAGCCACTTCCACATAGTGACATATTACTTGATGCTTGACAGTTTCATTTTAAAAAAAGGTTATGGCATTGAAATGATACTACAACAAAAACGAAAACAAATAATTTATTTAATATCCAAATCATAATCAAAATTTACATATAGCTACAGAAGTTGTTGAAAATGTTGTCTATTTACATCTAAACACAAACCAATTTTCTTAATAAGAGTTTTGAAAAATTTCACACAAACTTATAGTTTCAATGTCAAATAATAAATGTCATTATGTGGAAGTGGCTAAAGTACCAACCCAGTTTCACAGTCTAGTCCAATTATGAATTTTTTCGATGGTTCGTTACAATCTAGGCAGTACTTTTCACTCTTTTTTAATTTTAAAATGTTACTTTCAGTAAATTTAAAACAAATTTTAAATTCGAGTTTAACATCCAACACTTTTCCATATGCAGCTTTCCTCAAGTATTTCGGGCCATTCAAAATGTATAATAGAATATTAACTATTCAAATAAAATACTGTTCATTAAAATTTATGATCGTTTATTTGTTAAAAAGCTATAATTCATGCTATACACATGGTTTCTACATACACTGAGGAAATTATGTAATTCATTAAAATCATGACAATTAAAAAATATAAACAGAAATGCTTCTTCCAATTTTATTTAATAAGTAACAATCCTTTGAAGAATTAACTACAATTAATGAGAATACTAAAATTTGCATCTTTATTAGGAAATTATTAATTCCATTATATAAATGAACAGTAAATTCACCCATTACTGAAAAAAGAATATATTGCGTTATACTTAAACAAATATAAAAATATGAACTTTTAACATTTACCACGTCCAAAATTAGAAATTTGCACAATTCACCTTGGTTTAAAATTTTAGTTATTATTCGCTGCCACAATCACGATTTTCACAACTGTTTTATACGGCATTTTGATGTACTCTGTCTTTTCTCTCTTACAACCGAATATAAAATTTAAAATAAGAATACCCAAGTCCTTTATTTAGAAACCACCTAGAATAATATTACAAAATTGGTCTCGTTTAAGACATACGTGCATATGTAAATGTATTTACCTTAATTAGTAGATTATTAAGTGTCAATGCGCACGATATTACGAAAATTATACTGAGTTTCTTTTTAGCGAACCAGTTCTTAAAGTATGGAATATTCCTTCAATAAATTTAGGTTAGGCCACGCCGATTTTGTTTTTATTTTGTTGCCTAGTTACTAGTTAATATAATATAAGTAAATTACTTTCTCATATAATATTTACAATAATATTAATATAATACTTATCATAATAATATAACTTGTTTATTTATTTATTTGTACATTACAGAAAATAATTTCCAAACGGTACGTTTAACTATATAAATAATATAAATCAATAAACAATTGTGAGAATTATAACAAAAGAAAAAAATTAATAATGATACAGCTAATACATTCAGCATAGAGATACAAATACGAAGTATCAGACAAATATATTTCAGAGAATAAATTCAGAAGCACTGATAGCCGATCCAAGTGCTATGAAACAGTAGGTATATAAAATTCATTATGCAAGCGAGAATTGAAAGTTGGAACGCGGAAGTCTACTGATGCTAATAAATTGGGGCAGCGATTTTCAATGTTCTTAGCTCCGCGACCCCCCAAATAGTAACTGTAAATACAATTAATATTGCGGGACCCCTTCCCACCCCCTCATCCAAAGGAATAATAACATTACTATTATAACTGTAATTATAAATGTAAAAAATTATTTAATATTATATAATAATATTGCACTAATTTTATACATTAAGAAAATACCCACAGTATAAAAAATGTAATACGACTGTTCCTATTATCTTATGGGGCTGCGTTTCTAGCAACGGGTATGACATGTAACAAGTGTTCATTTGAAAAGTCAATCTAGGTTACTGTGAAATTTTGATAGAATAAGACGCAAATATATTATTATGTGTTTGTTGTTCCGTAAACGTAAATCCAAATGACATTTGATAATGTCAATCACAAATATCAGTTAGTGCATAAAATAATCGTGCGTCGATTCTGGTTTAAATAAATTGCTTCTCAGTTTTAAAATGGCTTTCACTTTAGAACATAAAATTTGTTTAGTCCAGGCTTATTTTCGAAGTGGTAATAAAATTGATGGTTTATGGGTTTATTCAGTTCAAGATTGCATGATAGAATTTCAAGTTGAGTTTCCACATTTTGTAATAGATTATACACAATTTAAGAATACTTTGGATAGAACTTTAGAACTTTTTTCTGAAACTGGTAGTCTCTTAAGAAAATCAGGCAGCGGAGCAGTTAAGAAACGCACACCTCAAGTTGTCAAACGTGTTGAAGAAATAATGGAAAATGAACCACAAACATCTGTTCGACATTTGAGTCAACAAATAAACCTTTCTGTTGGTACAACTCACAAGTTATTAAAAAAAGATATGCAACTTTATCCATACCGTGTCACAGCAGTACAAGAATTGTTAGAAATTGATTACCCACGTAGACTACAGTTTTGTAATTGGTTTGTAAATATGAACAATAATGGAGAACTTTCGCAAAGAGTCATCTTTACTGATGAAGCATGGTTTTATAAAACAGGATACCTAAATTCACAAAATACAAGAATTTGGAGTAGTGAAAATCCACATGTAATTAATGAAGAATCGCTACATCCAGAGAAAATTGGTGTTTGGGTAGCGATGAGCCAAAGGCGAATCATTGGACCAATATTTTTTGAGGGAACGTTAACTGCTCAAAGGTACCGTACGGAAATTTTACAACCATTTGTCAATCAGTTGCATGATGATGAACTTCAAAATGCATATTTCCAACAAGACGGAGCACCTTGTCACTGTACTGCAGAATCTTTGGATTATTTAAGAGAATTTTTTGATGAGCGTATAATTAGTCGAAATACTGAAATTGCCTGGCCTGCACGTTCATACGATTTAACACCTTGCGAGTTCTTTTTGTGGCCTTATCTAAAAAATAACATATTTCGAACACCTATATTGAATTTGAATGATATGCTACAGAGAATCGAACAGAAATGCATGGAAATTATTAACAATTCAGTAATGTTGCAGAACATCATCAGAAATTTTGAACGGAGGATTTTAAAGTGCATTGATCTTGAAGGACAACATTTTCAACATTTGTTATAGTTTTCAATAAATACCTATTATTTGTTATTCATTTGTATGTATGAAACTGTCAAAATATACGACTTCGTAGGTTAAGTAGTAAATTTTAATTTACGACATACTTCAAAATGTTCTCAGTAAATCACATGCTACTAGATTGACTTTTCAAATAAACACTTGTTATGTATAACATGTACAATTGCGGTATTAAAAAACGCATACACTTGAAATTTTTCTGTGTAATTGTGATTTCTTTTTCAAAAGCCAACCTATTTTATATTGCAATTTAATCGCGATATTAAGTCATATTGACATGCCGCAATTAAGTGTTGTGCAAAAAAAACAAATAATTATTTTAAATTATATATGCTATATACTTTTATTAGAAATATGGATTATGGTAATTTGTATGAATTTTCATTTGACGTTTTAAAAAAGTCCAAACTGACATAGACTGATTTACATTATTAAAATATTGCGAAATGTAGCCTAAAGAGTTGTACACTGCGCGACATATAAAACCTGTGTAATGTACCACTATGTTCATTAAAAATCACTCTTCAACTTTTTACAATGTAGTTTATTGTATAACAACTTTTACATTCATGTTACAACAATTGCTTACTTGACTAAGTGATGGACTAATTCTAACTGTATGTCTTTGTGTGTAACGCAACGAAAGATAAGAGAGGGTACGCCATACGCACTATGTTTATGTGTTTTTAAGTGGTAACGTTACAGACAAGGTTATTTTCTACGCAATAAATTTAAAGTTGTGGGAATATTGAATATTGAAAGGAAAGAATAACAAATACGTTAAATGGAAAATGTATGTTTTCTATGTATGCTAATTTATGATAACTATTTAGTAGATGCCGTCTGTACGATGTGTGCGTAAATAATAATACACCAAAAATTTGTGAAGAGAAATATAAGAATACAATTTATATTTATGAATAAGTATACACAAAACTTATTGATCATTGTTCTGACTCATTTATTAGAGTTTATATTTATAGAGTTTATTAGAGTCAGGTGTATTACACCTGTACAACTCTTATGAGCATAAAATCAGAGTTTTTAAGTTGCGTAAACCGGACAAACTGTCAGTGATAGACTCCATAGGTTATACATCAGTGGCGGCTGGCGCATAAGCGCTGCAGTGCTGCAGAGCTCCCAAAAAATTGGGCGGGTGAACCTGTATTAGTTATAACTAGTTTTCTTTTACATAATTTTTCCGACATTTCTGATGTTTATAAAAGCGATATTGTTGTGAAAATTCTCCCCCTGTATATCAAAAAATTTGCATATTTTTCTACATCATCCTGTAGAGGACATCAAACCCTATAATTTGACACCTCAATCATCAAAATCCGATCAGTAGAAGCCGAGATACACGCTTCCGAAATTCCAACACTAACGCCGGTTATATATATGTAGTATATGTATTATCAAATAATATGCAATAGGCGACCTGGGCGACCAGTGGAATAACCAACCTAATTCGCGCGATCGCTCACTTGTTCCTTATCTGGTCCACACGTACGGGCGCTCAGAGCTCTTTCCAACACCCGCGCGCACCGCGCTACCCCCGCGCATGTCTAAAACCAATGGGTGATTTTATAAGGCATCTGTGCTGCATTCGCTCCAGCGCTGTCGTGTGATTTGGTATAGGTATTAAATATTTTCGCGTGTTTTTTTACTGTGCGGCGAGTTTTACGTAAAAACAATATTAGAGTGCGCGTGCTTGTTTGTGTTTTTTGTTGACAATTTATATAAACTCTGTGTATTATGGATATTTAATTTAATTAATGTGAAGAGATTCTTTAAATATTCATTCGAAGAAAAGCTAAAATTAAAAGCAAATGGTAGGCCATTAGTAGATATCACTATTGAAAAAACTGGTGTAAGTAGAGGGAAAAGTTATACACGTAAATTTAGTAGCGATATTTATTCAAAAAACGATTGGATTTGTGGATGCAACAAAAAAAATGCTTTGTATTGTTTTCCCTGTTTACTTTTTGGTGGCGATAAAGCTTGGACGGAAATAGGGGTCACGGATCTAGAGCACTTGAGTTTGAAAATAAAAAGACATGAGAATTCTAAAAGCCATCTTCATAACTGTATGGAATTTGCGTTACTAGGGTCAACTAATATTATGGCTCAACTAGATTCTGCTTATTGGGTAAATATACAGAGACATAATGAAAATGTGTCAAAGAATCGTTATATTTTATCAAAAATTATTAATTGTATAAAATTTTGTGGAGCTTTTGAATTGGCCCTTCGGGGACATGATGAGAGCGATACTTCCGAGAATCCGGGGATATTTCGTGGACTTATTAATTTTTCGGCTGAATTAGATGCAACTCTAAGTGAGCACCTAAAAAATTGTTCGGTATTTAAAGGCACTTCCAAAGAAATACAGAATGATCTGTTACAGTGCATACTTGAAGTCTGCCAAGAACAAATAATTGAGGAAATTAATAATACTCCGTTTTTGGCGATCATGGCGGACGAAACAACGGATGTTGCTGCAAAAACTCAAATGGTAGTTATTTTTAGATATGTTCGTGATGGTGAGCCAATTGAACGTTTTTGGAACTACGTCATTCCTGAAAAATGTGATGCAGAAACACTTAGCAAAACAATTTTAAGTGTCATAGATGCTTTAATTCAAAATTCACCTAACAAACTGATTGCACAGAGTTATGATGGAGCAGCGATGATGAGCGGACAACACGCAGGCGTTCAAGCATTGATTAAAAAAAGTACCCTTTTGCGCACTATGTACATTGCTATGCCCATCAATTAAATTTAATTATATCTAAAGCTGCTTCTGCAAATTCGCAAGTACGTGTATTTTTTGGAAATCTACAAGACATTCCCGGCTTTTTTAATAATTCACCCCAACGAGTAGAAGTGTTAAACAAGATTGTAAACAGAAGGATCTCCCACGGCGCTACAACCCGTTGGAATTTTAATATCAGGACCATTAATGTTGTGTACGAAAATAGGGCCTCTCTCATTGAGTGTTTGGAAGAAATAGAAGAACAATTCTCCAACAACACAGTCTGTAGTGCAGCCGCCTCTATTCGCCGTACATTAAATGATCCGATCTTCAATTTTTGGCTGACTTTTTTCATCATGTAATGCCCCATGTAGATATCCTGTTTAATCAATTGCAGCAAAGAAAAATTGAACCCACTCTAGTTAAAGACGCTATCGAAAATTTTGAACGCAGTATAGGCCAAGTTCGAAATAATATTGACAACATCATAAGTGAAGTATCAGATTTAATAAGCGATGAGCCACCACCAGAAAAACGCAAACGTCCAAATAACAGCAGATTTAATCATCGAATTTCGGCTTTAGAGGTGTGTGATGTTATTCTAAATTGTGCAAAAGATCGATTTCATTTTAAAGAGAATCTAGTAGTGGCATCACTTTTTTTTCGGAATGCTTTGGAGAGTATTGCAGTAAATTTCCTGAGGACAAACTCACTTCCGCATGCTCCTATTATCCCACCCTTGATAAAGAAAGATTACGAACTGAATTGTCTGTTATTTACTCAAGAACTGATTGTAGATCTTTAAAAGGCGCACTACCTCTTCTAAAATTTTTAATATAAAACAATCTGGGAGATACGTTGAAGGAGACTAGAAAATTATTAGAAATTGTAATAACAACTCCCATGACAACATCAGAGGCCGAACGATGCTTTTCAACACTAAATCGAATTAAGACGTTTCTCAGAAATTCAATGACCGAAGATCGTTTAACATCTCTTTCCATGCTATCTATCGAAAAAAAGTTTATCTCCGAAATAGACAATTTTAATGACAAAGTGATAACAAAATTTGCAAATCGAAAAGAACGTAGAATAGATTTAATTTATAAGAAATAATTTGTTAGTAAAGTAGTGCTTAGTGACTCTTATTTTTTCGTGTGACAATTGACAATCGTTCCAGACATCCAATACTTCAGTGCGGAAGGCGAAGAAAGCACGATAAGATCGATGGGAGACAACCTCTTACTGCCCGTGCAAGGTAATTTTTTTTGTAAAACTTGCAGAACACCTTAAAATTTTTAGCACGAGCCGCCACTGTTATACATACATTGCTAATACCTATAACTTAAGCCAAACTTTACAAGAGAGATAAGACATGTCAAATTGGATAAGCCTGACTTACAATGATAATATGTTAGTGTACGGGTTTTATATGTCGCGCAATGTACCTACGCGTTTTTTAATGCCGCAATTGTAACAAATGAAACAGGCATGCAATGTACACGTCTGTAACTGTACACATGGACATACACCTCGTATTTTCCAGCATTTACTTCTGCTTAAGACACGTGTTTCTGCCATCTACTATTAGGCGTCATCAGTTAAGCTAGTGAAGTAAGTAAAGCTTAAACAAATCGCCTCATAAGGTATAGCAAATTTTGCCCTATCAGGTGGCACCATATAATCTAGTGACATCTGACGGACGAAAGAGACTATGCCGAAAGTGGCAACCTTCCCTTGACCAGCTATGCCGGTACAGAAGAGAAAAAATACGTATATAGATGTAAGTCCATTAACACGATACCAGATGGCAGCAAATATACAAAAAAAAGTTTAAGTATATCAATACGTTAAGCACGTATTACGCATTTGTTACAAATGAAACAGACATGCAATGTACACGTCTGTAACTGTACACATCGACATACACCTCGTATTTTCCAGCATTTACTTCTGCTTAAGACACGTGTTTTTGCCATCTACTATTAGGCGTCATCAGTTAAGCTAGTGAAGTAAGTAAAGCTTAAACAAATCGCCTCATAAGGTATAGCAAATTTTGCCCTATCAGGTGGCACCATATAATCTAGTGACTTCTGACGGACGAAAGAGACTATGCCGAAAGTGGCAACCTTCCCTTGACCGGCTTAACGTATTGATATACTTAAACTTTTTTTGTATATTTGCTGCCATCTGGTATCGTGTTAATGGACTTACACCTATATACGTATTTTTTCTCTTCTGTACCGGCATAGCCGGTCAAGGGAAGGTTGCCACTTTCGGCATAGTCTCTTTCGTCCGTCAGATGTCACTAGATTATATGGTGCCACCTGATATGGCAAAATTTGCTATACCTTATGAGGCGATTTGTTTAAGCTTTACTTACTTCACTAGCTTAACTGATGACGCCTAATAGTAGATGGCAGAAACACGTGTCTTAAGCAGAAGTAAATGCTGGAAAATACGAGGTGTATGTCCATGTGTACAGTTACAGACGTGTACATTGCATGTCTGTTTCATTTGTAACAAATGCGTAATACGTGCTTAACGTATTATTGATATAGTTAAACTTTTTTTTGTATATTTGCCGCAATTGTACATACGAGTACATGAACAATTTACAAGTTCCAAATTAAAGTGTACGTGATCTTTGTAATTTGATCACCTTCTATAATACTCGTTGTGAGCGTGTTTGAACATGCATATGGATACGTTTGAACAACAACGTACTGTCACCAGTATAAAAGAGGCGCTTGTGATTGTACAACTTCAGTTAAGTTTCGAATGCGAAGCGTGCGGCTGATACTTTTATTTTAATGTGCGGTTAACCGTGAAACTGAATTGTTTCTTTTAAATTTCTTATGCGAAATGGATAAATTTGCCAAAAAACAAAATGAGCCATCTACATCGAGTGAATCAGTTGGTAAAAAGACAAGGTTGTACAATAGCAGTTATTTAAATTATGGTTTTACCTCATTGAATGTAAAGCCACAATGCGTTATTTGCTTTCGAATTCTCTCCGATGAAAGTATGAAGCCATCAAAATTAGTTCGACACTTGGAAACTAAACATCCAGCTCATAAAAACAACCCTGGAATTTTTCGAAAGAAAATTACATACCTTGAGAAATCAACTAACTTCTATTTGTAAGTCAAGCCATACTGACAAAAGTATACTTGAAGCATCTTATCTCGTAGCATTAAGAGTAGCTAAGATGTCCAAACCTCATACCATCGCCGAAAACCTCATATTGCTTGCTGCAATTGATATGGTCAGTGTTTTAATTTAAGGCGTGGAAGAAGCAAAAAAATGGAAAAAAATGCGCTTTCTAACGACACAATATCAAGGCGAATCGATGAGATGGCTGCCGATGTTCGCCATCCTATAATTCAGCAAGTGGTTCAAATGAATTTTTTAATATTCAATTTGATGAATCAACAGATGTAGCAAGCATGTCTCAGTTCTTACGTTTTGTGAGGTATGAATGTGATAGGGACCATCAATCAAAGAAAATATGTTATTTTGCAAAACAGTATCAGATCGTGTAACAGAACAATGACGTTTCGATGTTTTTTATGAAACTCCTAGAAACTATACTAACATAGATTGGACAAAATATATGGCAATATGCAGTGATGGTGCAAAAGCGATAACAGGAAAGAACAGTGGATTAATAAAAATATTAAAAGATCGTCTTATACCACTGCTTCGTTCACAGACGTACTCTTGTAGCAGAAAACATGCCGGAAAATTTCAATCAAATTCTTTGTGAAACTGTAAAAATGGTTAATTTTGATCAAAGGCGACCGTTACAAAACAGGCTGTTTGCTAAACTATCCGATGAAATGGACGAAAATAAAAGATCTCTTTTTTTCCATACAGAAGTTAGATGGTTATCGCGAGGCGAGGGAAAGTGTATAGCGAGGGTATTGGAACTGCGAGATGAATTAATAATATTTTTCCAAGATATACAAACGCCATTCTCATTGTTTTTAGAGAATAATGAGTGTATGTTGTTGTTCGCTTACTTAGCTGATGTATTTTCGCATTTAAACAACTTAAGTGTGAATTTACAAGGACGTGATAAAAACATTTTATTAATGACAGACAAAGTTCATGCTTTCATTAAGAAGCTTGATATATCTGGATTTTTCGCCTTCAAAGCTAATATTTGGATATGTTCCCACGCCGTATTACATTGAGAAAAATTTGAATGAACAAGTCACTATTATTCACCACAGTTTGGATTGCATGAGGATGCATTTGCCTGAGCTAAAAACTCAATTGACGGAGTATTTAAATGATTTCTCGAAGAGATGGGTACTGAATCCGTTTAGTGAAAACGTTGTTGCCGCTGCTAAGTTACCAATTGAGATTCACGACCAACTCATCGAAATGTCTGCCGACAAAACGCTACAACTACAATTTACATCGGAAGATTTAAATACATTTTGGCTTGCTCGTCGAAATTGATATGGAAATTTGGTCGCAATAGCATTGAAAATATTAAACCCTTCCGCCACGTTTTATCTCTGTGAAAAATGTTTTTCGTCTATGGTTGCGCTAAAAACTAAATACAAGAATCGTCTCAATCGAAAACAATTTGCGCTTGCGTGTTTCTAACGTAGATCCACGCATAAAGAAACTTTTAAATGAAATACCAATGCAAAAATCACATTAATTTATTTTCTTTATATGTGTATAGCAAACGCCAATTAAGTTGGCGCGAGGAGCGGTAAGTTCGTGCAGGATTAGAAGTAGTGGGGAGATTTGTATTTGGTTTTACATCAAATCAAATGTCAGATAATTCTAACCTCTGAGCGTGTATCACTTTATGATCCCCAAGCAAAGACATTATGTTCCGTCAAACGTCAATGACAAATGTATTCTGACAATTACTTGAGTAGTGGGGGTGGACGTTCTTAAAAACGGTTTCTGCGCACCCCCTCCTCGCGCCAACTTAATTGGCGTTTGCTATACTTATTATAAGTAAAATGTTTATAAAGGTCTTTCACGATAACAGACCAGACACGTGATAAACAGTTACTTCAGACCAAGTAACATTTAAATTACAATAATACCTAATAATCCTAGTATTTCTCTCTATTACGTCAATATATTATCACCATTGTCACCAGAACTGGGCATGCTTGCCAGCTTGGATTCTGTCAAATGTCATGCGAGTTGTTATAGTTGTAAATCTAAAATGACATAAACCTAACCTCATAGATTATTTTCTAACAACAACTGATTCAAAGCAATGTAGATTTGTCAACCCTGTTTTGTAACTATTTATCACGTGTCTCGTCTGTTATCGCGAAAGACCTATAATAAATTATTGTAAAATAAGTTGCTTGGAAAAGTGGCAGTGGGTTGAACGAAAATTACGGGTTCAACGTAGGAGGACAAGTGCACTGATGATTCTATATTAATATGAAGCACGTGTCTGCAAGTCTGGAAAGTCATTTTCGCACAAATATTAGGTTGTAGTTGTTCTCCGCACTCGATTTTTAATAAAATTTCGATATTACTACAACATGTATGTTTTACACAAAAAATTGTGAGGTTTTGCCCACTCAAGTACCTATGTTTCAAATTGTTTTTATTATATACTGTATATCCAAGAAATTCGGCAAGCCATTGAAGAAGTATCGCAACTTAAATCTTCAACAATTTCTTTATTTAAAATTCGTCGATTATCATCAATAAATGTTGTGAACAGGCTCATTATTGATTTTCCAAATAAATAAAATTCACCGCATAAATTTCTTAATCAGAAAAGACAAAAATTATGATTCAGTATTTCACTAATTATTTTTATTTCTGCCCTGATAGAATTGTTCTTTATATTCTGAGCAAACATGAGTCATTTAATTCAATAATAATGAAATTAATAATATTATAATAATAGTTCTTGGTAGCACCCGTTATATTGCCTTTTTGTCAATTCTAATTTTCAAATTTGGTATATTAGTGCCATCTGACGGTTAAATTCTAAAATGTATTGATGTTGAATGGGAAGTATTTATATTAAAAAATAGAATACTAAAAATGTAATGGCATTTTTATTTTTCTCAAGCAAGATATTATCGCTACTTGACCTGATTACTAATATTTAGCTATTTGAAACTAATGTACGGTCGTACATTTAAAGAATTTAAATTGTTGCATAGTCTTTGTCAATTTCACAAAAAAAATTATTACTTCAAATATAAAGTTAATAAATATTTATTTTTAAATATAGAATAACTACGTAATATACAACTTGATGGGCCTATATTTCCAAGAAGAAATTCTATCATTGTATCTATAACAAATAGCTGAACGGATTTATTTGAAAAACTAAAATGAATGGTTCTAGTGGATTTTAGTGTTTCACTAGAATATATATTCAATCAGATTTAATCTCATTCCTATGTTATATATCTAGACAAGTGAGGTTATAATTTTACATATTTGATTCCTATGCAAGCTTGAAAAAGATGACAGATTTCAGGAATTCTATTTAAAATTCTTGATTAGTTAAATACAATATAACAACAATGGATATTAAAAAGCAAACTTTAAGTTAACAGAACTGGTGTATAGGAGTTTTATATAAAAAAACTCTGTATATAATAGGTGCTGCTTTACCTACTTTTAGCATATATGGAGTATGTAATTTAGTCATAATATAAAATCGCCTGGACACTCGCAATGGACGGTGGTGAGGTGGTCTCCGGTAATAAGTTATCCTGGTCTGAGCTGAAAGGGGTTGTCAGTGATTTACGTAGACAACTATCAAGCTTATCGACAATGGTACCTTCCTCAATTTCTTTTAGAACTTTACCCGATGGTAGGACCAGGATATACTTTCTAAGTACACCGCAGAATGGATGGGAAACAACTTTACTATATGCAGATATCCTGCCTGAACAAAATTCCTCATCATCCAAGTTGCAATGGCATTGTGTGTTGGAGTCAAATTTTCCGAGTGGAAATAAATGTAGTCGAGAAGAACAGTTATTATGGGAACGACGACGTTTAGCAACATGGGGTATTAATTCCTATGAATTACATGAAACCTCAGGAAAAATTGTGTTTCCAGCTTCAGGATCATTGTTTCAATGCGTGGATGGAGGTTATTCGACAGGTAATTTGACGTATTTTATTGACACGTGCAAAGAATTTAGAAAACTAATTTTGAATTTTTAGAGATGAATTATACTATATTATTTTTTTAATTACATATGATAGAATATAAAATGTATATAATGCAAAAATCTTTGATATACTTCATTCACTTTATAAATATAGAGGTATATTTTAAAACCTTTTTTGGATATATTTAATTTAGAAATTTAGTCTTCTTCATAAATACAGTTTTAAAAAACCTGGTATGCAAATATTCTAAGTTTAAATTGAGCATCTCATGAAAACACTATCTTTATAGTTCCATTTGATTTTTTTGTTTGGGGGGGGGGGGGGGGGGGGGTGGAACTTTATTTAATGAAACTATATAAAAGTTTAAAACTAGATAAATTGATGGTACAGGGGTGTGCAAAAAAATGTAGGACAAGTGGACAATGTAGTTGTGTGAATCTATACCACATGTGATGCGATGGCGGCCATTAAATTTGAATACAAGATTTTTCTATTGTGAATTGTGTTTGTCATTTTGCCGATGTTATTAACATAACAATTTTGACCATAATAGTTTCTATTTTATGCCAATATCGTTTCGGAAACTTAAAAATGCCGAGAAATCTAACAGAAGCTCAAAAAACGCTGGCCATCAGCAAACAGGAAGAAGATTGGAGCCTAAAGCGCGTTGCGGCAATCCTAAATGTAATCCATAATTGCATTTCAAAATAAAATAAGAAGTGGACACTCTACCACGCAATTGCACGCGCTGTTAAGCCAGGACGTCCTAAAGTAACAAATGACGAAGATGCAGCTTTGGTTGACCACATCAACCAAAATCCGTTTTCTAACGCTGTGGAGGTCCGCCAAATTGCAAATTTATCTGGTTTAATAAGAAATGCCTAAAGAAAAATAACAACTGACTTGTTTAGCAGGAGTGCTGCCAGAAACCCTTTTTTAACAGAAGCACTGAAAGAAAACAGTGTTGGATTTGCACTTCAACATTTGAAGGAAAGTCCCGACTTTTGGAACAAAGTCGTGTTTTGTGACGAAAAAGTCTTCAAGTCTTGTTATGATGACAGAATCCGCATGTATATACCAAGAAATGAAAGATATAGTGAAAATAAACACACAAATTGCACACCACTAGGAAGTTCTCAGTAAACGTATGGGCACATGTTTAAAAATTAACGAAAGGCTGACTGGTGTAGTTTATAGAGACATTTTAGAAAACGTAATGTTACCAAACGTAATAGAATTTTTATCAATCGAAATTTCGTCTTTCAGCAGGACAATTGTCCCATTTATACTAGCAGAATAGTGCAGGATTTGGTCAATAATATTGACGTGTTGGAGTGGCCTTTGTGTAGCCCAGACCTAAATCCTGTGGAAAATATATGAGGTTTAATGGTGGAGAAAATTCGTTCATGGTGACATGGTTCCCAGAAATGGGAAGGAATTGTAGAGAGCGATTCAACGGGCTTGGAAAGAGCTGACCAAAGAACATATAAGAAATGCAGTTAAATCAATGAAGAGAATACTGATAAAAGTAATAGAAATGAATGGTACCACTACTCAATATTAAAAACTGTTAAGACAATTTTGCTCTATTTTAATAATGAAAGTTTTACTCGTAACACTGTTCGAAAGGTTATGAAATGTAATTAAAATATAAATAACATGGGTTGATAACTTGGTGTTATATTGTGATCTGTATACTGCGATAAATTTACAAGCATTCATATAAAAAGATATCAAACTTGAGTGCATTTGGCAGGCTGTAGTGCTTCAAAATCGTTTCTAACAAGGGGCGCATTGAATGTCATTTTAAGCGAAACGCTTCTCGGCGAATGGCGCGAAGTATAGTACTGCTACAGCTGGGTTTGGAGTCTACGCAAACACCTTACATCTTTTAACACTACCAGTTGACGTTCGTGGACTTGAAGCGTTTAAATGGTAACCTAAACGTTCAGCCGACAATGTACTATCGTGAGCAATTGAAAGTTAACACTTTATTATGTTGGCATGTCGAAATTTCAAAATTTATCTAATGTATACAGTACTTTTGAAGTTTCAGTGTCAGCATTTAATCATAACATAAATGACATTAGCTTGACAATTTGGTAAAATTTACGCAGCTATAATAGTGCGTTTACTTTCAATTGCTCACGATAGTACATTTGAAACGGAGCAAAGTGAAGTGAAACCTTCGCTTTGGCTGCCACAGTCTGTTGAGTGCGTTCAACGATGACATGAGTTCATGACATACTATCAAATATTAGAAATATCCAGTAAACTAAATTTGGGCGGTGTTTTCAAATTAATGGCCGATACTGTACATCTCAAAAAAATCGTACACATATGCCAATTGTCTTCACTCACATATACAAAGTGTCACCTGAATTATAGCATAATATGCCGATATATGAATGAAACTCCATTGAAATGTTGAAGTAAGACATGAATTTCAATAGAATAAAGTAACTTTAATAAAAGTAACAATCACAACATAATAAAGTATCTACAAATACACCATATAATGTAAATATACTAGTATTTTATCATAGCACCATTTGCATCTAATATATTGTTCAATCGCAAGGGAATAGACACATAGTTTCTTATAAGATTTCTGATATTTCTGATATTTCTTGGCATGCTCCAATTATTATATTAAAATTTGGTCGACAGAAAAATATTGTAACTAACTCGTATATTAATATGAGATTAATAGTATCGATAATGAACGCCCTTGCGCTTTAAAATATCTCGATTATTAATCACCTTCGTTAATACACTTGTTCGTGAAACAATCCATTAGAATGACAGCGGCAGGCCTAGCGAAAACTGCGCCGATCACGTTAAAACTTGTCACACACAATCCGTAGACACCTCCCACTATTTATCGACGGGCGCCGACATTATTTAGGCTTCTCGTGTTACAGTGTCAATCCGGAAACATCTGAATCGTACCTCGTATAATAACTTAAGGGAGTGTACCCCAACTTTTGATAAAAAATTAAACACACACCATTTGTTTCAATTTACACACTTACCAAGGTCCAATACAGTATGTAGAACGGTCAATAAATTTGTAAATGAGTTCTTTATATTGGTTTTTGGGATTCTGTTAAGGGTTGTGGTCACTGGCTCTTGAACATATTCACTGATGTTATAAGAAATGAAATTAGACAAAAATAAAACTCAGCTAGTGCTAAATTAGTTGAATACAGCCGGTGATTCATTGGTCATTTCAATATGTTTTAGTCGTTGGTCAATTTGAGCGGAATTATTCCCAAATTCAATCTACGACGGCTGAAAACTCTCTGTAAAAATCTCTGTTGTACACAGCTGTTTTAGGAATTCCCGATTAATCTCGCCCATGATTTCGAGTTTTCTTTAATAAAATCAACATGCAGACATCAACTGCTTGCGTTCACGATTGATGCTCGAACAACTAGTTGAAACATGAGCGTGTGAAGCAGTATCAATGAAATTTTTAGAAATATAGATTTTATAATCTCTGTGGTAATTTAAATAGTATTATGAATCCAATAATTAAAACTAAAGTAATTAAAACTAATTTTGACTATTTACGAAAAAAACGTATTTTTTATTGCACATGTATTGCAGAATCGTATGAATAGGTTCTCAGTGAATGAAAATTGAAAAAAAATGAATTTCATCGATTACAGCGCCATCTATCATGAATTGAAAAATATGTTTCAAACAAATCTTACATACTTTTTCCAGTAGAATTCGAATCTGTAATAAAATATACGGGTTTCTATTTAAGAATTAAAAGTTATCCCCGCCCCACCTACATGGAGGGAGAGATTGAATTATTAAATTTTAAAACTGGACATTTTTTTGTGAACTGCTTATTTTTCAAGATGTTTGAAAGTTTCATGTTGAAAAATACACCCGGTATATTGCCGCCAGTTTAAACCTAAGCTTAGTGGAATACAATTATTAGAGTTGTGCCTTGCAAACACTACTACGGATGTAGGCAACGGCAATCCACCCTATGATATCTACTGGATGAAAGCTTCTGAGAAATTATGCTTTTGTTGAAATTAAGACGCTTTCTTGTTTCAGGTCCGTTATTTCCAACAAAACTTCGAATAACCGGAAACGGTGCTAAATTAAGTCCGCAAATATGCCCTTCCAACGCCGATTTGGTAGCGTACATCTGCAACCACGACATCTGGGTATCGCATACGATATCAGGTTCCACCGTACGTCTCACTTACGCCCACAAGGGCGGTAGATCACTGGCGGATGACCCTTTATGTGCGGGCGTTCCCTCTTACGTCATGCAAGAAGAATTTTCGCGTTATCAAGGATACTGGTGGCAACCTCACTCCTCAGACGGCATCTACAGAATTCTATACGAAGAAGTAGACGACGGTGACGTTAAAGTATTTTGTTTTCCGTCGTCGCAGGGGGACGCGTCGGAAGTAGAAGAGTTTCGCTTTCCCAGGGCCGGTTGTGCAAATTCTAAATCGAACTTGAAGATGATAGAATTCAAGATCAGCGATACCAGACAGATCGTCGATATTTGCATGTTGGAATTACAATTTTCTTTGTCGGTTTTATTCCCGTGGATGGAATATATGGTGAGGTATATGATCGAAATTTTTCTAATATTTTTAGATTTGTATAAAAAAACAGATTTGAGTGAGATTTATAGCAAAGTACCACCTACTTCTTTCTATGTATGTCTTTAGTGCGTTCAAATATTGTTTTAAAATATGTTTCAATATTCTAATTATAGAGTCCGTTTTACGTCTCAACTCTCATGTATTTCACCCTACCGAACTTTGAATAGAAGTGAAAGCTAAGAACATATTAAAGAGAGTTTTATTTCTATTTAACCACTTTAATTATTCGTTCAGTTTACTGCTTACCTCTAGTAATTTGGTTTCTGTAAATACAGTTACAGTTCATTTCACATTATAACGACCCGATTTGTAAGGTTTAAATAAGATTATCCCAAATCCCTTACCTAAAACAGCGGTCACTTCTGCAAAGGAGATGTGGGCCGTAACAGAAAAATATGCTTTTTCTTTGGAAATTCCTTTCATTTAATATTTTCTCGGAATCAAGTAATTATAATAGTACATAATAAGTACAATACAATAAAGAAACAATTTGTCATCAATTATCTAATTCTAATCACTGGACATTATTTTATTTCCAATTTTATATATTTCATATAGGACCGTGTTGGTCTAGTTGTAGATCACTAGACATGAATCTGTATGGACCAGATTTAAACCCTGGTCTAGCCAATAATATCGATGCTACTTTTTCGGTCCCAGTTTTACTCAGGCTGACAAAATTTCAGGTTAATTTTGAGTCGTTTTAACGTGACAAAGTGAACGTGTTTGTTAGTAGTAGTGATAGCATCAGCTGTTAAACAAAATTCATAAAAGAAAGGCTCTTTCAAAAGGTGCTAAACTGCGATTAACTGAAACGCAGTACCCTTACACATATTTGGTCCTAAAAGTCGAGTGCGATTAATATAATACTAATTTGTCTCTTTTACAAATAATAGTAATTTCAAAATTTAGGAGTTTTCATGGTGGTTGACTGCTATGCCACTATAACATTCGAAGTCGATTTAAAATTTAATTTTATCTGTTTTTGTATTTGCTACTTATTAAATTTTATGCAGAATTATAACAAACGCCAATTAAGTTAGCGCGAGGAGGGGTAAGTTCGCGCAGGATTAGAAGTAGTGGGGATATTTGTATTCGGTTTTACATCAAATGCCAGATAATTCTAACCTCTGAGCATGTATCACTTTATGATCCCCTAGCAAAGACATTATATTCCGTGAAACGTCAATGACAAATGTATTCTGACAATTACTTGAGTAATGGGGGTGAACGTTTTTAAAAACGGCTTCTGCGCACCCAACTTAATTGGCGCTTGCTATAATGAGAATTTGTCATGTATCCCACCAAAAATTAGGGAAACTGCTTAATACACCGAAAATAATGTACCGATTAAATTTAGCTTTGTTTATTACGAATATTTTGATTATTCTTTCTAAAGAATATTTTTTTTTAGGTTTGGCTATGGTCGAAGTATGCTTTTTGACTTTTTCATTTCTTAACAAATTTTCTCTTAGGGAAATCTATAGTCATTCCCTCAAAGCTTCTGGAATTTTTTACATTTTCAATAATTGTCTAATCACTTATTTGATCATGGTGTTTCAATTAAAGTATTATTTGACCTATTTTCAGCATCTGCGTGGAAATAAACCAAATAACACCTTAACTTTAGTTTTATTCGTGTTATTGTTGAATATCGTGTTTCATCAAGATGTTTGAATTACTTCGTCAGTTAAAATTTTAGTTTTTTCTATGTTTATGTTGAAGCCTATTTGAGTAGCTAATTTTAAAGAGATCTAGAGTTTTTTTGCATATGATTCCTTCTTCAAGACAAATATCATATATGGATTCTGAATATTTGCGGAAGTTTCATGTGGATATTCCAATTTCTATCTGTTCCATTGTTATATTTTATATCAGGTATGGGCTACCTTTGCTTAGCTGAGGGCGTAATTTCGGGACTTAACCAGGTCGCGGGCCGTAGGCAAGAAATAAGTAGGTAGTAGTGAATAAAGAAGCAACAAAAATTCACACATTTTTTTATTTATTAATTATAATAGCATAATCAAACAAATAAAATTATATTAATACGAATTAATAAAAAAAGATAGAAAACCCAAATGAAAATTAATGAGATACTTGAGTTTGAAGCTGAGAAACAAGATGATCAATATTGGGGTCAATATCAGTAGTACATAGGCGCAAACTGTTTTCTAAATTAACATCTGTAAGCCGAGTACGATGCCTATTCTTATAAATTTTCATGATTGAAAAAAGCTGCTCACATTTATACGTGCTTCCGAATGTGCAAATTATTTTTCGTGCGAAAACTCTCAGCTGTGGATACTTTTCTTAGGAAAGGTATGTTCTGTAAAATTCGCTTAGTTCCACATCATAAAATTTAGACTTCAAATATGAGTCTTCTTGAAGCTCGATCAACTCCATTTGTAAGTGAAACGGAGCATCTTCCACATTACACTTACAAGGATTTGCAAAAATATTGAAAGTGCTATCCATATTCTTAAAATCGGAAAATCGATCAGTGAATTGACAGTAGTTTCAGTTCTTCAGCATAGCAACCGTAGTGACTGGATAATGTTAAAAAATGAAAACAGTTTTTACTTCTCATTTGTGTTTCCCACAAACGAATTTTGTTTTGAAAAGCTTTAAGATGACTGAACAGCTGATTTACCAATTGCCCTTGTTTTTGAAGCTTCAAGTTCAGGTCGTTTAAGTGTCCTGCGATGTCTACCAGCAATGCCAAGTCACAAGCCCAAGTTGGATCACAAATTTGCGGCAATCTTTTCTTTTTCATTTCCATAAAATCAGCTATTTCTTTTCTAAGGTCATAAAACCTTTTTAACATTTTACCTTTGCCTAGCCACCTTACTTCGCAATAATATGTCACATCATCGTGTCCTGAAGAGAGTTCATCCAAAAATGCTTTAAACTGACGATGGTTAAGACCGCGGGATCTAATGAAATTAATGATATTTACTACCACATCCATAACATTCTTCAGTCGAATGGACTTAGCGCACAAATTTTGTTGGTGAATAATGCAATGCAGAATTATTAAATCATATTCTTGCACATTCATAGCAGATGCTCTTTCCTTCAGAATTCCGATAAAACCTTTTCGTGCACCGACCATTGAAGGCGTACCATCTGTGCACACTCCAACTAATTTACACCACAGTAAACTATATTGCTCAAAAGTACATTGCACCTCGGCAAAAATATCTTTTCCAGTAGTGGTTCCTTGTAGCGGCCGTAAAGCCAGTAATTCCTCTGTCTGTAATTCTTCATCAACACCTCGTATAAAAATAGCTAACTGGGCTGTGTCAGATAAATCTGTACTCTCATTCAAAGCAATCGAAAATGCTAGGAAACCAGCTAATCTATCGGTTAATGTTTTTTTTGGATATCGCTAGCCATCATATCTATACGTCGAACAACAGTACGTCGCGATAAGCTCACTTTCTCAAACTCTTTCTTCTTTTCTGGGCACTCTTTAACAAACTGTCCCTCAGAAAATGACTTCGATGCTTTCGCTATTTTGGAACTAATTATAAAACTAGCTTTAACAACACTGTCTAGATATGATTTTTGTGAATGGAACATTTGTTGCTGTTTCCCTAAATCGGTAATGAATTTTTTAATTTGATCCTTTCTTAACTGGCCCGTGAGTAAATTATATTGAGCGAAATGCTTGCTGGAGTAATGTCGCTTCATATTGTATTCTTTTAAAACAGGAATTGTTTCATTGCACAACAAACATATAGATTTACCACTGGCAAGATAAAAAAGTATTCATCAGTCCATTTGTCTTGGAATTGACGACATTCTGTGTCCAATTTCCGCTTTTTTAAACCAGACATGTTGATAGAATTTGCTTGAATGACACGCGCGCTGAGCGGTTTATATATTACCCCCAATAAGCAGCTAGAATACTCTCGATCGTACGCGAGTGCTTCAAGCGCATCGGGCGGCTTACCGAATGTTTATCTGTTTGTCTCTTTCTAACGACTATATCTGACTCGATCTGTGACTGCGTACGCTTAATAATATTATATTATAATATTATCGATTTGAATTGATATCGTTATTTCAATTTTCTGAATCTCTCGCGGGCCGGATTGAAACTGGTGGAGGGCCAAATTTGGCCCGGGGACCGGGGGTTGCCCATATATGTTTTATATTATCCATTGGAATATTGTAAGAAATGCGGTCGGGGATAGTACGTATCCTTATCTAATTCCGTGTCTGATCTTCTTGCTTTGTACGTGTGTGTATCTCTGGATGTGAACCGACTCGCGTCCATAACAAAAGGTTACACATTCAACCTTAAATGAGATAGACCGGTCTAGGGAAATCAGATCTTTGAATCTCCTGACTACAACACAAATTAGAACCAAAATTTGTATATTTGTCCTCATGAGGCTCGCTTGACAAATAACCTCAGAACAATACGCGGTAACAATTAAATAATGGCTGGTCTGAAAAATATGCTTTATTGAAAACTTATTACAAATAGCTCTTAATCCCCTTCAACATACTCCTCTTGTCTATCTATACACTGTTGCATACGTCTTTTCCATTATCTGAAGTAGTGCTGCAGCTTTTCAAACGTCGTCGTTTTCAGCAAGTCTGATGATTTTGCCTTGACCTCTTCAATTTTATGAGAATGTGTACTTTTTACTTTTGGGAATAGGTAGAAGTCGCATGGAGCGAGATCTGGTTAATACGGTGGATGCCCGAGCACAGTAATTCTCTTCTCCGCTTAGAACTGCTTCACAGAATGTGCATTGTGCGCTGGCGCGTCGTCTTGGTGCAGCATACATGAGTTGTTCGACAGATCTGGTCTTTTCTTCCTCACCTTTACTCTCAGCTTGGTCAGGACCTCAATGTAGTAACCTCTGATTTACCGCTTGGCCCTAAGATGCCCATTCATGATGAATTTTGAAAAAAAGACTGACATGACTTTCAATTTCAACTTTCAACTAATTCGAGTTTTTTTTGCTCCTTGGCGTGAATGTCTTCCAGTGCATAGATCTACGTTTAGTTAGGTCGTATTAGATAATTCACGTTTCGTCACATGTGATGACTCCCTATTAGTTCAGGCCCTGAGAGCCATCGTTTCATGATGTCAGAGAAGATGTTTTTCCTGTTTTCTTTTTGCACACTTCTAAAATTTTTTGGCGACTTTTTTGCCCAATCTTTCGTCATTTGCATATCCTCATACAAATTTTTTTTTATTACCTCTCTCAACATTCGTCATGTCTACCATAATGCGAATACTCAGTACCTAGAAGAAAAACTCTGGGGTAATAGTAGCGCTAGCTACGTTACCATCCTAGTGTACCGAGCGACTCAAGGTGTAACAATCCTACCATGTTAGTACCCCGAATGCTTGCGAAGTTAGTACAGGAACTATTACTATTATATATTTCATGTGTAATTAATGTGTATAAATATTTAATAACACCTACACATTAAATACAGAATACTTTACATGCTAGAAACGAGCTAAACCCGTCCCTGTAAGATAATTGTGACCAATCGGTATATCAAGAGGATTAGAAGGGTTTTATATACCTGTCCATTCTTCCTATAATAGATGGGCTAGTCGATCTCAATATGTCGGGTCGGTATAATTTGAAATGAACTATACATAACATGTCCTAGAATATAGCATGCAACTTAATATTTTAGTAGATAATTCTTATGTTTAGGGCCGGATGGACCGATTCTCACTACATATGGGTGCAATTATTGGACAGAAGGCAACAACGTTTAGAACTCGTTCTGTTATCATTAAGTAATTTTACAGAAGTTCTGCCTATGTACGATGACTCTTCCGGAAGCACAGACAACGAAAGTCCCCTAGTTCAAGTAATTTACTGTCAGGAGTCTTCGATATGGGTTAACGTTCACGATTTATTGCGATTTTTACCGCCGACGAAATCCCATCAGGTGCGCTTCATTTGGGCGTCCGAAGAGACCGGTTTTCGGCATTTGTACTTGGTAACTGCTCAGATTTTAAATTCCGAGTCGGTCGAGTCAACATCGGAATGTTTATTTCTGCAACCGAGAATCTTGCATAAAGTTGCTCTGACCCAGGGCAACTGGGAGGTTCTGGCTCAGGACATCTGGGTCGACGAAGAAAGGCAGCTAGTTTATTTCATGGGCTTGAGGGAGACACCGCTGGAGAAGCATCTATATGTCGTGTCCCTGAAGAGACCCGGAGAAGTCAGATTGCTCACCATACCAGGATTCTCTTATAGTTGTGATTTCAACCAGGTAAGTAGATTAAAATATAAACATCGATCGATCCAATAAAATAAACTAGACTTTAGATATGATTATTTACAAAATTTTGTATACACTAAAACGAATTAGTAATAGCATTGTTTAATTTTTCTATTTATACGCGTAGGATTGTACTATATTAGTTACTACGTACTCAAACATCCAGAAAACCCCCGCATGTGAAGTGTTTCGTATTATATACAACGACTGGGCAGTTGACGGCATTAGCTTGGTCCCAGTTGGTCACCTATTAGATTCAGCGCCGCTGCCTAGTTCCTGTTACTGCCCTGAACTGTTCACCCATCAGATAGCAGCCGGTCCAACTTTGTACGCCATGGTATTTCGACCGCACGACTATCTTCCAGGACGTAAATATCCGACGATATTGAACGTTTACGGCGGTCCCGAAGTACAGTTAGTTTCGAACTCGTTCAAGGGCATGCGGCAACTACGAATGCACATGCTAGCAGCCAGGGGTTATTGCGTCGTCGCCATCGATTCCAGAGGATCTCAACATCGCGGCCTGAATTGGGAGAGTCACCTTCAGGGGCGGATGGGAACCGTTGAACTTCAAGATCAAGTGGAGGTACTACGGTGGTTGGCCAATTCGCTGAAGTGCATCGATTTGAGCCGGATCGCCATACACGGATGGTCTTATGGGGGTTATTTGAGTTTGATGGGACTGGCCCATCATCCGGACGTGTTCAAAATAGCGATCGCCGGCGCTCCTGTCACCAATTGGAGTCTCTACGATACCGGATATACTGAACGTTACATGGGCCTACCAGAAAATAATCCGCAGGGTTATCAAGAAGGATCCGTATTAAATTACGTCAACAAGTTTCCCGAGGAGTAAGTGTTGGTTATTTTCTTTAAGCTTAAAGTAGGTATAAACAAGCAATGATATAATATTCTTCAGAGTTTCGTTATATGAACGTTGTCCACTTCATCAAGGTATACTGTCACTAACAGTGAAACGTCGTCTGTTTCGACTATACAGCGAAATTCGTAAGAATATTGTATTATTTATCACACCGGAGGTGAAGCTGACAGATTCTGCTGTTTTCTTTGTTATACAACACAAGCAAACAAAATTCTTGTTAAAAAGGAGTCCCATTTTAGGAACGTTTGTGAACCAAGTACTAGAAAGAAGATGATACGAAATTGTTTTCACTAATAAATGTCTGAAAACAACCTTGAATTAGATCCCATGCGCTCTTAATAACTCTACATCATATTTACTCGATATTATCCTTGTTTTAATCCCTATCTTAATTTCAGAGAGAATCGCTTGCTCGTAATTCACGGTCTTATCGATGAGAACGTCCATTTTTATCACAGCAGTCAACTAATTAGCGCTCTGGTCAAGGCCGGGAAACCGTACCACCTGCAAGTCTACCCCAATGAAAGACACTCTTTAAGACATCTGGACGCCAGCAAACATTACGAAACATCTTTGTTGTCCTTTCTTCAGAACCATTTATAGTGTTTTATATTATTTCCCCTTACAAGTCTCTCATTATTGTCATCATCCCTACTCTTTTGTCTCTGTGTAAATATTATAATTGAATGAACTAACAAGAGAAAAATGCAACAACTTTGCGGCTGTATATTAAATATAAACAACTATTAATTAATTATATATAAATTTTTCTTATATAAAAAATATAAATAAAGTGACTGTTTTTATCATTGTTGGTGTTTCCTTTGCGTAAAAAGTACATAATAAAATGCTTCTCCTAATTTAGCAGAGAACATCGCACAATTATAAACTATTTTGGTATTTCGACAACAATGTCAAACATGATTTATAATCACTATTTATTAATCTCTTAGAGTGTAGAATTCCAGTTAAAGTAGTAGCAGATAACCGATTTCTGATTTTACTTTTGTTGAAAGATACTGCACTGAATATTCTTTCTACCGAAGCACTACTGTGAGGTAATGTTAAAATTAAATTGACAAATTTTGATAGTTCTGGATAAACAGCAGTATTGTCACATCTAACTTGATTACAGATATCTTTCCAAAAAGAAATATAATCGGCTGCATCCTCATTGAAGTCACTGTTTTGCAATAATCACCACTCTCTATCCAATGAAAGAAGTTCAATATCTTTCCTATGAAAATTTGCTGCTGGACCTAATGAACTAGTTTTAATAAGTTTTGGGTCCAAAAATTTAAAGAACTTAAGTGTCTTTACATTTTCTGCATTAAATGGAAAGCGTTTATATAATTGATGAGCAGCTTCAACATAAAAACCTAAGCATGTTAATTGAAAGTTATGTTTATCACCATCTGAAAGAGTATTTTCTTGAAATAATATAGCTGCCTTCGGGCCACAATATACTTCATTTAGTAAAACATAATGTTCTGGGTTTCTATATTGCAAAATAGTTACATCAGTTTTACTCAAATATGTATTATTTATATAACAACTTAGAATAGTCTTGTATACTGCTAACATTCTGTCATATATTGCATAAATTTTAGGAGATTCTGATTGAAATTCCTTATTTAAATCAGTAAATACAGGTAAAACATATTCCAAAAACTCTAAATAATATTTATTCATAGGATTTTGTAAATTATTGTGAATGGATTCAGATGCATCGATTTGATTGAAAGATTCATTTTGGAAATATAATTTAAGAGCTTCATACTGCTCCAACACTCTTTTAACAACAGAAATTAAAGAGAGCCAGCGTGTTTGGCTAGGTTGCAGCAGCTTATGAGGTTTAATATCAAGAAACTGCTGAAATTCTTTGTATTGTGTTTGTCGTTTAAAACTATATTGCATATAAGTGTATACTTCTCCCACCAGTTTTTCCGTTGTAGAAGGTAATTTTTCACAAGCATGGGAAGCTATGAGTCCTATTGAGTGACATAGACATTTTACAGTAAAAAGATGTGGTATTTCATTTTTTAATAAAGTTTTGACGGAATGCTTAATGCCCATCATTGAATTTGCCCCATCAGCTGCAAATCCTACCATATGTTCATATGGAACATTATGTTTATTAAAAAATTGAACAATAACATTATGTATATTTACTGCAGTTGCATCATAGATTGGTAATAAAGCAAGAAATTCGTCATTTAGACTAAAATTTTGATTTAATCGCACAACTAATGCTAAGTTTTTAATTCCGGTATGATCCGTAGACTCATCAATTAATAAAGAAAATTTGCTGCACTTTAAAGTTTCTATTAGAGTTTCAAAACTTGATTGACCAATTACGTTATTTATAATAGCTGTGCATTTTGTACGATTACAGGAAATATTTTTTATAACATCACTTTCATTATTTATAGACCTAATTAGTTGTACCAGATGATCAACTGAATTTATAGATATATTATGTTCTGCAATGAAAGATGCAATTCTTATTTCTATTTCTTTTGTACTAAGTTCCGTGCTTGTAGAGCTTCTTACATATTGCGAAACACAGAATTTTTGTTTAATTAATTTAGATTTAGATTGGTGTTTTATAGAATCATGGTGCTTACGTATTGCAGCTATCCCTCCAAGATAGTCATTACCGCATATTTTACATCTGTAAAACTCTTCTCCTTTTGAACTAGCTTCTATCCAATGTTGGTAATCATTGTGTTTCTCCCAATCAGTTTTGTATTTTTGTTGATAAATTTTCTTTTTTTTTTAAGTAGATGGTTGATCTGTGGTCAGTGACGCGCCGTCCATATGGGCAAGGTCGTGCAGCGCACAACGGCGCCAAGCCCTTAAAGGCGCCTACGGCCACTTGTGATAAGTTAAATTTTAAAAATATTAAAAACATTTTTTGAAAGTTTACAACAAATCAACAAATTTACATTTTTAATAATTTGGAATACTGTTTTTTATTTTGTTACTGTTGTTTCAGTGTGCAATAAAAATTTTAATATTTTTTTGTATGTGAACCTATTGTTTGCCTCAAATAAAAAATCTAGAAATTAAAACAGATTTAGGAAAACTAATAAAAATTTGTAAACGGTTTTATTTGCAGTAAATACTTACATGGTAATAATCCGAAAATTAATTTATTTAAAGAATTCAGTACGATTGGGCGCGCGTGAATAAGATTCTACCATAAATATCTAATATGATTTAATCCAAAATTCCCCCGGCTAAGAGCTTTTATACTTTCCCATTTTAAATAGGTATTTACCCTTCATCGTATTATTTCAAAAATTACAAATTTAAAAATAATTTGAACGGTACTTCCCGTAATGAGCTTATGTATTATATCAATTATTTATTGCGAGAAAATTGTTTCGACTACTAAGGTATAGATGTCACTTTACGAAGGATCTATAATATTTAATAATAATAAATAACGCAATCTATTTTGATAAATATATGATTTCATGGCAATGGTTAACAATTGGGGCGCCAGTATGAATACGTATTGATTTGTATGCAACCATATATACAAATGTGTATGCGTATGTATTGTGCGGTTCACAGCGTTGTCAAATCTAATTAGGAATTATAAACCATATTTAAGTTGCGCTTTTATTTGACTACTTATTTGTTGCATAATAAATTAAGGAAATTATTGTAAATGAATCCAATTTTATTTTAAATCTGTTATATTAGTAAATAGTTAAATAAAATATTTACTTAGGTGTTTTCTTTTGAAATACATATTTTTTTTTCTATAAATAAAATATATGGATAGCTATATTATATTAAAATAAAATTTATTATACCTACCAATTTTATTCCTATTGATTCCTAATTACGTGTTGCGAGTATATTTGATAACTTAGGAATCAATAGAAATAAAATTGGTAGGTATAATAAATTTTATTTTAATATAATATAGCAGGGGTGGCCAAACTTTTGACCTCTGAGGTCTACTTGTGTTCAAAAATGTTTCTTGCGGGCGACTCTAAGGTAGAGTTTACAAGAGAGAAATAAAACATTTTAGCGATAAGTTAGTAAGTATTTTTCTATTATATACGTTGAAAACAAAATACATAATGTTCATTCTGTATTAGGTTTTTGGGTGGATATTTGGCACTGCATATTCTCCACAAGTTTATTATATTGAGGAGTGTAAGAAGTAACTGCGATGCGCAAACAGGAAGTTAAGTGGGCATCTGTTAAACGAGAACGATGTTTGGTTTTTATTGTATTCATAGTAGAAAATTCGCAAAGATAGGTGGAACCGAAAAACGAAGTCAAATATAAGGCAACCTTTCTAAGGCACGGGAACTTTTCTTTGCAAATCAGTTTCCAAAAATCAGTAATTCTGCCAAATGCTCTTGCTTTCAGAAATATGTCGCATCTCATTTTAATTATTTCTTATTCCACCACAACAGATTCAGAATCAGTTAACTTGCCGATTTTTGCAGTCAAGCTCTGAAGGTCATTGCTTTCATTAAAAGGGAATGTCTTGAAACTTAACACTTCTTCGAGAGCGAAGAAATCCAAAAACCTTCTTTCGAACTCCAGGTGCAAGTTCTCCAGCTGTCTGGCGAAAGTTTCAAAGTCCCGATTTGAGTTGTGCGTGCATTCTTCTTCCATGTTTTTATAGTTTCTTAGTTCACCTCGTCTTAATTGAGATGCATGCACTTGAATTTGACTTTAAAATGATTTAATCAAAGTTGTCATATCAATCACATTCCTGTCTTTTCGTTGAAGATTTAAGTTCAACTGATTGAGTTTCTCCGTTATGTCACAAAGAATGAGCCATTTTTCATCTTCAAACTCAGGTACATTTTCTTCTTTCGAATGGATGAATGTTTTGATTTCTGGCAGTAATTGGCGAAACCTCTTCAAAAAAGCACCACGGCTAAGCCACCTAAGATCTGTATGTAGCAAAAGATCCGAGTGTTCGGCTTCAGTCTCTTCAAGTAAAGCTCGAAATTTACGCCTTTGCAAACTTCTGGCTCGAATAGAATTCCTATTTTAAAGGCAATTTTCATGATAATATCCGAGTCAAGAATTTTAGAGCACAAAACTTGCTGATGTATGATGCAGTGATAGTTGGGGAAACTTGGAATGTTGTCATCATTTTTACACAATGAAATAAAACCAACTCTTTGTCCCAGCATAGCGGGTGCTCCATCTGTCGTAATAGCAACTATTTTGTGAATCGGAAACTCAGTTTTTTCTACAAAATCTTTAAAAGATCTGTAGATATCCTCACCTCTTGTTTGCCCCTTCAATGGAATCATCGTCAATAATTCTTCTTTTGACGTCATATCTTCAAAAACTAGACGCACGAAAATGCACAATTCAGCAGTGTCCGTCACATCGGTGGATTCATCGAATTGTAGTGACAAAAAACTACATTTTTGCAAGTCTTCCTTAAGCAATTGTTCCAAATTTCCACTTAAGGCTTCACTTCGTCGCATCACAGTGTTTCGTGACAGAGAAATGGCATTTATTGCTGAAATAATTTCTTTCTTATGTTTTAAGTCATTAAACAGTACTTCTCCAGCTCTCTGCATGGCTTCCTTGATCATTTCTCCATCTTCAAAAGGTTTCTTTCGTTTTATCAATATTTCCGTAACAGCAAATGACGCCAGTGTAGCAGCTTTTGATTTCAAGTCTGGCTTCGTAAAAAAAGATTGCTGCGCACTTAAGCTGCTTTTTAATTCTCGTACTTTTACCTTCCGAATTTCACTGCCAAATGGAAAATCTGTGGCGTATTTGGAATGTGTAGTTTTAAAGTGCCTTTCCACATTTGCTCTTTTCGGTAATGCTACACTTGAATTACAAATTAGGCACACACATTTGTCGTTGACCATAACGAAAAAAAATTCCTCTTCCCACTCACTGTGATAATGGTAAGTCTTACTTTTTTTGCACTTGAACCAGATGGCACACTCATTTTGAATAAATAAAAGTCACAAACTCACAAAGGTCCCTACGTTACTTAGTATTGTTACGCCGCTGCCTGACGAATTTCACGTGAGGAACGAACGAACGAACGATGTCGACCGAGAGTTCGGTATTCACAGTCACAACGCATACGTCTGTCCAAACGCACTCAGTCCAGGACTCTTCACGCACTTTTTATCATTTCGTATCGCTTCTGAATTCAAACTGACTAGCTGTGGCTTCCGCCAGCTATTTATATTATATGATGGGATTAGCGACATCTAGAAATTTCGAGAAACAACTCGCGAACCCACACAGCGTTCGCTCGCGCGTCTTCACGAATCTTCCATCGCCGCCGTCGATATTGTTCTAGGCAAGTTAGTACTACCTAGTGAAACTAGATGGCGTAACTTGCACTGCGCTACGACCAAAGCGCGTGGGTAGTTATTGGCGCGAATACACTTGATTTTTTTTGGTCCTCTTTTTCAGTTTATTTATTTATCTCTTGGGGGCTACCTAAATCGCCTTCGCGGTCGACCTCTTGGCCACCCCTGTAATATAGCAATATGGCTATCCATATATTTTATTTATAGAAAAAAAATATGTATTTCAAAAGAAAACACCTAAGTAAATAGTTTATTTAACTATTTACTAATATAACAGATTTAAAATAAAATTGGATTCATTTACAATAATTTCCTCAATTTATTATGCAACAAATAAGTAGTCAAATAAAAGCGCAACTTAAATATGGTTTATAATTCCTAATTAGATTTGACGTCGCTGTGAACCGCACAATACATACGCATACACATTTGTATATATGGTTGCATACATATGAATACGTATTCATACTGGCGCCCCAATTGTTAACCATTGCCGATTTCATATAAACTACAAAACGAAAAATACGTAAAATAACTAGATTTTACTAAAATACAGAAGTTTTTCACTAAATCACTAACACAGTACTCAAATCGCTAGATCTAGTGAAAAATCACTAGACCTTGCAACCCTGCCGGCAACTAATAACAAATATTTGTCCTAGTGTAATGGAAGATCATTACGTCCTTCTCTAGTAATTGGGCAGTCAATTAAAGATGGCACTGTCCAACGATGACGCATTTACCCGCCAAAATTTAAATTTGCTTCTCTAGTTTGTCGTATTTATTTTTTATGTTCATAGGAAATGTTTATTTTTATATTTTCAGCAATTTATTCATGCTTAATACATAAAGAAGAAGAACTGAAAATGTATAAACATATCCATATACATCGTACAAACATTTGTATTCTTCTTTAATGAAATAATTGGAATACTTCACATAAAATTTACTTTATTATAACTACAATACAATTCTAAATAACTAAAATAATATACAATAATATATACCTACGAAAATTAATATCAATAATGGTATAAAGTAGACATATTTTAAAAGTACAATAAAAAAAACATATTTTCTTAATAAATAATTGATGATTTAATGTTTTTAATTTTTTTGTAGTATTTTCGTTCCGTAAATTCCTTACTAACCTTGTGCAGTACCTAGGAAGTCTGTTTGACAAACCATCTATTATTGAGCATCAAATAAAATGATAATGCTGTGTGGAAGACATCCACGAAAAATCTAATTCAATCATTAAGCCAATACCTTGTCTTTTACTGTCCATCTCCTACCTTTTGGAAGATGCTTCGCACAACAAAGTTGAGGAAACAGTAATGATTGTGCACTTGATGATATTCCTGTTGAATAAATAAAATAATTAGACAGATAAAAAAAAGAGGAAGAATAATTTACCTTTAAATATATCTTTGATCGTTGAAGACTCATTTAAGTTTAATTTTATATATTTTTGATGGTACAGCCTCTTTTTTGTGCATATTAATTTTAGTTTTCAAATGTGCTGCATGTTCTTTCTTTATTGCATTCACAGATGCTTTTCCTTTTTTCTTTCTTTTTACTGTTGATATATTTGCTTGCTGATGGGTAATAAGACACAAACTGAATTGCAAATAGGTGTTCTATAGGTACTGTAGATAAATTGCAATCAATTACCTATGTATTTTCTATTGCTTGCAATGGTAATCTTTGTGGAATATATATTTCTTCTTACAGTTGAGGTTCAGAACATTTTGATATTGACATGATTGTTTGTGCTAGATGTAAGGATGGTACAGCTCCAGAGTACAATGTGTAACACATATTCTTAACTTAAATTCCTAATACTTCCTATGACAAATTTTAAACCCATTACTTCTAAACCAAGTCTTGGATCAAAAATATGGAAGCCTAAATATTAGTCGTTTTGTTATATATTAATTATTACTGGCTTTTAAGGATTTCGTGGAAAATAATGTAATTTTTCCACATCTATTATCTCCTTTGCCGCACACGATATACAAAATTTTGAAGCCATTTTCAAATAATTTATATGCTGAAAGGAAAAAGTACTTGTAGCATAATTAAAAGCGTCAATGAGAGTAATTAAATATTTTTTAAGAACTTGTTAATTTTGGGCAAACAAAGCATTTTTGAGTAAAACAATATGGCGTGGGGTATGATGAAATTTCTTGTAAATCCAACTTACTTTTTCAACAGCAAAAAAACACTATACCTAGCCCAGATAAAAACTGATCTGGTCAATACTTGATTGTATGACAAATATTTCAATAGCTCAATTGAAATTCCGATATTGTATTATAATTCAGCACGATATGGAACATCTTGTAAGTATCTCTAAACAACGAAAATAACATAACCAATAAAATTGAAATTATAGAACATTCAAAATTATACTCCGAACTTACACGATTGATAGCGATTAGACACGAAGTTGTACGATTACAGTGCCCTCTTTAAATGACTGCCCAACTGAACGATAAGGATGAAAAGAGTACATATTTTCAATCAAAGATAAGGATCGAAAATCGGATTAAATTTTCAATGATGTTGCTGGTCTCGTTAGTCTCTGTATAGCAAGCGCCAATTAAGTTGGCGCGAGGAGGGGGTGCGCAGAAGACGTTTTTAAAAATGTCCACCCCCACTACTCAAGTAATTGTCAGAATACATTTGTCATTGACGTTTGACGGAACATAATGTCTTTGCTAGGGGATCATAAAGTGATACACGCTCAGAGGTTAGAATTATCTGACATTTGATGTAAAACCAAATACAAATCTCCACTACTTCTAATCCTGCGCGAACTTACCCCTCTTCGCGCCAACTTAATTGGCGGTTGCTATAGTCAAGTTATAGTAGCTTATCCACAACGTTACCAACATAGATAAAATAGATTGGACAACTCTTTAAAACAAAATTTACTATTCTATCTATTTACTATCGGGATAGATTGCTGGAAACAAAATAATTAATATTCATTTATTGAACGATAAATTTTAAAATCAAAATATATAATAGTTTATATATATTTAAACGAATTTTTAATTTCTTTACTTATACAGGGTTTACTACAATAATAACTTACTATAATACTTTTTATTTTATTTATATAAATGAGTATTATAATTAGAAAAGGTTCATCAATAATTTTGCAAGATAAATCAAAAAATAGTCGGAGGAGGTGAAATAAATGGTGGTTTTATAAATTTTTTAATTCCTATATTAGCTGCAGCAGCTGGACCTGTATTAGCAAATATTTTAAATAAGGTTGTTGACACAATAGATGACAAAATAAAGGGCAAGTCTTTAACATTAGAAATTCCTGGTCAACCTCCAATTCCTTTAAAGAAAGCATTGTCTCAAAAAGATAAAGACACAATAGAAAAAATATTAGAGCGCTCATGAATATGAACAATAAAGAGGATTCAGATTGTGACGACGATATACCATTGTTATGTTTTGATAAAAGCAAACAAGTTGAAAATATTAATCCAACAGAAGAAATTAAAAAATTATTAAATATACAAGATCCTAGATTATTTGAAACAAAATCGTAAACGTTTTGCCTCTGACGTTAAATAACAAACATATAAAAATAATAAACACCACCAACCACAATTTACATCATTATTATTTTGGAATTTATAATTAATGGGTGATTCATTTAGAGATACTTTTTCCAAAAGCAAAGAACAAATGAAAAAGGCCAATTTATTTAAGAAACTTGATTATCATACAAAAGAACCATTCTTTACAACTATTTTTTAAAGATTATTTCTCTCAAATGTTGGCCGCGACTGCGGTTAACGTAGTCTATTCTGCTGTTCCAATTTTCAATGACGCGTTCTAGCATTTCGAGTGGTATTTGTCCAATGACCCGAGTAATATTGGCCTCCAATGCCTCAATTGTAGCCGGTTTATCCATGTAGACTTTAGACTTCAGGTAGCCCCACAGAAAAAAGTCTAATGGTGTGATGTCACAAGATCTAGGCGGCCAATTTACTGGTCCGAAGCGTGAAATTAAATGTTCACCGAATCGTTATCGCAGTAAAGCCATAGTTTCACGAGCTGTATGGCTAGTGGCGCCATCTTGTTGGAAGTAAATGTCTTGTAGACCACGGGTGTCAAGTTCAGGCAGCAAATAGTCCCTTATCAAGGCGCGATAACGGTCGCCATTCACAGTCACATTCCGGCCGGCTTCTGTTTTGAAGAAATATGGACCAATTATTCCACCGGCCCATAATCCGCACCAAACAGTTGTTTTGTCTGGATGTAATGGTAGCACTTCAATCTCTTCAGGTTGCTCATCACCCCAAATACAGGCATTTTGCTTATTCACGTACCCATTAAGCCAGAAATGGGCCTCATCGGAGAACAAAATTTTTGTCGAAAACAGTGGATCTTCTGCAAGTTTATCAAGAGTCGAACGGCTGAAACGGAAACGATTCGGAAGGTCGGTCGCCTTTAGTTCTTGCACTAGTTGAATTTTGTATGCTTTTAAACCAAGATCCTTTCGTAAAATACGCCAAGTTGTTGCATACGACAAACCAAGCTGTTGAGAACGGCGACGAATTGATTCTTCCCGGTCTTCGCGTACACTCGCTGCTACCGCCGCTATATTTCCTTCACTACGTGCTGGATGAGGTCTATGTGGTCGCGTATTATCCATTATTGTAAATTGAGTTTCAAACTTATTGATGGTATAGCGAATTGTGCGTTCGGTAGGCCGATTATGTGGCCCATATGTTGCTCTAAGCGCACGATACACATTCCTTGTAGAACGCCCATTTTCGTAATAAAGCTGTACTATTTGTAGACGCTGTGCCGGGCTAAGTCTTTCCATTACGTACTGTCAAATAGTACTGAACCAGAATGCGCAGTCCGCTGACGCGTCGCATGCGCGCTTAGCCATTAAATCCCCACCTAAAAAAGTACCTCCAAATGAATCGCCCATTATTATGAGTTACTGTATAACTTTTTGGAATTATAAATTTTTCTGGTAATGAATTACCAAATGAATCAAAGAAATTCACTAATTTATTAGTATTATCTACATACATAGCAACCCAATGTGTTCCAGTATTCCAATTTAAATTAAAAATATTATACTTATTTAAATTATCTATTCCGTATGTTAACAATTTATCTGAACTTATGTTTATTTCCTCGTTTGCAATTGATTTTTCCAAGTCAATATTTGATAATACTATCTTATTATCACTTTTACATTTATCAATTAAATAATTCAAAATAATATTATGTGAATCTTTGAGGTTTGTATTCTTCATTTATAATACTTTGAATAATTGTTGAATATAATTATCACTTATAACGTCTGTTTTTTTAGCACCATCTGCTCCAGCAATTTTATATGCTTTGTAAATAACATCAGTATTCCTAATATTATTTTTATATTCATCTTCAGTATTTCTACCAACTGCTTTCAATCTATTTTTATATTCTCTAAAAGATTTGTAATCACATAATTTTGTTGGAAAACAAATACCATTTTTATTAATTGTATAAAATCTAGTTTTACTATAATTCTTTAGACATTCATTAATTGTTTTATCATCAAGAGTAATATAATTTTCCAAGTCACTTATTATACTTTTATGAATAATTATTTCACTATAACTTGATTTCATTCCAGCTGGTATAAATGTACCAGTTTGTTGAATATATATTACATGTTGCTGTCTATGTCTGCCTTCTGTGAATAATTTTTCTGCTAAATCTGTTATACCATTTTTCTTATGTGCATCATCAAATATATTAAGACTGTGTGTTCTCAATTCATTTGGAATACTATCTTTTTCGTATCTATATATATTAACATAAATGAAAGTTTCTTTACATAATTCTTTAATTACTTGAATATCTTTTTCAAATTCATTACCACTAGGTAAAAAATAATTTATTTCTGAAATAGATTTTCTTTCCATACCAAATATTATTTCTTGAGCAATTGTTGATTTACCAGATCCAGATGGACCTATAATTATTATTCTTTTTGTTTGTGATAATAATTCACCACCCATTTTTCTTTCAATTAATGATCTCAATCCAAAATTTATATTATCGTTATTATTAAATAACTTTTTCTTTGGTCGACCACTATTAGTCATAATTAGTATTAATTAGTATTTATTAATAATTAAACGTTTGCGACTGAGAAGCAAAGCTTCGAATTAAATGTATAAAAATATATTTATAATAAATATGAGTAATGTTAGTATTAGATATTATACACATTTACCAAAGTCATCTTACGGACGAAAGAGACTTTACCGTAAGATATCACTTATAAATAAGTGCCACCTTATAGGATGAAACTTGCTATATCTGATAGGCGGTTCGACTTAATGTCATATACAGATACAAATCTATTTATAAAGATTTGTATCATTTGTATACATTGCTTCATTAGCTTAACTGACGACGCCTATAAATGGCAGAAACATATATCTTAAGCAGAAGTAAATGCTGAAAATACGAGGTATTGTTCAAGTATACAGTTACAGATATGTAAATTATTTACATGTCTGTTTCATAATGAAACAAAAGCCTTATACGTGCATTTAACGCATAGAAATATATTTAAAACCTTTTTGTATATTTACCGCCACCTGGCTCGTTTTTGAAGGACTACCCGTATTGCTTTCGGTTCGTACTTGCATAGCTGGTCAATCGAAAGATCGCTTTCTTTGGTAAAGTCTCTTTCGTCCGTAAGATGTCACTTATAAATAAGTGCCACCTTATAGGATGAAACTTGCTATATCAGATAGGCGGTTCAGCTTAATGTCATATGCAGATACAGATCTATTTATAAAGATTTGTATCATTTGTATACATTGCTTCATTAGCTTAACTGGCGACGCCTATAAATGGCAGAAATGGCAGTCTTCAGCAGAAGTAAATGCTGAAAATACGAGGTATTGTCCAAGTATACAGTTACAGATATGTAAATTATTAACATGTCTGTTTCATAATGAAACAAAAGCCTTATACGTGCATTTAATGTATAGACATATATTTAAAACCTTTTTGAGTATTAATAATAATTGTATTAATAGTTATAGGTATTATTCTGTTATATAAATGCATCAAACGAGGAAAGAGGATATCCAGGGCCACCAATGAAGGTCAGATGGAAATGGATACAGCCAGAGATCATCCACTCAGCTTAAGTTCGTGAACGTCTCCGACTTAGCGACGGAGAAGTTACATGTCGACGCAAGGTCGTTCCCGTGAGAAGATCACCGTCAACCGGGAAACGGCAAGTACATTGATAAACTTATCAATGCGATTACTATTCTAGTTTTAAGAGTTGTATACATTTATAAAATTGTAAAGACACTTCTTATACAGACCTCAAATCGGTCAGACGTATTTAGTTGTCACAAAATTATCTTAATAAACTTTTTAAAAAGTAAATTCTTTTCATAAGTTATTAAGTAGCGGTTGATAAGGACTATTTTTGTAATTAAAAAAATAATCAAATTCAAGAATAATTCACCGAGAAAAATCGTGTTCTATCATGTTTAAAAAATATAAATATAAATTTTTGCTTAGTCACACCACAGTAAGGTAATATGATATTTCTCCGAACTCTTCTTAGCAAAAAAATTGTGTTTATAATATAAATTATTGCTTATTCATTATATCGTGTTACAATCTACTAAAAAACAAGCTAGAATTACATCCGGTGTCATATTACACCACAAGCATTTTTTATTTATAATATTGCGATATATTATTAATCAGACCAGTAGTAGAATGGTTAGGTGGGGAGGGACGAGTTTCATGTTTAAAAATATGACGTAATAATTTTCTAAAGCTGGTTCTAGAAAAAACAATATTACTCATTTACATTGTTATCTTAATTATATATATATAGCACGCCGAATGTAACTTCCTTTAGTATTCATTTAACTTTTGTCGAGTGCACTTGTGTTTTATTCAATTGTGAGGTTATGTTACACTGATTTTATATTTTCCATTTAACCGGGTAAGAATAAGTACGTTTCCTCGGTAAGTAGCTCCCTTCATCTATTTGATGAGCTCGATACATTTGTTTGCGAGATCTCGCGGTGGTCGCGTATGAAACTATAACCGATCATGAGTCGTCCCTAAGTAAGGGCAGTATCTCGCTATCCCTTGTAGTTAGAGCCGTTTTGACTTTATTTTCAACACCCTACACCCTGGTAACCCTCTTGCAGGCGTCTGGTACCCCTTACAGGTCTCGGGTACCTTCTTGCAAACCTCTGGTATCCCCTTGCAGACACCTCAACCCTTTCGGATTATATTTAGCATCAATACTTTACGTTAACATAATTTATTCAAACACTTTTTCTTTTTACATATTTATTTACGTTAACATGTGAATTTATATCTTCCTACTTATCAGTTGAAGAGACAGGTCATTTCAGGAGTTTACCCAAATACGTTAGGCAGTCTATTGACTGGTGCTCGGTCCAAAGAGACATTCGACACTCTAATGTTTCGGCAGAAACCTACTGACGTTGGGGAAGCTTCATTGCTTTTAAGAGCTAACTCCATATGAAATCTTCCTAGCTGGTAGAGCCAGCTAAAGCTGGTTCTAGAAAAATATATTACTCATTTACATTGCTATCTTAATTATATACTTATAGCACGTCGGATGTAACTTCCTTCAGTATTCATTTAACTTTTGTCGAGTGCACTTGTGTTTTATTCAATTGTGAGGTTATGTTTCGGTGGCCCCACTAGGAGGGCCGTGTGTGGTGATGCTTCGGAGGGCCCCACTAGGGGCCGTGTGCGGTGGTGATGTTTCGGAGGGTGCTTCAGAGGGCCCCACTAGGGGGCTTTAGGGGTGTGTGGTTTTGCTTCTGAGGGCCCCACAAGGGGGCCCTCCATCTTGTAAGTATTTTTTCATTTTGGCCTTTTCAAACTTACCCTCATCCGCCATTTTGTTTTCTAATGTCTTTTTGGCTTGATGCATTTTTGTTTAACTCCTCCTTCCGCCATTTTGTTTTATAATGTCCTTTTGGCTTGACCCATTTTTGCTTAACTCATCCTTCCGCCATTTTCTTTTCATTCGCCAGTTTGTTTTTTCTTTTTGATTGAACCTCGTATATCAGTGTGGAGGTGGAGGAGGAGGTTGTTACGTATCCCTGTGACGTTATCAGAGTATGACGTCATTGGGTTGTGATGTCATTGTGGCGTTAGTATGACGTCATTAGGTTGTGACGTCAGTATGACGTCATTGGGTTGGGTTGTGACGTCAGTTTTGGGTTGGCTTGTGACGTCAGTATGACGTCATTGGGTTGGATTGTGACGTCAGTTTTGGGTTGGGTTGTGACGTCAGTATGACGTCATCGGGTTGGGTTGTGACGTCAGTTATGGCTTGGGTTGTGACGTCAGTTATGACGTCATGGTGGAGGTGGAGGCTCCAGAACCGGCTAATCCCCTCTACTTATGCACCTCGCGTGTCTTACAAAATGGATCATATTACGTGTACTGTCCCGCATTAACTAACTTTAAACGATTGGACTTCGTACTAAGAACGCGTTATTAAAATATCTATGAAAGCATTTACGACATGATTCAGTATTTTAGGTAAAATAAATCAATGTCTCGTATACAAAAGACTACAACTAGTGTCATAAATTTATATGTAAATTCTAATTTAAAACTGAAAATAAGCCAGAATTTGTCAACATCAATAGCATTTGCTTTGCCAAAATCTGTTCTTCCGTACAATTTAAGAGTTAAAAATACGTACACGTGCTGTATAATATAATCTGTATCTCCTCACGATCATATAAAATTTTTAGAGATGCATGCACAATCACTTCCTTATACATATTATTAATCCCAGATCTGTCAATACTTGTGAGCAATATATTAACGTTGATTGAAGGAATTATATACTTCCGCACAAGAAAATTTGTTTACTGGTCGAAGTTAGTTGGACAGCCTGCCCACTAAATTTCTATGCCATTTGGAGATGCTCTAGGCCTGCAACAATTTATCTAACAAATCACACACTGGAGGAACTAATTTTGTAAACGTTTGAAACTGTTTTGACGATTCTTCGTACTGCATTACATGTTTGATCTAAATTATATCAAGTGGACTAATTCCAAATTGTATTGCTATACATCCTAATCTAAATTTATACAAGATTTTTGCTAAATATAATTGGTGCAATGTAATTTGCCTAACATCTGTATAGTTTTATAAATATGATTTATTATGTGTTTATCACTAATAATTATTATCATCGACGATTATTTTACAAATATCAGATTTGTTCGCTGATTTTGTTCGAAAACCGTAGATTAATGGCTCATCTATATTATGCCTTTAATGTTGCTAAAAATAGAATAATTAAATAAGAAAAATTAAAAGTTCATGAACAGTTTTTTCTCATAAATTCTATATTTCACAAAATAAAATTGGATGTCGTGCATGCATCGTAATTTCGAATTTTATAGTTTTGATGATATTAATATGACAAATTTATGTTATTTATTTATTAAAATGCGCCACTTAATCCGATTATTATGTAACACTACCTTTAAAAATTAGCACTAGTGATCAACATAAATGTTCCATAAATTTAATTCGCAGGAAATAAAACGATGTAATTGATTTTGATTAATGATGGATCGATTAATCCTACAGCACTGACTATTATACCGATCTACCGTTCTCATTAATTTCATAATCTGGTAAGACATTCGAAAATTTACAGCATTTAAATAAACAGATGAAATATATAAACGAACAGAGCTAATATATTTTTGTCCTGTCATAAAGTAATCAAAATGCTGGTCTCTATATGGTATGAAGTTCTTTGTTTGGTATTTCGGCTGTGTACATAGATAGACTTGGGAACAATAATAAATTTTGAATTACAGTTTTTGTTTCAATACAATCTTTGTAATTTTGTTTGTTTTGCTTTTAATATATATAGATTACTGCATATATTGTACATGTTAATATTTAACAGGTAATTTATGTGTATGTAAATATATTGTTACTGTAAGTGCTATTCTCTATGATCAGCTGTATTTTTACCTTGAATAACACATTAGTAAATAACAAATAACTAGATAGAGAGGAGATATTTTAAATTGCGTTCTTTCTAGATATTTTTAATCGCCAAAGTGTTCCGTTTCGAATTTTTGATCCGAAATCTTCTAGAGCGCGAGGGAGTCGGAAGACAATGCTAGCCTGTGATTGCTTAAATATTGTAATTGAACCAGAATTCAATGATTTTCGAAAAATTAATGTAGAATCATTGGAACTTGGTGAATTCGAAAGAAAAGATGACTTTTTCAATCAGGTAAAGTCAACTAATAATATAAATATAAAACAAAATTTACCCTTTATGAATGTTGCTCTAATGGAGATTATAAATACAAAAACTTTCTTTAAGGAATTACAACAAACCACAAAATTAAATAAAACTACAAAAAAAATACCTGACTTAGTTACAACTAGATTAATTGGCGCACAGTGGTTAATACACCATTGTATTAATTGCAATATACATACCCATGCTTTAAATCGAAATAATGGTGCAGGTTATGTGTTGATATCAAGTAAACTATTGGTACGTGCACAGAATTTATATAATATAAATATGTTAATTTGGTTATATATTTTATGAATTCTGTATTTGCATGTTCAATTTTTTTACCTAATTTTAGAATAATGAAGCAATTATGGATATAAAAAATAGTGAGCAATACTCTTCAATTTTTGATATTAAAATTATAGAATCGTGTTCGACAAATGATTTAGGAAAACTTAACAGTAAGAAATTTTTTTAAATTCTTTTTTTTAACAATTTTAAGATCATTTCCTTTTCAGATTTTTCTTCAGATTCAGATGCTATTATTAACAGTTTAAGACAGAAAGTGAATGAAGTTATAAATAGAGAAACTGTATCGGTTGAAGAAAAGATAAGAAAATATACAGAAGATCAGTACAAAATTTTGAATGAATATAGAGATAGAGTTTTCAAAGAACATCACATACTTAAAATGTAAGTTAATTATCTTTCTTTAAATAAAAAATACTTATTATAAAAAATTTTTTTGGGGAGTAAAATTCATGAGTAATATTTTTTAGGAGAATATTGGAACGTAAAGTGAATAATAGCTTGTCTGACAGTGATACAAGTACAAATATAGATTCAAAACCATTTCAAAGTAATCTCAAATCATCCATTAGAATTAGAAACACCAATGTACCTGATGATACAATTATTACAAACACAACTTCTTCCCCATTAGTAATCAAGGCAAATCCAATTGTAAATGTAAGTAAAAATATTTCTGTGTGGTTACATAAGTGGCGGCTCTTTAATGAGAGCAAGTGAGCAATTGCACCCCCTGGAATTATGAAACAAAACAAACCAAGCGGCGACTAACTGTGAAAGTAATTATTTATTATGTATATTATGTATTCATAGTTATTGACGAGGAACGTGGCACGCTAACAACGTACATGCACCGATCGTCGTCACAGATATAATGAGCAAAGCCCAACTGTTGCTCCGTTAAGCCATTAACATTACATTGAAGGTGGGGAGAACTATATTTTGCCCTACTTCAATGTCGTATAATACATAGCGTCTGAGCAAGTGGTCCAGTCTGCTCACGGCCGTTGTAAAATGAATTCCGTCTCTGCTTTAGAGAACAACGCGTTTTCGCGGTTAACGTATGATGAAAAAATCGCAGTAAAAAATCTTAAACGGCCGATGCCTCAATTATATTTTGAAAATAAACAATCTGTTAAAGGTAAAGACGTTATAAGAAAATTCAAAATGGATATTTATCAGAAAAATGACTGTATTTGTGGGTGTGAAATTAAAAATACTTTGTTTTGTTTTCCGTGTCTTTTGTTTGGTGGTGAACCGTCTTGGTCAAAGAACGGAATAAGAGACTTAATTCATCTTAGTGCTAAAATTATTAAACATGAAAATTCCGAAGGGCATTTGAAAAATATATTTAGTCTAAGAATGTTAGGAAAAAATAACATTTAGAATGTTTTAGATTCATCATATAGAAAAGCAATTCAACAACACAATGAAAAGGTAACAAAAAATAGGCATGTGTTAAATTTAATAATAAATTGCATTAGATTTTGTGGCACGTTTGAACTGGCACTTCGGGGTCATGATGAACAGCAAACGTCGATTAACAAGGGCATTTTTCGGGAATTGATAAATTTTACGACATAATTGGATAAATCGCTCAGAGATCACATCGAAGCAGCACCGGTTTTTAAGGGATTATCAAAAACGATACAGAATGAGCTGCTTGATGCAATGTTGAACGTGTATCATGAACAAGTTGCCAGTGAAATTAAAGCAACCGACTTCATATCTGTGATAGCTGATGAAACCACAGATGTGTCCAATCAGTTTCAGTTGGTGGTTGTTTTAAGATATATTGTGAACGCGAGACCAGTCGAAAGATTTTGGAAATTTCTTTTGCCGAGTGGACATGATGCTAATTCTTTATCTGCCTCCATCCTTAACGAAATTAGTTTGCTTGTTGGTGACCCAGAAAAACTGATTGCACAGAGCTATGATGGGGCAGCAGTCATGAGTGGTGCTATTAACGGCGTGCAAAGACATGTCCAAGACCAGTATCCAAGGGCTAATTTTGTACATTGTTATGCACATCAGACAAATCTAATTATGTCACATGCTACATCGAGCAGTAGTAAATGCAGAATTTTTTTTGCCAATCTGACGGGATTATGTACATTTTTCTCCACATCACCACAACGAGCTGCAAGATTGGAAGAATTCTTTCAGAGAAAAAGCTTACCTCGTTCTTCAGAAATAAGATGGAACTTCAATTCTAGGACAGTGAATACAATATATGAGCACCGAGAAGAAGCTCTAGAACAAATCGAGGGAGAAGCTAGTTTTCAAACTACAATTCATCAAGCTGGTGCCAATTTGCGAATTTTAGAGGAGGAAAATTTTATCTATTGGTTAACTTTCTTTCAGAAAATTATGCCACATGTGGACATATTGTTTAATCAATTACAAAATGTCAATACAGATGCATTAAAAATCAAGAATAATTTAGATCATTTTGAACGCGCTATTGGAAAAATTCGAACCGAAATCGCTGACACAGATAATCAGTTGGTTAAACAAAATGACCCAGAACTGACTCCTCGACCATCAAAGCGGCGAAGAGTAACTGATGGTAGCCAAAGAAGGAGGGAAACTATTGAAGTGTGCGATATTATTTTGCTAGAAGTAAAAACTAGATTTCGGTATACAGGGCACTTAATATTAGCAAACTTAATTTCTTTTAAACAGTTCTCCTCCTTTCAAAAAAAATTTCCGGAAGATTGCCTTAAAGAAGCAGTAAAATTTTATCCATGCCTCAATGAAAGCAGACTACGAACTAAATTAAGCTTTCTATATTCTAGAGAAGAATTTAGGCAAAATATAGAAGTCGGTGCTGTAGGTCTGCTAGGTCTTCTGCTGGATGGATTAAGCGACACCTTTAATGAAGTAGTTACGCTTTTAAAAATTGTCATTACAATCCCAATGACAACGTCTGAAGTGGAACGCCAGTTTTCACGGCTGAAGAGAATAAAAGCTTTCCTGAGAAATACAATGAAAGAAGAGATTAAATGCCCTTACTATGTTATCTTGTGAAAAAGAATGTATAAATGACTTCCCAAACTTTAATGAAAAAGTGATAGAACTGTTCTGCAAGTCAAAGACACGTAAAATGGACTTCGTTTGTCGTCAGATGTAATTAAACTGTGTAGTGTAATATTTACTATTCCCTCAAAACAAACTCTACAATGAACAGTACCTGTCTGGAACAGTACGTCGGTGAAATTTATAAGGATTGGGTAAGCGTTTTTGTATTACACTTTTTAATTTTGAAATTATGCACTCCCTATGTGAATCACCCCGAGCCGCCACTGGGTTATATATAGAATATTTACAGCATGTGTAAAATTTAGTTATTTCAATTAAGATAACAGTTTAACAGAACAGAATACCCTTTTTTTCCATTGTTTACAAAATTTGTTTATAACTATGCTTGATATACTACAGCTTTGGGCATAAATATTAATCGCTTTATAGATTTTATAATTATGTGAATTTTATTAAAAAAAGCAAGTGTACGGTTTTTTATTACCTAATTAAATATTTTGTATATGTAGTTGTTAATATATTTAATAATCATCTTTTGCTCTGACTTCTCTTCTAGTAAGTACATCTTTAAGCAGTCGACTCAAGGTAGCAGAATTGGTCTTTTGCTAATTTTCAAATATTCTATTCTATTTTAATATTTTGAACAGCCACGGTAAATGGTTGACTGTTAAGTTTTTAAAACTGAGTTAGTTATAGCAAAACTTGAATCTGCTAATTACATATATCATTTGGTCATTTTCTATGCTATATAGCAGAATGCTTGGTTTCATTGAAAATTTATATCTCCAGCTGGGTTATTCTTATATATTTTCTGTATATATATGTAATGCGCATGTCAATACAAACGGTACATTCACGCTTCAACCTGTGAACTGTTTTGACTGCCCCGTAACTGGCTTGTGTACGATCTAAATTTTGTTGGAACACTTATGGTATCGTTCAATGTATGGTCAGAAATGAAGTTGGAACGCTTTTTCTGCAGTGCGCATGAACAAACCTAATAACGCGTTGGGATAATCAAACTTGATCTGTTTTTCAGTGTTGTATTGATGTTTTTATAAGACATTTCGTAATCGCATATCAATCTTACGTATAATTACTTTTATTAATTCTATCTTGCACTGTACATACATACATGTTAAATACTAATTTGCAAAATTTAACAAACTTTATTTTTGGAGTAATTTACATAAACATAATAATAACAGCCCTATGAGAATTAATTTCAGTGCGTAGGTATTATATAACTTTAATAGTCGATCTAATTAGACAAACCGAATCAATTACATTCATAAAAACGTGTTTCTTCTTCTTCTTCTTCGGGTGCCATCTCCTCTCAGAAGGTTGGCTATCATCACGGCTATTCTCATTTTTGATGCTGCGGCTCTGAATAGTTCAATGGAGCTGCATTTATACCACTGTCTCAAATTATTTAACCAGGAAATACGTCTTCTTCCTATATTTCTTCTTCCCTGTATCTTACCCTGAATAATTATCTGTAGCAGAGCATATCTTTCCCCTCTCAACACGTGGCCCAGATATTGTAGTTTTCTTATCTTTATTGTGTTCAATATTTCCTTCTCTTTCCCAATTCTTTTAAGTACTTCACTATTCGAAACCCTATCTATCCATCTTATCTTCAGGATCCTCCTATATGCCCACATTTCAAATGCCTCTAGACGCTTGTTAGTGTCTTGCTTTAGCGTCCAGGCTTCCATCCCGTACAGCAGCACCGGGAACACGTAACATTTCAATACCCTGATCTTGAGACGCAGACTAAGGTCATTGCCACACAATACTTTCCTCATCTTGTTGAATATATTCCTGGCTTGGCCGATTCTCGTTCGAATTTCTTCTGTATATTCATTTGTGTCGGTAACAGTTGTTCCCAAATATTTGTATTTCTTTACTCTCTCTATTGGCTGTTCTCCAATCCATAAGCCTTGGAAACGTGTTTACATACGTGCAATACATCCGCACCAGATGTAATAAATGTAAAATAATTGAAGATAAACCATAGATATTTTTTTATTGCTTGATGCCTAATAGAATAGTTAATAGTACATTAATTATATTTTGTTTCGTTCAAAATAAAAATGAATTCAATCATTAATAATCCGTAACGATCGAATATTATATTGCACGGTTTATCGCTGTGCAATTGGCCATTAAAATAGTGTTTGCCTTTCAAACTGCATGTACAAAACGAATTCACACACTGTATATACTTTATAGAGCAACTCACCCGTCAACAAAATTAATTTATCCAGAAGTCTTTCCAATCATGAACGTTCCTTTGATACGGAAGTTTTATTTCCACTGGAAGGAATGGAAGATGAATTTACTTTGGAGGAGTCAGATTTTGAAGAAAGCGATCCGGAAGGTGAGTTAGGTTTTGTATTTTTTTTATCGTTCCTTTATTGTTACAAAGTTTTAACCCAAATATTGCATCAAATCTAGTAACAAATAAACGAAATAGGTATCATTAGTTCGATTAGTTCCGCTGGATTCGCTTTTAAATGGCAAAACAAGTGAGAGTAAACATTAAAGAATGTTTTGTCTGCAGATAACATCGTATATTATTCAGCCGTAAGTAAATTTCAGACAATTGCTCGCAAGAATATCGATTATTAGATTAACTTGCAACAGAACTCTGCCGAAAAGCGATGTGATTGTGTGACATCACTGGTAAATAGACGATCGCTTTAAAAACTTGGTATTAGTTGAATTTCTAGTTTTGTTATGCAATTTGTGATTCTATCACTAACTATTTGCTCTCAGTAGCCATCCAGTAGTAGAGGGGTTCATTAGGGTAACATCGTACTGACGCACAGACTGGTATTTGGTCGATCTAGCTGGTCAAAATTGATAAATCTATTCAGCCTTATTAATAAATGCGTTTTGGTCGCTACTAGAGTAAAATTACTTTCGGATGAGACTGAAGATGCGCGAGCGATGACGTTACAAAAATACAGAACACCTTAAAAACATTGAGCAGTCTTGACAATATAGGCGGCAGTTTTAAATTTAAATAATATTTAGTTATAGTAAACCATAATAATTATGTTTTGTTGTCGATTTTAAATAAACTTATTACTTCGCGAAGAATAAAATAATTATTAAATCAATAGGTATTATGTAACAATTTTTTTATAAATTGTATTTTACAATGAAATATTTCTTTTAATAGTGCTTTCACATTTAAGTCTTTGTATTTACAAATTATTATTATATTAATCCATATTTTGTAATATGGTTTTCATTAACCTTAATTTTGGTTTTTCTCATTATAATTTTACTCCTAACCAAAATCTCACTTTAGAGACATTAAAAGAAGATAAATACACAAGCATGTGCCTAGAAACATTTTTGTATTTATTAAAACAAATATATATACATACAATGTATAATCAAATATTTATTTTCGCTGATGACAAAATTAATATAATATATTTTGAAACATTTAAAATCTTCAGTCTTCATCGCTTGAAAAATCGTAGAAATCATCTTCAGAGTCATTATTGACATTAATAATAAATTCTTCACAAAAATCATCCATTATGTGCTCCTTCATAATGTAATCTTTTTCTACACCTTCTACATGTCGACAAGTTTCTGACCATTCCTCTACGTTGATGTTTGAAAATTCTTCTCTCGCTAATTTTTCAACATCATTTATATGAAATGTAACATTTCTTGATGCATCCCGATTCTTTACAATGCCCCAGATTTTTTCAATCGGGTTTAGTTCTGGGTGGTATGGTGGCAATCTCAGGACGGTGTGGCCTTTTTTTTGCAAATATACCATCTATGCTGTACTGTATATGTTTTGGCTTGTGAAGTTTTACTAAATTGTACAACTCCGGTTTAGTACAATTTGCATCGTAAGTTATGCCCCTTTCGTTTAGCCACTGTATCATATCACACTTTCTACTGGCTGATGTTGGATGTTTATATGACATAACATTATGGTAGCTGGCATTATCCACAACAATCACAGAATTATCAGGCAAATTAGGAATTAAAGATGTTTCTAACCATTTTTTATAATTTATGAAGTTCATGTCGTCATGGTAGTCACCACTTTTTTGACCTGATTTGAAAATTAATAACGCATCATTAACAAAACCCTCTGCAGAACCAGCATGAACAATTATTAAACGCTTCCCTTTTGAAATTGGACACTTTAATCCTTCATTAGATTGATCGACCCATCCAAAAGGAGATGTATGCCCTGCATGTATGTAAGTTTCATCTAAAAATTACTTATGTACTTAAAATATGTACTAAATAGATTTTCTAAATGCTTTTTATACCTGTATATATTATTGGACGTCCTTGGGTACGATAATTTGTTATTTTGCGGATGTAAGAACACCTCAGCTCTCTTAGGTCAAACCGCTCCATTAAAATCTTACGGTTATCAGTAGTTTTTTTCCATCTAGCAAATAAAAAGTTTACGAGTGATATTACTAAAAATAATAAAAAAAGTACCTGAATCCTATTGGCAGCAATAATTTCCTAAAAGATGATAGCCCTCCTGCAAAACCGATTCCTTCATCATCGTGAATTTTATTATAAACGGCTTTTATTGTGGGTCTTCTCTTTTCAGTCACATGAAAATTATGTATAATTCTGCGAATAATTTCTTCCCCACAGTTATCGACAGTAGATTTTGGTGATGGTTTTGGTGGTTTTATTTTTGTCGATAAGAATGAATTTACTTTTCTTGTTTGTTGTGCTCCTAGAAATACCTGTTGCTTCTGCAACTGTATCTAGCAGCTGACCTATAAATGATGAACAACATAAATTTTAATTTTGAATTTGATTTAAAAAAAGTAATATAATTACAGGTTAAATATTATGTATCCACCTAATTTGTAAATATATTTACCTGTCACACCTTGTTTTTTAAAATAGTTATATACATTAAAAATTATTTCACGAGATTGTTCAAGAATAACTTTTCTCTTTTTCGAACAAGGGCTCACTTCCTCCAGGACAGAGTTTGTTGCCATATCAGACATTTTACCCTGTGTAAATAAATACAACTAAATTTTCAGGAATTTTATGATAAGTATATTTCTACTTACAAGAGGATGCATTCTTACTTTTGAATAGCTTTGAAAAAAAATTAATTAATAGATAAAACACAACAATAATATTACAAATAGGAAAACTCTCAATGTACGTACAACACCACTACGAAACACACCGATCAAATGCCTGGTACCGACTGACAAATAATCGATAAACGTTTGTGGCTCGTATAGTACACGGATTTATACTACTAGCTGTTTCTCTCATTTATGAGGTGGCTCTCTTTCTAATTACTAAAATGTGTTTCTGCGCCAGTCTCATCCGAAAATGATTTTACTCTAACATCGTACTAACTCGCCACTAAGAAATAGTATATGTATTGTGTAACGAGTGACGAAAGTAACAAATAAACTCGACGAAGCCGAGTTTGGTAATGTTCGCGAGCTTAAAAAAGTGATTTCGACGAGTTAAACACTATACTTTTTCTACGACCTCGCCTATGGCATTGTAACAAACTTAAAAAAATTATGTAAACAAATATTTTATTTTCAATTAAAAATTACAAAACTGTAGATCATATTTAAATTAGTTATGATTTAAATATTGACACATAGTGTAGACCATAAGGTCGATGGCTTCAAGACTAATTGACCAAAAAACAGTTTTGTGACGCCATCCATAAAGTGCGGTAGATCCCTTAAGAAGCATTTCCGGACGCAAGTTCATAGAAACTTTTTTTCATACTTTTGTATGTACAATCATCCCTTCCAATCTTTAGGAATTGTTCGTGGACACGCTGTATACGCGTTAGGAGGAACCGTCGGTGGGATGTTAGTCGAATGAAACTCTCTATTAGCTTTTCAAATTGGTAAAAAATCATTCTTTTATCTACAATTTGTTTTAAAAACAGTCGCTTATTCAAAATTAGTTCAAATAGAGATTATTTTTGTGACGCTGTTATACAAAGAATTACTGATTTAAGATGTTGCTTATAAATTTCACAATGAAGAGAACATAGTTTTTCATGTTACCTAAAATAAAGAAAGATATGTTAAAAAGATATATACAAATTTTAAAATAACCTATAAACAGATAAAGGTGTAATATATGATACATTTCTTGTTTATTTTGTTAACAATTCCTTCATAAGAATTATAAGCATGTAAAAGATATCATTACATTTCAATTTGTTGTAACAAGTGTTCATTTGAAAAGTCAATCTAGTAGCATGTGATTTACTGAGAACATTTTGAAGTATGTCGTAAATTAAAATTTACTACTTAACCTACGAAGTCGTATATTTTGACAGTTTCATACATACAAATAAATAACAAATAATAGGTATTTATTGAAAACTATAACAAATGTTGAAAATGTTGTCCTTCAAGATCAATGCACTTTAAAATCCTCCATTCAAAATTTCTGATGATATTCTGCAACATTACTGGATTGTTATTAATTTCCATGTATTTCTGTTCGATTCTCTGTAGCATATCATTCAAATTCAATATAGGTGTTCGAAATATGTTATTTTTTAGATAAGGCCACAAAAAGAAGTCGCAAGGTGTTAAATCGCATGAACGTGCAGGCCAGGCAATTTCAGTATTTCGACTAATTATACGCTCATCAAAAAATTCTCTTAAATAATCCAAAGATTCTGCAGTACAGTGACAAGGTGCTCCGTCTTGTGGGATATATGCATTTTGAAGTTCATCATCATGCAACTGATTGACAAATGGTTGTACAATTTCCGTACGGTACCTTTGAGCAGTTAACGTTCCCTGAAAAAATATTGGTCCAATGATTCGCCTTTGGCTTATCGCTGCCCAAACACCAATTTTCTCTGGATGTAGCGATTCTTCATTAATTACATGTGGATTTTCACTACTCCAAATTCTTGTATTTTGTGAATTTAGGTATCCCGTTTTATAAAACCATGCTTCATCAGTAAAGATGACTTTGCGAAAGTTCTCCATTATTGTTCATATTTACAAACCAATTACAAAACTGTAGTCTACGTGGGTAATCAATTTCTAACAATTCTTGTACTGCTGTGACACGGTATGGATAAAGTGTATATCTTTTTTTAATAACTTGTGAGTTGTACCAACTGAAAGGTTTATTTGTTGACTCAAATGTCGAACAGATGTTTGTGGTTCATTTTCCATTATTTCTTCAACACGATTGACAACTTGAGGTGTACGTTTCTTAACTGCTCCGCTGCCTGATTTTCTTAAGAGACTACCAGTTTCAGAAAAAAGTTTTAAAGTTCTATCCAAAGTATTCTTAAATTGTATATAATCTATTACAAAATGTGGAAACTCAACTTGAAATTCTACCATGCAATCTTGAACTGAATAAACCCATAAAGCACCATTTTATTACCACTTCGAAAGTAAGCCTGGACTAAAAAAATTTTATGTTCTAAGTGAAAGCCATTTTAAAACTGAGAAGCAATTTATTTAAACCAGAATCGACGCACGATTATTTTATGCACTAACTGATATTTGTGATTGACATTATCAAATGTCATTTGGATTTACGTTTACGGAACAACAAACACATACAAATATATTTGCGCCTTTTCTATCAAAATTTCAAAGTAACCTAGATTGACTTTTCAAATGAACACTTGTTATATTCAGAACCACCTCTAGCAGATTAATAATTATCTCTCATTATTTCTAAGTAAGCTAAGCCGTTGGTTAATAGGTTATACAAGTGTCCCGTTTCGTTATGTTCAAATTTTAGGAGTGTAAAGTAGACTTCATTTCAAATAACAAAAACGCAAAACTTGTATATCCATTTTTATTTGTTTCAAAGTTACAGATATATGAATGTGATTGTCAGTTTATGAAAAAAAAATGTAATACTAAAGTCAATACAAACTGATTTTATTTAAAAAAAGTTATACGATTCAATAACAGGCCTGTGATTGATTGTTAACGTCGCATAATAAAATGTTATCCTAAAATAAATAAACACGTGTCATAGTGCATACAGTAATTTCTTGGAGATCTACAAAAAAGAGTACTGGAAATTGATTTATGATAAAGAAGGTTCTTACTTATTTCGTAAGTGCTGAACCATGAATATCATACAAGAAACAAATGTTCAGATGACTGTTAACGTTGCATTTTTTAATAAAGGATTACATTACGTTTCAGTTATACAACAGCTTATTAGTGAGTGGACACGTTTTCTTTATTCAAAATGCCTTACCGATTTTCTTCTCAAGAGTATGCGGACATGCATTTTGTGTATGGCTACTGTAACGGCAGTGCACGTCAAGCAGGTATTGAATACCGACATCGGTTTCCCGATAGGCGCATTCCTCATTACAGAACGTTTCTGGAAGTACACAGGCAATTTCGGGAATGCGGACTGCGTATCTTTTCGACCGAGGAGTAAATTTGCCAGCAGACTTAGAGGAAGAAGCAGTAGCTATTGTTACAAGGGATCCAACTCTCAGTGTACGTCGAATCGCTAGACAACTAGGAGTGCCGCGAACGACAGTTTGGCGAATTTTAAAACGTGAGGGCTTATATCCATATCACTATCGCAGGAAACACGCTCGTCTAGTTTATTCTACCTGGATATTAAGACAGTCACGGCTGCATTTTAATTTCTGCAGAACAGCCCTCTGTACAGATGAATCTACGTTCAAGAGAAGTGGTGTTACAAATCTGAGAAACCTGCACAGATGGTCATCAGAAAATTCCAAACCTATATTTCAACATGAATTTTCTATTAACGTTTGGGCGGCCCTAATCGATGACATTGGTCCTGTCGTTCTTCCTGGGGGGTTAAATGCGGACAATTACCTTCAATTTCTTATTGACGAACTGCCAGGTCTTTTAGAGGATGTCCCACTGAATGTTCGACGAGACATGTGGTATCACATGGATGGGGCACCATCACATTTCGGAATTGCTCTCCGAAATTGGGTTAACGTCAATTATCCAAGATGGATTGGTCGAGGTGGCCCTGTTGCATGGCCACCCAGATCACCCGATCTTAATCCCCTTGACTTTTATGTTTGGGGGTACATGAAAAATTTAGTCAACGCCCAAGTTTCGAACACAAGAGAAGAGTTGTTGGATCGTAATCACCTGACTGCCGACATTCAACAAGGAGGTTGACATTTCGAAAATATTATTAATTGAACTTTATTAAATAAAATCAGTTTTTATTGACTTTAGGATTACATTTTTTTTCATGATCTGACAATCACATTCATAGATTTGTAACATTAAAACAAATAAAAATGGATATACAAGTTTTGCGTTTTTGTTACTTGAAATGAAGTCTACTTTACACTCCTAAAATTTGAACATAACGATACGGGACACTTGTATAAAACTTATTACAAACGTATATTTATTATTTGAGGTTATGACATAATTTTTGTTACTACTAAGGAACGGGTGCGTTATCCTTATGCAAGAACGCTTTTGCCCCCCCCCCCCTCCCCCTCACCCACTTTTTTTTATCCAGTCACGTAATTTAGGAATTAAATTGGCACATAAGTACCTGTAATTTTGGTCCCCTTCCGCAAGAAATCTACTAAAATTACGCCTTTGGCATTTAACGTTTTTCTTTTATTAAATTACGTAATTTGGGAATTAAATTGGCATAATAAGCACCTGTAATTGTATCGCCTTTTCGCAGGAAATCTACTAAAATTACGCCTTTAACATCCCAAAATACGGATAACATGATCTTCCCTAAGGTTGCATCTTGAATTTTTTCGGGGGTGGTGAACCTCGATGTGTCAACTCCTTACTGTGTATTTTGGTCTCTATATCGCAATGACCGATCCAGGACTCATCCACTGTCGCTAATCTTGCAAGAAAATCTTCTTTGTCGTGTCTTATACTGCGTTAAGGCAACTGCAAATGTCTTTTCGAGTTTGCTTGTGTGCATCTGTTAATATTCATGGTACCCATCTTGCAGACAATTTGTCCATGTTCAATTCGTGTGTAATAATATAACACAAGGTATGAGATACCAGTATCTTCAGCTATTTGTCTAACAGTCGCACGTCGATCTTACATCACGAGATCATGGATATTTTCTTGGGTAGTGATGGTTGTGGGCGCTCCACCTGCAAGTTTACAGGACGGTCTACCACATTTAAACTCACATCACTTTTTAACTGTCATGATACTGCAATTTCCGCTAATGTATCCACCAAATCTTGATGAATTTGAGTTGGAGTTATCTCTTTTAGATGCAAGTATTTAATCACCGCTGGTTGCTCGACACGATCCATTTTGATACTGATATGAGACTCTCTCGACCTCGGGCGTCTACTGTAGGCGCGCTTTAAGAAGGTTCAGAATTGTAAGTTTCTAGCGTTAGTCTATACATAGCAAGTTACAATGCGACGTGAAAATAAATAATTCTTTTGGTTTATAAATGGGTCAAGCGGAGCAAAGGAACCAGCCCTCGTATTTATATGTATGTACGTATTTTGTCTTATTTCAACTCATAGGTTAAAACTAAAATGGCAAGTTGTCTCTCAGCGACTGTGTGAAAACGATCGTAATTTTGGAAAAACTGGAAGGTACATTTTGCAATCGTTTTGAATGCGTAGAGTACCGAATTGCATCGTCTATTGACAGAGTCACTGCTGTTCGAATCAATCAGATATTACTGCTATTATACGACTAAAGTGTGGCTAAAATACAGTATTTAATCTCGTTATTTTTTATTATTAGATAATTCAGTGGACAATAATTCCGAACCAGTAATACAACACCAGCGACAAAGACAGTCAAGTCAAGCACAACAGTTGGCCAAATCCTTACCAGTAAATATTCCAGTCTTTATGACCGCCCATCAGAATCATTTCAACGATGACAACGATGACGAACTGGTATTGCAATTTCATTATTAAAAATCGCCAGAATTCTAATACAATTATATTTTTTTGATCGTACAGCCAGACGAATCTATGGACATTGCCGCAAGTATAAAGGCTTTAGCCAAGAGCATACAAGGCGGTACGGTGTTCGGAGAATTACCGAGATCTCGATTCAGTTCGCAAATATAAAAGGCAAGACCGACTGTCCTCCCCCTCAAAAATAAACGTCGGTACATGTTATTAAGTGGAAATGTGCTGCTGTTAAACAAGAAGTGATTAATTTTTCTTCGATTGTGGTTTTTGCTTTTTTTATATATATTCTACAGAATTAATTGTTCTAGTTCGAAACGAAGTCTCGGAAAGTTTAATTTTAAGACAAAATATTGTATCATGTGTATATAATTGGTCTTTTATTCTTAAATAATTATTTAATTTTTGTGGACAGAATTTAAAAAAAAAAAACAAAAAAGATACGTTATAGAATTATAAAAACTGATCTTATAGATTTTTTTAATTAATTCACCATATTTACTTGCATGATTTATTAATTAGTGTATAAGCATGTTGAGGTAATTTGAGTTTTTTAATTTTGTTTTTTTTTTTTTTTTCTTTAATCGTGAAAAATATTGTATAAAAAGTTTAAAAGTGCAATGTAATTTCTTTATATTTACGTCGTAGTGCATCTTCTACTGTTGTTATCGCATAATCTCATTTTTAAATGTAATCAACTTCATCATCTGTAATAAAGGCAGCATTGACACAAATGTTAAATCATTTACGTAATCTAGGAATTTGGAATAAAACTGTTTAAAAAGAAAAGTTTGTGATTCCGAGGCTCGGAAAACTAAATCATAGTATTCTTAAGTTTTTTGCTTACTTGACCGTGCTCTGCCTAGATTGAAAAACCCAACAACCAATGAAGGGTCTCTTGTCCGACATTCAAGAAAGCAAAGAGTGTTTAAGAATATTATAAGTGGATAATGATGCAGTCTACGTATTATATATTCCTCATTATTATCTAACATACTGTAATTAACTTTTATAAATGAAAATACGTAAAAATAAGAAAACTGTTAATTTCGCATTTACGTGTTTTATTTTTCTGTAGTATATATGTTGAGCACTTGTGAAATTATTACACTATTAAACTTAAATAAAACACCTTATATTTCACAAACAATAGTATATTAACTATATGTACATTTCATGTGCCCTGCACACATCATCAGTAGTTACTAAATTTAAAAGTATTATTTTTTAAATACATGTATAGTAAAAATATCTATCTATTTTTTTGGTTAGGGGTGTAAAATTTACAATTATAAATGGTCAACAAATGGTCAAAAAACATGCATATAAAAATATAAAACTAAAAATAAAAATAAAAAATTTTTTTTTTTTTTTTGGTCGTATATTGTAATAGTGCCTGTTAAAATCTATTGAAATTCCAAGAAAGTACAAATTATGGGAAAGACCGTTACCTATGAAAAACAAGACATCTGACTGTGTTTGGTATGTCGGGTTCTATTAAATAACAATATAGTAACGTGAAAAGGAAAATTAGTTATTAGATACTGTAGGTATACAATTTAAAAGTTTATTATTAATAGGTGAAATGTCATTGTTAAGGAGGTAATTTTTGTATTTTTTCATATGTATGGCTTCCCACATGTCTAAATTTTTGTTATTACATTTTTTAATTAATTTTACATTATCTAAGCTGAAATTATGTCCGGTATCTAAATGATGTAGAGCTAATGCTGATTTATCTACATTGTGAAGTTTTACATGAGCTAAATGTTCTTTGAAACGGGTTTGAATATTTCTTCTTGTTTGGCCGATATATAATTTTGGGCAGGAATTACAGTTAATTCTGTAAATACCTGATTCTTTCAGTGGGTCTGTGTTAACTAACTTTGTTTGAAGATGTTGTTGTAACTTATGAGTGTTGGAAAATGCAGGAGTTAGATTATATTTTTTTAACAATTTAGTTACGTTATTCTGCCAACTTTTGTGAAAAGTAATTTTGCAATATTTTTTGGTATTACTCGTTGTATTTGGAGTTAATCTGGTTTTAAAAGTTTTTAGCTTCTTCTTTTCTAGTTTGTTTTTGATTTTATCCACCAATTGTTTATCGTATCCGTTGGATTCTGCTACTTTTGTTATGTGGTCTAGTTCTTTCTTAAAATTCACTGGTGATAGAGGGATTGATAATAATCTATTAATTAAAAAATAAGAACTACTTTCTTTATATTTGTTAAAAGTGTCTGATTGTTTATGTATGTAATTGTCAGTATGTGTTTCTTTTCTGTAAATGTCAAATTCAAACTTCCTGTCTAAAATAGTAATTTTTAAATCTAAGAAGGGTAAAGATTTGTTTTTATCCAACTCATACGTAAACTTGATTGATGGATATTGGGTATTTAATATATTTAAAAACGAAACTATATCGAAAGAATCAGGTATCACTGCCAGAACATCATCTACGTATCTTGCCCAAAATTTGGGAAAAAAATTGCACATGGTTTTGACTTTGTTTTCAAAGTTGTTCAGAAATAAATTCGCTAGGAATGGTGATAAAGGGTTGCCCATGGCTGTGCCGAATGTTTGTTTATAAAAATTATTATTAAAAGAAAAAATGTTTTGGTGCATACAGAGAGTAGTTAATTTTATGTACTCCTCTATTTGATTGGTAAAAACTGCATTAAACTCTAAAAATTCTCTGAGCATGTTTAGGGTGGAATCTATGGGTACACTTGGAAATAATGAAACTACGTCAAAAGAAATGAGTCTATCATTTAGCTTAATATCAATTTTGCTTAATTTGGAAATGAGATCACCCGTATTTAAAATAGAAAGGTCTTGATCAAATTTAAACTTACTAAATTTATTGACTAACCATTTGGCGATTTCGTAAGTGGGAGAGTTTATGTTTGAAACTATAGGACGATAAGAATTACCTGGTTTATGGATTTTAGGTAGACAATATAAATGAGGAATTTTTGGGTTACTAGTTTTTAATTTTAATATTTGTTTTTTGTCTAATAATAAATTACATTTCATACAGTAAATAATAAAAATAAATTAAAACACTTGGCTTGTTTCACTATGAGATTTATTTAAATACTCTAACAATTGTTTCGGCTGTTATGCCATTCTCAAAGAGATCTATAAATCTAACTTAAAGACTATCGCACTTGTTCTTATATGTTGTCTGTTCTTGTGTGTAGTGGGGGTGGTATTATATTGTGTATTACGGTGTCTATAAAGGGTGTATTGGCATATTCTATCTGTGTGTTGGTGATTAATAGATTTTGTTTTTTCGCTATTTTAATTTCTAATATTTCTAGGAGGTCCAATCTCTTGCTTTTTGTGATATTGTGTATTAATTCGCAGTTATCTATATCGGGGAAGTGGTTGAGTTCTATACAGTGTTCGGCAAAGCCTGTGTTTTTCTCACTATATAAAATTGACTTTTTGTGTTCTTTAACTCTGTTTTTAATGGCTCGTCCACTTTGGCCGATATAGATAGCTTCACAGTCTTTACATTTTAATTTATAAACACCTGATTGGTCCATTTTATCTCTTTTATCTTTGTTGTTGCTAATCATTGTTCCTAAATTTGTTTTATTTACCCAGCTTATTTTGATATCTAATCCTTTTACTATTCTGTTTATTTTATTAGTGAGTTGTGGTATGTATGTAATTTTGTGCCATCTTTGTATATTTTCTGTTATTTTCGGGTATAGGTATTTGTTCTTATTATTTTGTATTTCTTTACGTTTTAACAGTTTATCTACGATTTTAGGGTCATATCCATTATTTCTTGCGATTAATTTAATTGTGTTTATTTCTGTATTAAAATCTGTCTTGCTTAATGGTGTGTTTGTGGCTCTATGTATATAACTATTGAATGTTGACATTTTTATTTTCATCGATTGTTTCGCGTTTGCATTTAATATGTTGTCTGAAGAAATAATGGATATGACCCTAAAATCGTAGATAAACTGTTAAAACGTAAAGAAATACAAAATAATAAGAACAAATACCTATACCCGAAAATAACAGAAAATATACAAAGATGGCACAAAATTACATACATACCACAACTCACTAATAAAATAAACAGAATAGTAAAAGGATTAGATATCAAAATAAGCTGGGTAAATAAAACAAATTTAGGAACAATGATTAGCAACAACAAAGATAAAAGAGATAAAATGGACCAATCAGGTGTTTATAAATTAAAATGTAAAGACTGTGAAGCTATCTATATCGGCCAAAGTGGACGAGCCATTAAAAACAGAGTTAAAGAACACAAAAAGTCAATTTTATATAGTGAGAAAAACACAGGCTTTGCCGAACACTGTATAGAACTCAACCACTTCCCCGATATAGATAACTGCGAATTAATACACAATATCACAAAAAGCAAGAGATTGGACCTCCTAGAAATATTAGAAATTAAAATAGCGAAAAAACAAAATCTATTAATCACCAACACACAGATAGAATATGCCAATACACCCTTTATAGACACCGTAATACACAATATAATACCACCCCCACTACACACAAGAACAGACAACATATAAGAACAAGTGCGATAGTCTTTAAGTTAGATTTATAGATCTCTTTGAGAATGGCATAACAGCCGAAACAATTGTTAGAGTATTTAAATAAATCTCATAGTGAAACAAGCCAAGTGTTTTAATTTATTTTTATTATTTACTGTATGAAGTTAAAATGTTTCACCAAGAAGTATCTGCAACAACAGCCGAGAATAATAAATTACATTCGTTAAGAGTGCTGTGTCTGTTTTTTATAAAATTATTCAGAGGATCCTTTTTATTTTAATATACGGGCCGGTTTCTAGAAGTAGCTCTACATCATTAATATAATCTGATTTATTTAAAATTACAACTGCATTGCCCTTATCAGATTTTGTGAAGACGCAATCCTTGTTTCTTTTTAAAGATGTGACTGTTTTATAATTCCTGTTTGGTTTGTATTTTTTGTTTTTTGTCTTTTTGATGGTTTGTTCAAGCATCTGGGCTGATTCTATGTTGAAGGCTGCTCTATTTTCCTTTGGTATATGAAATGTAGCGCTATGTAGGTCATTAATTAAACTTTCCACTTGAAGTTTATTCTGTTGAACACTGAACTTTAGACCTTTGTTGAGCAATTCTAGTTCTTCTGGAGTAAACTTGGTTGATGATTTGTTGATTATTGTATTATGATTTAATTGTTTTGCAATGTAGAGCTACTTCTAGAAACCGGCCCGTATATTAAAATAAAAAAGGATCCTCTGAATAATTTTATAAAAAACAGACACAGCACTCTTAACGAATGTAATTTATTATTAGACAAAAAACAAATATTAAAATTAAAAACTAGTAACCCAAAAATTCCTCATTTATATTGTCTACCTAAAATCCATAAACCAGGTAATTCTTATCGTCCTATAGTTTCAAACATAAACTCTCCCACTTACGAAATCGCCAAATGGTTAGTCAATAAATTTAGTAAGTTTAAATTTGATCAAGACCTTTCTATTTTAAATACGGGTGATCTCATTTCCAAATTAAGCAAAATTGATATTAAGCTAAATGATAGACTCATTTCTTTTGACGTAGTTTCATTATTTCCAAGTGTACCCATAGATTCCACCCTAAACATGCTCAGAGAATTTTTAGAGTTTAATGCAGTTTTTACCAATCAAATAGAGGAGTACATAAAATTAACTACTCTCTGTATGCACCAAAACATTTTTTCTTTTAATAATAATTTTTATAAACAAACATTCGGCACAGCCATGGGCAACCCTTTATCACCATTCCTAGCGAATTTATTTCTGAACAACTTTGAAAACAAAGTCAAAACCATGTGCAATTTTTTTCCCAAATTTTGGGCAAGATACGTAGATGATGTTCTGGCAGTGATACCTGATTCTTTCGATATAGTTTCGTTTTTAAATATATTAAATACCCAATATCCATCAATCAAGTTTACGTATGAGTTGGATAAAAACAAATCTTTACCCTTCTTAGATTTAAAAATTACTATTTTAGACAGGAAGTTTGAATTTGACATTTACAGAAAAGAAACACATACTGACAATTACATACATAAACAATCAGACACTTTTAACAAATATAAAGAAAGTAGTTCTTATTTTTTAATTAATAGATTATTATCAATCCCTCTATCACCAGTGAATTTTAAGAAAGAACTAGACCACATAACAAAAGTAGCAGAATCCAACGGATACGATAAACAATTGGTGGATAAAATCAAAAACAAACTAGAAAAGAAGAAGCTAAAAACTTTTAAAACCAGATTAACTCCAAATACAACGAGTAATACCAAAAAATATTGCAAAATTACTTTTCACAAAAGTTGGCAGAATAACGTAACTAAATTGTTAAAAAAATATAATCTAACTCCTGCATTTTCCAACACTCATAAGTTACAACAACATCTTCAAACAAAGTTAGTTAACACAGACCCACTGAAAGAATCAGGTATTTACAGAATTAACTGTAATTCCTGCCCAAAATTATATATCGGCCAAACAAGAAGAAATATTCAAACCCGTTTCAAAGAACATTTAGCTCATGTAAAACTTCACAATGTAGATAAATCAGCATTAGCTCTACATCATTTAGATACCGGACATAATTTCAGCTTAGATAATGTAAAATTAATTAAAAAATGTAATAACAAAAATTTAGACATGTGGGAAGCCATACATATGAAAAAATACAAAAATTACCTCCTTAACAATGACATTTCACCTATTAATAATAAACTTTTAAATTGTATACCTACAGTATCTAATAACTAATTTTCCTTTTCACGTTACTATATTGTTATTTAATAGAACCCGACATACCAAACACAGTCAGATGTCTTGTTTTTCATAGGTAACGGTCTTTCCCATAATTTGTACTTTCTTGGAATTTCAATAGATTTTAACAGGCACTATTACAATATACGACCAAAAAAAAAAAAAAATTTTTTATTTTTATTTTTAGTTTTATATTTTTATATGCATGTTTTTTGACCATTTGTTGACCATTTATAATTGTAAATTTTACACCCCTAACCAAAAAAATAGATAGATATTTTTACTATACATGTATTTAAAAAATAATACTTTTAAATTTAGTAACTACTGATGATGTGTGCAGGGCACATGAAATGTACATATAGTTAATATACTATTGTTTGTGAAATATAAGGTGTTTTATTTAAGTTTAATAGTTATTTTTCTGTATTATTTATCCATCTTTCACTCTGTCACATTGCTATTACGCAAAAAAAATAAGCAAACAATCATCGATAATGTAACCCAAAACGCATATATTTCATATTACATGCAGTTTTTTAAAATATTTGAATATATCGTTAATAAATAGCATATTGTCCATAATTGAAAGAATTTTGAATAATGTAGATCTTTGGCAGGCATTTCAAGAGTTCAAGGTAAACAATTTTATAAATCTTCCATTATGAAATAATTTATTTTATTATGTTTGCAGTTCTCAAGAAAAAAAAATTAAGAGGTACAATAGTATGGGTATTCTCAGTCTTAAATTCCAAGAATCCAAAATAGATCGTTTTAAACCATTAACAGAGGATTTATTGTAACCTATATTTTCATAAGTAGGTAAATAATAAATAGAATTCTGAATTTGATTTCTGATTGTGCTTTTGAAGAGATAACATCGATTTGTGTTTTGTAGTGTTGTGGTATTTTATTTATTTTTATTAGTAAAATGTCAGTAGAGCGCCAATGTGGATTAAGCCATACAAAGAACTACGTATATACAGGGTGTTTGTTCATTCGTTGACATTATTTAAACTGTATATATATGTACGTCAAGCATTTCATAATCCGAAAAAAAAAATTATTTTTTAAAATTGTTTTAATTTTTGAAAAAAAAATGAAAGTTTTTATGTTGGACAGTACGCATTGTGTTGAGGAAGATTAGGGATAAATTTGAAGAAGCCACTGTTTAGTTAGTTCAAACACAAAGGTCACCGGACCTTAACAAAAAAGAAAACGTAGTAAATAAGCTTTCATTTGCTTTTTATTATCACAACGGTCATCCATATAATTATTTCTATTTAAACACCAACAGATGTTAAGCAATTATTCGAAAACAAAGAAATAAAACAACTTTCGTTTATAAAAACCAATTATAGTTTTGTTTCTAAAACAATAACACAAATGGAGAATCTAATTTGCCATTAACCCGAAGTGTAGAACTAGTAAAACAATCTGAGGAAGCTTTTCAAAATGGGGGATAAAATTTTTCAAAAATGTGATGTAAAAAAGTGGATTTCGGTTTCTTAGCCAACTAGCTAATATTTTAGAAGGAGAATTTACTGAATCCATTGATTTGGATTCTGTAATATTAATTAATTTTAAGAACGCCCTTATTAAATCGGTTGATGTGGAAAGAAATTTTTCTTTCTATTTATAAATTTTTATATTTCGGCAAAAAAAAAAAAATTTTAATTGGGAACTTCGGGAAACATTTAGTGCTTTACTGTTTTTACAACTAACGACAACCTGCTTTGTATAATAAATACATATTTAGATTTAGTTCAGTATGTAGAAAAATTAAAACGTCTGTTTATTTTTAAGTAAATCAATAAATTTATGTATTACATATAAGTATTTTTATTTGCATATTTTCCACATTTTTGTGCATATTTTGACATATTTATGCGCATATTTTTGGGTTTTCTACTTACATATTTGGGTTTCCCTAATCAACGATTATTAAAACTTTTAGTTTAGTTTAGTTTATTAAGACTATTTGCATTTCGAAATACGCAAAATTTGCTATACGACCACCATGTGATATTTGCAATCCGATCCGAAGTTCAATTCCAAAACTTTCGAACTCGTAGTTTAGACTAGTGGTTCCTAAACTGTGCGCCTCATTCTCAAAGGATCCATCCGCGGCAGTTATTGAAAAATAATAAAAAACAATATTTCTGCTTCCATCTAGCGAGAAGAACGCAAATTACTTTTATGAAGCGATGGACAGCATTGCTTTGTACCGTTTGTTTATAGACATACTATTCTCCAACACCCTGTATTTTCGTAACGGAACATTTTTGGACCATAATTTATAAAGCAAAATAATCATTTATTTTTCATGTAGATTCACACCCTTAAATATTCGAATATCAATAAGGAACAGCCTGTATACATTAACATAACCTCATCATTTTTATGCCGTGATGTTTATGTTTGACAGCTTAAATATTTTACTACGATTGTACCATTCAAAACGACAATGCTACTTGACCGGCCAATCTCAAATGGTTTTACTATAGAGGGATAAACTGAAATACAATTAGGAAGTAACAAGTGTTCATTTGAAAAGTCAATCTAGGTTACTTTGAAATTTTGATAGAATAAGACGCAAATACTGTCGTGAGCAAAAAAAACGGGACAGTGTCAAAATCGTTATGTCAATTTCCTTTATTTTTTAGCGTTGTAATTTTAACATTTGATTAACTTTCAAACTCTAACGTCAAATTATATATCATAGTTGATAATTCAAAATTGCAAATGCCGCATATTTCGAAAACTGATAAAGCTAGACTTGTTACTAGTTTGAAAAATGGGAAATCATCAGAAGTGTATTGGTTCAATTAATATTGGTAAAAGTTTATTTAAAAAGAAATGGAGGGAAGAGGATAATTTAAATCGGAAAATAATTTCCGCACCTAACAAAATTTCGAATACGCAGGAAGACGAAACATTAGCTACTGAGATTAGGCACAACCCTTTCAAAACATTAAAGGAAGCTATAAGAACAACACAATTTCCTGTCTCATCTTGTAACACAATGGTTACAAGAGAATGAAATTTAAACTTGAGATATCCAGCCCTACAGTCCTTATCTAAATCCCATTGAAAATGTATGGGGATTAATGAGATAGAGCTTCTACCCAGGAAGAATTTTCGGAGATTCTTTATAATGCTTGGCATCAAATTTCTACAAATTTTGTACAAAATATTGTAGCTTCAATGTCTACAAGATTAGATGCAGTTAATAATAACGGTGGAATGACGAAATACTAATTATTTTAATGTAATAATTATTTTAATTTAATAAATAATCTTTCTCGATCGTTTTTAGTAATTTTTATTTACATTTATTTTAAAAATGTTTAATAAATGTCAATAAGACACACATTTTTGACAATTCCTGACTTACTATTATGAGTAAATATAGCCACTTAAGTAGTCACAATTTAAACCCACGCAGAAACAGTGTCCCGTTTTTTTTGCTCACGACAGTATATTAGTATGTGTGTATTCCGTAAACGTAAATCCAAATGACATTTGATAATGTCAATCACAAATATCAGTTAGTGTATAAAATAATCGTGCGTCGATTCTGGTTTAAATAAATTGCTTCTCAGTTTTAAAATGGCTTTCACTTTAGAACATAAAATTTTTTTAGTCCAGGCTTATTTTCGAAGTGGTAATAAAATTGATGGTTTATGGGTTTATTCAGTTCAAGATTGCATGGTAGAATTTCAAGTTGAGTTTCCACATTTTGTAATAGATTATATACAATTTAAGAATACCTTGGATAGAACTTAAAAACTTTTTTCTGAAACTGGTAGTCTCTTAAGAAAATCAGGCAGCGGAGCAGTTAAAAAACGTACACCTCAAGTTGTCAATCGTGTTGAAGAAATAATGGAAAATGAACCACAAACATCTGTTGGACATTTGAGTCAACAAATAAACCATTTTGTTGGTACAACTCACAAGTTATTAAAAAAAGATATGCAACTTTATCCATACCGTGTCACAGCAGTACAAGAATTGTTAGAAATTGATTACCCACGTAGACTACAGTTTTGTAATTGGTTTGTAAATATGAACAATAATGGAGAACTTTCGCAAAGAGTCATCTTTACGGATGAAGCATGGTTTTATAAAACGGGATACCTAAATTCACAAAATACAAGAATTTGGAGTAGTGAAAATACACATGTAATTAATGAAGAATCGCTACATCCAGAGAAAATTGGTGTTTGGGCAGCGATAAGCCAAAGGCGAATCATTGGACCAATATTTTTTCAGGGAACGTTAACTGCTCAAAGGTACCGTATGGAAATTTTACAACCATTTGTCAATCAGTTGCATGATGATGAACTTCAAAATGCATATTTCCAACAAGATGGAGCACCTTGTCACTGTACTGCAGAATCTTTGGATTATTTAAGAGAATTTTTTGATGATCGTATAATTAGTCGAAATACTGAAATTGCCTGGCCTGCACGTTCATGCGATTTAACACCTTGCGACTTCTTTTTGTGGCCTTATCTAAAAAATAACATATTTCGAACACCTATATTGAATTTGAATGATATGCTACAGGGAATCGAACAGAAATGCATGGAAATTAATAGCAATCCAGTAATGTTGCAGAATATCATCAGAAATTTTGAACGGAGGATTTTAAAGTGCATTGATCTTGAAGGACAACATTTTCAACATTTGTTATAGTTTTAAATAAATACCTATTATTTGTTATTTATTTGCATGTATGAAACTGTCAAAATATACGACTTCGTAGGTTAAGTAGTAAATTTTAATTTACGACATATTTCAAAATGTTCTCAGTAAATCACGTGCTACTAGATTGACTTTTCAAAACTGTCAAAATATACGACTTCGTAGGTTAAGTAATAAATTTTAATTTACGACATATTTCAAAATGTTCTCAGTAAATCACGTGCTACTAGATTGACTTTTCAAATGAACACTTGTTATATTGATACTGAAATAATAAATTTTCAACTTAAAATCATTGTTATTCATAACAAATTTAGTCACACACACACTGGCAAAAACTAACAAAAGTTCTTTTAAAAGACAATTTACAAAGGACTATTATCTTATTTCTTGAAACATGTTATAAGAATTAAGGAATTATAAGCACGCTGGCCTATCGAGAGAAAGAATTCAAGTGGGTGACCGGTTATGTTTACTTTAAAAAACCATATCCTTGATAACACACTTCTTCTAATCGTTTTATTTTTTGCTTGTGTTATAAAATTTAAGGGGTATCGAACTTGTTAGTGTTTAGAGCGTTATTTGTATTACGAGGCTTTTTATCACTTATGGGTGAGTAGAAAATATATAGTTGCGATAAGAAATTATAACATTGTTTAGTTTACCTTAATATATTTTTGTAAGTGTTTAGAATTTTAAGATTCCTCAGCAAGCATGTGCCAGGTTCTATCTAAACTTGTTAGTGTTGAAAATGTTATTATATTAAGGTCTGTTGTATTGGCGCATGAATTACTAAAATTTATGACTGCGATATAAAATATGAATGGTAAATTTTCGTTTTTTTTTATGCCTAATATTTCGTATTGAATACAATATAGAATACAGTCAAACTTCTATTTAAGGAAGTCGCTAAATCCTGTGAAAAAGTTTGTTATAAGGAAATTTCGTTAAATGGAAAAAAGTTTTTACATTGCAGTACTTATTTAATTTTTTCAACATAATAAGGAGCCATCGAAAAAATTCATAGTTGGAGTAGACTATAGGTCTGTTCCAACATAAAAATCACTGACGGTCCGGGATCACTCTCTGACTGTTTCAATGCGCATGTGCAATCAGAAACCAACATCTGACGAAATTGCAATTAAAATATGTTGGAACGCTATTTTAGTGCTTTGGTTGTAATATTTGTGGCTAGGTGGCACTTGTTCAGTGATTAACAGATCTTAATAGAATAAGAAGAACGGTTATTTGTAGAAATAAACGAAAATTAACTACCAATTAAAATAAAAATTACTTAGGGAAATGAGACGAAAATTTTAATTGATTTGTATACTAAATGTAAAAAGTAATAAATAGTAAAACTTAAGTTACACAAATATCCCTATATAAATATATTTACTGCGCAAGCGCTATCTATCCATAAATTTCGGTTTGCAAATAATCCGCAAATCGTTCGGACTGTATTCTGACGGTCCTCAAACTGAATAATGTTGTGTTGGAACAGATTGCTGTTGATCAGTGATTAGTCAGTAAACGTGTTGGAACGGCGATTTTTTACTGCGCTTTGCTCTGTACAATCACGGATCGGTCAGAACGTGTGTTGGAACAAACCTTATGAAATTGGGTTGGTACTTTAGCCACTTCCACATAATGATACATTACTTGATGCTTGACAGTTTCATTTGGTTTCATTGTAAAAAAAGGTTATGGCATTGAAATGATACTACAACAAAAAAGAAAACAAAAAATTTATTTAATATCGAAATCATAATCAAAATTTACATATAGCTACAGAAGTTGTTGGAAATGTCCATTTACATCTAAACAAATTTAATTTTCTTAATAAGAATTTTGAAAAGTTTGACACAAACTTATAGTTTCAATGTCAAATAATAAATGTCATTATGTGGAAGTGGCTAAAGTACCAACCCAATTTCACAGTCTACTCCAATTATGAATTTTTTCGATGATTCGTTATTCTTCGGGCAAAATAGATTTAATTTTGTATTTTTAGTTTTATTTAGATGTAGGTTTAATATATTTAATTCTAGTTTTTAAATTGTAAATATTATATATTGTATATAGAAAAGGTCTTGGAGTTCTGAGATATATTTAATATTGTTAATTACTTTAGGACTGGGCAGGTATTACATTTCTTCATTGTCCTATTTTCTACTATCATAAAAACTATTTATTTTTATTACAGGCAAAACCCTTTGCATCGATTAGGTAAATAATTTATTTGAATAAGCATAATTATAATAGAATAAGTTTTATTGTACATATTTCCTGTTATATATTATTATAATAGGTTAAATGGTTTCGGTTCGATACGATTCTGCGAACATTAGGTTATCTCTGTGCATTGTATATTTATTACTTTAAGAAGTATTTTATTTTCTATAATTAAGGGTTTCCGGCGTATATTGTTTATTTTAATACATTTATGACGTCGGAAACTACAGCATATACTTTTCTTGGAAATGTAAATAATTGTTATATGGAAATTTGCGTATACTCTTTTTCATTGTTTCTCCCTCTCTTTGACTGGCGGGGGAAAACTTTCTTGCCGAAAAATAAGAGAATGAATAAACAGTTCCAAACAAGATCTCTTAGAGCTCACTACAGTTACAAGTACGATCTCTTCGAGTTAAAGCTTAGGTCTCAGTGATCTAACAAACAGCTCCTACTAAGATCTCAGTGATCTAATAGGAGCAAATATTATTTATAAGCCAGTTTTTCTCGGTCTTTAGTATTAAGACCAGATACTGCATTTATTTGACGGAACTCCAAGATTAAACTTGTAAAATATATTAGTGTAAATAGAAAAAATATTGTATTATTTCAACACATACTTCGGTCTACACATACCGACTTCCTTCAAACCAGGAGGATGAAACAGTTATAATACAAACACATAAATGGTATTTACATTCTATAACTACATACTTACATTAATTAGTAAAAAAGTCGGTAATTTTACTTTGACCAGAACTGTTAAAAAATTTCTCTCTCATAATAGATCTCGCACTTGTTCAAGGCATTAAAAATATTTTCAGGAGCATTTTCTAAATATTGTAGTCCATGACGAATTGTTTAGAAAGCTTTAACCATGTCTTCGTTTGTAGGTTTTCGTACAGGTTCATCCGATTCGACATTATCGTTTAATGCTATTTTACTTCTCTGGTTACTTGCTACAATTTTCAGGATGTCATCATCACTTGGATATTCAGTTGTAACAATATCTTCATGAACGCCAATCTTCTACTGTAATATTGCTATCAATATTACCAGACATTTCTAGTGCTCTCCAATAATTTCTTACTTCGGAAAGCGGCAATTTATCTTCTGGATCCCAATTTACTGCAACTTCAGAGAAGCCTGCTTTTGAGAAGCAATGCTGAATAGTAGATTCACTAACTTCATGGGTCCACACTTTTGACAATTCAGTAATGCATTCTCGCAAATTAATTATCTGCTTAATAACTGCGGTGTTGTCTTTTTCAATTACATTTATCATTTTTACTAGAATCCTGCGATAATCAAATTTGACATTTTTTATTATTCCCTGGTCCATTGGCTGAAGTTTAGACGTCATGTTTGGGGGGGAAATAGATGAGCTCTGTGCTTTTCAATCTATTTGAAACTATAGAAGGGTGCGCAGATTAGTTGTCAACAATTAAAGCTATCTTTCTGTGTTGGATACTCATCTGTTGATCTAATTTTAATAACCAGTTTGCAAAAATCGCGCTTGTCAACCAGGTTTTCTTATTGAAATGATAATCTACTTCCCATGACTTTGTACCTTTGAAACACCTTGGATTTTTGTTTTTTCCAATAACCAAGAGTTTCAATTTCTCGCTTCATGTCATATTTGCTACAAATCATTACAGTAATTCTCTCTTTGCTTTGTTTTCCACTGAAACATTTATCATTTTTAATGGTGAAGGTTTCTATTTGGTATACTTTGAAAAAAAGACCGGTTTCGTCGTCATTAAAAATGTTTCTAACTTGGTACTGTTTTAGTATTCGTTTCAATGTTTTATTCCTCCAATTATTGCAATCTGCTTCATTAACATCCGCGCTTTCTGCACTAATAACATATTCAATAATACCGTGCCTTTTTTTGAATTTATCGAGCAAACCGTTGCTTGCTTGAAAGTTTAGATGTCCAAGGGATTGAGCGAATTTTTAACTAAAGAGCCTGATAGTGGAACATTCTTGTTACGAACGACATGTACCCATTTTAAAACTGCCTGATCAACGTCTTCAAAAACACACATTTTAACCCGTTTTCTCACGTCCTGCATTATCACTAGATTTTAAAAGTGAATCTCGATTTTTAATTATTGTCGATAAACTACTGGGAGGCATACTGAATTTTTCCGCAACGTCTTTTTTCTTACAACCTTTATCGATGCTTTCTAACACTTTAAGTTTGTCGTTTATATTCAAACATTTTCTTTTCGACATTTTCGCAGTTGTTAAACAACCCATCGATTTAAAATGCAACGAATGAACTAAATTGTGCTATTCACGTTGTGTTTAATCTGACTGACCATGTCTTAGAAGTCTTTTATTATATCTGTTAAAAAATTCCCCTGAAAATTCGCTGTATAGAAGTTGGAGGTTTGTTATTGGGAGGTAATTTTACACGCCAATTCAATGATCAACGTTTACGGAAAAAATTCGTTAAATAGAGAAATTCGCTATTTGGAAGTTTGTAACATGGAAGTTCCACTGTATATTCAAAAATGCACATTTAGTAACTTGTGTAACTTCATTTTCTATTGAATGTTCGAAAATTAATAGATTTATCATAAAATAATTAACTGTATTATTGCAATATTAGCATAACATAATGTATGCCCTCGAATATGCAATAATAATAATATTCGTAACAGTTTGGACAACACATATTTCTCGTGATCTTTAACACATGAATGATTTCAAATTTTGAATATAGATTACGGACCCTGTGCGTAATACCTCAAATTTGTCTTTACATGCACTCCTAACACATAAATGTAATTGTTTAAATAGTAAAAAATTAGGCCAAAACTACGGCACGGCGCTGGTCATCTGTATTTGTATAAATGTTATAAGTTAAAAAGATAAATATAAAGTGAGTGATCAGTAGAGCAGATCAATTTCCATGAGCGCCGGTATGGGAGTGTAATTCGTAATATATTAGAATATGCGATAGAATAGGGACGCAACATGAGCTTGTTACCGATATAAGTATAGAAGTAGAGACATTTATTCTATCAGAAATAATTAAATATACATTTGGTTTTCTGCTATTAAAGTAATATGCATAAACACACGAAAAATAAGAATAGTACATATTATAGCAGCGTTGTATGTACCTATAAATAAAATGGAAAATGTATGAAATCAGTGATTGTGTGCACGCCAGAGGATTTAAAAAAACACTTACCGTTTTAAGCGTCTTCCAAGGATTGATAAACTGGAGAAACTCGATTGTATATTTTTAACATCAGGTGCGTTTCTAAGGTTATTTCTGAAAAACATGTCCGCCGCGAGGAAAAAATATGTTTATATTCGGAAAACCTAGTGATGTTATATTCGCATAATCAAAATACTTTTTTAAGCAACTTAACGCATCTGTAGACGTGCCCTCACAAATACGTGTTAAGGTGTCAAAATCTGCATTTCTGTCTAAAACACTTTCAAATTTAATTAGAACACTTTCACTTTTTGCGTCTTCTACAGCACACAGTTGTGCGTGAACATCTTTAACGATTTGTAGTGATTCCTCTAACGACAGCGACGAATTTTCTAATTTTGTTATTGCTTCTTCTAGTCCCAAGTAATTCTCACGAATACTTTGTAAATCCATTTTAATCTGGGCATCTTGAAATTTTTTCTGACTTGTATTGATAGCTGCACTTTCACCATGTCCTTAATTTTTTCAAAATGTTCATGATAGTAAAACCCCGCCCGTAACCATGTACCCCAACGTGTCAGAATCGGCTGTGGTGGCTCAGGGGTATGGGGACACAATTCGTGAAATTTACGAATACGTTTTGGAGATTTCATGAATACTGCCTTTGTACTCGATATTAAACCATCTACCTGTGAATAAAATCTACGAACCAGTTCTGCCACAAGGTGTAGAGCAGTTATGTCAAAGATGCGGCCCGCGGGCCGCATCCGGCCCCTGGGCCGTATCAATAAGGCCCGCGATCGCAATGTGTCACAGAAAGAAGAATTAGACTTCACTCGATTCTTCTACGGATGTTTTAAAATGCGCCACACAATATTTATAAGTAATTTCAAGGGCAGCGCGTGCCTAGACAAGCGAGAGGGAAAGACAGTAACGCCATCTCTTAGCAGCAAGCGGAAATATCCTATTATTTTTGTCGAGAACGATAGAATCTTCCACGCGCTTCGAGTCTAGACTAGAACCTTCGTTAACCATATAAAACGAGTGCGTCGGCGCGACGTGAGTCAGTCGAGTCGAGTAATCGAAGCGATACGGTTGGAGAAGGATTTTAGTTGTACTGCGAAGTAGTGATTGTGAAGGTATTGTGCATTTGTTTGTGTCGTGCGCGTGCGATATCCATAATTGTTGTGTCGAGTTCCATAATTGTTACGATTTTGGCATAATGTCACAAAAACGTAAAGTTGATAGTGAGTGCAGAGTTTTTCCGTCTAAATGGGAAATTGCATATTTTTTCATTGGATGGAAAGGTAAACCACTGTGTTTGATTTGCAATCGAACAGTTGCTGTTTGTAAGGAGTTTAATTTGAAGAGACACTATGATGCGAATCATAAGTCAACATTCGATTGTTACACTGAAAAAATAAGAATCGACACATTGTCATCTTTAAAATCTAAACTTCAAGGTCAACAATCGATGTTTACTAAAGCTAAGAGCGAAGATGCCCTGAAATCAAGTTTTATTATTGCATTAGAAATCGCGAAGAGATCAAAACCTTTCACTGATGGTGATTTTATTAAAGACTGTATGTTGAAAGTTGCCGATGTTTCATTTCCATCTCAAAAGTCAATAATTTAAAATATTTCGCTCTCAAGAAACACTGTTGCTTCAAGAATAAATGATTTATCTCAAAATTTGGTTCTTCAAGTGAAGGAGAAAATTAAGGAATTTACAAACTTTTCACTGGCTGTTGACGAGAGCACTGATACTGTTGATACAGCTCAACTTGCTGTTTTTATACGAGGTATTAACAGTAACTTTGAAATAACTGAAGAACTATTAAAGTGCGTTCCATTGACAGGTACTACAACAGCAAATGATATTTATTCTGCAATTGAGCATTTGATAGCAGAATATGAACTCGACTGGAATATACTTAGCAGCACAACTACGGATGGCGCTCCTGCCATGACTGGCAAACATTCGGGCGTTGTAACTAAATTAAAACAGAAAACATCAGAGAATTTTGTGGGATTTCACTGTATTGTAAAGTTTGTCTTTTCGGGTTCTTAAATAAAACTATCAATAACTTTAGACACACACACTATATTAATATTAAAACGTATAACAATATAAAACTAACTATTAACAACAATAAGTACATTTATGTATTCTATATTTATGTAACTATATTTATGTTTACTTCGCGAGACTGTAGGATTCAATGAATGTCCATCCCTTCTTCGACGCGGCTTTTATATCGGTGAATACTTTTCTAGAGCCTTCACGTAGGCCTCGCGAAAACATCCAGAGGGATGACGCTACCTCGCGTCATCGGATGAGTCATTACAGTATAATTCATCAGGAATCATTGGCATCCAAACATTTAAAAATGGACCATGTCATGCAACCTATAATTAAAATAGTAAATTTTATAAGAAGCAGAGGACTAAATCACCGACAGTTCAGGCAATTTTTACAAGATTTAGACGAAAAGTTTTCTGATGTCCCTTATTTCACCGAAGTTCGTTGGCTCAGTCGAGGAGTAGTTTTAGAAAGATTTTTTGCATTACGTGACCCTATTCAAGCTTTCATGTTAGAAAAAGGCAAACCAATTGATTATGACAATGACTGGTGGATTGATTGTGCCTTTTTGGTAGATATGAATAAACACTTGACTGATCTGAATGTAAAGTTACAGGGTAAAAATCTGATTGTCACTCAAATGTATTCATATATTCAAGCATTTGAAACAAAGTTGAGGCTGTGGGAAATCAGGTAAAAAATCAAACTTTGGATCATTTACCTCATTTAAAATCATTTGGCACAGTGAACCAAAAAAAATTGGATGAATATTCTCAACTTCCGCAAAATTTGATCACGGAATTCATAATCGTTTTGAAGACTTTCACAAAATGAATGAAATGAAATTCCCAATTTTCAACAATCCATTCAATGTTGAAGCTTCACAGGCACCAGTTCATTTGCAAATGGAGTTGATAGATCTTCAATCGGACAGTAAGTATTTTGAAAGCAAAATTTAATGAAATTAACGCTTTTACATTTTATACACAATATTTCAAGAGTTTGGATAATTACCCGGAATTAAAAAAAGCATGCAGCACGCATTCTCTGCATGTTTGGTAGCACCTATTTATGTGAGCAGATGTTTTCCGTCATGAAAATAAATAAGAACAAACATCGCACAAGACGAATGAACATCTCCAATCAATTCTTAAAATAACTACAACGAATATGATACCTGACATCAATGAGCTTGTCAAAAACAAGAGAAGTCAGGTATCTGGATCCTCGAGCTCAACATAATTACCTACCCTCTTTTATAACTTTGATATGATTTTTAACAACCGTATATTATATACTATATAATTTAATAAATAAAATGTTATAATAATTCTGTTCATTTTTTTAAATTTTCAATCTGGCCCGCCTACGAATTTAAAATTTAATATATGGCCCTCTGCAAAATTGAGTTTGACACCTCTGGTGTAGAGCATGGAGTTTACAAGTAATATGTAACAAGTTTTCTAAGAGACCGGCCTACAGAACACATTGTTGCGGCACCATCGGTCATAAACATTAATACTTGGCCTTTCGAAAGTTTAAATTTTTCCAAAGTATCTAATAGCACCTCTGAAATTTTTTCGGCATTACATTGTTCTAGTCGTCTGGATGCTAATAAAATTGAAGACGTTGGTTGATGTGGTTCCATATTACGCGCCATCACATTAACTACAGATTGTTTTTTGCTGTCAGTTGTTTCGTCCACACATAACCACAGTTTTTTATTTTTCAGTTCGGCTTTGATTTTATTTTCAACCTGTTTACGCACCGATGGTAAATTCCTTCGTAACGTTGTCGTGCTCGGTAATGTTTGATTCGCGTATTTATTCCAAATTGAAATAAATGAATCATTACTTAACAAGGTAAACGGCAGTGTACACACAATCATAGTTACACATAGTTCATGTATAAACTGTTGTCAATTAATTTTGTTATTATTGTGCTTCGAACTGCTTACGTTTTCTTTACAATGTGTTTTTGACCAACACATTAGATATGTATTGCACACTAAACATTTAATTTTTGAGCTATCGTATATTAAGTCCGGGAAATCCATAATAAACTTTTCACTTCGTCTGACAACGGTCGTTTTCTCGATTTATGTGTAGACGACATTTTATTACGTATGCTTACTCTTACATGCAGTCTAAGCAAGTACCAAAGACACTGAATGCTTTTTATTAGTTCTGATGCAATATAATCATCCTCACATCGGCGCACATGGCGCGCACGGAAATTGGTCTGCTCTAATGATTAGTGTCAGGCAAGTCAATTTCTCAGAGTTGCCAAATTAAATATTTTATTCAATCATATATAGTCGCTTAGTACATCCAAAGCTAAAACTTAACGATTTAACACCTTTAAATTAATTTTAAATATTTAATAGACCCAATGCAAGGTCGCTGTTGCAAATTTTTTATGAACATACCTTGTAACTTCTCTGTAGAACGCCAGATAATATGCTGTGTACTTATCTATATTGAAGAAATCAATATACAGTTGGGACACATACAGCGTTTGCGCTGTCCCAAATGTCAGCGGATTTTTATGGGGAAATAGAAAATATTTTCGTAATTATTGACCTTACAGGAGGATCCAGTGACACAGTCTACTATTGTGTGGAAAGTGTCGGCAAGAAGACTAATCTAGAACATAGAGGCACACATATCTAAATGTAAGTGGTGATGATTCAATGCTATTTTCTATTTTTTTTTAAATCGAGATTATTGCTTTTGGCTCTTTAATTTGTTCTTTTTCTTTTGAAAGCAAGAGAAAACGAGCAACAATCTAATGACTTAATATAATTAGTCAACGCAATTTATAAATTAGATATTATTTATAATTCTTCTTTGATAATGTTAAATTTATTTTTTCCAATGCTTATAGCTACAGTTAACGAAAAAATGTTTTGAAAAAAAAAATCTTCCATCATAACATCTTCAGTATTAATTTAAAAGCTGAATTATTTAATAGACAGAATATTATATTAGACATCGAAACGTGAAAATCATTTTAAGTCGCAACCGGCTTTTTTGGATACAAGTTAAAAAGATTAACTTTACATCAAACAGTTGCATCAGAACATATAATCGAACGCCTAATATTCTCATTACAATGCGCGTACCTATATGTAATAATAAGTAATAACATATTAATTAATTTAAATATGGCGGTATTATGATATCTATAGCTACGGTAATACAATTTCTTAAACATATTTCGTTGAATATTAATACTCGAGTATTTGCCAAAAACTGTTAAAAACTCTAATATCTGCGTAATTAATATACAATTAGAATTAAGTCCTATTCAAGTTTATAAAAATTTTCCGTTTTGAAATACATATGTGAACTCGCCAAGTAAGACCTTCAAAATATATATTTAAAAAGTACAAAAATCATCTAAAAAACTAAAATGGAAACAGGTGCTCTTTAATAAGCTTATCTATTATAGATAAAATTAACAAACCAACAATATATGTAATGGATAAGAACAAATTCAAGTGTGGGCGTAGAGGTTAGAAGGGCTATTCGCCATTTTGAAGTTTCAAAGTATGAAAAACCTTCAAGAAATATTTTAATCTTTACGAATATAATATAATCGTTACGAAGCTATTAAATATTAAGAATGTAGGTATGCTTGGATTTATTGCATTACGCAAACGGAAACTTAATTGTTTATAATATTATTATATATACTTATATATATTTACACCTGTTGAATGAAATAATAAATAAAAGGACAGAAACAAATAATTATTTGCTTTCACTGATTATTGATTAGTTATAGATATTAAGAAAATATGTTTGGGTTTATTGTATTACGTAAACGGAAACTTAATTGTTTATTTTGTTATGTACTTAGTATTTACACCTGTTGAATGAAATAATAAATAAAAGGACAGAAAACAAATTTTTATTTGCTTTCGCTGATAAATGATTAGTTATTTCATGCAAAATATGGTATACAGATGTACATTAATCATTAAAAATATTGAAGTAATTATTTTAGAAAATAGAAACGCTTGTATATTCGTTTTTAGTGAAGATTTAAAATAACTTGGAAAAGAAACTTTTTATCTTCATATTTAATATAATAATAGGTAATGATTTAAAATTTTGTTACTAAATTGAAATACGAAAATATGAGAAATAATTAAAATAGATCATAAACTCTGTAAATGCTTAACATATAAAAAGATTTCACCTAAGCTTGTTTAAAGATTACCTATACAGTCGCGGTCATTGAAAACTCAGACACTTAAATACAAAAACATTTTAAGCGGTGTATACTTTTTTTTAACCGTTACACAAACCAGTCATTGACGTAGAATGCAAAATGTATTGCAAAAATAGTAAATCTAAAAAAAATTATTAATAAAACTGCATATAGTGTCCTGCTCTACTTAAATTTCAAAAATACCATTTAGAATATCAGAATACAAATATTTATTAAAACTAAACTAAAACTAAAAAAAACTAAAATTTGAATTATACATACCGTACTTTTAAACAATCATGAATTATGTATAATTCACTACCCAAAAATACAAACACATAATGTTTTTAAAGCTTCTACTTGGTGAACTATTAGGAAATTCATTGTAACACATGTAATAAGTATAAAATCATGGAGTTATAGCACAATTGTTTAAGCAATGCAACACGTCACAAATGACTATGAAAAATTCGAATAAAATAACATCGTAAAGTATAGAAAGCATATTTACATTTATATTACTTTGCAAAAATGCAATAAATTTGTACAACTGCGGTACTGCGGGCAAGATATATATCTGTTTCCTTGATGTAACTCAAGACATCCCCACAAAAATTTCGAATTCGGGCCTTTAATAACTTAGTGGTAGAGCAACCATCCGGCAAGCCAGAGGTCTTGGGTTCGAATCCTACTTAATGGCGAATTTTTTTTCTATGAAAAATTCGAATAAAATAGCGTCGTAAAGTGTAGAAAGCATATTTACATTTATGTTATTTCGTGAAAATGCAATAAATTTGAACGTAATAGATCAATTCCCCTAATATTATATTTCATGTATATATAAAATGTCATAATTGTCGCTGTACTATAATGACTTCTTGAACACTTATAATACATTTTCATGGCGGTACAATAAAGAATTACTTTAATATGACATTAAATGCTGAATAATTGTAGGGTGTTTTATTTCAAGATGGTTGGTCTACTTGATAACCAAACATACAATGCCGTACAATTTATTAGTGCGAAATGACTATAACATTCTAACCTAATTGTGTTCTTCTACATGTTATTTCGAACTCTTTTACTTATCGTGTTGCCGTTTGCTGTTTTTCTTAACTTTTTTCAGAACTAGTAGACGCTGAAAATGCCGCAATGTTTGTATTGCCTATTATTTATTTATAATATGATTACATATTTACTTCGGCAGTATTATATCATAGCAATAATGTAAAACATTTATATTTTGATATTTTATTAATAAAAATGGAAGTTATATATGTGTTAATTTATATTTACATTAAAAATACTTATAAATAAATACTTATTGATTTATTCAGAAAACAAAACATTAAGTCGAATCAATGAAAACTACCTAGAATTGTATAGATCGATAAATAAACAACAAATTTATTGTAGACTTATAATTTGCTTAAAATAATTTGAAATTTTGCTGAGATTGAAGTATTTTAATGTTTTATTCATTCTAATTGAATATTTACAGTATTTTTCGTATATTAACTTTAACGTGAGAATTTGGCAACAATATTTAATCTGGTCATCTTCAAGGACGTGCATACATTGCTTAAAAAATTCTACTATACAGGGGACACTCCTTGATAATTTACATTTCAAAATGGCGGTGATCATTATATCATTTTTAAGATTAAGTACGCTTACTCTTTGATGTGCTCTATTAGCAAATTATTAGTAATGTAGATATAAAAGAAGAAGCTCAAATATTTGATAAATGCCGACGGGAATTTTTACGAAAGCATCATATTTAGGAAATATGAATCGAAGAAAAACAGTAACAAAGAACATTAATCACCAGTGTCATCATAATGTAATGGCTGACTATATATAAATGTTTGATTTTTGTTTCTTAAGCTGGCAATAATTTTGCAACTTTATGTTTTGAAAAATTTGCAACTTTATGTTGACATCCCTGATATATAAATTTAAATTTGTCAAACAAGTCATTTGAACCGTATGTTATACTACGTGACTATAAATGTTTGTAACAAATATTTACTTTGGCAACACTGAAAAATTGGCTAGCCTGGTTATTCGTATATAGGTACAACTTTGTAGGTTATGTCATTTGTATCATATGGATGCGTTAAAAATCAGGTGTGCTAACATAAAATTACAGAAGTGTTGCCAACTTAAGTCGAAAATTTACAATCATTTATAGTCTCGTTGTACATACTTATAAAAAAATATTCTAACCCAAAGATATAAGTATAGGGCGAATGATCACATTGATCACGCAAGCCAATTTCTCAGAATTCCCAAATTAAATATTTGATTCAATCATTTATAGTCACATTAAAACTTCAAGTTATGAAAAAAAAAATGCAAATTCTTTTAGATTAAATGAATAAACTTTTTTTCATTACGCATTTGATTTTGAAGTACCAAAATTAAAACTAATAAATCAACGATTATTAGACGATTTTCCCACATTTTTAAAGATATTTGACTGTTATTTTTTGTTACATTATACCGGGTGTTTAGAAAAATTCGGCTCCAAAATAATCCATGGATATTTGAGGTCATGTCTGATATAGTGAACGATGGGACAATATTTAGTTCCATTTATTTAACACAATTATGTTGTTTGTATACAGAAATGTATAGCAATCGCCAATTAAGTTGGCGCGAGGAGGGGGTGCGCAGAAGCCGTTTTTAAAAACGTCCACCCCCACCAGTGGCGGCTGGCGCATAAGCGCTGCAGTGCTGCAGAGCTCCCAAAAAATTGGGCGGGCGAACCTGTATTAGTTATAAACTAGTTTTCTTTTACATAATTTTTCCGACATTTCTGATGTTTATAAAAGCGTAACATATTGTTGTGAAAATTCTCCCCCTGTATATCAAAAAATTTGCATACTACAATTTGACACCTTAATCCTCAAAATCCGATCAGTAGATGCCGAGATATTCGCTTGCGAAATTACAACACTAACGCCGGTTATATATAGAATATTATCAAATAATATACAATAGGCGACCAGTGGAATAACCAACCTAATTCGCGCGATCGCTCACTTGTTCCTTATCTGGTCCACACGCACGGGCTCTCAGAGCTCTTTGAAACACCCGCGCGCACCCCGTTACCACCGCGGATGTCTGAAATCAATACGTGATTTTATAAGGCATATTCGCTGCATTCTGTCCAGCACGTTCATATGATTCGGTATAGGTGTTTAATATTTACGCGTGTTGTTTACTGTGCGGCGAGTTTAACGTAAAAACAATAATATTAGAGTGCGCGTGCTTGTTTTTGTATATTGTTGACAATTTATATAAACTCTGTGTATTATGGAGGTGGTCTTTAATTTAATTAATGTGAAGAGATTCTTTAAATATTCATACGAAGAGAAGTTAGAATTAAAAGCAAGAGGTAGGCATTAGTAGATATCACTATTGAAAAAACTGGTGTAAGTAGAGGGAAAAATTATACACGTAAATTTAGTAGCGATATTTATTCAAAAAACGATTGGATTTGTGGATGCAACAAAAAAAAATGCTTTATATTGTTTTCCCTGTTTACTTTTTGGTGGCGATAAAGCTTGGACGGAAATAGGGGTCACGGATCTAGAGCACTTGAGTTTGAAAATAAAAAGACATGAGAATTCTAAAAGCCATCTTCATAATTGTATGGAATTTGCGTTACTAGGGTCAACTAATATTATGGCTCAACTAGATTCTGCTAATTGGGTAAATATACAGAGACATAATGAAAATGTGTCAAAGAATCGTTATATTTTATCAAAAATTATTAATTGTATAAAATTTTGTGGAGCTTTTGAATTGGCCCTTCGGGGACATGGTGAGAGCGATACTTCCGAGAATCCGGGGATATTTCGTGGACTTATTAATTTTTCGGCTGAATAGATGCAACTCTAAGTGAGCACCTAAAAAATTGTTCGGTATTTAAAGGCACTTCCAAAGAAATACAGAATGATCTGTTGCAGTGCATACTTGAAGTCTGCCAAGACAAATAATTGAGGAAATTAATAATTCTCCGTTTTTGGCGATCATGGCGGACGAAACAACGGATGTTGCTGCAAAAACTCAAATGGTAGTTATTTTCAGATATGTTCGCGATGGTGAGCCAATTGAACGTTTTTGGAACTACGTCATTCCTGAAAAATGTGATGCAGAAACACTTAGCAAAACAATTTTAAGTGTCATAGATGCTTTAATTCAAAATTCACCAAACAAACTGATTGCACAGAGTTACGATGGAGCAGCGGTGATGAGCGGACAACACGCAGGCGTTCAAGCATTGATTAAAAAAAAGTACCCTTTTGCGCACTATGTATACATTGCTATGCCCATCAATTAAATTTAATTATATCTAAAGCTGCTTCTGCAAATTCGCAAGTACGTGTATTTTTTGGAAATCATTCCCGGCTTTTTTAATAATTCACCCCAACGAGTAGAAGTGTTAAACAAGATTGTAAACAGAAGGATCCTCCACGGCGCTACAACCCGTTGGAATTTTAATATCAGGACCATTAATGTTGTGTACGAAAATAGGGCCTCTCTCATTGAGTGTATGGAAGAAATAGAAGAACAATTCTCCAACAACACAGTCTGTAGTGCAGCCGCCTCTATTCGCCGTACATTAAATGATCCGATCTTCAATTTTTGGCTGACTTTTTTCCTTTATGTAATGCCCCATGTAGATATCCTGTTTAATCAATTGCAGCAAAGAAAAATTGAACCCACTCTAGTAAAAGACGCTATCGAAAATTTTGAACGCAGTATAGGCCAAGTTCGAAATAATATTGACAACATCATAAGTGAAGCATCAGATTTAATAAGCGATGAGCCACCACCAGAAAAACGCAAACGTCCAAATAACAGCAGATTTAATCATCGAATTTCGGCTTTAGAGGTGTGTGATGTTATTCTAAATTATGCAAAAGATCGATTTCATTTTAAAGAGCATCTAGTAGTGGCATCACTTTTTTTTTCGGAATGCTTTGGAGAGTATTGCAGTAAATTTCCTGAGGACAAACTCACTTCCGCATGCTCCTATTATCCCACCCTTGATAAAGAAAGATTACGAACTGAATTGTCTGATATTTACTCAAGAACTGATTGTAGATCTTTAAAAGGCGCACTACCTCTTTAAAATTTTTAATAAAAAACAATCTGGGAGATACGTTGAAGGAGACTAGAAAATTATTAGAAATTGTAATAACAACTCCCATGACAACATCAGAGGCCAAACGATGCTTTTCAACACTAAATCGAATTAAGACGTTTCTCAGAAATTCAATGACCGAAGATCGTTTATCATCTCTTTCCATGCTATCTATCGAAATAAAGTTTATCTCCGAAATAGACAATTTTAATGACAAAGTGATAACAAAATTTGCAAATCGAAAAGAACGTAGAATAGATTTAATTTATAAGAAATAATTTGTTAGTAAAGTAGTGCTTAGTGACTCTTATTTTTTTGTGTGACAATTGACAATCGTTCCAGAAATACATTACTTCAGTGCGGAAGGCGAAGAAAGCACGATAAGATCGATGGGAGACAACCTCTTACTGCCCGTGCAAGGTAAATTTTTTTGTAAAACTTGCAGAACACCTTAAAATTTTTAGCACGAGCCGCCACTGATCCCCACTACTCAAGTAATTGTCAGAATACATTTGTCAGTGACGTTTGACAGAACATAATGTCTTTGCTAGGGGATCACGCTCAGAGGTTAGAATTATCTGACATTTGATGTAAAACCAAATACAATTCTCCCCACTACTTCTAATCCTGCGCGAACTTACCCCTCCTCGCGCCAACTTAATTGGCGTTTGCTATAAGTTTATGTTAAATGATATTTCCTTCCGTTTGTAAGTAATTGTAACATTCCCTAAAATTTCATTAAAATGCAATATTAATTAATAGCAATTATTTAGTAATCATTTGGAATTGTAAGAAAAATTAATTTACAAAATTAAAATTAAGCATAATCAATTATAGAATATATTGAAATTGTCCACCACTTTTCTTCAAGCATTTGACATTTAAAACGTAATATAAATCAATAGATAACGAATTTTTTTCCACTGAATTTTTCTGAACACTAATTACACAGTTTATGGGAAACTGCTTACGCGATAGTTTCAGCGATGTCTTATAGATGGCGATGGAAATGATCGATTTAAATTTGAATTGCATAGTGATATCATGTGATATGAATTCATTGTAAAATATAAATGAAAAAACAACAATTTAGACAAGCAACTTTTAATAAATAAATAAATTCACACATAATTCGAAATAAATAATATGTTCTATTTGTAGAAATATGGGACGTCGGGTCCGGGACTGGTGCATCACTTTGACGTTGCTCTTGGTCAATGGGGCGTTCTGCGAGGAGGGTTCTCTTCAGGGTGCCTTGAACGCCATGAGCAGACGGCAACTAGGCCTAGGCAACTATCCTAAATATGAGAAATTTTACTCGGAGAGCGGTGTATCACGTTACGCCCCTCCCGAAAACGATCTTGTGTTTTTAGGGCCCTCCGACACCCATAGTTTATTAGGTAATTGATCGCGTTCATATATAAATGTAATTGTATGAGTTTATTGTTTTGCACTGGTTTTTATATGTTATATATTGATTGAGAAGCAACTTCATTAATCTAGCTTGTAGCTTTTCGCCGTCCATGATTAGTTCTTAGATTCAACATTTTGTCCACAGTTGCAAGGGACATCTTCAGGGCTGCTACTACTACACTAAAACTATTCAGTTTCAGTTCAGCCAGGAAGGAAGCAGTACTGAGGACATGGTTCCAGCCCGGAATCCAAGAAGCGATCAACTTCATTAGAAAGAAATTTACTATTATCGTGCCTTGAAATCGTTATATTTTTTCCAGTTAGCTTACTTTTTGTTTCATTTACTTTTCAGGTATATATGACATAAATTGTAGTTTAAGAATAATAGCGAAATGGTTGGATCTCAGTGTGCATTGGGTGCAGTGTAGATTGCTGAGCGTTCGGAGGAATTACTAACGTTGCTGAGACGTCATTTAAAACAACAAGATTTTCATGATTGAAAAAGTGAAGCAATTGATCACCTAATTGACCTTTGCAAAGACAATCCCATAAGCGATTACGAGCGTTAAAATCGTCACCGATGATGAGTTGAGACATTCAAAAGATATTAATCCAATCTCTATACCGTTCATTTTCTGCAAAAGGGCCATTCGGTTTCTTTAAAATCTCACGGCGGTAATCCGTGTTGATAATGCCTCACAAAATAAATATTCCTCTTTAATTTCAGTTTGACATACATACCACACATACATCATCAATTAAACATAGTTTATTACATCAGTGCTTTCATCAAGTTGTATGGCAAAAATTAACTATTTTTAACTTGAGCTATTATATTTTCTTTAATCGTTTAATACATACTTTTAGTTCTACGATGAACGGTATTATATGACACTGGTATCGAATCTAGCTGTTTAGCTGACTGTTTGCCTAACATACAGTCACCATATCTTCCATAGCAAAAAAAGCAACTCTCCAGCAATTGTATAAACTTTTCCGTATTTTGCTATTCTTGAGTTCACTAAGAAAGATGCCTTCATATTACCAGTAACTTTCTTTCTGCCTTTCATCTCTGTCAACTTTCGAACGACATAATCCGTATACTCGTTTTCTAACATTCAATATTGGTGTTTCAATAATGAAGATCTTTTACTCTGGTTTGAAAGAATTTGAATACAGATTATCCAAACTAATTGGTTAGTATCATATTTTCTTATAACTTTTCGTTTTGTAGAAGTAATTTTCTCATCTTGACTCGCCGCACATTTAGATTCTGTACCAGAGCTTGATGGTACAAGTACAGGATTTTCAGCAGGATATGTTTTCTGTTTTTCTAATAACTCACTTATTCATGTTAATATTTAAATTAAAAGAAATAAATAAGTAATAATACAGTTTGAATAGAAAAGCTGATTGACAGCCTAGTACAGATAGCATATTGTAATAACAGCAATCAAATGATTCGCTTATCACACTGCCGACAATTTTATAAGGCAATCGATGGTTCCAGACTAGAAATATCTCTAACATGCATGCACGCATGCGCAAGGCCCAAATATTTGATATAAACATGTTATTTTATCTTATCGCGTCCCCTTGCGTGCCACCATGGAAAGCCCTGTGTACAATCAGTGGTACACGTACCACAGTTTTACAATCCCTGGAGTAGAGTTGCAAGAGAGCAAGTTGATTATGTGCACTATGATTGATAAATATCTTGAATACATACACGCATATCTATACCGGGTTCTTTTTTTTTATTATTACACATACATTTTTCCTATCTGTAACTTTAAAAAGAAAATTGTCAATGCATTAGCAACATAGTAGGCAACCAGTTATACACGAGTAAGGGATTTACCTGTAGTTTAATTCTTAATTAGTTTTCTATGGAGAGAAAAAAAAAAATTTATGTCAAATATTTCTGAATTTTTATTCATACTAATCTTAAATTAAGTACATTCTTTTGAAAAATAGATAATTTATTTGAATTATGAATAAGTACAACGAAGATGAAAAGGTAGCAATGATAATGTGGTACCAAAAGAATAATAGTTTAAGGAGGGCCAGAGACATGTTTTCCGTTAACTATCCTGACAGGCATATACCTTGTGCGAAAACAATTTTAAATATTTTTAACAAGTCAACTCTCAGAACTTCCGGTTTGCTTTTATCCATTGAAAAATACTAAATTTCCTTTGATGTAAATCAAAGTATCCCCATAAAAGTTTCTAATTCACACCTCAACAGCTCAGTGGTCGAGCAATGGTCCGGCAAGCCAGAGGTCGTGGGTTCGATTCCTACTTGAGGGCGAATTTTTTCTATGAAAGATTCGAATAAAATAGCGTCGTAAAGTATAGAAAGAATATTTACAATTACATTACTTCGCGAAAACGCAATTAATTTGTACAACTGTCGTACTACGGGCAAGCTATATTCATCTGTTTCCTTTGATGTAACTCAAAACATCCCCATAAAAGTTTCTAATTCACGCCTCAACAGCTCAGTGGTCGAGCAATGGTCCGGCAAGCCAGAGGTCGTGGGTTCGATTCCTACTTGAGGGCGAATTTTTTCTATGAAAAATTCGAATAAAATAGCGTCGTAAAGTGTAGAAAGAATATTTACAACTAAATTTTCTGTCCATTAATTCATTAGGTATTGGTCCTGTACAAATCCTCATGCCCATAATAACGTGCAAATTCGTAACTATGACGAACTGAAAGACCGAATACGTACTGCATATGACGGAATAAACCCAGAATTTATTCGGAATACCCTGCGTTGCTTTGAATGCACTTCTTATTTTCTTGGCCGTAATTATAATATAAAACAAAAAGTAATTGTTTCTTGAGAGTAGCGGTAATTACCTGGCCGCTACTCCCAAGAACAATTACTTTTTGATATATATATATATATATATATATATATAAAGATACTTATTTCTTGATCTTTGTGTGTTGTACTAGATTAAATTAGTCGGTGATTTAAGGTCTGGTTTACTGTGATATGTATATATGTAAAACAATCTTACATGTTTCGACACATAGTGCCTTTTTCAAAGAATTTTAAAATATAAATGAGTATATCAATGTCAAACTTATATATCTGTAGTTGTCATGGATAAAAAATTAAAATATTCAAAGATACATTCAAGTTTAATAATACTTCATGCCTCAGAACTTTCGACAAGTAGACGTCAATTACGGGGGATTGGCAAGCCATTATTATGTCTGCACCCGTAGAGCGACTTAAGATTTTAAGCTGTCGGCATTCACCTTGAATGAGAAGGAAAACTACGAAAACCTACTCGGACAGCCCAGTAATAAGCCAGTGTACAGATATGTAAATAACATATAGATATTTATATAATAACAACATGATGATATTCATGACGGTAAATTGCAGATAGTTACATTATTAGGTTATAGTATATATTGCTCATATTTTTTATATCGCTTCTGTTGTTAATTGAATTTTTTTCTTGCTTAACACGTTGACCGCCATAATAGTAAGAAATTGTGCGATCTCTGGGGTAACGCATTTTTTTCTCATATACCGTTTATAAATGCCATAAGGATGCTATGATATTATAACATGCTGCAGTTTTTTGTTTCTAAATCGTGCTTATTGCCTTGAAAGACAAGGAAGACACTTCAAAACTTGCTATGAAATGAGATTTCATCCTTGTTATGTTGTTTTGTTTGTCTTAATTAATCGTTAGAATAAAATAATTTTCTCATTCAAACCTGAGATTATGTATTTTCTTTTCTAAAAACATAACCTAATTCTTCGTGGTTTTGTTTTGCTCTGCATTACCCTCTGTTGCCAGTACAAGTATTATTGCTAAATCAAATTCTACTATACTTTCACGATAAATTTTAACAGTTTCGTAATAGATTTAAAAAGTTTCATGTATGCTGAAAAGGTTAATTTTTCAATAAAAAAATAAATAATAGTAGATCCCTTGAACTAAGAGTAGCGGATTTACAGAATAGTTATTTTATTTGCATTAAAATTTATCTGTAACACGTACTATGTTGCTAAAGCATTGACAATTTTCTTTTTAAAGTTACTCGTAGGAAAAATGTATGTGTAATAATAAAAAAAGAACCCGGTATATGTAATCACGCCTTAATCGATTTGCAAACATAATTGATAAATAAATATTTGGTGCACGTTAACAACATAATCAAGGATTGTATTTTATTGGTCAAGAAATAATAAACATTATGTTTTATAATGCCGAAGCGAATGTAGCGTGGGCGATCTTTACATTTTATATTTTACAATAAAGCTGTTTGGATATATTTCTGGCTTGGTTTAAGATATTTTAAATCAATCTGTAGAAAAATAAATTCTTACTTTGAAAATACGACTGTGTTTCCTTAGTGCAGCCGAGCACATTTCACTCTACCTTCCTTCAATTAATTTTATATTGTTTTATGTCAGCAGTTACAAGCTAAGTCTTTGAAATTGTTTTTGAAATACAAATATTTTTTGAGTAAAAAACATTCATCCTTTTTTTTGTAACTTACAGCCGCCAGAGAAAAATCTCCACTGGAATACTTAGAAGACATTGACTTGTCCAACAAGCAGATTGCTTCCGCTTTTAGAGAACGTGCATCGGCTGAGCATAAGCTGCGAGAAAAACAAAAATTAAGCGAGATATTCCAGGAGGCCAAAAACAACAACGATGAATATTCAGAACTCTTACGTGAATTTTATCAAAAATACGAACCCCAAAACATTCCTCCGCATTATTACGGCGAAGGTTTCGAAAGAAACGAACTCAGAAAGAAGAATAATAGATATTACTCATCGAATGTCGGTTTAAATATGGTCGGTATGAAAAAGAGGAACAGTCATAACTATCCACCAGTCGCCGAAAATAGTGAATCTGATGGTTTATACTTGTTAGTTCCTAACAGCCCAAGAAATCAGATATACGCAAATTCTATGGCAAAAAGATTTCCGGTAACTAAAAGAAGCAGTAATTATTACCCTATACCCTTTACCGATGAAATGCCAAGACAATTTAAGAGGTCATCGTCACCTTCCAACAAAAATGATAAATTTTTGCAGACGGATCCTAAGGTTGCTCAAGATTTGAGCTCCATTTTCGACAGAAATTCGAATCATAATGAAATGAAGCAAAATAATGGAGAGACGGTTGATAAAATAGTGAGTAAACCTAAGAAAACTGAACACGCCACGGAAGCATCCACTCTGAAAACAGATAGGGATGAAAAAACAAATACCAGCACTACCACGCAAATGTCAGAAATTAAAAAGACTTTCTCTGAAAACAACGTAAAGTCTGATGAAAAGGAGAAACCCATACAAATTAAGAAGAAATCTATTGACTGGAGCGACTACTTTGGTATAGATAAACGCAAGAAGTCTGATGGTTTAGACAACGAATGGTTAGTATTTAGTTAAATTGTAACAGTTGCTTGAAAATAATCCTTATCACAATGTAGTTTTAATTCCGAATCCTTATTTCGACAACTAAGTTGTCATCAGTATACTATCGACATATTAATACTGCACATATTTTAGACAACGACCATTACGAAATAATAGATAATTAAAATTAGTTAAAAATTTATATACCCAACCGTAGGGAATTAGATAATTGCGAAAGCATCTTTATGTATCTTCTTCTTAAAGTCTTTCTTCGGAGACTGTTGTTAAGTAAAAACTCAAAAAAGGTTTAAAACCTCTTATCACAATTAATAATCGTATTCTAAATACGTATTTCGACAACTAAATTGTCATCATCAGTAATTAAAACCACTAATCAAAGTGACGCACATGGGGCATAGTAAACCTAACATATAGAATCGCGCGCAACTTTACACGTATACACTGACACTAATTAAAATTACGTCAACTTAACCTTCTTAAGAAAACGGCAACACCATGTGTTTATTCTCACGCCATCAACCTTTTCTATCTCTTTTCTAAGAATGAAAAAAGACAACTGTATGGGATAGGACCGTTGTCCGAGTTAAATGTATTAAATTTGTTTTTAACGATATGAATGCTTTCGCATGGGTCGAGATATCTGGGGTTGTTGATGTTTTCGACAAGTTTTAACCTTTCTACCGAAACGTTGTGATCCGTGTCCAATGCATGGTTTGCCACGCTCAATTTTTCTGGTCTATTAAATTTAATATGTGTTCTTTAAAACAGGTTATTATTGAGCATTTCGTTTGATCTATATATTTCAAATTACAATCATCGCAATTAGCTTCGTATATACCTGATTTCAAATTCAAATTAACTTTATCTTTGGTATTACCTTGTTTCCTTTCTTATATATCGGTAGTACTACGCGATCATTTAAATTCTAAATTAGAGCAGTTTGTAAAATTTAAATTAAGTTGGTATATAAGTACTAATTTATAATTTGAATTGTCAAAGTGAAGTTTCAAAATGTTTGATTTAGAACATAAGATTTTTCTTACAGAATGTTATTTTAAAAACGCCGAACGACAAGAGAATGGTGAATGGACATATTCAGTACCGCACTGCATCAATGATTTTCAAAATGCCTTCCCTAATTTTCCTGCGGATTATCAAAAATTAGTCCAAGAAATTTACACATGTGTGGCGAAATTTCGTAATGTTGGAACTGTAGGTAGGAAAGTTGGCAGTGGCGCGCCCAAAAAAAGAACTCCTGAGATTGTGGCAGATGTTGCAGTAAGAATGGAACAGTCTCCCAAAAAATCTCTTCCCAGATTAGCCCAAGAAATAAACCTATCATATGGAACTTGTCAAAAAATATTAAAACAAAATTTAAATCTTTATCCCTATAAGATTAACGTCGTTCAAGAGCTATTCCCTCGAGATTTTCCTGTCCGAATAGAATACTGTCAGTGGTTTTTGAATAATTTAAATAACAACAACACTTTGGATTTAACATATTTTTCGGACGAAGCATGGTTTCACCTATCCGGCTATATAAACAAACAAAATATGCGTATTTGGTCTTCGGAGAATCCTCATGAGTTTATTCAATCGCCTCTCCATCCGCAGAAAATTGGTGTTTGGCTAGCGGTTTCTCGAAGGCGTATATTTGGACGTGTGTTTTTTGAAGGAACGATAAATGCTGAGAGATATCGAAATAATTTACTTGAACCGTTTTTCCAAAATCTTCATGATGACGAACTTTTACATGGGTATTTCCAACAGCACAATGCAACAGCTCACAAAACAAGGGAAAGTGTGGCTCGAATTCGCGTGTTTTATGATAATCGGGTCATTGAAATTCCGCCTCGCAGTCCGGACCTAATGATTCTTGATTATTTCATTTATCCGTATCTGAAAAACACAGTTTACAAAAATAACCCACATAATCTTGAAGAACTACAAGAGGCAATTTCTAATGCATGCAACGCTATAACCGTTCAGATGTTGGAAAATGCTTTTGAAAATATGAAACGGAGGATTAACAGTTGCATTGCAACAGGGGGAGAACACTTTGAACACCTTTTGTAATTCACAATAAAACTAATTTATCTTGTAATGCTTTCATTTCCATTAAAATTATATCGATTACACATAAGATTGACAAATGTCACAAAGTATAACATAACCGCAAATTTCAATTAATCAATAATTGACATTCTGGACAACCTAATAAAAAAAAAACCCGCCTGCTATAATTTAGAATTTAAATGATCGTATGGTATTACATTAGCTTTCCAATTTTTGATATCTTATTTTCTTTTCAAGCTCTTTTGAATATATACCCTGGCTATATTTCTACATCTTGTCTCTCCCATTGTATCATTTCAGGTCCTATTCCATCACTTCTTTCTACTTTACCTGTTTTGATACTTTTATTGTCTCAGGCCCTTTCTCTTCTTCTTTCTCTTTTTGTACTTATTGTTCGTTCTTAAATTTAGTTTAATAATATTCGCTCCAAGCCTTTAGGATTTGTTCTGTTTCAGTTCTTAAATGGCCACTTTGGTCTTCTATGTTCCAAATCTCTTCTCTCTTACTATTCTTTAGTCTTTTTACTGTATGCAAGAATTTGTTTTTATTTTTACTATATTCTTTTTCTGTTGTTTTCCGGAATTCCTGACAGATCTCTCCGTTGTTCTTAACTGGTTGCTTTGCTTAGTCTTTTTTTTTGTATACCTAACATTTAATTGAATAATGGTGCCATAATATATATCAATTTTCTGTGTTACTTAGAATGGTGTTTTATTTAAGGTTATATTGAATAGACTTAAATTTAGAAATGCATTTGGCAGTTCATGGTTGCTCGGGACATAAGGACTTTTTAATCATCCGTTATTTATGTTCCTTTAGCGGTATAAAATTTAATAAAAACTACACGAGGAAAGTCTTAGAAGTAATGAGAATGATTCTTTACGCACAATGTGGCAACACTGCATCAGGCTGGAGACGACTACATGTGAGTGGAAGGGGTACTTACAGTTATATTAACAAAAAGGTTGACAATTTACGAGAGCCGATCTCATTTGGGACGGTCTTTCACTTTTAGTTCATTGATAAAGCGAACAGTTCACGCGTTTGTTTGGTAAACATTTGCTTGTTCGAATATAAACCAGGCGCAGGTCGTGATGACGTATTTGGGAGGGCGCGTACAATGATGCGAGTGCTTCGTGTATTCTCGTGTACTAACTGTTTTCTTAGTAAACACCGAAAACACACGAGGCACTCGCATCATTGTACGCGCCCTCCCAATTACGTCATCACGAGCCGCGCCTGATATAAACACCCAATATTCCTTACTAGAAATATATAAATATAAATGTGAACTGATTCTTGCGTCTTGTTCTTTAGTATATTTCCTTAAGGAAAAAAATGAATGAATAAAAGTATTTAAATATGTATTTTTCCGGACAGTATTTATTAAATAATAGATAATTTTTTCTTGCTTTATAGCTGTTGGGCTTTGCTGATACAAAACAAAATTATATTAAAAATTTTATTGTTTTTTTTTAAATTTTATAGATATGAAATATAGATTTTGTATACAAATGTCCCGTATCGTTATGTTCAAATTTTAGGAGTGTAAAGTAGATTTCATTTCAAGTAACAAAAACGCAAAACTTGTATATCCATTTTTATTTATTATAAAAGTTACAGATCTATGAATGTGATTGTCAGATCATGACAAAAAATGTAATCCTAAAGTCAATACAAACTGATTTTATTTAAAAAAAGTTATACGATTTAATAACAGGCATGTGATTGTTAACGTCGCATAATAAAATGTTATCTTAAAATAAATATAAACACGTGTCGTAGTGCATACAGTAATTTCTTGGAGATCTACAAAAAAAAGAGTACTGGAAATTGGTTTATGATAAAGAAAGTTCTTACTTATTTCGTAAGTGCTGAACCATGAATATCATACAATAAACAAATGTTCAGATGACTGTTAACGTTGCATTTTTTAATAAAGGATTACATTACGTTTCAGTTCATACAATTTATTAGTGAGTGGACACGTTTCCTTTATTCAAAATGCCTTACCGATTTTCTTCTCAAGAGTATGTGGACATGCATTTTGTGTACGGCTACTGTAACGGCAGTGCACGTCAAGCAGTTATTGAATACCGACAATGTCCCGATAGGCGCATTCCTCATTACAGAATTACGTTTCAGGAAGTACACAGACAATTTCGGGAATGCGGACTGCGTTATTATCTTTTCGGCTGAGAAGTAAATTTGCCAGCAGACTTAGAGGAAAAAGCAGTAGCTATTGTTACAAGGGATCCAGTGTCCGTCGAATCGCTAGACAACAAGGAGTGCCACGAACGGCAGTTTGGCTAATTTTAAAACGTGACAGTCACGGCTTCATTTTAATTTCCGCAGAACAGTTCTCTGGACAGATGAATCTACGTTCACGAGAAGTGGTGTTACATATCTGAGAAACCTGCACAGGTGATCATCAGAAAATCCCAAAGCTATACGCCCATATAAATTTCAACATAAATTTTCTATTAACGTTTGGGCGGCCCTAATCGATGACTTGTTGATTGGTCCTGTCGTTCTTCCTAGGAGGTTAAATGCGGACAATTACCTTCAATTTCTTATTGGCGAACTGCCAGGTCTTTTAGAGGATTCCCACTGAATGTTCGACGAGACATGTGGTTTCACATGGATGGGGCACCTTCAGAATTGCTATCCGAAATTGGGTTAATGTCAATTATCCAAGATGGATTGGTCGAGGTGGTCCTGTTGCAGGCCACCTAGTTCACCCCATCTTAATCCCCTTGACTTTTATTTATGGGGGTACATGAAAAATTTAGTCTACGCGCAAGTTTCAAATACAAGAGAAGAGTTGTTGGATCGTATTCACCTGGCTGCCGAGCAAATCCGACAAAACAAGTATGAAATTCGGATAAGTACTTCTTCTGTTGGCTTACGGGCACACGCCTGCATTCAACAAGGAGGTGGACATTTCGAAAATATTATTAATTGAACTTTTTTTAAATAAAATCAGTTTTTATAGACTTTGGGATTACATTTTTTTTCATGATCTGACAATCACATTCATAGATCTGTAACTTTGAAACAAATAAAAATGGATACACAAGTTTTGCGTTTTTGTTACTTGAAATAAAGTCTTCACACTCCTAAAATTTAAACATAGCGATACGCGACACCTTGTATAAGTTTTGTATATACAAATTGAATTTTATGATTTTGAATGTTATGTATATATTTTTCTAATTCTATTCAGAACTGCCATATATAGTATATATATAGTAGAACGTTTTATTTTTTATTAATATTGTTAAAAAAAGTTTAAAACAAAAAAAGAAACATTATTTTCAAATTAAATTATAAAAAAAAATTCCCAAAATTACACATTTACGAATAATTTAAACTTCTTTTGTAGGTTGTTGGAGCGTTCTGAATCTTATAACTATTATTTAATGACATAAGTTAATTTTTTTCGAAAAATATTTTCTTATATTATTATTTAGTTATTTAGTGAATATAAAAAAAATTATTAACTACATATTTTAAAATGCATTGAAAGAATACTCAAATTCCATATTTCTTCTAATTTTCGAACTAAATTTAATTAAAAATATCAATATTTTTATTATTAAAGAAAATGGGTAATCGTTGGTTGTTCTTAATCAACATTTTTTTTTAATTAAAAGATTCTACATGAATATTCTTGTAAAATACTATATAATTAATTAATTGAAAATCAACATATATGTTTTTAATTAATTTTACAAGTTCCTACACAATTGTCTTACCAAAAATTAATAAAAATAATAAATCTTTTTGGTGTTTTCCATTTAACATTAAATTTATAAACAAATTTTGTTAATTTGTTAACAAAAAGAATTTTTTTTATTAAAATATAATAAAACAATTATAATTAAATTCTGCAGCATATATGTTATACATGCTATGTTAAAAGATTCGACCGTAACTCCTAATAAGTTTGGGAAATAAATTCTTTGCAAATGTGTCTATATTCACTCAACATACAAACAAAATGAATCAATTATCAATTGAAAACTGCACTGTTTAGACATCACAAATTTCGATAATATTACTAAATTCGAGAAAGGTGTAACTTTTATAATCAACCGGCGGATATTCGGTTAAAACTGTAACTATCATTTTAAAATTGTAGTAATAATATTCTTGCAAAATATAGGGTGTTGGAAATTTTATACATTTAATAAAATGTTTCATAATTAAAAAAAATAAATACAATAAAATTTTTGAAGAGATTCTTCTACCCGAAATATAAACAGCTAAAAATTAACTGGATGAATGGTAGTAACCTACTGCACCTGCATTTTAAATTTACGAAAAGCAAGGGTAAAATATACTTTACATTTCTCGGACACATCGATTTATAAAAGGAACGTTTTATTAAACTATAAACAGGCTTTAAAACGACAAATATAATAAAAGTAAATATTTATAAGATAGCAACATTGCTTATAGTAATAATTTGTCTACACGTTATTCCAATTTCACGAACACAGAACATTAATGTTGTGTATTTTACAATACTAGTTTTGTGTATAATAAAAAAATAATCATAACATACAAACATATTTAAATTATGAACACTGGGGATCCACTGCTCTTCTATATGTAACCTGAACGCTATCGTCTATAGTAAAATTTCATTCATAAAAAAAAATAAGGCCAGACCTAAAAATATTTGATTGATTTTGTGTTTTAGATCGTCAACTTTTTTTTTAATATAACTGTATGCAACCAGAAAAAGTGCAGTCCGCTCACTTCAGCGTTAGCGGTGTGATCGCTAGTTGTTTACAATTGTGTTCCTATACCACGTCACTAGAAACATGGAGGCAAATATCGAGCAGCGATATGCAATTAAATTTTGCGTTAAACTGGAAAGAACTGCGTCAGAGACACTTCAAATCTTAAGAACAGCATATGGAGATGCTGCTTTGTCTTCAGAGCAAGGTTTCAGATGGCATAAGGCTTTCAAAGCGCCGCGAAAACATTGAAGATAAACATCGCTCCAAACGGTCGTCCACATCAAAAACCAATGAAAGCGTGTTGAATGGACGTTCTGTATTAGCACGAGACAGACGATTAACAGTCAGAAATGATTGCACACGAGGTAAGCAAGAGTAAGGATACTGTTAATCGAATTTTGACAAAGGAACTAGGCATGAGAAAAATTTGTGCAAAGCCGGTGCCCAAGAACGTGTCTGATGAATGAAAAGGAAATCACTTATCCATTAGCCAAGAACTATTGGATCGCTTGACAGCCGAACTCAACTTCATGTACAGTGATAATAGGTAACGAATCATGGGTATTTGAATACGATCCTGAAACAAAAGGACAAAGGGCGGAATGTCACACACCATCATCATCGTGGCCGAAGAAAGCTTGCGTGAACCAATTTATCGTCTTTTCTGATTGTCGTGGAAATGCCCACAAATAATTCGTATTGCAGAGCTAGACAGTGAATCAAACCTTTTATGGCGAGTTCGTGAACGTTTGCTGAAAAGGGTTTTGCGAGTGCAACCTGACCTGACAGTCACATCTCATTGTCAGTTAGAGAATTTTTGGCAGAAAAACACATTTCAATATTTCTACACTACCCTACAATCCAGATATGTGTTTATTTGCTTTTTCGAACGCTTAAACGGAAGTTGAAAGGTTGCCATTACGGAGCAATAGACAACAGAGCAACGGCATATGTTCTAAACAGTTTAAAGGAACAAGACTTCCAGAATTGTTATCAAGAATGCCAAAATCACTGGAGACGCTCTGTGCATTTCCAAGGAGCAGGCTTTGAAAGGGACAATGTTAAATTCTAGATACATTCAATAAAAAAACTTTAAAATAAATCATTCTCATTACTTTTGACACACACTGCGTATGTTTAACAAGTTAAATTTAAAAAAATATAAAATGTTATATCTACAGACATGCAAAATTTGATTCAAGCGGGCGAATATTATATTTTCTACCTTGGAGCTCTTTTACAAGTAATAAGTTTTATTTTTATTTTAAATTACAACGAACAGGTTAATGGAGAGATATCACAAGGCAGTCGCTCTTACTGCAAAGCGTAACTCTGAAAACATTAATGAATCAATTATGGATGAAAAAGCAAACAAAACCAAATCCTCTTCTACCACCACCGATGAAAAAATCAACGATATGGATTCGAAACTAAGAAATATCGAGTACGCTATAGTGGACGACGCCTTAAAAGCTACCCGATCTCATTCCGATGACGAATTTGATTCAAAAGAGGTGCAAGAAATGAAAGATCGCATAATTTCTCAATTGGCGGCGGCCTACAGTCTGGAGAAGATGAGACGTGCCTTGAAAGAATACAGAGAGAGTATTAAAAAGGAACGGTTGACCATGAAGGAAGTGGCCAATAAGAACGAAAGTCCTTCGAAATCAGAGGAGAAACGGTTATCAGTGCCCAGAAAATCCGCTGGCGATATGGAAATGAACAGTTCAGATAATAATATTAGATGTAGTAATGGTGATGAGAATTGCTTCGAACAAAATTACAGGACGCCGGAAGACTTGTTGGATAGTATTAATTTCGGTAAGACAACTGTGAATATTTTATTAATTTAGTGATTCATTCAAGATAGCCTTTAAAATATATGATCGTTGTGTGAAGTTGTTAGTCATATTCAGAGAATAATTGATGGCACTAGTCAACACATTTAAACTTATTTGAAGTAACATTGACGAAAATAGGTGTAAATAAAATAATTTGTGGTTCTAAATCCAAAATGAATATGTTAAATACTGTTTTTTTTTTGTTACAAGGGTTGGTGGTCGGCTAGGGCTGGGCGATACCGACGTTTTCGGTATCGGGTACCGATACCAATCGAGGTATCGATACTTAGCGATGTATCGGATCCGTGCACGGTATCAATTCTGAGTACTGGAATCGGTAAAGTATCGATAGGTATCGATACCTTGGAATCGATACTTTGGAATCGATACCTTAATTCGATACCTAGAAATCAATATTCATAACCCGTTTTCTAGGTGTCGATTGTTTGATATCGGTTTCAAGACATATAAAATTAATTGACCGATTCTACCATAACTACGGTATGAAATTTGCAATATTGTGAGATTTTTTTTTTGTAATAATTATAGTTATGTCATAATAAGGATATTTGCTACACACAATAATAACCTCCTTTTAAATATATATTATATAATATATATAATGCATATATACTTAAAAAGTTATTGCATCCTTTATGTAGATTTTAAAAAAATGCACAAAGGCAAGCTACCCGATACATGGCTACCTGATACATCGCTACCCGATACATAGCTAACCCGATACATCGATACTTAGTACTAGAATCGGTAAGTATCGATAGGTATCGATGCTTTGGAATCGATACTTTGGAATCGATACCTTGAATCGATACCTTGGAATCGATACTTTGGAATCGATACCTTGGAATCGATACCTTGATTCGATACCTAGGAATCAGTATTCATAATCCGTTTTCTAGGTATCGTTTGTTTGATATCGGTTTCAAGAGATATAAAATTAATTTATCGATTCTACCATATCTACGGTATGAAATTTGCAATATTGTGATATTTTTTTGTAATAATTATAGTTATTATGTTTATGCTTTAATATGGATATTTGCTACGCATAATATAAAATTCAACATCCTTTGAAATATATACTATATAATATATATAATGCTATATATACTTAAAAATTCTTTACTTAAAAAGTTATTGCATCTTTTATGTACATTTAAAAAAATGCACAAAGGTAAGCTATCCGATACATGGCTACCCGATACATCGATACTTAGCGAGTACTAGAATCGGTAAAGTATCGATAAGCATCGATGCTTTGGAATCGATACTTCGCTACCCGATACATCGATACTTAGCGAGTACTGGAATCGGTAAAGTATCGATAGGTATCGATGCTTTGGAATCGATACCTTAAGCACTCCTCCTTTCGGGGAATCGATACCAGTTATGGTATCGGGTATTGGACGATGTATCGATACTTCGCCCAGCCCTAGTGGTCGGATAAAAAAAAGAAGTCTACATATTTTTGCAATCTAATGTTTATTTAAAATAAGCATGTAAGGAATGTTAAATCTAAACAAAGACATTTTACTAAGAATGATCATAAAAATATAAAATGTTACACGCGAACTTGTTTTTCACTTTTTTCTCTTGTGTTCAGTATAATCATCTCTGCTTAAAAACCAGCAGTAGTCGCCCAACATAATTGAGTTTCAGCGTCCCTGATAACGTGTTTCTATTGTCCTGATGTCCTGGAAAAATCTCTCTTTTTGTCCGTCACTTACTGTGCCCAAATTTACCAGAAAACATTCAAACGCGAGTGAAAAAAATACAAGGGACCGTAGTTCGTAGACTTTTAAGAGTTCATCTGTGAAGATTTGATAGTTTTCATCTTTTTGTTACAAAGAAATCTCTGCACTACACTTACAAAACAGTACCGAGCTGCCCATTTAATTTTCCCTTGAAAAAAAAATCACTTTTTTCTTATTTGAGGTTCTGATAAATAGAGAACGGACACGCTTACCACCCAGTGCAGTACTGGCGAAAGGCTGTATTTCTAAAATATTTAATTTTATTTATGTAATTGGAAAACAAACGGGTGGTGATCTATAAAATTACGAAATACATATTTATTTGTTGAAAAGTTGTATTTTTAAAGTTTTTAATTTTATTTCTATAATTGGAACATTTTTATTTGTTCATTTTGTCGTTCAAGTTGAGTAAAGGAGTATTAATATTGACTAGCAATAGGTGCATACTGGAAATATTCTTTTATTTCTTCGTATTTAGCCTTTAGATTTTGTGGAATTGTCTCCATACATAATTGCTGCAATGTAATTAAATCTGGATTTCTATTAAGAATTGCTTCAAACTTTTCCCGAAGGCCACATCCGAAGTCACTTGGAATACTTTTCAAATTATTAACAGCCACATCTAATGTGGTTAATCCGTCATTTAATTTGAGATTTCGATTTTCAAAATAAGTGATTAGTTTTGGCAATTTTCCAAAGTGTTCGTGAAGAAAGTACAACTGATTTTTTAAATTTGGGATTTGTGTGAGCTGCTTGCACTCACCAATACTTCTAGCATCCTCCTTTAGCAGTGTTACGAAATGTTTTAGACTATCGAAATTCTCAGCATAATAACTAGTAGCTTCCAGCCATGTTCCCCATCTAGTAATTACTGGAGTGGGAGGCAGTGACAAAGATGGAAATTTTTCCCTGAAAAGAGCTACTCTCAATGGTGCTTTTCTGAAAACTTTTTTAAAAGCTGATACAAGTCTATCAACTATCAACAACACAGATTCTGTGGAGAGCATGTGCTACACAAGTAATATGCAGCATATTAGAATATGTTTTCTTCAATAGTTTGCCTGTTTTTAACATATACGCAGCACTATCACTGACAAATAAAAGTATTTTTTCTTTGTACGTGGCGTCCGAATGAAGCATTTTTTGCATATTCTCTTTAATGGTTTCGGCAACTGTTTCCGCATCAACTCTATTTATAACACTTGTTTCTATTACATATGAGTTATAGGGAATAGTTGGATGTAGTACACCAGCTACAACATTTACCACACAGCGTACTAACATATCCACCGTTTCGTCGGCGCTTATCCATACGTATTAATTTAAAAGATGGCTTCTAATGCGTTCTACTGTTCTCGTATAGCACCTAGAAACATAATATTTGCGTAAAGTTGATTCATCAGGAACATTTCGACCAGTATATTTTTTCAGAAATATTTTTAAAGAGGGATTGCTAAGTTTATTTAATGGAATATTAGCCGCCATAAAAGTTTTACAGAGTTCAGATGTGTTTGCGACCCTAAGTGATGAATTTTTGACGATATTTTACGGATTTTGTAATAAATTTCGGAATCACTGACAATGGACATACAATCAGTATGACTGTCAATCCAACTCGCCATTGTTTTACAATGCCGTTCTCGACATTCTTCCATATCATGTCTGAAAAAGTAACTTAAACAATGCTCTAGATCTAAATAAATGAAAACTAAAAATGTGTGCGTAAGTTATTGAAACTGAACGAAATTCAATGCACACTTACGTCGAAATAATTGGTAGAAATAGATTCAATCAAACGATATTAAACAGGATCTATCACAAAAATTACTATGTAAATAACAGTTAGAACTACGAAAACAAGAAACTAACTCACAGCACTTTATTTATCTTACGAAATATAAACTAATAAATAAAATACATTATAAAAACCCCGCTTCTATCTACGCTCATGAAAACACTATAAAAAGCACTATATTCTACGAATACAATAGCTGGCTTGTCCATTGTTATCGCTGCGAGCCCAGATGGCCGAGTAAGTCAAACAAATACTTCATTGAATTACGCCGGGATGTACTCAGCGACGTTATACACAATTCCAATTGTCGATTGCGTTTTATGGAAATTGCGTCCGTTCTCTACTGATAAAGATGCCTTCTTTTAGTTTTGCATCACTTAACTTAAGAAATATTTCTTTTAGGTACTTGAAGCCATTACCTTTCTTGTCCTTAGTTTTAACAACGTTTTTCATTATTCCAAGCTTGATACGGAGAGGCGACAAAAGCACCCCAGTAACCCTTTTTAGGTTAACAAAAAGGGGGCATATTTAATTTTGATGTACCTGCTTCAAAAGAAATTTTAAGTGGCCCTAACAATATACGTATCACTTTTAAATCTCTACAAATATCCCTCTGATATTATTCATATTTAACTTGATTTAGTATGGTAGTTAAGTTATCATGGTTTTCTTTCATTGTCGCTGAATTGGCTAAAGGAACAGATAGCTTTTTGTTTTCATTATGAAACAAGACTGCTTTTCGGCTGTATTTAGACGAATCTATGAAAATACGCCATTCGGAAGGTACATGTTTCATATTAAGCTCATTCCTCATATCGTAGTAGACGCATAGCGTCATAAAATCTTGAAAATTTTTTTGGCAAAGTGAAGTACTTGCATTTTTATCTAACAGGTTCCATTGTTGAAATTTGTAACCAAGAAGTTCAGATTTTTGTTTTGACAAATTCAGGTCACGTACTAAATCATTTAATTCATTCTGAGTTATCTTATAAGTGAAGTTCACTGGTAGTTGGTAAAAATGTAGGATCGCTACTGGTATTCTCGGGAAGTTGTGGACCAGATCCTGATGAGGAATTATAATCACCGGGAAACATAACGTTGTCCAGGTTTAAAGGCGCAATTAACACCGGTAATTCTTGGCTATGAGTAATCAGTCTTGCTGCAGAAGGCAAATTTAGATATTCAATATTGTCCCTTTTCTGAATACCCTCCAGTTTTAATGATACAGAAGTAACAATAACTTACATTATAAGTAGGTTCTCGGTATACCACAGGCACGGCAAACACCATAGAATTTTTGTTGTGATGCATCCACTGCACTAAATTTACGTGACAACTGACACAGTAAACATGAGGCGCCTAATTTTTATCTTGATCTCCAATTTGGCACTTAAAATATAATAGATAGGCTTTTTTGATTTCCTCGAATAAAGATCTAGCCTGTGACTTTCAAATATATCGTCTACATATATAACAAAACTTATCCGCTGGAGTTTTACTACATCAACGGCCATAACTTGCAATTTTATATCAAATACGATATAAACACTTCATTGCACTGTACATGAGACAGAATCGAACTAAACTTTAGTGAAACGTAAAAGTGCTCTTAATGGTTAGCTCTCGTAGTAATTCTAAAGCCAATACAAATAATTTCAATAACCTCATGATTAAAGCTGGAAATTATATACACACGGAAACTGTTACTATTATATGCGCATATATGTTTTCAACATTCAATGAAAATATGCAGAACTTTTATTAAAATATGCAAAAATATGTAAAGCTAAAGACTGTATTACACTTATCAATTTCTTGACCAAGTTATTGACCAAGAACTTGATCAAGTGAAAATTGACGACAAGTCCTGTGTTACACTTGTCAAGTCGACTTGATTAATTTCTTGACCAAGAACTTGTTGGCTTAGAACATGTTCTATTTTTTTCTTCAACTTGACCAAGTTTTTAGTGATTTCTAGTAAAATGTGTGTTATAAAGTTTTTTGCCAACTGCGTACAATGTAAATACAATTGCACTTAACATTTCTGTTAAAATCACATATTAAGTATTATCAGAAAATAAATCAAATCCACCAAAATTAACGTTTTATTATTTTGTGTGAAGTATTCAGATTTACAAAATGCCATCTTTGAAAATATTCAAGCGCAATTCACGAATAAAGAAATTGAAAGCTGCAATAATAATATTGTAATGTTTGTCTTTTAGGGTTCTTAAATAAAACTAACAATAACTTTAGACACACACACTATATTAATATTAAAACGTATAATAATCTAAAACTAACTATTAACAACAATAAGTACATTTATGTATTCTATATTTATGTAACTATATTTATGTACTTCGCGAGACTGTAGGATTCAATGAATGTTCATCCCTTCTTCGACGCGGCTTTTATATCGGTGAATACTCCTTCTAGAGCCTTCACGTAGGCCTCGCGAAAACATCCAGAGGGATGACGCATCTCGCGTCAGCGGATGAGTCATTACATTGCCCCCTTCTTAAAAATGAAGTTTCGTCCCGAAACATGTCATGCTTTGGTCTCCTCAAACGATGACGAAATCGACAGGTAGGGCCTTTGTTACATTGCGACGTCATATCGAAATAACAGTCCACGGTCTTATCTTGCCTGGATGGACAGGAATATTCAAGCTGGTAACTGCATACCAGAATTTCCATACCAGTATGTCGGAAGATTACTTCCAACATGCTCCTTACAATTCTCCAGTCCAGGCGGTCCAATCCACAACCCAATTTTGGAACTGCTAATTTCAGAATGTCTTGCTGTAACATTTGTTCGCGTAAGTGGGTCAGGGCCTCCCATAAGGCTCGATAGGTTGGCTTTAGGCTCGACAGTTCTTTCGTGACCAAATAAAATATGGGCTGTCCTTCATTTATTATTTGGAGACTCTTCCCAATTGCTGGTCCCTGCTGCCTTAGCCTTTCGATTCTGCCAAATCTCTCTTTAAACTCCCAGGCAATTCCTTTGGCCATTCGTAGATCTCGGGCTACGCAATGAGCAAGCGCGTAGTCTGGCGGCACCGTGAACAAATCCTGCTGTTTCTCGATGGTTACCCCAAATCGAGCTTTTCTCGAACCAGAATACTCTTGCATAAAGTCTTCGAAGGTTAGTTCATGGTATTGGCTATCCAATCGACGCAAGTCAACGGTTTCGTCATTGTCTCCAGAGTATGGGGCTAATCGATTAAAATGTACGACTCTTGGCTTAGTGTGAGGTGTTAGCCTGATGCGGTATATTACATCGTTAATCCGCTTCAACACTTCGTATGGCCCCTCCCAATTCTTTTGAAGTTTTGGAGATAGGCCCCGTCGACGTTGTGGATTATACAACCAAACCCGATCGCCTTCATGGTAACCACTCTTTTCGGCGTTGATGTCATAGCTCTCTTTCATTCTGTCACTAGCATCTTGGATATTATGTCTGACTTGTTCATGGATATTATCTAGTCGTCGTCTGAGCGTGCTGACATAATCTTCTCCGGCAAGATCATCACCAGGCTTGCTCCCAAACTTTAAATCACAGGGCAATCGGAGTTCCCTCCCGAATAGCACGTTGGCTGGTGATTGGCCTGTTGTCTCTTGAACGGAGGCTCGATACGCCATTAGAAATAATGGTAAATGTTCGTCCCAATCTCTCTGGTGTTCGGAGACCACTTTGGATAAGTGTCTGATCATGGTCTTGTTCATTCGCTCTACCATCCCATCTGATTGTGGATGCAAGGGAGTTGTTCTCGTCTTCCGTATGCCCAAAAGTCCACACATCTTTTCGAATAGACTGGACTCAAAATTTCGCCCTTGATCGGAATGAAGTTCCAAGGGTACACCAAAACGACTGACGAACTCCTTCACAATCACGTCTGCTACAGTTCCAGCTTCTTGATTTGGTAGAGCATATGCTTCAACCCATTTGGTAAAGTAATCCATGACCACTATTATGTATTTATTTCCTTTGTCGCTTTCTGGAAAAGGACCGGCGGCGTCTATGGCGATCCTTTCAAATGGGCTTCCTACATTGTATTGCCGCATGGGTGCACGTCGACGCCTCTGGGGACCATTGCTTCCAGCGCAATTTACACACTTTCGGCACCATTCTTTCACATCTCGTGAACAATTCACCCAGTAAAATCTCTGGCGCACCTTCTCCAGTGTTTTATGGACTCCAAAATGTCCCCCAGAAGCACCATTATGGAGTTCTCGCAATACCTCTGGTATTCTTTTCCTGGGAACCACCATTTGCATCTTGCGCTCACTTCCATCGTGATTTTCGACCTCACGTCTCAGGAGATCGTCATCCATGGTTATAGAATCCCATTGTGCCCAGTATGACTTCAATTCTCGTGAATGGGGAGCAATTTCTTGCCAGGTCGGTCTTTGCCCATTTCTTTTCCAAGCCCCGAGGACTGCAAGATCCGGATCAGCTTCTTGATCTGCGCGCAAATTGTCAGGTTGCCATTGGTCATCAACAACGGTGGTCCGAAGAGCGTTGGCCGATTTGTCTTCGATTCTGTTGCAATATCGACAGTCTTCTGGACAGGGCCTTCTGGAAAGGGCATCTGCATTTTGATGTTTGAGGCCTGCTCTGTGTTCAATGACAAAGTCATACTCCTGTAGCCTCTCAATCCATCTAGCTACTTGACCCTCTGGATTCTTAAATTGCAAGAGCCACTTTAGGGCGGCATGATCAGTGCGGATAAGGAACTTCTGCCCATACAGGTACTTGTAAAAGTGCTCAGTGGTCTTAACTACTGCCAATAGTTCTCTTCTGGTTACGCAGTAGTTCCTCTCCGGTTTGGACAGGGTCTTGCTGAAGTATCCAATGACCTTTTCTTGTCCATCTTGGATTTGAGAGAGCACGCCACCAATCCCGACGTTACTGGCATCCGTATCCAAAACAAACCTCCCAGATGGCAGTGGATAGTTTAAAACAGGTGCACTGATCAACGTACCTTTTAATAACTCGAAGGCCGCTTGGCATTCGTTGTTCCAAATGAATGCTCGATTTTCTGTTAGGCGAGTAAGTGGTTTTGCAATGTTGGAGAATCCCGGAACGTAGCGTCGATAATATGTGCATAATCCCAAAAAGCTTCTTAGCTGATGTTTGTCTTTGGGTACCGGCCATTTTTCCACAGCTTTTACTTTTTCTGGATCCACAGCAATTCCTTTTCCGGAAACCACATGTCCAAGGTAATTTACCTCCTTGCGGAAAAGGTGACACTTCTTTGGACTTAATCTCAGGTTGGCATCTCGCAACCTCTGGAATACTACTTCCAAATTTTTCAGGTGATCTTCAAAGGTCTTCCCTACCACAATCACATCATCGAGATATACCAGGCAGGTGTTCCAAGACAGTCCCCTTAGTACAGTGTCCATGAGTCGCTCAAAAGTAGCTGGGGCGTTACACAGTCCAAATGGCATGACTGTAAATTGCCAGAGTCCTGTACCTAAACTGAAGGCAGTCTTCTCTTTGTCATTGGGATCCATTCCCACTTGCCAATAACCGCTCTTTAAGTCGAGAGTGGAGAACCATTTTGCTCCTGCCAAGGTGTCTAGCGTATCGTCTATTCTTGGGAGAGGATAGCTGTCCTTTTTGGTCACACTATTCAAACGACGATAGTCCACACAGAATCTGGTAGATCCATCCTTCTTCCTGACAAGGACCACTGGTGAAGCCCATGGACTATTCGATGGTTCAATTACTCCTTGGCCTTCCATATCTTGTATAATTTGCTTGGCTTCCTCACGTTTTGCCAGAGGTAACCTCCTTGGTCCTTGTCGAATTGGACTTGCATCGCTGGTATTTATTTTGTGCATTACAATATTGGTTCTTCCCTTCGTACCTGTTTCAGTTTCAAAGACGTCTTCATAATGTTTGATTAGGTCCTTAACTTGACTTTGTTCAATCCTTGACAGGCGGAGTCGATTATCTTGGACAATTTCTCAGGAACTTGCACGAATCCATTCTTCTTCGTCTCTATGCGATGAACGACGGCCGACACTGGCGAACACCACCCCAGAATAGTACCCTTCTTCAATGAAACAGGGTAATGGTTCACATTCATTACCCTTATCGGTACAGTCTTCTGAGTCTTAACCAGCATTTTGGCAACTACTATTCCTCGGCCCACCTCGTCATCATCAGCCTTTGGTTCCAACATTGTAACATTTCCGTCCAAATAATCACCTTCCATACACGCCGTCAAAAATGTCTCACTTCTTGCATCCAGAACAACATTCTCTGCAGTAATTACTTGTACACTCCCACAATTTTTCCCATGAAGAAACAATTCCTCATTATTTATTTTTAAAGTGCCTTCTTTCATGTTTAACTGGAAGCCGTAGGTGTTCATGATGTCTAATCCCAAGATTATCTGTTCTTCTATGTCGGCTACGAGAACACGATGTCGGATTGATGTTGGTCCTATGACAAAATTGACATCTACTTCACCTTCCACGGAAGCTGCTTCTCCAGTAGCTGTCCTTAGTCTCCATTTTCTAGAAAGTAATTCTTTATTCCAGGATATTAAATCGGGTCGTACAATGGTTTTCGTCGATCCAGTATCTAGCAAGCAAGCATAGGTTCTTCTTTCCATAATAGCATCCACATACAGGCCATTGGTTTGATTTTGCAAGGATGCGATTTGGGCAGTCCTTGGGACTCTCGGATTCTCAGCGGATTCTTTCTTGGTCCTTTTATCACATTTATTCTGGATATGACCGTTTCTTCTACAATTCCCGAATGGCCGCGCACTTTTATTTGATTTGATCTGATTTAGGACTTGACTAACCACCTGCTCCATGAACTCCTCATTTTCCTGTTCGTCGACAGAACAGCCACGAGCATTGTTCCGAGAGGCTTGTTTAGCAGTCTCAAACCCAAGCGCGTGCGCCAAAGCATCGATCAAGGTTTTCGGTCTTGCCAACCTTAATGCTTGCTGCGTATCAATATCCCGGAGACCATCTATGAATGTCTGGACCGCTAGGTGTTCCATGAAATTATCTGGTGCCATCGGATATGCAAGTCGAACTAGACGAGCAATATCTGCCTCAAATTCCTGAAGATTCTCGCCTTTCTTCTGTGATCGATTCTTCAGTTGGGTATGGTATACTTGCTCCAAATGCGCATGGCCATATCTCATCTCCAAGCGTTTAATGAGTTGAGAATAATCTTTACGTTCCTCAGGAGGCAATGTCTGCAAAATATCACTAGCATCACCCCTCATGCTATGACTAAAGCAGTCGCCTTCTCGGCAGAAGACCATGCGTTTGCTTCTGCGGCTGCTTCGAATTGCGTCAGGTAAGTTGCCCATGACGTCTTTCCATCAAAGGTTGGTGGCTTGATTCTGGTCCTTGAAATAGCCACAAGTTCTTCTTTTATTTCGATGGGCCGCGGTATGACTTCTTCGTTGACCTGCCTGCGATCAGAATGACTCATGGTAGCGGGTAATTTCATCTCAATCATTATTGCCTCTAAAAGTCTAGAATGTTCTCCAATTTTCTCTTCTACAGCTGTGAAAACCTCTTCTTTTAACGCTTCTGATTTTTCCGCTAGTCGCTGTTCTAGAACTTTTTCGAAGTTTCTAGAATTTTCTAGTAATTTCTTTTCCAGATTTTTCTCGAGGATTCTAGCGGTTTCTAGGTTTCTTTGTTCCATTTGTTCTAGAGTTTTCGCTAAGTTTCCAGAAGTTTCCAGGTTCTTCTGCTCCATTTGTTGCATTTGAGTTTGTGACTCTATTAGACGCTGTTCCATATTTTTAGCACTATCCAGATTCTTCTGTTCCATTTGTTGCATTTGGGTTTGTGAATCTATTAGACGCTGTTCCAAGGTTTGCGAATTATCTATTAGTCTTTGTTCTAGAGTTTTCGCTAAGTTTCCAGAAGTTTCCAGGTTCTTCTGCTCCATTTGTTGCATTTGAATTTGCGCATTCTCTATTAATCGTTGTTCCATTTTCGTCAACAGCGAATTCACGTCAGCATCTCCGCCTGGAACTTGAAAGACATAATCCTCTGGATCCTCGCCTTCTTGGATCAACATATTGCGAAGCCGTTGCTGGAGGATTGACTTTTTGCCAGTTGTATCCTCATCCCTCTCTTCTAATTCTCGTTTCAAATCGGACACTTTTAATTCTGTCAGTTTCATTCTATTAGCCATCACGATATTTAAAATAACGTCTTTCCGCACTGTATATTTATTTAAACGAATACTTAATTAACACTTAATTGTCTACTTAGTTTATTATTTATTACTTAGTCCACACCTGAATACCACTGTAATGTTTGTCTTTTAGGGTTCTTAAATAAAACTAACAATAACTTTAGACACACACACTATATTAATATTAAAACGTATAATAATCTAAAACTAACTATTAACAACAATAAGTACATTTATGTATTCTATATTTATGTAACTATATTTATGTACTTCGCGAGACTGTAGGATTCAATGAATGTTCATCCCTTCTTCGACGCGGCTTTTATATCGGTGAATACTCCTTCTAGAGCCTTCACGTAGGCCTCGCGAAAACATCCAGAGGGATGACGCATCTCGCGTCAGCGGATGAGTCATTACAATATTAACATAGTTATTAACAAGGAAAACCAGATATTGTGCAGATGTAGAAAATAAGACCAAACGGAGGTGGTGGACCAGACCTTGGCTGGACCGAAGTAAAGGCAACCTCTCTTTAATTCAAAAAGATTTTGCAAGTGATCCAGAGCAATTTCGGAATTTCTTGCGGATGGATGACCATTTATTTAATACACTTTTATAGTGTATGAGTAAAACAAAACTGAGAAAGCATGGCGAACTTCCGCCACCGAACCTTAAGGCTTACCAACCATTCTTTAGTTATTTTGTCAATACTACTTTTGCGCTATTGGTACTACTAATTCACCAAAAAACTTGGTGAAGAAATTGATAAGTGTAAAACAGTCAAGGTCAACAATAACTTGAGCAAGAACTTGACGACAATTTCTTGATCAATAACTTGGTCAAGAAATTGATAAGTGTAATACAGCCATTAGGTGATAGTTACACAACTAAATTATTGTCATAATATTAAATAATGTCAATATAAATTTAGAGATGCCACAAATATGTACTATAGGCCTTTCACGATACGAAGACGTGCACGTCATTGATGACGTTCAAGATGTGATGATTCTCTAATATAGGTTATATGTATCACATAATTGACATTACATGGAAAATATTTAGGTTATGTTGGACATAATTTATAATAAAATATATACAAATGAAGTGGATGTATACATATTAGTTAATACATTTATTGCTTATACTTTTCTTTATTTATCAGATATAACTACCGCGTTTAATAAAAAAAACTTTTTTTGAACGATTTTATTAAATAGAAACACATGCAATTTATTTATACATAAATAATACAATATAGAATATATTTCATCAATATAATAGTAAACAAACGTAAGGAAGGATATTAATGATCATTAATTGGATTAATAAAGTTATACAATAATTATAACGAGCCATCGAAGAAATTCATATTTGGAGTAGATTGTGAAATTGGGTTGGTACTTTAGCCAGGCGCGGCTCGTGATGACGTATTTGGGAGTGCAAGTACAATGATGCGAGTGCTTCGTGTATTCTCGTGTACCAACTGTAACGTTTTCTTAGTAAACACCGAAAACACACGAGGCACTCGCATCATTGTACTTGCACTCCCAAATACGTCATCACGAGCCGCGCCTGACTTTAGCCACTTCCACATAATGACACATTACTTGATGCTTGACAGTTTCATTTGGTTTCATTGTAAAAAAAGGTTATGGCATTGAAATGATACTACAACAAAAAAGAAAACAAATCATTTATTTAATATCGAAATCATAATCAAAATTTACATATAGCTACAGAAGTTGTCGAAAATGTTGTCCATTTACATCTAAACACAAACCAACTCTTCTCCGCAATCCAGCAAAATCTTTATGCAGGATTTGCGGTGAGTTGTTCATCTCTTCACACTTTTCTGTTATGCGAATTCTCAGTTGTTCCAGATTATGAATTGGCGTTGAATAAATCGAATTTTTTATGTATGGCCATATGAAAAAATCACATATGTTTAAATCGCAAGACCTAGTTGGACGTGGGATTTCAGTGTTCCTGCTTATTATTCTGTTATCAAAAAATTCTCTGAGATATTGAAGTGTTTCTCTGGTCGTATGTGCTGTTGCACCATCTTGTTGGAAATACCCATTTTGTAATTACTCATCATCCAGTTGATTTATGAATGAGCCGAGTATCTTATTACGATATCATGCAGCAGTAAGTGTACCTTCAAAAAAAATGGAACCCACTAATCTTCTTCGACATATTCCAACACAAACACCAACTTTTTGGGGATGCAATGTTTTTTCAACAAAAAAATGAGGATTTTCGGAGGACCAACACCTCATATTCTGTGAATTAACATATCCAGAAAGATAAAACCATGCCTCATCCGTGAAAAAAACTGTGTTAAGGATATCCTGATTGTGTATATTATTTTGAAACCATTGACAAAATTCCACTCGTCTTAAATAATCCACTGGATAAAGTTCATGAAAACATTGCAGCTTATATGGATGACAATGTAAGACTTTTTTAAGAATGAATTGGCACGTACCATAAGATAAATTTGTTTGTTGGATCACTACTGAAATGGATGTTATTGAATTTTCATCAATAATATGCTGAAGGACTTCAATATTATCAGCTGTACATTTAGATGGCCGTCCACTTCCAGTTTTTCGACCGACGCTATAAGTCTCTCTGAATAACTTTACACAATTTGTCAAAACATTGTAAAAATCATTGTAGTCAAACACTAATTCGGGATGTTCTTCACTAAAATCAGCCATGCATTCCGTAATTGAATACTGCCACTCGCCATTTACTTGCACACCTGTACGGAAGTAACATTCGATAATTTTTGCTTTTGGTTCTATGTTGAATACCATTTTTTAAATAAATTTAATTTTCTTAATAAGAGTTTTGAAAAATTTGACACAAACTTATAGTTTCAATGTCAAATAATAAATGTCATTATCTGGAAGTGGCTAAAGTACCAACCCAATTTCACAGTCTACTCCAATTATGAATTTTTTCGATGGGTCGTTATTATGGTAATGTATAGCAAACGCCAATTAAGTTGGCGCGAGGAGGGGTAAGTTCGCGTAGGATTAGAAGTAATGGGGAGATTTGTATTTGGTTTTACATCAAATGTCAGATAATTCTAACCTCTGAGCGTGTTTCACTTTATGATTCCTTAGCAAAGACATTATGTTCCGTCAAACGTCAATGACGAATGTATTCTGACAATTACTTGAGTAGTGGAGGTGGACGTTTTTAAAAACGGCTTCTGCGCACCCCCTCCTCGTGCCAACTTAATTGGCGCTTGCTATACTTTCGCGAGCAATAAATTCAAAGTCATGCTTTGACACAATGGCAAATGCTCCATTGTGTAAGCGTCGTAAATGTCATCACCTATAATCATGTTGCATGACAATAATTCATTGTCAAATTTCATTTATGTTGACACCGTATTTGACAATTCATTGACATAGGCATTATCAGGCGAGAGAAATTTACAATTTGTGACAATCTAATCAAATTTTGAAGTGACATTGACCACCAGAATTTATTACTCGCGATAGTATGTATATATTGGAAAACTTACTGTTTCTGTGCATGTTGTACACTGTGTTCCTGATAGCACACTTAGTAAAATTGTCAAAATGAACAACTACTTTATTCCTGGCATGCTTTCGTTTAGGCCTGACGCATTGCCGTTAATCATAGCATCGGCCCGCCATTATCACGTTCTTCCTTAAAATACGCGATCGCAGCTACAATTAGCGATTTACTCTGGCTAGGGAACGGTTTCGGCATTATTGCGTAAGCGAATAATTCCCCTTTAGTTATGCGAATAACTGTTTGTAATAAAGACGAGATAAAAACGGTGGAAACTAATAAAAACGTATAAACAACAAGGAAAATAAATGACAGAACAAATTTGTCAAATAATAGAACACATTTGTCAAATGACAGAACATATTTGCCAAATGACAAATTTGTCCACAATGGACTCTTCTTTCTCAGTCCTTCAAACTTATACGGCGAAATGAACGAAAGTTCAATAAATGACGTACACGTCTTCGTATCGTGAATGGCATATATATCAATATTTTATTTGAAATTTTACAAAATACATGTATAATAATAATCATAAGAATAAGTAAGCTAAACAATGTAACTCTTTGTATTTATATTTGCCTTTGTATAGTATTGTAAACATTTACAATTAAATGCTTTTCTAAATTCTCAACTTAAAATGATCTGCGATTCGTCAATAATAGCTTGTATGCTGATGTAATTGGCGCATACTTATATTTGCAAATAATTGATTGTAGTTTCCTTGAAACACTGGATATTCTACTAAGCTAATTAAAGCCTCGTCTAGAACTTGCGTTCTAGAGAAAAATTTAATTTTGAACCGATCTCGTATGGTACCTCTCACAATATAAATTTTATTCTTGAAACTTTGAATCAATTCTATCACTGAGTTGAACACCTTGAGTTTCAAGTTTTCGTAGTATTTCACTAATAAAACCATAGTTTGCTTAGATAAAAGCTAACTCTTGGCGCATTTGCGGTTTATTTAGTATATCTTTCCAATCTGCAATTGCTATCGACTCGTTTGAAAAAGAGAGAATGGATTCTCTTATCTGTTCAAAGGTATCTGCATAAAATACAGCGGCATCAAACTAAATGCCCCATCTTATTATGTGGGTCGTGCTGGCAGTGCCAGACCAGGTAACTTATCTGTGTATGCTTGAACTCTCAGCGGTGCTTTAATAAATACTTTTTTGTCAAATTGATCAATGAATTAACACTTGTTACGTGCAACAGATTCGGGTAAAAAATCATCAAATTCTGTGCTGACTTTACCATATATGTCGCAGCATCCGATAACATCAGTAATACCTTGTCACTTGGACAGCATTCGGCAAATAAAACCTCGTTAAACTATCGCTTATAAATCTTGTTTTAGTTAAGTTATTTGTTTTCTCCAATTCTTCTGTACCAATTAAAAAGGATTGGCCGGAGCAATTTTCATTTAAAATGCAATATAGCGTCCACAACTGTCTATTGTCTTATCAACTACGAAATAAATATAATTTTCACCTATTGTTTTCTTAATTTTCATCATAGTTTCCTCAAACAATAGATTAATATACTTTTGTCTTGTAGTTGAGCGACTAGGCACTGGGAGTTTCGTATACTTCTATATAAAATTTTTAAACGTTGAATTATCCAACTTTGAAAGTGAAATGTTTGCACTTAAGAATGCGTTACACAAGTCAACAATTCTCTTCTATATTTTTACTTGTTGAAGTAAACGATTGATTCAGAGAAGCTTGTGGTGCATTTTTAAATTTTTGTGATATTTCTTCTATGCAAATCAGTTCCTACATGCTGCGTTAATTGAAATGTTTTGTCGCATCGAATCTGCAATAATTAATTGCAGGTATTCAAATAAATCTTTGTGATATTTCTTCTATGCAAATCAGTTCCTACATGCTGCGTTAATTGAAATGTTTTGTCGCATCGAATCTGCAATAATTAATTGCAGGTATTCAAATACGAAACTAAACGTGAAAAAATATAAACTTACAGTTTTACTGCAATATTGACAAAACACTCTGCCATTACCTACACAAAATTCAGTATAATCTTTTATCCAGATCAACACATGTGAATATGATATTGACATATCCAAAATAACAAGGTAAAATTACGTGTACATATACTTTAGAGAACTAACTAAACACAATTAGCAATATGACTGACCTTTAGGTTAACCTCATTCATCGTTGATTCACTGGAACTTCCCCGACCGGATAAACACAAATCTGGTAATTCCCGCTGTACAGAAATGCTCATGCTGGCTGTTAGTGTAATTTTGATATATTATGAATAAATGGTTTTATATGTTTTTTACAGTGCACTTGGTTATATAATACCAGCTCATATAATCCTAGCTTTACTCATGATATAAGGGACAAATAGGTTCTTGAAAATAGGACGTGGTAGGTTATTAGGTTACTTCTGAGGAAAACTGTTTTAATAACTACCTAAATGATACATAAAAACAGCATTTTCATTAATGTATCAAAAATTATGATAAATCACTTTCATATATGTACATAGGTTATTGCCCGAAAGTCCAGCGAGCCTGCGCCCATGTTGCATCTATTCTGGGTCAATACGAAAAAATTTTGGAAGTAGCTTGTACTATGCATCAAATGTGTCTGCTTTGCGTAAGATAACATAAATTTTTATGCAATAATTTAGGATTTCTTTACACTCTTTTCGTATTTCAGGGCGATAATAATTGGTTTTCTCCAGTACGCCAGTGTAACGTTTTATTTTTAAACAAAGCCGACTATTTATGCAGTGATGATCCCGAATGCAGGGAAGTCGCTCGACATTCAACTAAGTATCTGTTGGAATTGAACAAGTTATTAAGGTCGGAGCCCCAGTTACAGGACACGTGCGAACTTGCATGTTAATCGTTTCCTAAAGTATTTCGGGACAAAAAAGGGAAGTCCATTAAAATAGAACAAATTTAAATAAAAAGATGTTATAATAAATGCAATCTTTTCCAAACACACAAATTTTAAAAAATGGATCAAATGGAAGAGGAAAACGAGAAGGGGTTACTTGTCCAATAACAGATTAATCAATCTGTTGAACTAAACACATTTATATCATAATATTACAAAAATAGATGTTATTTAGTGTTTCATCTTTTGCAGTGTCTCTACACTAAATGGAATAGATATTGTTTTTATATTTTTTACTTTGAATTCAATTTTGAATTAATTGAAACAGAACGAAACTGTTTAAAAAACGATTTTCCTTTTTATGGGTATTTTTGTTAAAAAAGGAAATATATTCCGATTTTACTATATAGTTTTGATAGAAAAGTTTATAATTCTTGGGGGTGTTTTATTAAAAAATGCATATTGTGTATGTGTATTTTGAAATTGTTGTACAAAAAAAAATATTTAAAAAGAATAAATAGGGTGTAATATTTAAAAAATATATCACTGATAGTATGTCACGTTGTTTTATTTATTTTATATTTGTATTTTACCCAAGATGTTAGTGTTGGTGGGTTCATACAGACTTTCTTAGTCCTAACTTAGTATTAGTATTAGTCTTAAGAAGTAAAACTATTGGTTACCCTAGTACTCGTTCACACAGGAATTAGTATTAGTCTTAACCATTGAACTATATAACTACTGGAACGAGCACGCAGACGTACGGACTGGCCGAAATCTGTGACCACTATGTTAGAACGAGCGCGCTGCTAGAAAGGGGGTACTTCTCTCTCATACTCTTTAGAGAGTAAATGCGCGTTTCCTTACGTCCGTTTAATTTTCGTTAAAATACTTTATTTTAAAGTTAAAATGGTAGTGTATTGTTGTGCATATGGATGCAAAAATGAACGTGTACCTTTAAAACACATTCGTTTTCATAAGTAAGTAACCGTAAGTACATAATAGTAGGTTTATAATTGGATCGAGATATCTATTTCCAATGAATGAAGTTTATATATAGCTCAATTTTTTTAAAAATCATGAATTTATTAAAATAAAAGGAAACGAAAACAATTTAACATATAAAAAAATTATTAATTAAATAAATAAAGGGCTTTAGAACAAATGAAAGGAAATTTTTTTAAAGTTTTTGTAATTTGACTAATTAAGCAATAACATCGTTCTTTCTATCACTCTATTTATTATTTTTGGTAGATTTCCACTGTTAAGACCTGTAGTTTTAGAATTATGGATAAAGGCACTACATTTGGAAAATTTAAAACCTAATGCTCATACTGTTATATGCAGTGATCATTTTACAGAGAATAGTTATCTAGAGTCTTCCTTAAATAAGAAATTATTAAAGAAAGATGCGGTTCCTTCTATTTTTAATTTTCCCCAATACTTGTTAGAGAAACCCACAGGTACAAGAAGACAAACAAGAAAACGTCCATGTATTGATACCGTCAATAATATTGGAATTCAAACTCACGCAAAAAAAAAAAACATTGCAGTTCCTAGGGGAGAAGGCAACATTGAGGCATAAGTTGAATAAAACAATATTGTTTTATCACATTTAATATTAGTGTATAGATATTTTTAAATGTAAAAATATAATATAACCTTTTTTTAGATTTAACTTTTATAGTTTATTTTGTAACTATATATGTATTAAAAATTCACTTTCAACCTGTTCTTTTATTTCCAAAAACTTGATAATTATTGTGGGTTGCGCTTTCTACCTGTTAGATCGCACCTGGACCAAATTCAGTGGAAGGTAGCATTTGTATCATATAAGCGCTTGAGTGGAATAAAGATAGGTATCCCCTCCGTGCAGCCGCACTCGTCTAACAGTCGATCCTCATTCTCCGAGTACAGCGTGCGCGTTCCAGTATTACTATATAGTTCAATAGTCTTAACAGCGTTAAGACGTAACCTTGAAAGTTCCTAAACTTTTAACTCTTAGTACTAAGACCAAAATAGTGCGCAGGCATTGATTGAAACGTTTTAAAATCTAATGAAATTGCCTACATATTTGTTTTTGTTCTTGAGAATTAAATATCGTTATAAGCGCATTTTTATAATTATTGATTCTGAAAATAAAGAACAAAAAGAAAATGACTGATAAATTTGATGACGGACGCTTAATAGAGTTAGTACGGGAATTTAGTCATTTATATGACAAACGTAATATAAATTTTAAAAATAAATTGGCCGTACAAAATGCATGGCAAACAATTAGCGAGATGTTTAATGTTTTTGAGGTAGTCTTTTGTAAATCTGCCTTTACAATATTATGTAGTTCCTCGAAAGTATCTGGAGACATTCTCGTGTATTTTATAAACTGTTGAAAATCTGGCTCTATATTCTGCATGTCTTTAAATAACGTTGCAAAATGTCGTTCCGTTTTTCTTCCTCTATTCAGGGGGCGAGTCTTAAAACGCCTCTTCCTTTTTAATTTGCTTAACAATATTATTGATGCGCTCAATAAAGTAGCACAGGAAAATAGTAAGGCTGCGTTTTTTTAATTTGGACATGTTGAATTCGTATTGATATTGTAACACAGCGAACGACAATACGCAAAGTATGGTTATGTTTACGTAAATTTCACATTTGCGAGCGCTTTTCTTTGGATGCAATGCGCAAGCGTAGGACTAATACTAATTTATGTCTGAACGGTCATATATTTCTTAAGATTAATTCTAAAGTTAGGACTAATACTAATACTAAGTTAAGCAAGTCTGTATGAACCCACCATGTGTCCAAACACCAAAACGAAGATATCGCCATCTGTATGAACTATAGGAAAATAGCATTATTGGAGTTTGTATACTGAATGATTTAAAATATCTACAACGGTGTAGGTATTCTATGTGTTCACCGGTGAGAGTTTGTAATATTTACTTTTTATACTTAAGTATACAATGGTCCGGCAAGCCAGAGGTCGTGGGTTCGATTCCTACTAGAGGGCGAATTTTTTTTCTATGAAAAATTCGAATAAAATAGTGTCGTAAAGTGTAGAAAGAATATTTACAATTACATTACTTCGCGAAAACGCAATTAATTTGCACAACTGCCGTACTACGGGCAAGATACGAGGCATGTTTTTTAAGTAAGTACCGTTTTGAAATTAGAAAAAGACGTGCAAAGATATCTCAATAATTTTATTTTTACATGAAAGCCTGTACCTTAATCTATTTTTCTACATAATTTCCTTCAATATTGAGGCACTTGTAATAACGTTGTACCAGTTTATGAATACCCTCCTCATAGAAGTCTGCCGCCTGACTTGTTAATCACTGCATCACAACTGTTTTGACTTCGTCATCGTCTTGAAGACGCTGGCCGCCCAGGTGATTCTTCAAGTGCAGGAACAGATGGTAGTCACTGGGCGCCAGATCAGGGCTGTACGGAGGATGATCTAGAGTTTCCCATTTAAAAGATGTGATGAGATCTTTGCTCTGATTAGCCACATGCTGACGGGCATTGTCATGCAGCAAAACGATGCCCTTGCTCAACTTGCCTTGTCTTTTGTTCTGGATTGAACGGCGCAGATTTTTCAAGGTCTCACAATAAGCTGCTGCATTGATTGTCTCATTATGAGGCAGAAATTCCACAAGCAATACTCCTTTTCTGTCCCAAAAAACTGAGCACATGATTTTCCGAGCAGAAATTGTTTGCTTAAACTTCACTTTTCCGGGTGAATCTGAATGCCGCCATTCCATGGACTGTTGCTTTGATTCAGGTGTAACGTAGGCCACCCATGTTTCATCGCCCGTAACAATTTGGCTTAAGAAATCATCACCGTCGTTGCGGTACCGCTCAAGGAAAGTCAATGCACTGCCTAAACGTTTGGTTTTGTGCACATCCGTCAACATTTTCGGTACCTAACGTGAGCACAATTTTCGGTAATTTAAGCGCTCGCTCACAATGCCATACAAAACACTACGCGAAACATTAGGAAAGCCATCACACAAGGAGGACATCGTAAAGCGTCTGTTTTCTCTCACCTTATTGTCCACTTCCTGCACCAAACTTTCATTAACGACCGAAGGACGCCCACTCTGTTGTTCATCATGCACATTTGTGCGGCCATCTTTAAATGCTCTCACCCACTTTCTTACCATTCCATCACTCATAATGTTTTGTCCGTAAACTGCACAAATCTCACGATGGATATCGATCGGTTTTAGGGCTTTAGCACTAAGAAATCTTATAACAGCCCGTACTTCACAGTCGGCGGGACTCACGATTATCGGAGGCATCTTAAACACTAAGTAAACAAGGTAGAATCAGACTGTAATGGCGTCAGTGCGTAGGCAAAAGAAGTAGGTCCTCGGTGCGCATACGCAGAACGCCGACCGCAGCGCTGCGGTCGCGATGTGAAAAAAACGGTACTTACTTAAAGAACATGCCTCGTATATTCATCTGTTTCTTTGATGTAACTCAAAGCATCCCTATAAAAGTTTCTAATTCACACCTCAACAGCTCAGTGGTCGGGCAATGGTCCGGTAAGCCAGAGGTCGTGGGTTCGATTCCCACTTGAGGGCGAATTTTTTTCTATGAAAAATTCGAATAAAATAGCGTCGTAAAGTGTAGAAAGAATATTTACAAGTATACTATTGTTTATGCACACATGACATGGAAATTGCAACACCAAGAGGTGCGGATTCTTTGACCAAACTTAGCAGAAATGTATAACTATTCAAAGAAAATAATTGATTATAACTTCAAAGAATATGAGCAAAAGAGTAACACAATTTTATTTTTACTAATAATGTATTGGGGCGTCCCTATTAGCTCCATACTCTCACTTTTCGTGGCATTGATTCCGCTAGGTGGTCCTCTTAGGGTATGGCGCTCCAAGCAACCTGCAATTCATGACAGAGAGCTTCTAGTATTTGTGAAGGATTTCGTTTTTCTTCCCTTTATATCCCCATTCCTGTTCGATTGGCGATCGGTCGGGAGATCCAGGTAGTCATACTCCTTCAAACCGGCATAATTCTGCTAAAAAAAAGTGGGTCTTGAAGTATTACAAACGGCGGCTTGTTGGGGGTTATCGGGATGTGGATGCGCCGTGCCAATAATAATGAAATTATTTGATAATAAAATAATTAGTGGTGCTGGTGAAGTATCATCAAAGGTCCAGGACGTGTGTGATAATGGTTAACTAAAATAAATATACTACAACTTACTTACTAAATAAATAAAACACACGTTGTCCTTAAAGTTTGTATTTATATTTACATAAGAAGAAATTGAAATTGATATATTTAAAAGTAATTAATCAAAGTAATATGTACACGAGGAGCGGTAATTAAGTAACTGAAAATTAACACAAAAATACTCTGAAACGAACGTTTAATTGAGCAGTAAATTAAGAGTTAATTGAATACGATTAATATAAAATAATCTCTGTATCGAACAATACAGAATTACCTATGTGTGGCGATGATGGCCGCGTGGCCTTCGAAGATATACCTTGGTCAAGTATATGTAGAGCGATGTTTGGCCGGAGGAATAAGAAATTAATTAGTTAAATTAATATGGATTCGCTTAAAAGAATAATATATGTATATAGAACAATACAGGATTACCTTTTAATTGCGGTGAGATGCAGGGGCACGTGGATCATGCCACCGGTACTTGACCAGTACGGCGGGCGATGTTGCACTTTCGAGGGTTCTAACGAGAAGCTCGGACTGATAGTTTTGTATCGAAAAAACACTGGTTTTGAAAACAGTCTGTTTTATGACATGAGTCGAAGAGAGGGGTCGATATCTTGAATTCTAATTTAAGAAGCTGGACCTGAAGATGTGTTCTACCGATGGCATAAATATTATTAAAATAACGCTTGTGACATAAGCTTTCTAATGATATGAAACACCATACAGGCTGTCCCGTAAAAAACGCCAAATTCATAATTCCGTTATTTATTGTCCGGTTTTATTTAAACAAAAAGTAAATTTAATAGCATCAAAAACACTATAACATAGCAGTGTTTTTTTTGTTTTCAATTGTTTTCATTAATGTCAAACGACAGTCAAGTTTTTTATTTTAAATGGCAACATATATATATTTGGCTATATTCGGATTGGATTTTTTTTTCTGAATTCAACGATGTATAACATGTTTATTTTTGATAAACGTTTATTGCAAAAAAAAAAACTATAAATTTCATCTTTGTCTTCCATTATTTATAAATATTCGAATGTGTCATGAAACATTGGAAATGTAAGTATTATAAATATTATTATAAGAAACAAAACACTTTACAATAAATGTTGAAATTGCCCGCCACCTTGTTCGACACATATCGCACATCTCCTAATTACTCCAAAGGTCGCATTTAAAAGACAAGCGGCAGGTACTTCTTGACAAGTGTTAATAATTCTTTGTCTTAAAATGTCAACATTTTCTGGAGTTGTTAAATAAACTCGATCTTGTAGATAAGCCCACAACCAAAAATCGAGAGGCGTAAGATCCGGTGAACGCGCAGGCCCAGTGGCGGCTCTTGATGACGTACGATGTGCGCTGCTGCACGGATGAGACTATTTCGGAAGATTTCGGTACGGTTACTTGCTTCTCTGTATATATGAAAGCTTAAACGAAGCAGTCTCATCCGTGCAGCAGCTCACATCGAACGTCATCAAGAGCCGCCACTGCGGCAGGCCACTCGATAGGACCGGATGTTCCTATCCACCTATTTCCAAATTGGGTGTTCAACAAATCAGTATTTACTCTGGCGTTGTGCGCGGGAGCCCCATCTTGTTGAAAAAATATTCTATTTAAATTTGCCAAAGGCAATTCATCTAAAAAGTTTTGGAGATTTTCGTGTAATAAAGTGTAGTATTTTTCTTGATTTAAGCAACCATCTATGAAAAATAGCCCAATTAATTGATCACCTAAAATGTCACACCAAATATTTACGTTGAAACGTCTTTGAAAATTATTTTCAATTACAAATCTCGGATTGTCTGCACTCCACTGTCGATGTATGTTTCTATTAAAAATACCGTTGTTGCTAAAAGTGCATTCATTAGACCAAATTATCCTTCTGTAAAAATTCGGGTCTTGTTCTAATGCATTTAAATAAAAACGACAAAACTGGATTCTTCGGCCAGGATCATTTTGTTCTAATGCATGAACTTTTCGAGCTATGTACGGTTTAAGTTTGTGTTTTCTTAAAATACCATGAACTGTAGTTTTTGATACCCCAATATTATGTGCAATTTCGCGAATCGAAGTTCGTGAATTTTGCTGTACTGCAAGAAGAACATCTAATTCCTTATCTTCGGAGAATTTCCGTTTTTGTGTTTTTGGTTTGGTAAATGATCCATAATTTCTTAAATTCTTTTCAATTCTCTGAAATATTTTCGAACCTGGAACTTCTCTGTCCGGAAAACGAGCACTGTATCGACGAACTGCTTGAAGGCGATTTTTATTACATTCAAAGAACACTTGTAACATGTCCGTTAATTCATTGTTATTCATTTTTAACGAAAATACGCTTTTTGTTGCGGCAAAACGTTCAAACAGGATAATACAGAAAACTTAATAAAGTCAAACTGACACTTAAGGCACATTGACTTAATGCTAGTGGACTGGGCCAAGTCTACTATAATGAAAGATGAAATTTATAAAGTTTTTTTTTATTTTTGATTATTAGGAGATGTGCGATATGTGTTAAACAAGGTGGCGGGCAATTTCAACATTTATTGTAAAGTGTTTTGTTTCTTATAATAATACCGCGATATCATAAAGTTTCTGGGTCAACGGTGGCCATGGGGTGAAAAACGTCTGTCTTAATTTATATCATCCTTTTGAGAAAAATCTGATAAAATTTTCAGGTTATGTGTCATACTGACATTAAGATTAATATATTGACAAATTTTAACGTCAGCATGACACTTAACCTGAAAATTTTATCAGATTTTTCTCAAAAGGATAATATAAATTAAGACAGACGTTTTCCACCCCATGGCCACCGTTGACCCAGAAACTTTATGATATCGCGGTATTTATAATACTTACATTTCCAATGTTTCATGACACATTCGAATATTTATAAATAATGGAAGACAAAGATGAAATTTATAAAGTTTTTTTTTTGCAATAAACGTTCATCAAAAATAAACATGTTATACATCGTTGAATTCAGAAAAAAAAATACAATCCGAATATAGGCATAAATATATATGTTGCCATTTAAAATAAAAAACTTGACTGTCGTTTGACATTAATGAAAACAATTGAAAACAAATAAAACACTGCTATCTTATAGTGTTTTTGATGCTATTAAATTTACTTTTTGTTTAAATAAAACCGGACAATAAATAACGGAATTATGAATGTTGGCGTTTTTTACGGGACAGTCTGTATATAAAGGAAGATGTAAAAAGCGTTCAAATAAGCTTTGCCTCTAGTAGGCCATGCCTTTAAAAACGTATGATCATTAATAATTTAAATTTGCATTAGTTGTCAATTAGACAGATGCATAGTTGACAAAAATTGCTTTGTAATTTAAAATTGATTTAACATGGTTTTTACTATACAACACAAATCATTCATGCTAGAATCTTATTTTCGAAACGGACGTAAGATTGACGGACAATGGCAGTATTCTCTTCAAGATTGTTTAGAAGAATTTAGAAATGAGTTTCCTAACGTCATCTTTGATTATGACAGTTTTCGGCACACAGTGACACATTCCGTTATGGTTTTCAGAGAAACAGGGAGTGTTAAACAGAAAGAAGGCGCAGGTCGGGCGAAAAAGCGTACAGAAGAGCTAGTTAATAATGTAAGAGAAATTATAAATAATGCACCAAGAACTTCCGTACGAGCATTATCACAACAAGTGGGTGTGTCAATTGGCACATGTCATACAATTTTGAAAAAGGACTTACATTTATTTCCATATCACATGACCTGTTATCAAGAAATCAAGGAAATCGACTATCCCAGAAGAATAACGTTTAGTCAGTGGTTCTTAAATAATTTTGATAATGACCTTCTTGACAAAACCTTTTTTTCTGATGAGTCATGGTTTTATCTGAATGGATATGTGAACTCACAAAATATGAGGATGTGGACTAATGAGAAACCACATAATTTTTTTGTTGAAACCGCACTTCATCCGCAGAAAATTGATGTATGGTGTGCGATTAGTCGAAGGAGAATTATTGGCCCTATTTTTCTTAACGGAACCTTAACAGGAGAAAGGTATCGACAAGAAATTATTATGCCATTTATCGAACAGCTTGACGACGAAGAAATAACACAGGGTTACTTTCAACAAGACGGAGCTAGAGCACACACAGCAGGTGAAACAATTAATATTCTGCAGCAATTTTTTCAAAATCGGTTGATAAGTTTAAACACTGAACATGAATTTCCACCAAGATCTTGTGACATTACCCCATGTGATTTCTTTTTATGGCCATTCTTAAAGAACTCAATTTATCAAGTACAGATACCTGATCTTGCAGGCCTTCAAATCAGAATTGCTGAAAGAATTAATGGAATTGACAATGCGATACTACAAAACACTTTTTCCTCCATTAGGAGAAGATGTGAGAAATGTTTCGAACAAGGTGGTGGACACTTTGAACAATTTTTATAAAATTTTGCTTGTTTGTTGGAAATAAACATTTTTCATTTACTTAAAAATGTTGTTTTATTATTTTGACATTTGTCATTTCAATCAAATATCTCATCTCATAACCAACAAAATTCCTATTAAAATTAGTAACAAGCTAAGACATAATCATAATTTCCAAGGGCTACTTTGAGGTAAAATTTATTTGAATTCTTTGTATATTTGAATTAAAACAATCTAATGAAATGTAAATAGAAATTCCACAGTAACGTTAGGGTTGCTGAGTCAGGTAGTAAACGAAGGGTCTCGGCTAAGAATATAACAAAAGAAATACTTTCTCTTTGTAAACGAATATATACAAGCAAAATGTCTTAAGTTTAAATATTGAGATATTTAAAGAAGAATATATTTAAAATTACATTAAAATATTCGTATATGCTAAGCGTAACAGAAGATGGAAGAATATGGGGTTACAGCATCTCATCGATCTAACGCTGGGCATTTATGGTACCTCAGATGAACACCAACTGAGACCTACTCCCATATGCTATAGCACCCCATACCATAATTCCCATGATTCTGTGCACACGTTTTTCAACAGAAAATTGAATATTTGACCCTCACGCGACCACCATGCATTATTATAGGAAAATCTTGCTTAGAGTTACGCCACCTTGCGGCTGCTTATAATACTGCAGGTGAAGACATGTTTTTTCGTATTTATAATGTGCATGTGTTGAAATCTTATTTAAAAATCGGCTTTGTTTTAATTTTTAATTAATATACTATAGACTTTATTTCTAAAACGAGTAAGAATAATAATTTGTATTGCTCTGTGCCCGGATGCAAGTAATGGGCGAAAAGGAATCCAGAATTAAGCTTTCATAAATGTCCTGTTGCATCTTTTGAGAATAAATTGGGTATTCGAAATAAAAATCATATACATAGTAATAATATCAAAATACTTTATCTATTGCATTTACCTAGTACACAATACCATATCAAACAACTGATATACCTATGTTTACACATGCCACTGTTTCCAATTTTACAATTGCACGACATGCCTTTAACAGTCACATTCTTTTTAACATTTACTTCTCTTATTTCATGGGGATCACAGTTTAATGCAGTAGTTTGCGAACATAGAGCATAACACTTCAATATTTTCATTATTGTATCCAACTTTTCCACAAAAAATAATATGACCAGCTTTCAACATTTCCTCGCCTTCATAAACACATCTCAAGTTTAAAATAATCCATTAAAATTAAACATTTAGCTGGCACGCCAGAATCCATCTAAAAGAATTTTCCTTTATTATATTATTCAACATTATTAATATATTTTAGAGAATATTAACATTAGGTATAGCAAACGCCAATTAAGTTGGCGCGAGGAGGGGGTGCGCAGAAGCCGTTTTTAAAAACGTCCACCCCCACTACTCAAGAAATTGTCAGAATACATTTGTCATTGACGTTTGACGGAACATAATGTCTTTGCTAGGGGATCATAAAGTGATACACGCTCAGAGGTTAGAATTATCTGACATTTGATATAAAACCAAATACAAATCTCCCCACTACTTCTAATCCTGCGCGAACTTACCCCTCCTCGCGCCAACTGAATTGGCGTTTGCTATACCTTGCTATCTCGCAGATATTATTAAGACAGATCGTGAAGGAATATTCAACGCTGTCTATATAATAATCGCAGAACTAGCCGTGGTGTTCCTTATAGTCGGTAACCACCGTATCTATAAAAAACTGTATGATCGTGTCTTCACTACTTGTCGGCGTAAACCGAATACGTATATAACAACATAATTTGAAACATACTTGAGTAAGTAAAACCTACCAATTTTGTATAATACAAATTTTTTAATAATATATAATATTATTAAAAATGGGGTGTGAAGAACACAATACAAGTTCATATGTATTTTTGAATGTATCTTCTCCAAAGACGTAGATACGTATTTCACATTTCTTCATGATTATCAATACGCCCCTGTTGGAGAAGAGACACATTCAACAAACATAACTACCTTGCTATCTCGCAGATATTATTAAGACAGAGCGTGAAGGAATATTCAACGCTGTCCATATAATAATCGCAGAACTAGAACTTATAGATACGGTGGTTACCGACTATAAGGAACACCACGGCTAGTTCTGCGATTATTATATAGACAGCGTTGAATATTCCTTCACGCTCTGTCTTAATAATATCTGCGAGATAGCAAGGTAGTTATGTTTGTTGAATGTGTCTCTTCTCCAACAGGGGCGTATTGATAATCATGTAGAAATGTGAAATACGTATCTACGTCTTTGGAGAAGATACATTCAAAGATACATATGAACTTGTGTTCTTCACAGCCCATTTTTAATATTATATATTATTAAAAATACTTTTGTATTAATAGATGTACTAACATAAACATATTCCAAGGAGAAAAATAAAACAACAAAAATTCGTAAGTCAATGAAAAAAATATATAATTCAGTCCAGGAACTTTCCAATGGAACAAAATGTGTATCTGCACCTTTTAATTGTAGGTTCAGGTAAAACTTCTTGGATTTGCTGTTTTCGTATTACAGTAATATCCTCTACATTAGAAAATACATAACAGTGATACAGGTCACTATATCGCATACACGATACTTCATACTTTTCGTCGTCCTTAAAATCCAACACTTTTACCACGAAATTTTTTATCTTTTCTTTTTTAGTGTTTTTATTGTAAACAAAGGTACAGAACAAAAAACTATTTAATATGACAACTTGTGGATAGGGATTTGTAACTTGTTCAATTAATTTTGTTTCAGACTCAATTTCATTTGATTCCTCAACATTTTCCTTATCAGATACAAACAGTAGCTCTTGACTTTGAAGATCATCAACATTCATAGGTTCCTCGGCCTCATCAGCGAGAGCTTTTGTTGTAATGGGTCGACCTGCAGGGACATTATTTTTTGTATTTCGTCGTGTTCTTACTGGTTGAGTTTCTCGTGCTACTCGTAGGGTCTCTTGAAATGTAATAGACCACACTTCTTTATTATCTTCTGTCTTTAAATATGGCATTCGTTTGAGGACTTGGTTTCTATCTAAAGGTATGATGCCACATGCCCTAAACCCAGAGATTGCATTCATTTTTGAATTTGTTAAGCTGTTCAATGTTTTATTCAATAAAGCAGGAAACAATGATTTAGGCAATGTGCCGCGGTTTCTTTTTTTCCAGTCTAACAAATTCTTTCGCCACGCCTGCTTCAGGGGACGAAAATAGGCAACGTCAAGTGGCTGCGTGAGGTGGGTGCTGTTGGGAGGCAACAACACAAACTTTATATTATTTTTCTCACATTGCTCAATGACCGAAATTGATAGGTGGCTGGCAAGGTTGTCACCAATTATAATCTTTTCACCATCACGTCGTCGTAAATACTCTAAAGCAACCTTTGTGAACCATTTTTCAAATAGAAATCCATCAAACCATCCACTTTTACTGCAATCATATATGGCCCCCTCTGGCCCATTATCAGTTCATGCATCGTGAACATGTTTTGATTTGTAGACAATGTGTAAAGGTAATAATGTTCCATCGCCAGCAATAGAAAACATGACTGATGTACTACTCTTAGTTGCATCAATAATTCTTTCTGAAAGCTTTGCCCCCTTTCTGACTATGACAGTTTGTTGTCCAGGGTCATCGGACATATTGGTTTCATCAAAGTTAATGATGTTATCTGGAGGCACGTTTGCTAATGTGACCTCCATATTATTGAAATAATTAATGGTTTCAGCAGATACCATGGCACGAGCTCTTTTTATATTTTCTGACAAACGATTAGATAACAATCCCTTGTGTCGATTAAGAAAGCTCTTTAGCCATATACGACCAGGCAAATTATTATTAAAAATTTTTGTATTCACACCTTTTCGATCTAGAAATCGTTTCACAATATGTCGCAAGTCCATATGTGTGAAAGGGAAACCCCATTCAGCAGCTAGTAAGAGGCCGTTTGCTATGTGCATTTCGTCTTTTGCGGAAAATACTGTTTGTCCCCCATACTTCCTACTATTTTCACCATGATATTTTCTGTGTATTGTAGATTTTGACACGGAATATATTTCTGCCGCTGCGTATATGCTCAGCTTTCCATCTGCAACATCTGCGATGGCTTTTTCTAAGTTCTCCTGCTGAAAAGCAGCATATTTGCGAGCATTACGGGGTCTAATATACTTATTTGGCATCGTTTCTTACTTGTCCCAAGTCACCTTCAAAATGTAGTCTTATGAAATATATTAAAAAAAATAGATTAAGATTAGGAAAAAAGCGAAATACAACAATGCCGATTTTATAGTAAATCAAATACGAACTTACCATGTAATTTTTCAAACAAGTTGTATGGAGTTATACACAGTCTTTATAAAAACGGACAAAAACACGTGCAGCCAAACCAATTTTTATTTGCAATACTTGTATACTTATAGTCGAGTGAACACCTCTACTATGATGCGGAGACCTACTTTAAGCTTATCTGTATTTTTATTTAGGTCTGCCATACACAAATAGATGGCAGTTCTATAAAATATTGGAAATCTACTATATGTCCCAAGTTATATTCAATGTCCCAAGTCACCTCGTTTTACGGTACGTTATTTTCAAAGCAAATTCTTTTCTATTCAGTTCGTTTATTTTTGCGTTTCCTAAAAATTTTTGAGTCCCTATTGGAACATTGTAAATAGGCAAGATTAGTTAGACGTTAGAATGAACCGTAAATGCGTCCCAAAATGAAAATAATTTTATCCAAACAAAAATGATTTTTTTTACTGAAAACATTATTGTTCATGTAATAAAGACATCTTTATATACCTTCTGTATGTTACCAAAGCTTTAATTTCCTGCAGTCTTCGTATAATATATAAAAATTGAAATTGTACTTCATCTCTTTGAACAGATGTTAAATTACTAATATAAAACAGCAAATTCAATACAAAGTTGTTTGTTTCAGACTGATAATTGAGGTATTTGCATAATTAATCCATCGAATAGGCAGTTATTATGTAAATAATTAATTACCATTATTCAAATACCTACCTGCGTAGGCATATTATATCTAGATTAGATAACGTTTATTTTAATAACATCTTAAAACCATTTTTTTCGTTCTAATAAAGTCGTTATTCGTGATTAGATAGAATCTTATGGCTTTAATAATTTCGATTCTCTATAAAAAATAAATAAATTTATTCTCAATAGTATCAACTTTTATATTTTAGCGCGCTTTCTTTTGGTGATATTTTAAATTACTAACTAAACCGATTGGTATATGTTGTGTTTAGGTCACTGCTGTTGTATAGAAGCCGCAAAACTTGCATATTTTTATTATTGTTGATGTTCGCAATGTGTTTTACTAAATGGTATTTAGTCGTATGCACTAATGCAACAGGAATATTTTGATAGTATAAGGACCTAACTTATCTTGACTACTACAGAATATGCTTGGCAGATCATGTAAATTCAATTCAAGAAAAATAGGAAAGTAGAAACCTAGCATAAAGTGTTGAAAGTTTACGGTGTAATACTCAAATTTATAGTCGAGTTTGCCACTATATTTTCGAAAATGGTAATAATTTAGAAATAATTAAACATGTCCAACAATAATAATACAAATCCAACCAAACTTAGGGGCCCTGGAAGGCCGCCTAAGAAATCCACCTCTTGCACTTGGTGCAATGAAGGTAAATTACCATTAAAATATGTTCTACCAACCACTAATGGAAAGAAAGAATTTTGTTCTGAAACTTGCTTATCAGAATTTAGAAAAGCGTATGTTAAAGGAGCTTGTTTACAATGTGATAATGTTATTCGTGGCAATAGTAACCCATCAAAGGATTTCTGTTCACATTATTGTATGAATAAATATCAGAAGAAAACAGAGGCCAATAATAGAATTATGCCTGTTTTGCAAGCAGCAACTATTGATGGCTCTCAGGGATCTCCAGGCCCTTTTCAATATGAAACATTTCAAACTTTCGATTGGGAAGAATATTTAAGAGAAACTAAAAGTGTCGCCGCTCCTCAAAGCTGTTTCAAACAGGCACCTAGCCCTCCTGTGAATGATTTCAAGATTGGAATGAAATTGGAAGCTTTGGATCCGCGTAATGTTACCTCAACATGTATTGCAACTGTGATAAGTGTGCTTGGACCAAGATTAAGGTTAAGATTAGATGGTAGTGATAACAAAAATGATTTTTGGAGACTGGTTGATTCAAGTGAAATACATCCTATAGGCCATTGCGAGAAATCGGGAGGCATGCTGCAGCCACCTTTGGGTAGATATATTTTTTTTCCAAAGCATGCCTAGGAAATTAATGTAAATTTAAAGTTTTTAAATCATTTTACATATTTGGGCTCCCCAAGTTTATAACAAAAAAATTGTTTAACCTTTAAGTTCAAATACTTTGTAAACAATATGAATATCATTTTCCTTGTTTATCATGTTCATTAGTTCCCACGCAACTATGCTTAATGTTTAAATTTTATAGGAGTTTCTTTTATTCATAGTGTTTTTAATTTTGTGATTTAGGTTTCCGAATGAATGCCAGTTCATGGCCAATGTTCCTTTTAAAGACTTTAAATGGTGCTGAAATGGCACCTAGCAAAATTTTTCAGAAGGAACCTATTGGTCCTAGAAGCAATAATTTTCAAGTTGGCCAAAAATTAGAGGCTGTCGATAAGAAAAATCCCCAATTAATTTGCACGGCGACAGTTGGAGCCGTCAAAAACGACCAGATTCATGTAACTTTCGATGGTTGGAGAGGAGCGTTTGATTATTGGTGCAGGTACGATAGCAGAGATATCTTTCCAGTCGGTTGGTGTGCAAAATCAGGACATCCCATGCAGCCACCCGGTCAAAAAAATAATAGTACGGCTAATAGGTAAGTTTTACTCGATTATTGTCCGATTTTAGTAAATTTTTCAAAATCTAATTGGAACAGATTCAAAATTCGTCCAACCACGATTAGCTCGAATACACCGGATGTCCAATCACCTGAAGCAGACACATCGGCACCCCCTCCTCCTCCAATAACCATTTATTTACATAAATTGTGCCAAGGTGGTTCTCTCTTTGACACTTCTCAATTGCCTTCTTCAGTAGAAGACAGTTCCGTCGTAACGGTAACGAAGAAACTCATATCAGAAATATTAAGAGCATCTAGTAAACCCGAGACCGTTCTGGCAAGGTTGGGTGCTCTTCACGGAGAAGAAATGGTAATCTCTCATGGAGGTACCACTTACACCATTAAATTGCCGGCTCTGGTAAAGACTGGAGATTTGGAGAACGTTTTCTCGGCACTTTCTTCATCATTGGGATGTTGTCAGAACCTCTTCAGTAAGTCAATTTAAAAATGCGTTTTCTAATATTTAATTTTGCTTTAGCGTGGGAGTATGACTTGTGTTATTGTTTATATATAACTGTGTGTTAAACAATAGTTGTGTGACAGAATAAATTTTCTATTTTGGTTTTTAATGTATAGCAAACGCCAATTAAGTTGGCGCGAGGAGGGGTAAGTTCGCGCATGATTAGAAGTAGTGGGGAGATTTGTATTTGGGTTTAATGTCAGATAATTCTAACCTCTGAGCGTGTATCACTTTATGATCCCCTAGCAAAGACATTATGTTCCGTCAAACGTCAATGACAAATGTATTCTGACATTTACTTGAGTAGTGGGGGTGGACGTTTTTAAAAACTGCTTCTGCGCACCCCCTCCTCGCGCCAACTTAATTGGCGTTTGCTATACTTTTGTATTTAAAAAGTTTTGTTTAGGACACATTAAATACTCAATGATAAGACATGTTACCAAACATGTGCTTATCGGTTTTGTTTGCTGATCGGAGTGGTCTTAACGTCACATAAAATATTTTACATACACAAGTTGCCATATTAGTAGGTCAATAATGACGGTTATTATTCCCGAGAGCTGAATTTACGAACCGAGCGGCGAGGGAATAACTCAGCTCGAGGGAATACTTTAATACTTTATCTACGACTATCTAAAAATTACTAAAAGAAACACAAACACTATACTATAATATCGATATGGCGCTTGACGTTTTGACAGTTAGTAAAATGGCTGCGCTTGTCTGTCTATCCATGATAAAACCGATAAAACTAACACTAACACACCAAATTCAAAACAACGCTGAAGTTTATCGTATCCACGACACGTTTGACAATTAGAATATCCGGGCTTGTTTATCGTTACTATGGTAACGCTGGTAAGACTGTTTTATTGGCGGAACGCAGGTAATAATGAGACATAACGTTAACATTATTCCGTCGTTTGCATCGCCTCCGTTAGACTTTTGTATCTGGAGTTATTTAAAAAGTTTAGTATACGCAACACCGGTAAACGATCTTCTAAGTTAACACCAACGAATAGAACATTGTTATTAGATAATTCGAGAAAAACACAGGTTTTTTTGAAAGAATGCGGGCCTCCTTTCAACGAAGATATAAATCCTGCGTCGATACGAAAGGATGACATGTTATTTAGTTGTAATCATTTTTATTGTAAAATACAAAAACACCACGAAAGAAAATTTATTCTGCAATTCCAATAAAATGTGTACCAAGACTTTTAACCTTATTTTCGATTGTACTACAGGCTCTTACGCCTTTTGAACGTTGTTTTATAACACCCTGTATAGCGATAGTGTTCACGTTAACCAAAACTTTATCGAATGCCGATTATTTATTGACCCAAGAAATAGAGGTAGGTCAGATATTCTAAATTTGCACTAGGGAATCGATCGTATTGAATCATGATTGGAGAGGTTCATTCAAGTAACATCGCGCGTATCTATATTTTGTCAGTCGCCGCCGGACAACGTTGAACGCAATTCGCTCGTTTGGAGTAATAAATTATTTCTGTTAAATACCGAAGCGCATCGAAACTTAAATAAAAAATAAGGTATAAATTTATAAAAAGCGATGGAGCACTTACCGTTTCAAACATGAAGTCACGAACTGGGTAAAATCGGTTAAATATTTGCAAAATCAGATGTGTTTCCACAATCATTTTCGCAAATCGAGTACGTTGCGGAGAAAAAATGTGTTTATATGCAGAAAACGAGCGTTCTACATCTACTGATGTTATATTTGCATAATTAAAATAATCTTTAAAACAACTCTTCTGTTGACGCACGTTCACAATTTGTCTTAAAATGGCAAAATCTGAATCTTTCTCTAAAGCACTTGCAAACTTTTCTAGAACACAAACATTTTTTGTGTCTTCTGCCGCGCATAGCTGTGCGTGAATATAGTTCATAAAGTATTTATTTGCAGTCCAACGCCATATTTAAAGCATAGGAATACCTTAAAATGACTGACGTGTGTAGTATTACAGCGTGTATTTATGTGTGTTAGAAAGAGATAAAGTACAATTTGCGGTTCGCACTTCGCGCAGTACGAAATGCAAAGAAATACTTTATCAACTGTATGGTGGCACTATTTGCAGAGATTCCGCTAATGACACCGAAGGATTTTCTATTGCCCCCACTAGTCCAACGTAATTGTCCTGAATTGTTTTTAAATCTCTTTTAACCTATCTTTAAATATTGACTGGCTTGGAATCGAATTTAAAAACCGTGTTCTTGATATTATCCAAATATTTATAATAGTAAAACGCTGCCTGTAATCATGTTCCCCAACGTGTAAGAATCGGCTGTGGTGGTTCACCAATATCGGGACACTTGCAATTAATGCATCTACATCTGGATAACATCTACGAATAGTTTCTGCCACCAGATGTAAAGCATATATTTTACACGTAATATGTAACAAGTTAGCACAATCTTTTTTCAAAGACCGGTCTACAGAGAGCATGTTTGCGGCACCATCACTTAAAAAACATTAACAGTTGGTTTGTTACAAATGAAACAGACATGCATTACACACATCTGTATCTGTACACATGAACATACACCTCGTATTTTCCAACATTTACTTCAGCCAAAAGCACATGTTTCTGTCTCAATAGACTTCTTTCGTGTGTTTGGCTAATGAAGTAAAGTTTGATGGATCGCCTTACCGGTAAGTAGCAAATCAGGTGACACTAGATAATCTAGTGACATCTGACTGCGACTACGCCGCTTTACAGATGTGTGTAATGCATGTCTGTTTCATTTGTAACAAATGCCTAATACATGCTTAACGTATTGTTGTACCCAAAATTCTTTGGTATAGTTGGTTTGTTGAAAGATAAAACTTTTCCAATGTATTTAACACTAACTCTGAAATTATTTCGGCAGTCATTGTTGTCCTCTTCTGCAAGTTAGTAAAATTTAAGGTGACGATTGATGTGGTTCCATTGTACAATTGCGGCATTAAAAAACGCATACACTTAAAATTTTTCTGTGTAATTGTGATTTTTTTTTCAAAAGCCAATCGTATTTTATAATGCAATTTAATCGCGATATAAATGTCATATTGGTATGCTGCAATTAGTGTTGTCCAAAAAACCCAAATAATTACTTTAATAGGAGAAGGATGATCAGCCAGACGATTAGCTGTAAGATTTATGGTTAATAAAAGCACAATTCCAAGAGTTAAATTATATATGCTATATACTTTTATTAGAAATATAGATTATGGTAATTTATATGAATTTTCGTTTGACGTTTTAAAAAAGTTAAAACTGACATAGACTGATTTACATTATTAAAATATTGCAAAATGTAGCCTGAAGAGTTTTTTACAATCTCTTGTTTCTTCGACAGATAACCACAGCTTCTTATTTTTCAATTCGGATTTAATTATATGTTCAATACGTTCGCGAAGGGGTTGTAGAAAATTTAGTAATCTTTTCCAGCTAGGTAACATTCCTTTACCATATTGCTTCCAAAATTAACAAAATGTTTCGTTCTCTACTAACTTAAACGGTACATTACACAACATGAAAGTTACACATAAGTGAAATAAAAATGTCTCGACACTTTTTTTTTGCGATTATACATTACACTATTTACATGTTTTTCGAAGTGAAATTTTCTTGAATACACATAAAACGGGCTCATTGTGTCTATTTGTGACATTATAAAATTATTATTTGTCACTGTAAGCCAGCGAAGTGCACCGAAGTGTTGACCAACTAACAAAATATATATACGCGCTAGGACGAGCCGCCGGTGGGATATTACTCGAATGAACCTCTCTAATCATAATCACGTTCACCCATATACTATCAATTAGACAATATATTATTCAATTGTCCTTATCTAAGATTCAACTATAATGGTGAATATTTTGATTAAGTGTAATAAACGGTTGGAACAAAATATTGCATTTTACTCTATTAGGCTAATATTAAAACAGCATCCCTTATATAACATTTTTATTAAAATACTAAAAGAGTAATTCAAATACTTACTTACTTGTTTACCATCCATCTTCAATATTAACTATTAATTGTTCTTTAGCATTGTCTTGTATCGCATGTATCAGTGATTTTAAAACATTCTCATATTTTCTATTGTATTTAATTCGAGAGAATTTGCCGGTCATACTATCATTTCCGAGTTATGCAATTTTAAGAAGCTTTTGACAAATTTAGGTTTGGATTCGTCACGCGGAGAATGCAGTAATTGTGAAAATAGGCCGCCGCCTGTGAAACGAAAACCTCCAGCCGAACAGGAAGCGGCCACCTCCACGACGCCAGCTGACACGGCCTCCTTGTCGGAATCTCCCTTGTCTTCATTGAATAAGACACCAACTCAGGAGTGGGGTATCGAAGAAGTAATACAATTTATTGAATCGACTGATCCTTGCTTGGGTGTTCACGCGGAACTTTTCAGAAAGCACGTAAGTAATTATTAGGAAATTATGACTTCTTAAAATTATAGTTATCGTTATACGTTATACACATTCGGTTGAAATGAAACTAGTAGAAAGTAGCAGGGAGTTATCATAGATTATTATATTTGCGAGATTAACTATGATTTCTGAAGTTGGGTAGTTTGTACAAGTTCTACCCCGAACAAAATATTAATAGCTACGGGCTATTTAAACCAGAAATTCATATTCAAAGTGTTGGCTAACTCTAGTGTAGTTTTACAAAACAACAATGTTTGCATTTGCTTTGTAAACTAGACTAAGATAAAAGACAATTTACCTTTATTATCTTAACAAATTTGCAATTAGTTCTTAAAAATAGCATATCGATGTGTAAGTAAACACACCAAGCATATACAAATTAATACAAATATGTTAAAACATAACTATATCTGTACACATGAGTCATGACTTACACCACGTATTTATCCAATGGTCACTTCAACCGCATACAGATGCGTTTCGATATAATTGATCTTATCAGTGCAGATTCACGTCTGAAGTAACGTCTTGTGGTTCGCTCTTGCAATTAATCTCAATATTTTCCCATGACAAGAGATATTTTGCGACATCTGACAGTTTCACTCGAATGGCTATGCCATCACAGGCGAGAAAGAATCACGTTAATGGCGTAGCCTTTGAAAAGTCGGATGTCGTAAGGTATCTCTTGTCACCCGACGGGATAAGATTGGGGTTACCTGCGGAAGCGAACTATAAGACGTCACATCGTGAACCCACACTGATGATATCATTTAGATCGAAACGCATGTGGCTGCGGTTGAAGTGACCATTGGTTAAATATATGGTGTATGCCATGTGTACAGATACACATATTTGCTTTAATATATTTGTATTAATCTGCAATTAGTTAATAAACCAATAAAACCCTACAGAATTATACATTAAATAGATTACTGTATAGGTTTTTCATGTTAATAGACGAGTCACGTGATGAACACATACATAACAGGGTTGACAAATCTACGTTGCTTTGAGTCAGCCGTTGTTAGTAAATAATCTATGAGATTAGGTTTATGTTGTCAGTTTGAAATATTAACAACTTCTATTGTGTTGTGTTGTATTGTGTTCTTCACACCCCATTTTCAATAATATTTTATATTATTAAAAATACTTTTGTATTAACAACTTCTATTAATATGCTTTGATTTATTTTTATACCAAAGTTGATACTTTAGCACCTGTTTGCAAGGACTAACGTGGGTCATTTGATCCCTAGGGAACAAATATTAATTGAACTTCCTAGAGAATTTATTGACATTTAAAAGAATATCAAACTTTTTGAGACATATTGATAGTAATGTTAGTGTAATTAACAAATAATGGTCTATTATTCTCATCAACGATGTTTGATGCAATTACACAAGATGAGGTCGGTCGTTGCGGTCGATAGGAGGGTCCTGGGGCTGACGTAGAAGGGCCTTGATACGTGGTCAACTCCAAAAATTTCGTCAGCAATATTTTTTTTGCTATTTTGGGAGTTTCGTGAATCTTACGAGATTTGGAAGGCAGTAGGTCTTCTAACGCCTCTTCGGCAACTTTTTCCGGATGAAATTCTTCACAATTTTCATCATTTTTGCAAAATACTTGTTGACACCGTAACTATGATGAATTTCACGGCTCGCATACTTAAAATTTGCAATAATTTTCAATTATCAATTTTGGTGATAATATCTCTGTTTTGGAAGTGCAAAAAATAGCGTATACACCACGGGACTAAAGTGTTACAATCCTTTGAGTGGTTGTTCACTTTCCACTCGCGGGATTAAGTGTTGCATTTTAGTAATATACTATTATTATATATACAAACAATCTAAACACATGTGAATTTATTTATTTTGGACTACACATACAAAAATAATACACAAAATCGGCTTGTAACATTGTGATAAATATATGATATAAATAACAAGAAAACAATTAATATGAAATCTAGTTTTAGTCATCTGCCTTTTGAATCAGAGTTATTTTCCTTGATTAAAACTGATAATATGTCTTGCCTTTCGAAATCCACCTGCTTATCCCGCCATTTTTTAGTTTCTTTTTTGCAATGGTTAATGCTGTCAACCCAAATGTCAGGTTACTTGGATTAATACCTCTTTCCATAATCGTTCTTCTTTTCTACCATATTTTCTTATATTATTGTTGTAATATATTTTTATAATACTCCATATGAGTTCTATGGTGTTAAATATACAATGCTAGGGTGGAAGTTAAAGAACCACATGCTCATATTTTTCTGCTAATTCATTAACTTCAAATATAGTGTGTGGTTTATACCTTTACGTAAAATAACTAATTCGAATGACATTTAACAGAATCCAAGCTGACAACCATGCCCAGTTCTGGTAACATAATATATTCACTGAATCGAGAGAATTACTAGGATTGTTAGGTATTGTTGTAATGGCCCGAAGTTATTATTTATCACGTGACTTCGGTTAACGTGAAGAACCTATACAGAATTACCGCTGAATAGCGCCCAAGCTATGCGAATCTGAAGAATACGTATAAATATCTAACTGACAATGGAAAAAGGAATTTCCTTGTAATCCATTAAAAGTTTCCAAATTTTTTGAGCCAAAAGTCGGTCCACATCTTTACCGAAATACAGCTGTAATTCCAGTTCATTACCTGCAAAAAAAAAATTATAAAATTCCGGCCGATAGTTTTAACATAAGTTTCTATTCATAGTTAGTGAATGTTGTATTCTTACCAAAACGTAAACATACTCGGCCGCAAATATGGCGATTTTTTTTTCGTGTATATCAATAATAGCCTTCACGTCGAATATGTTGACAAATCTATGACGCATTAATTAAAATGTCATTAAAATTAAATAGTTTGAACTTTAAACATTTTTTACAAGTGAAATTATTATGTTTATAATAAAACAAAAATCGTCGTAAATCAAAACGCTTTATGTAGCGTGTCCAATAGGATAGATACCTGGTTTTTAATTATTTGTTTGGAATTATTTATTTCCATGTAATTTTTTTATCGATAAGTTTGTGTGTGGTACTGACAAATACCGATAGAACAATATAATTAGTTTGTAAACAGAATTACTGATGAATTAGAGGTGGAAGCCTGTATTGCTCGTATATTTAACAGCGACAGGACTGCACTCGAATAAAGAAAATTCATTTTCTCGTTACTACGTAAACATTCGACCGCGATTTTTTGTATGAGAGCTTTACTCACATATAACTTTCACCTCTTTTTTTTTTCTTTGGCGTTATACACAACTAGCATTGTATATACAATAGTCCCAAATGTAAAGTGTTGATAATATATTTTCTCTTGATTTAGGAAATAGATGGCAAAGCCTTGTTACTTCTCAACTCAGACATGATGATGAAATACATGGGCCTGAAGTTAGGTCCGGCACTGAAAATATGCAACTTGGTGGCCAGACTGAAAGGCAGAAGACATAATATGTTGTAAAAAAGAAAAATATATTAAAGAAGAATGTATCCTCATCTGAATCAAGATAAAACATACACACTATCTGACTATGTATTATAAAAACATTTATTTCGCTTTTTTTCCTTTATTATATTTTTTAAATTGGTTCTTAACCATTGGAGATTATATATACAATCTTTATATAATCAGAATTATTTATTTGTTTTGTTAATTTAAACTTAGAAATACTGTTTTTTTATCATTTTACATTAGGGTAAGTTTGTGGGCTTTCGCGCCCTTTATACCCATAATCAATGTTCCGAGTTTGACCGTGCGTCGCACCTTTTTATTATTAAATCTTTACGTTTTAATACCTGTTTGTTACAAGATTTCAGAGTTTGTATAATCGGAAACAATCACAATGAAAGACGCACGGTCAATTCCTGTCAGACTATGAGTTCTTGTTATCGTTTTATATTATGTAGTGTTCGAGGAATACCTTGGCAACTTTTTATTATTATAAATTGTATTTGTTTCACATTAAAGCTAATAGTTTTTTATTCTCTAGAGTATAAATAAGTAGCTTGACGTACACAGCATTATATCATAGAATTCGAAAACGCGACAAATGAAAATATATTTTTATTATTTTTAAAATAGTTATGGAAGATATCTGTAAATAAGAATATGTTGAATTACATATATTAAGAGAGTTATATTATAATAATTACACATATAACAGAATATTTACTATCGAAGTAGTATGATGTCTGTACATATTATCTACTATTATGAATCTTTTCAATTATCTATTTTGGAAATGTAATTTCTAAACTTTTATATCTCATTTGGATATCAAACTGGAGGGTCTTTATTGTTCTTCATTGTTCGATATCAATTGCATATTTGAATGCAAATATTTTATAAAATTATTGATGAGTCATAAAACCATCTTTAGTATAATGACAACAATAAATTTTTAGAAAAGAATCTAAATTTATAAACACAGTGACTGCGTTGTATAAGATCTTTTTTGTTACTCGGTACAAAAAAGAATTCATTTTTGTGTTTAACTCTGCTTGTTTTAAGACTAGACTAGACTCTATGTAATCATTTTCAGAATATCAGTAAGGTTAGTTTCTCCAATAATGCATACGTTTTCGGTATTTAATTTGTTGTACCGTCATCCGTGGTGAATTCAAACGCATTTTATTGGTATTTTGAATATATTTGTGTAAGGTTCAACAAAGAAAATATGAAAAGAGGAACGTACAGTTATATTAAAAAAAAGGTTGACGATCTAAAACACAAAACGTAAAAGTGAAAGACCGTCCCAAATGAGATAGGCTTTTGTAGATTGTCAACCTTTTTGGTAATATAACTGTATATACCTTACACTTTCCTTAGTCGATTTCCTAGGGAATAAAATGTTTATTCCTTTATTTAATATTCTTTTTATTTTGGTGGTAAGCGTTTGAATTCGCCACTATGTACAGTTATCTGCAATAAATTGACGTACACTTAATATACGATAATTTAAATCAGGCTTTTGGTTTCCATAATTACGGGATAAATATAAATGTATATAGGCTTCGACACTTCCATTTGTCATATCGCGTCAAATCAATTTGTCATACTTGACTGACAGACATAGATCGAAATATGCCCGCGCATTTATATTTTTTAAGTAAGGCTCGCATTATAGGGAAATTTGAAGATAACTGGTCAATTAGAGCAGTAGCACAGCAATTTGGCATCAATAAATCTACTGTGCTAAAAATTAAGAAACGGTGTGAGGAGCAAAGAACAATTTCGAGAAGACGTGGTTCTGCTCGTCCACGAATATCGACACACAAAGACGCGCTGGTTTTGCGGCACTTGAAGGAAAACCCTTTTAATACCGTTAATAATGCTAAAATTGCAGTAAATTTTCCTGGATCACGATCCACAGCTAATCGGATTCAAGAATCAGACTTGAAAAGTTGTGTGGCGGTTAAAAAATTATCGCTGAAAGAAGTTCACAAACAATCTCGATTATTATTTTCCTTTAAATCATGTTTATAGGGAATTGCCTTTTTGGCAAAATGTCATATTCACCGATGAAAAACTATTTCAATCTACGTATAATACGGTATGCGCCAAAATAAACAACACTGAGATTACTGAATACTACTATTACTAATATTACTATATTATTTATTACTTATACATTATTATGTCTATAGAATACATGTTCAAAATGTGCGCCATGGCGTTGTAGGCACTGCTCATAACGGTTACGCAGATTGTCAAACATATTCGAGAACACAGGTTGCTGCATATTCCTGAAAAAGGAGACAATGGCACGCATTTCAGTGTTGTTTATTTTGGCGCATACCGTAGTAGTATACGTGTATATAGACCACAGCATGTACGATTTAATGAACAGTATATATATCCAGTACAAAGAAGTGGACGGTTCAACTTAAATGTATTGGGTTGGTGAAGTTATAAGGGGCTAGGAGTTTGTTACAAAGTAGACGGGCGGTTCAATGCTGACAACTTTAGCCATATATTTGCAAATCTAATGCTACCGTCTGTTCGACAATTATATCCGGAGAATTTTATTTACCAACATGATAATTGTCCTGTACACACGGCTAATGTTGTTAGAACATGGCTATATAACAATAACATTGAAATGTTACCGTGGCCCGCTAACAGCCCAGATTTGAGCACCATTGAGAATATCTGGGGGTTTATTAACTAAGAAATTATATTCTCAAAATATTAATTTTCTTAACGTGAATCACCTTTGGGACTCTAGAAAATGCTTGGGAAGAATTAGCGGCAGATGAAAATTACATGCAGCAATTAACAAACTCAATGCCCCATCGATTGAATAGAGTCATTGAAGTAAATGGTAGTATGACGAAATATTAATGTTTTCTTGTCATGGTTTTATACTTATTTGTATTTTATTTTTCGTGTTAAATATTAAACAATTATGTAATGTAGTAAATTTTCTTTATACGCATACCAAAAATTACTAACATTGATAGTTGTATAGAAGATGAATAGAATCAAACATTTTGACAACTACTGTCAATAATGAAGGCATTACTTAACCTTTTAAATTTAGGAAAAATAAGCCGTTTTCACAGTGATAAAATAATGCCAGAATGAGCAATAAGACGTGTACTCCAATTTATTGCACAAAACTGTACGTGGTGAATTTGAATGCACCTTAAATTGGAGGCAAATTCGATTTGAGGTAAATGTAGAGGTGATTTCGAAAATAAAACATTTTTGGGTACATTGGGGATGTAAAAAAGGTATAATATTTTTCACAATCTACGAAAAAGACTGTGCCGTGCAAATACTTTAATAAGGCACCATGCGGTGAGGGTCTAGGCAAATACAAACGCTGATTATAATATCGGCATGGAAACCGGAGGAGTATTAAGCTTTATTCTGTACGACTAACAATAAGTGTTCCTTACGTTTATTTTCATAAAATAAAAACTGGATTGATTTTATTTTATATAATAATTCGTTTAATTAATAATTATAATTATTTAAATTAAAAATTTAAATAGCTAGTATTTACAAAATTAAAGTACATTAAGTAGTTAATATAGATAGATATTTTTTTATTGGTTGGAAATTAAAACCGAAATAATATATTCATATTCATATAGATATACATATATGCTTTAATCTTCTCCGGAATCCTCAACACTCGTTTCATCGCTGGTATCACTTAAATAAATTATAAATTCTTGATTAGTAATACATGTATTTTGGTATGTTTATTCATTTTCTATACTAGATGTATGCCGAATACATTGTCTCCAGTCTTCTGGTGTGATATTCCGAGCAGCTTCCCGAATAAGATTTAACGTACTTTCGCTAAATTTTGGATTAACGTTATTGCGACGAACGTATTTTTTCAGGCGACTCCAGATTATCTTTATCTCTATTGGATTAAATATACAATAATACGGCGGTAATTGCAAAATTGTGTGCCCCGCGCAGGCAGCCATGTTATCCATATGATATTACTTTTCAAATGTCGTACGTAATACTTCTAACAATTGTGCTTTTGTATAACTGTCTTCGTAATGTAAATCGTTTAATTCCAAAAATCGTGCTTTTTCCGGTTTTGTGCTGCTCAATCTTGGTATTTTACTGGCCTGTCGTGAATGACATGGAGCGTTGTCCATAACAGTAACACTCCTCGCGTGCAAGACGCAATAATTTCTTCTGGAAACACTTCAAATAATTCTGATGTCATGTCTTCGTGGTAGTCAAGATGAGATGATTTGATATTTTTTGCTGTGGGAGCGTAGATTCGAATCCTACTGACTGCGCCATGTTGTGCCACTGAGTTGTATTACTTAACTAGGTAATTAATGATACACTGTATTTATTTAATATGTGTTTATTGTACAACTATCTTATTGTCATCCATGTGCTACAACCTCTTATTGGACTACTCTGGCTACATTACCATGTTTCGGTACTGCCAATATCTACATTACATATCACTACAACAACATTTCGCCAACACATCGATTTGCCAAACTCAAATCATTTCATGTTATTTTCACCGTAAACAGAACAAAGTTCACGATTAATCTCAAGAGCCTTCATGTCCTTTGCATGCAGAAATCGGATAACAGCACGCAATTTACAGTCGGTGGGATTTTCAATTGCAGCCGCCATTTTAAACAACCAAAAAAGCACGTAAGAATGTCCGAACGATTCTCTTACTCGCACTGAACACAAGCGTCTACGGTCCAGCTCTTCCCAAATTATCCTGTTCATATTCGCATGCTGCTCAGACTTGTAACAACATTTGTATGTATGTTAATTGTGCAAAACGATTTTCTAATTTGTATAATTTGGGACATGTAAAAAATATAATTCATCCCAACGACAATAACCTGTTGCCTGGAATTATTCGCGTTAAGAAAAGCCCATATTCTTCAATTCAATGTTCAAATTATGTAGCCCATTAAAATGCTTAATCATATCCACCTCAGTACAACATAGTTTATCGCACAATGGACACTTTTTTTGCCACTTCCTTGCTTTTCTTGTTGCAGTTTGTGTTGCTTCTTATGATGATTAAATTTGTAAATATTGTTAAGAATTGTTTTACACGTTGTCAAATCATACAAATTAGAAAATTGTTTTGCACAACTAACACACATTCAAATGTTGTTACTATTCATATTATTATAATACAGTTCACGACATAAAAAACGGGACACTATTTTTACCTATTGTGACAGTACTTTGTTGCATGACACTAATAATGACAGATACATAACCTTATATTCATGGCTATTAATATTGACAAAAGACTTACTTACAAAACTAAATTAATGTCAAAATCGTTACAAGACATGTCTCGTTTTTTTTTATGCGGACAGAATTATAAAACGTCGGAGACGCATGCGAATATGTGCAGTATAATTTGGGACGAGTTGGACCGTGGACACTTGTGCGCTGAACCAGACTACATCGCGCTGCGATCGCGTCGATATCTCCATTCCTATGTTCACTAGGCGGAAACGGAACTTTACGAATCAGCCTCGTAATATTAAATTCAAGGGTAATAAAGTATTAATTTTAGAAGAGAATCTTAAATATGACGTTTTCAGGCCTGATACATCATAATGATTAATAATTGATTGCTAGAATGTTTGTATTGTGAGATATTTATTTGAAAGTCGTTCCAGCCTCTTGAAAAACGATATACTTTCTTCGACGTCGCATTTATGAAGCGTTTTATTTTCCCCGTTAAACAAAATAGAAATAACACTACGGTTCAAATCTTCACTTTTAATCTTTGATCGTAACACGACAATTGTTTCGCCAGAACAATGGCTTCTTCAGGTACTTTCATCTAAAGAGTACGTTACAAACTAAATTAAAATATATATATATCAAATCAAGAAGGTTGGTATTATTTTACAATGTTCTTAAAGAAATCTAGGTGTAAATTCATAGATTTCTTTAAAAACATTGCAAAATAATACCGACCTTCTTGATTTTATATACATATATATTTTTTAATTTAGTTTGTAACCTACTCTTTAGATGTAAGTACCTGAGGAAGCCACTGTGCTGGCGAAACAATTGTCGTGTTACGATTAAAGATTAAAAGTGCAGATTAGAACCATAGTTTTATTTCTATTTTAAATTATGGATCTTCATCAAGTAAATGCCGAATCAATTCAATAATTCAAAATTAAGCAACGCGCATAAACAGTATGGAGATTAATTAACATATATTATGTCATTTTGGAGATGTGTTCGTTTGCTAAAAATTGTGGATACGTCGATTTTCCAACATTTATGGAAATACTAAATACATGGTCTTGCGACAAGCAGAATTAAGCACTACCGTTTGATTATATTTCTAATATATAAAATAATAAAAGGAATTTTAGCCCCAGATATAATTTAAATTCTATCAGATATTTTCGCGGATGTAATATGCTATATATTTTCTTTTAGACTTGTTCTGCGTATTGATTTGGTTCGTAAAATTTTCAACTACTTCACTTTCCAATAAAATCATTTCTTCTAAATTGTAAAAAAGAATAAGTAAAAAGATTTCGTTGAAAAGGCGAGCAAAGAAATTTCTTCTAACTCTACGGCGAACGAGATTTAAAAGATGCCTATAGCATGTGTAAAAATTAGGTTAGGCGTTTGTATACGGTTAGAAACTAATCAAGTTTCGTTTGGTTTCGTTTCTCAGAGAGGTGAAACAGTTATTGTACTGAAAGTAAATAATGTATATAGAAAACTTTGTAAAGAAAAAGGTTATAAAAATATTTTTTAAGTAAAAGTAGTTCTTTAGTCTTTTTTTCTTTCTTTTAAAAAAAGTTTATAATTTTTTTTTGTTTTAGCATTACTTTGAGACATTTGAAATATATCGAATATGAGTTGCAAATATAATATTGATAATTTTACTGTAAACGAAATGATACTTAGTTTTTAAAGAATTATACGTGAAAATAAAATAGAAATTACTATGAATACAAAAGATTGATTACTAAAGGCCGAATTATATGCAAAAAAAAAAAACCTGAAAATATGCAGATGTTTTAGCCTAAATATGCAATTCCTTATGAAAAATATGCAGGTAAAAAATACGAGGAATGTTAAAAAATTAAATACTCTAGAAAAAAAATATTCTATTATGTTTACTACAAGTTTATTTAGAACATTTTACAATTAACATTTGGAATTTACTGCAAGTGAGAATTAATGAATATTAAATCACATTCTTACATGTAAATGTCGACTTATTTAATGCGTATAAATCTACAATCCGTCAAACTAAGTTTGTACTAGTATGCAGAACACACTCTTTCGCGACAACGAACTTCCTGGTAGTTAGGTTAATTAAGAATTAAGAAATACTGAAAAAACAAGCCTATCAACGCGAGGAAACGTACAGACGACCGTTTCGTTCTAATTGGAACTTCTCAATGTACGGCATTCCCTTTCGATGACGACCTTGCTTTTTCATTTCTATACTTTCTGTATATATAGTTAACATTTGGAATTTACTGCAAGTGAGAATTAATGAATATTAAATCACATTCTTACATGTAAATGTCGACTTATTTAATGCGTATAAATCTACAATCCGTCAAACTAAGTTTGTACTAGTATGCAGAACACACTCTTTCGCGACAACGAACTTCCTGGTAGTTAGGTTAATTAAGAATTAAGAAATACTGAAAAAACAAGCCTATCAACGCGAGGAAACGTACAGACGACCGTTTCGTTCTAATTGGAACTTCTCAATGTACGGCATTCCCTTTCGATGACGACCTTGCTTTTTCATTTCTATACTTTCTGTATATATAGTTAACATTTGGAATTTACTGCAAGTGAGAATTAATGAATATTAAATCACATTCTTACATGTAAATGTCGACTTATTTAATGCGTATAAATCTACAATCCGTCAAACTAAGTTTGTACTAGTATGCAGAACACACTCTTTCGCGACAACGAACTTCCTGGTAGTTAGGTTAATTAAGAATTAAGAAATACTGAAAAAACAAGCCTATCAACGCGAGGAAACGTACAGACGACCGTTTCGTTCTAATTGGAACTTCTCAATGTACGGCATTCCCTTTCGATGACGACCTTGCTTTTTCATTTCTATACTTTCTGTATATATAGTTAACATTTGGAATTTACTGCAAGTGAGAATTAATGAATATTAAATCACATTCTTACATGTAAATGTCGACTTATTTAATGCGTATAAATCTACAATCCGTCAAACTAAGTTTGTACTAGTATGCAGAACACACTCTTTCGCGACAACGAACTTCCTGGTAGTTAGGTTAATTAAGAATTAAGAAATACTGAAAAAACAAGCCTATCAACGCGAGGAAACGTACAGACGACCGTTTCGTTCTAATTGGAACTTCTCAATGTACGGCATTCCCTTTCGATGACGACCTTGCTTTTTCATTTCTATACTTTCTGTATATATAGTTAACATTTGGAATTTACTGCAAGTGAGAATTAATGAATATTAAATCACATTCTTACATGTAAATGTCGACTTATTTAATGCGTATAAATCTACAATCCGTCAAACTATATATACAGAAAGTATAGAAATGAAAAAGCAAGGTCGTCATCGAAAGGGAATGCCGTACATTGAGAAGTTCCAATTAGAACGAAACGGTCGTCTGTACGTTTCCTCGCGTTGATAGGCTTGTTTTTTCAGTATTTCTTAATTCAACATTTTACAACATAATTAACCATGAAAACAATTTACAATTACATATTTCTCGAAGTTTTCAATTAAAAAATTGTGACGCTTGTCTGAAAACATGTATTTATATATTGAAAAGGTTCGTTCTACGTCGACGCTTGTTATAGGAGCATATTTCAAATTAGAAATATCATGTATTGTCAACTCAATATTTTCTACTGAATCACCAGACAAGATTTTAGTAATGTCCTTTAGCTTTTTAAAACCCTCATAAAAATTTTTCATACACGGACTGCCTCACTCCTTTAACATCAAAACATGACTTTTCAAATTTATTTATTATTTCAACGCTCTCGATTAGCGACATAAATTGTTTTTCCAACTGCAATATAGAAGTGGAAATAGCACTGTAATTGGCTTTAATAAACGCCAACTGTTGAGGTATTTCTTTACTCGAATACACCTTTTTGGCGTCTATCACAGATTGTGCATCCCTATAAAGATCCATAATAATTGTCTTTATTTCTTCGTAATGATTTGCAGGAAAAGTAGCAGCCTCCAACCTCGTTCCCCACCGTGTGATTACTGGTTGAGGAGGAAGCGGAACACTGGGTAGATGTTTGTAAAACTGTACTCGTAATGGGGCCTTTCAAAATACTTTCTTAACACTACTAATTACATTTGCCAGTTCTTACTGTATCAACCTTGTTATTGTCAAATTATTTGCCTTTTCCAACTGTTTGGATTAAATTAAATAAGATTTTTCTGGAACCAATACGTTAAGGATACCAATCATTGATATGAACTATGTATCGGCCCACACTATCAGTAGTTTCATCTACTCGTATATAAAAATAATTGTTTGCAACAACATTCTTAATGCTATTCAATGTTTCTCCATAGATACAGCGAGTATAATTTTTTCTTAACGTGCTCTCGCCGGGAATGTTATATTTGCTGATGTACTTTTGCAAAAATAACTTGACGCTAAGAAATAAGTAATTAAACTTCTAGTTTCAAAAATTCAATGGCTTCATCAGGTGGATGAATAGTATTCATCCACCTGATGAAGCCATTGTATGGCGAAACAATAGTGTAGTGGTATTTACAATAAAAGAATTTTTGAAACTAGAAGTTTAATTACTTATTTCTTAGCGTTATAATGCAGTTTCAATAAGTATCTCCTTCGTCAATTAACTATTTAAAATAACTTGACATTTAAATTGTTTAATTTATGTAGTATTTGACACAAATCTTCATTAAATTGTTCTTATTCCGATTTTTTAGAAGTTGATGGCAAACATTGCGATAATGTTTGCTGACTCTTCTTCGTCAATTTCATCTTTGTTAGTTCTGCAGCATGAGATGGAGTTTTCATGTGTTGGTCGACTTGGAACTTTCTCTCACTTGTAATCTGCAAAAAAAATATCACATCATCGGTTGTTTTCTTATAAAATAAATGTTAGTTAAAAACTTAATTAATAAGAGGAAATAAACTTAAAATTTTACTCACAATCTTGCAGCATGCTACGCTAAATACTTTTTCTCCATCCATAGGCAATTCTTAATAAGGCGCAATCCATCCAGGCACAGTCGCTATTTTCGGCATTTTCTATATTTATATATTATAACTCACAAGTTTGCACTTCGAAAAGACAACGTATAATGACGTTTAAAATAAAATTACTTTCGAATATGGGAATAAATTTCTCCGAATAGCAAAGAAACACATATACTCCTAATTTTCTGGTAAAATGTATTTTTGTATTTATTTAGAAGTTTTAAGGTATTAGCTTTTCCTGGAATTTTGTCTTGGCCTGGATGTATGGGAAGAGCATTAATAAATTCTTGGAGACGCTTATCGGAAAAGTAACGGGAAGAGGCTTAATAAAATGCTATTTTTAATTTAAAGAGGGCTGTTTAATTTTTGTTTGTTTGTTACATCTACAACATATTTTTGGCAATGCCTATAATAAATTTGATTTAGCAAATAAATAAACCTGGGATACTTAAAATATGCAAAAATTCTGAATTACTACAAAATATGCAAATAATATACAAAATGCATATATTATGCAAATTTATGCAAACTGCATATAATCCGGCCTCTATTGATTACATATCTTAAAATAATATTTTTTTAAAGAGTAGTTTGATTCTAAAAGTTAAAATTTAAATTTAAAAAGTCAATTATACTGTTCCTAAACTCGTATTAAGTATAATTTGAAACAATAAGAATATAACTTTTAATGAAAGTGAAAAAAAATATCAGGGAACATGTTGCGAAAAAAAATGTATTTATGTGCAATAAAACGGGTGTAAAAAATTATTGTGTGTAGATATTGAAAGTATATTGAATTATTTTTGATATGGAAAATAAGAAAATGATAGAAAGTGATTGAAAATTAAAGAAAAACGAATTATTTCAATATACAGCAATTGTTATACTATGTAATTTAAATTTGACTTACGATTAATTTTTTTAATTAGAATTGGAAAGATATAATGAGAGAAAGAGCAACACAAATATATTTTATGCTGAAACGTATAGTTTTTCTCCACTAATCTTACTACTTATGCTATCAATATTAATAGAAATTTAATGTACACTACCAGCATAGAAGTTGGGACAGTAAAATAAACAAAAAATTAATCAAATCTACATTAATTACACAATTTTTACATCGAAATTACATATGTAATTTATATTTGGCACCGCGTGAACGAATCTTGATAAGAAATAGCCATATTCCAATTTTTCAAATAACTCGCCAATAAAACACCAACACCGGAAGTTGTTGGTGTTTTATAGACTATTAGTTTTTCCACTTATCAGTGGCATTTATTTGTATCACATGCGGATTGTTATTACTGTTCTAAAGTTTTACTATTTGTATTACTACAGCATATACAGGATGTCGTTGAAATAAAGAGAATGTATGATAAATCGAAAGATATAGAATATAAATACAAAATATTTTCCCAAAATTCCCTCTCATAAAACGAGAAAAATAATGACAAAAATATATACAAAATTTTTGTGCGATCGATTATATTATAAACGATATCTTAAAGTTGATTGACAATAACAAAAAGAATAGATTTGTTATTGTCCATCTCATCCATTTGTTACGTACATGCGCTGTAGCGTATGTGTGTGTAAGGTATTTATTATTTATACACATTCTGAATATTTTGAATTCATAGGTGTCACGTAATACTAATTTCAGGGTTTTCATTTTTAATTTCGGGATTTTCATCGTCATTGACCCACAATATTTTGGATTTATGTTCTATATAATTACATCTTTCCATTTATCATACGTTGTCTCATTATTTCAAGGGCACCTTGTATACCTATAGGACCAGCTCGGAACGCGGACTTAAACCGCGCAAGGATATAGTCGTTTGCATATTCGTTCTGTATACGTAATTTGCCCATTTGTTTCAGACATAATAAGGTTCAGTTTATTATTATTATTGTATTCTTAGCTGCTACGGAAAAGTAATTTTAAGTAATAAAAAAACAATAACGTTTTCTAAAAGATAAAAAGCATTATTACTGGAATTGAAACCATACAATAGACCAGAGTATCTACTTTGTATAACTGTAATTACATATTCACTGTTATGACAGTTTTATAAACATCGTATAAAAAATGTATATTTGCTTTAAAAAAATAAACAATTTATTTACATCAAATATATTTCCAGACAATTTTAAACTTTTAAGGGACAGTTCTGCAATACACTTTAACCCATCAATTATATCGTCGAATAACCCGAATAAGGATAAAGTTTAGTTAATCTCTAGTTAAAACTTCTACAGTGCCTAATTTTAAATAAAATTTGGAATATATTGCAGTATAACTTAACACTGCCATAATAGATAAGTTGAGTTTTGCACAAAGGTTGGTATAAATATTTGAAATCGCAGTACAACATAATACAAACTTATTTGTTGTGAAATGTCGTTTTTGGTTCGAAATTATTTGTTGACTGCTAGTAAATTAGAACTTGTACGATTACACAGAGAAATGTTGAAAAAGGAACATGACATGGAGCAAGAAAAATAAAGTTTAGCAATTGAACTTTCAAAAATTAAATTAGACCAAACAAAGTATTGTACTTGCACTAAGTTATAGATTTGATATAAGAAACATATAATATATACAAACAATCATTTTATTTATTGTCTTCACCAAATTATATGAATTTGTTGTGTATATTAAAAATTTAAAGTTAACAGAAGATTAGAACCAAAACAAATAAGGCAGTCGAATGTATCTCGCAAAAACTTGCTACAAAAAGATGAAAACACATTCAAATGTATTTAATTGAACATACATTTTTATATGCATTCGACCATCGGACTTATGTTGCGCGCGCGGTGTGGCTTCGTACACACGTTGCCACATCGCATTACGATCCATACGTATATTGTTGCCTATGGCCCGTAGCGGGCTGGACCTATCGGTATATATATATATATATATTTTAAATCAAATATAATATTCCCTCAATTTATATTTTTTACAATGCAACGTATTCAACAACAAAAAATGTACATTTAAATATAGTTGAAAAAATTGCAGTTAATTTATTTTGGTCCCAATTGGAGATGAAAATTTTTGTTTTATTTTAAGTTAGGTAAGTATACCTTTACAGTATACAATATACAAATATTTGACATAAGGATGGAGAAATTTATTCGAGTAACATTGCACCGACGCCTCGTCTTCGCGCATATGCATATTTTGTCAGTTGCTGCCGAACAACGTTGAGCGCACTTCGCTCGTTTAGAGCAATAAATTATTACTATTAAAAACCGAACCGCACCGAAACCTATATAAATAAATAGTAAGGCATAAATTTATAAAAAGTGGTGGGGTACTTTACCGTTTCAAACGTCTTCCGTGACAAACTAACTAAAATCGGTTAAATATTTACAATATCAAATGTGTTTCCACAGTAATTTCCGCCAACCGAGTGCGTTGCTCAGAACAAATGTTTTTAGCAGCATGAACCAATACTGAAATGAATTTAGAATAGTTTTTAATTGCCGGAGGGAAATTCTGTCAACGCTGAACGGCCTTATGCTTAAAAGTACTCCAGAAGTTCCATGTGGATTCAATATGTGGTATTTCCGTTCCCACAGTGATAAGTGTCGGTTTATGTTGGCTACGAGGAAAGATGTTCAGAACCTTACATGATGCAGCAAAGGGTTTTTCCATGTTCGTCACAAAAGTAAGATCAGGATTTGTATTCCAGAGAGTAGAACGAAAAGTCTTTTGATCCTAAGCCATCATGCAGTAAGTTGACAGCTTCTGTCTAGTTCACAAGTTCCGCTCAATTCTGGTTATTTCCAGAAATTGTGGTAAAATCGCCTGTATATACAATGGGATAAGACAGGCCAGGTAGGACTGTAGAGGCCATGCTAGTAAAGGAGCTTTGTATACGAAAATAATAATAATAATAATAAAAACTTCAAATCCTTTAACGTCGTTAGCTAGGATACTGGAATGGATATCATTTATTCCTTCCTTTACAAGGATACCCGATCCGTATTGTCGAGAAGCTGTATAGGTCACCACTTGGTATCATTCGATTCCATATAGTCTCCATTGCGTATTCCAGAAGCTCTTTTCTAGCAGGCCCGGGAGACTTGATGACGTATTCGGTGCGGGATACTGCTCGCCTGACGTATCGTCGGATGACTCACATCACAATACTTTCCATAATATCAGAATACAGCCTATGAGCTTTACGGCACATATGTAACAATGGGGATTTGTGGAGGACATTTATACGCGCCTTAGGTACGTAAAATGTATCCGATGACGTAATGCTGTACTTTGGCATCAGAAAATTGATTTTTCTGAGGAAAGAAAGTGAATCCACATCATAGTTGATGATTTTAATCAGAAACTTGCCGCTTGCTTCATCTCTTCTTTGGCTTAGGGAAGTGAAATCGTGTCTACTTATAAACTCTCGTAGTCAGTGACACGAGGAGTATTTGCCATCCAGTTTAAAAGACAAGTACTTCAAGAACAGTTTTTGGACACGTTCGAGTGATAGTTGCCTCCTAGAGATATGCTGTCATGTTCATGTGCCCTGCGCTCAAGATAAATCGGAGGCTCCTTTGCTTCATATGTCCAGAAATTCTAAGCATTTATAATATATTTTTATGGGTTACATCATTTTATGATTTTTAATTTTTAATTCTTAATTACTGCTTTAATTTAAATTGTTTTTTTTATTTATTTTTACTTATTTTCTTTTTTCCAACATAGTCATTTTTACTTTTAATAAATATTTTGTTATTTTTTTTATTTTATTGTTGTTATTAACTTTATTAATTATAGTTAAGTTTGTTAATTAATATTTATAATTAATTCTTGAGGACCACTCTTGTATGTGCTATATATTATATATTTTTGCTCTGTAATTCAGGGTTCACCTGTTAGGCAATAAAGGATATTATTATTATCTCCTGAAAACTATTGTGTGTATTTAATTCAACATAATTATATTCAGCATAGCATAATTTAAACTTGTTTAAACTATTTTATGTTTAAGAATAGTTCCGACTGTTAATTTTGATTATATTTCGTAAAATCTAGAATAAGACATTTTTTAAAATCAAAACTGTGTTTTAAATCTAATTCGCGATCGTATCAACTCCAATATAAATTGGTGTTGTAATATTAGCTTTACGTAGGCAATCCAATTTGCGTCCTTACCCACCTGTTGAAGCTTCTTGCTTTACCTGTCAAATGATAAACCTTGGAACAGTTATTAAAGTATTGTCAGTAAGTTAAGTGTTTTAAAATTAAATTGCATTTTAATGGCTAGCTGATTTTATACTTCTTCTATCTCCGTCATTATGTAAGTATTCTTTCTTAGAATTATTTTTCTTACATCTTCAATTTGTCTCAACAAATTGAATTCCAGTGCATAAGAGAATTATTTTCAATCTTAAACAAACTTTAGTGCATGAATAATGCTAGTGGACAAATATGTAAAAATGATATAATAAATATAATTTCAAAATATTTACTTTGTTAATGCAAATAATTCGTTGCACTTAATTATTGAAGCTGGTAGAAAGTTCTTTTAGTAAATCATATCGCATTGTATGTATTCAAAACGAGTTTTTAATACTAATTGTTTTTGTGGCATTGACACAAAATATTCGTAAAAAGACGCCTTATAAATATATTAAAAAAGAACATAACGTAAGTACTTATTAAGTTATTACTAAATTGTTTATTATTTTATTACATATTATAGGTAATAGTTTTATATTTAGACAATTTTTTAATGTGTTTATTACTTAAAATGCATCTAAAATATCTGTAAATAGCATCTCCGGTATTCAACATCGTTCTAAAAATAGATTAAAAGTTTTGCTATTTTTGTTAATTTTAACTGAACTGAAGAAGAATTGAAATTACCTAAAAATGTTTGTTTGTGTGTGAGATTTATTCAAATGGTAAAAATAAAGTGAACACAATCGGTGTAAATTTTTAACATAAACGCGTCCAACCGTGTTTTGGTTTTTCCGTGACGGGATTTTTTAAAATACCCAGAATCATCAAAGGCAAAGGTAGTTATTGAACTTGAAAATAAAATGAGCAAACCTTGAATTGCAATTCTTTGCATATTAAACGATTCTGATTACTAGTGATTACCTATGTGAGATGGTCAGGTATCCTATCCTTTTTCCTAGTTTTACGGGTTCGTGAATATAAAAATCGTAATCAAGTCGATGTTATTTTATAGTTCATCTCCTCGTAAATTTCCTGTTTTTTTCTACAACCTTACTATAACTGTATTTTCGCATTTTTTTTTTGCAAGATATACAAGTTTTAATACCTTTTTAAATTCCAGTTCATATTGAATTTACCGCAATGTATTTTAGAAATATCGTCTATCATTGGCCTTACGGTATTTTTTCTTATTAAAAATATGTTTAAAAATCACATCTGCATAATTTAATGTCAATTTGATGATGAAGCTTGTAGATATAGTGATGTATATATACTACGTAAAATAATATGATCAGCAAAATAAGTAAAACTGATAAAATTTCATTTCTATTCAATAAATTGTTTGAAATTGTTGTTTTATAAATACTTAAATATTGCGATGAAGTAATGCAATATACAAGGTACGATAATTAAATTACCGAAATGGTCAGGACAAAAGCGTCTAATAGAATACTTCGAACTTCAACTGCTATTTTGAGTCACGTGATACCATGACATCACCTGCGTTCCAAATATTTTATTTATTCATTTGTATATTACAGAAAATAAATTCCAAATACACTCGTCGACAAAAAATTCCGGATACCGAAATAAATGTCTGTTAGTAGACAAAAATATATTTTTTTATTTTTTTTTGTAGCAAGACATTAAACATTATCTACAAAGTAAGAATAAGAAATAAAAAAAGGTACTTAACATTTTATTCAATAAGAAAACTAACGAAACAGTAAATTGTGTAAAATTAACAAATTCATTGATACGATAGCAAATAAATACTAAAGTCTAGTTTAAAAAACTTTATTCTAAATCCACTACAATATTGTTTCGCTATTCAATGGATTCGTCAGGTGGATGAAATACTGAATATTTAAAATACAAGTTTGAATATTTATGTACAAATAATTAAGAAAAATGGTGGTGGAAACATTTTTATAATCTTAAATTTAGTAGAGGGGAGTTGTTTAAATCTATTTGGTCATTTAACCTTTAGCTGGCATACAGGGCGGTTCACGATCTCAGCACTTTTAAAGCCCGTTTTCTGTCAAGATATTGATCAATTTCTAGATCTTGAAATAGATCAAGTTCTAGTTCTTAACTTGAAACTTGTTGTCGTATTACTCTTGTCAATAAATTTGTCTTACATTTCAAGATCTAGTTCTTGAACAAGTTCTAGTTCTAAAATAAGAACTTCTTCCTGCTTTACATCTGACAATAAATTGCTGGGAAAAGTTGAAATGAAAGTGAATTTATTTTTGCAACGTTTTCGTACTAGGGAAATTTGGTGATATATATGTAAATGAAAAGAAACATTCATTTCATTCATTTTGCCGTAAGCATTTATCATAAACAACGAACGCTGAATGAATTCCATACACTCCACATACAATAAACTAAATCCCCCAATAAATTACTAGAAAATTGAGGGAAAAATAGAACATGTTCGCCTTTGTCAATTTCTAGAGCTTGACCAAGTTCTGGAAATTGATCAATTTATTGATAAATGTAAAGTAGTGAGCTTGAAGCTGAAAATTGAAGACAACTTGAACTAGACATTGGACTTAAAATTGAACTAGAACTTGATAGATGTAAAATCCCAACTTGACAACCAAGATCCCAAGTTCTAGAAATTTCTATTTAATCATTTGAAAATCGGACTCCTGGCGCCATCTGTGTATAGTACATACCTAAGTTCTAGTTCCTTGCAGAGCAGGTAGTTCCATCACTAAGGCATCAGTGTTAAAACGACTGGTGCAGCCGACGACTTGTGCCAGCTACAATTATTAGACTGAATTTTATGTGATTTTTTTTTCCACCGTTTTTCATCAATGGATGAGAATGCTGAAAGATCAATTTCAAATGACAATAACGGGAACAATAAGAAATAATAAACGTGAAGTTCCTGATGAGTTTAAAATTGCTGCGAAAGTACTGCCCGAAACGAAATTCTGCCATGCAAAAGATTTGACTCTTCTTTCTTTCACGTCAAAAAAACATAAAATTGTTATCCTCGTCAGTTCATACCGTGTGCACAACGTCGTGCGATCGATGGATATATAAGTAATGACTGGCCAACTGCAAGTATATTCGCCTTGCTTGAACACAATGAGCGACTGATAGGAATATTCAATGTGTTAGAGAGAGATTATTTGATTCGTACTTAGATCGTATGTAGAATGTGTTGGATAAAGAAATGGAACGCCAGTACAGTTAGACAGTAGAACAGATTGAATATACTCTCTCAACCCTAACCACATAAACTCGCTATTCGTCTTCGTCTTACTACATTGTGGTAGATCAATCACTCCCCGGCGTTCATACGGTATATGCATACAACAGAAATGACTTATAATAAATCGAATATTGTTTTATATTATAACAGCACAAAAGGAGGCACGGATACCTTCGATCAACTTTGCCATGCATATACAGTCACGGGAAGAACTAATCGCTGGTCAATGCGTATATTCTATGGAATAGTAGATCAGATAATTGTAAACCCGTGGATTCTGTTCAGGTGCAAGCTGGAGAATAACAATGAAGAACAGAAATGCACGGCTATTGAATGCCCCGAGAAGATTTATATGCACCTCATCACGCCGTATTTGAACAAGCGCTATGAAATCGCCACTCTCCGCAGATTTGAAGCTAGGCATTGCTGGGATTCTAGGAAAATATAGGTCTTCTGATCAGCCATTAGAGATAGTGCGATTCCCTACAAGAATGAGATGTGCCTTTGATCCTCGACAAACGGACAAGAAGTCCGTGGATGGATGCCATCGTCCGATTTGCGAGGATCATCGATTTTATTTTTGTAAAGAATGTGCTGCACTGTAAAGAAATCGAGGGAAATTATTTTTCATCTATTCTATGCCATCAACATACGTGTATCGCTTTTTTTTTGGTATTTTGTCAGTTTTGCAATAAAAAAACACTTACAAATGTGGAATTTTTTTCACCAAAACTTGACAGTTCATTTATCAGAATAAATAGCTTTTTATAAGTTAGTATCAAACTTATATTTTTTTCTTAAAGTGTCATATCTAAAGAGCGTTTTCCTGAAATCTTTCTTTCTAATACTGAAACCTTGAAAAATGATGTATTTTTTAATAAAATTGGCTATTTTTCAGCTTTTTTTGCGATTCTTAATTTTTTTTTTCATATTTATCATGGCTTTTAACCTATATCAACTATGTTTGTTATCGTTTTTATGCTTGGGGTCTTAAACGGCCCAGTGTGCCAGTTATGCTACTGGAGTGAAGTGTGCCAGCTAAGGGTTAAAGCTAAATTATTATATCTATTAATTTCTAAGAAGGTAAGTTTTTTTTTGCTTTTTTCTTGAATATGTTAAATTTTGAAATCTATATTAATCTATGATTAATTTATAAACAATAATTTGCGAACTCTAATGACTTCTACCATACGGCGTGGTAAATTTTGAATGCAGTTGGCGACCTCCTCTTGTGTAATGTTTTTCTATTCCTCACGAAGAACTCTTCGAAGATCCCGAATGGTTACCGATATGGATTGTCGGTGCCGTACATGTCGCCCTAGTTAATCTCAGAGATTTTGGATAGGATTCAAGTCCGAGCTTCGAGCTGACCATTGCAAACGGCGAAATCCAAATATTGCTCAACCACCCATGCGGTGTGAGGTCGCGCGTTTTCGTGCATTAGAGTAAAGATCTCACCTACGAATGGAACAAATGGTACGACGTGATCAGCTAAACACTCGTTGACGTACCTAACAGCCGTCATGGTACCATTTTCAATGAGAATAAGCTCAGCTTTCACGTACAGTGGAATGTCAGCCCAAACCATTATATCGCCTCCCCCAAATGCCATTCTTGGAGATATACGATACGCTGAAAATCGTTCACCAGGCTTTCACCACACACGTTCTTGTCCATGTGGTGAACGCAGACAAAAACGAGACCCATTTTCTCCATCAATATATGGGGTTATATATCATCAAGAGGATTAGGTTCTCTAATAAAAATGGAAATTAAGATTCCCACAAATACATAAATATTTTAAATGATGCCATGCTTCTATCTGCTAGAAATGTTCATCACAACGAGTAATTTATTTTTCAACATAATAATTGCCCTGTTCACAAATCTCATCTTGTAACACAGTGGTTACAAGAGAATGAAATTGAAGCTTTTGATTTCCCGCCTTATAGTCCTGATTTAAATCCCATCGAAAATATATGGGGATTAATGGCCAGGACTGTAGGCAAACAAGATAGACCTGCTACTCGGGAAGAATTTTGGGAGATCGTTCAAAATGCATGGCGTCAAATTCCTATAAATGTTGTACAAAATATTGTCGCTTCAATGTCTACAAGATTAGATGAAGTTATATATAATAACGGTGGAATTACGATATGCTAATTATTTTAATTATATTCTTCTCGATCCTTTTTATGGTATATTCCAAAAAGAGAGAGACAAATTTCTGAACAGACCTCCAGCCCTAATTACAACCTATGCATTAATTTTACGCGGTAAATTTAAATTTGAGAATCTGTCTGAAATATGAAATCTATAGCAAATTAAATTGTATATGGATTGTTCAGAGATAAATCCACAGTTAAGACAGCAGAATGGTAAATGTAGTAATTATAGCACATTACAATATCATCGATAAAGTTTGTGTTACTATTTCATTATGGCTAGTACGTCCAGACGTTGTGTTAACGATCCTGATATATTTTGTTATGTTTGTGGTGAATACATACTGAAAAATCAGCGTAAATCGATTACAAACACAGTGCGTCGTTTGTATTTTGCTTACTTCGGTATTTAAATTCTACACCAAGATAAAGTGTGCGTGCCTCATAGTGTTTGTAAAATATGCGTTGAACATTTGCGACAATGAGAGAGAGGGAAACGTAAGTCTTTGAAGTTTGGAGTGCCTATGATATGGCGAGAACAAAAAATCATTATGACGACTGTTACTTTTGTATGATTAATATAGTGGGCATCAACAAAAACAATCGCCATAAATGGAAATACCCCAATATTTCTTCAGTACAAAGACCTGTTCCTCATTCAGAAAATGTTCCAATACCAACTTTTAACCAGGTAGTGCAGCAATCTCAGGAGGATGAAGCTGAAATACCTATTTCTTCCCAAGTAGATGACTTTCAATACTGCGGAATAACATCAGATCCTAAGCCATTTTCGCAGAATGAGCTTAGTGACCTCATCAAAGATTTAGGCTGTAATATGAGTATAAAATTACACTATCTCAATAGTCATCTACATCATTTTCAACACAATTTAGGAGATCTAAGCGAAGAACAAGGGGAACGTTTCCACCAAGACCTAAAAACAATGGAGAATAGATACCAAGGAAGGTGGGACAGTCATATGATGGCTGACTATTGCTGGGGAATCATGCGAGATTGCCCGAGTCAGTTTCATTCTAGAAAATCACTCAAAAGACAATTTCTTGATGTTTAATGTCAATAAAATATATATTTTTTCGTGAATTGTGTTTTTTTTTTCTCGGGAACTAGAGCTGACAGAAGAAAACGGGTAACATTTTTGATATCGCCATGTAAGACATACTTAAAATCGGGTCTAAAATCTCCAGCACCAAAATGGTTGTAGGCCAGTGATAATCTATTAATCTTCAAATCGAAGCTATAAAAAGAACTAATTTACACCGCAAAATAGTTAAAATAATATAATAATGATAATAATTTAATAATATGATAACAAAACCTGTCAAATATTTTGACAATTGATGGCAAAAAGCGAATTTTCTACGGTGTTATTTTGCCTTGCTGTGGACCAATAAGAAAGAACTGTCACTTGGGTCTGTTCAGAGTCTCTCTCTCTTTTTGGAATATACCATAGTATACTAAAATGTTTAATAAATGTCAATGAAACACACAGTTTTGACAATTCCTGACTTATTATTATGAGTAAAGATAGCCACTTCATTAGACACAATTTAAACCGCACGCAGAAACGGTCCTTTTTTTGCTCACGAGAGTATTACTATGTGAGTATTCCATTCTTAATTTTCTTTTGATTGTTTGATTACTGATATTAATATTTTATATAAATTTTGCCAACTATATCTATCCTTCATGTGCAATTTTATAAAACTTTATTTAAAAATAAATTAAAAATGTCATTTACCTTCTATATTTAAACTTTAACTTATGTATTGAATTACTATCAGTAATTTACCATCTTTACATTTACATAATTTAACATTTTCTACCCATTACATATTTTAATATTTGTAAAGTAGGTATTGTTTATCTTAAACAGTTTATTTATTTATATGATTAAAAATGTATCTTTAAAACTTCTTTCGCCTTTCAAACCTCTGTTAATTTTTATTTTTTTAACACCTTATCCATTCTGAATAAGTATATCTCCAAATGAAATTTCCGATTCTGAACACGAAAAAGAAAAATGTAGTTAGGTAGAGCATACTTTGCACATATCTTTAAATTTAATTCTGCAATATTTTTAAAGTATTTTGCTGATATAATTTGACAAGAGCACTCAAGTAATATTTACACATTTAAAATGTCTTGAAACCTAATATTATTGAAAATTTAATTTAAAAATAAAAGTAATTTACGTCTAGTAATTTACTATAAAACAGATACAATGCCGAAAATACTATAAGTAATATAGGGTAATAAAATATTTGTAAAAGAATCTCAATGAATTATGACATAAAAATTTTGAAAGGTAAATATGGATAAATACCATATACATTCTAGTAATAAAATAATATCACTAACTTTAAATTTTGATGAAGTTAAACATTAGAAATGTAAAGACACCAAAAATTAAAACACATTCTAGTTCAGTCTGGAGGAACTAAAAGAAACTTTGCACCAATTGGCTCCATTTAAGGGTTTTGAAATATTATCTGATTAATAGTAACGAATTTCTCGAACAAACTTGTACATTTCGTTTCTGTACGGTAGTCTCAACACAAACTTTATGTGATAATTTGATATTGCTACTGCATTATTTCAAACCTTAAATTCATATCGTGTGTTTTACGTAAACGGGGATTGTTCAATAGACGTAATTTTCATTTAATTAATTTAAAAGAAATTGCCATTAACATTAAAACATAAATCTCATTGGCGCACTAATATACACGATGTTCTTGAAATAAAGAGAGAACATATGAAAAATGTAAAGATGTAATTATTTAGAATATAAATCCAAAATATTTTTCCCAAATTCCTTCTCATAAGCGAGAAAAAAATGACAAAGATATTTATAAAGTATTTGTCCCGCCACTGTGCGACCGACTATATCATAAAGCTGACCGACAATAACAAATGTGTACAGTTAAGCTCCCATAAATCTAGTATAACCTAACTTGTCAAAATTTTCTAATATTGCTTAGTGTTTATCGATCTTTGTTTGAAAGTCAAACCAAATGTCAAGTAATTTTTTGATATAATTTAGAAAACACAAATATACTAATACTTAATTGATCCGCCATTTGCATCAATTACTACCCTTAACCTTCTAGGTACAGAATCAATGAGACTTCTTAAAAAATTAGGTTTTTCAACAATGTTTTGTCAAGTATTTTGAATAGATTCCCATAGTTGTTCCCTATTAGTAAATCTTATACACGATCTATGAATTTGCTTTGTCAGTCTTTTTATTTTCTCTCAAATATTTAAACAAATTGTGATCTGCATCAGTTGATATTCTTTTAAGACCAGTTCCTCGTTTGCAACATATACTGCAATATACATTAATAGCTTTGTGGCAGGGCAATGGTCCGGCAAACCATTGACGTGGGTTCGAATCCTGCTTAAGGGCGAATTTTTCCAATAGAAAAATTCGAATAATTAGCGTCGTAAAATGTAGAAAACAATATTTAATTCATACCATTTGACATATTCAGAAATATTATTTCACAAAGGTTTTCTAGGCATTAAAATGTCGCAATCAAAGACATAAAGGTAGTACCCACAATTTTATTCCAGGCTGTATATGTCAATCATAATTATTTATTCGAAATTAAAATAATTTTTTAATTATATTTTAGTTTTTCTGAGAACAATTTTTTGTCTAAAAATATAATACATTCATATGTATCTAGAGTAATAAGTTAAGTTTAAATAATTCTATTCGAGATAATTGTGAAACAACAAAATTTACCTAATATACATAATACACATTTCATAAAGAAGATACACATGTAAGGATTTACGAATTATTATGTTTCTTATTTGTCTACTTACGTAAAATGTTTTCAATTTGAGTCATATACTTTTTATGTCTTGTTATTAGTTCAACGTTACTGCTATTATGTAATTAATATTAACAATAGAACAAAGTAAACAAGTAATATACAATAAGTTTTTCTGGGAAGTTCATAAATTTAATAAAAGCTACTGAATAGAAAGAAGTTCAAAAAATCTTTTCAAAGTCTGTTTTCTGCGAGGGCCCCGGCAAAATTAAGACCATCTTGTATGAAAATAATATATTCAAAAGATTTCTAGTCTTAGTATTAAATCTAGCTAAATGATAGTGATATAGATACAAATGTCGATGTGATCGAAAGAATATTGTAGCATTTCAAAATTATATCTTTATGGCAATTGCATGTTTTAATAATAAACACTTTGCAACATTAAAACAGTATAACGTAGTAAAATATTTCCAGTAGTAACGTGCTATGAAATTATGACAACCAAAATAATTCAATTTAAAATAGCAATTATCCACGAATATAATTTTGATCATACTCCGCACCTAGTCAATTCCATCTACACATGCACGCTATTAGTCGACTGGGCTGGTGTCCTCGATTGACCCCATTGCTTAATGTGACCTTTTTTATGGGTTTGCCAAACAAAACATTGATTTTTAAAGATGATGAATGATTGGGAAGCAAGCATAGTAAAGAAAGGATAACCGATGTGCTAGGTGCTAATATGGCGGGAACACAAAAAATAGATTTATTGGTTATTGTAAAAAGCAAAAATTCAAGGTTTTATGAAAACGATAAATCACTAGAAACAGTGTACGACTTTAACAAAAAGAGTCTAGATAACGAGCTGCATAGGTATGTCCGGCATATCCCCAAGATCTGCAAACAAAATTAAAGACTATAGAACTCAGTGGCGGCTGGTACTAAAGGGCACGTGCCCACCCAACCACCAAGATAAACGCAGAAAAAAATTCGCATGTAATTCAGTGCATTATTGTATTTTATTATTTTTACGTATTTTTATAACGATGGTATCAAAGTTTCCTTCCGCACCACAGACACTAGCGCATAAACGCTTTATTCTGGGGTACGATTTCAGATGTACCTACTCCGAATATGGATCGGCCGGTTCCGCTTATCTTCGCCATATGCGTTTATACGTCGTTTTGAGGACACAAACTCGCTCGACTCCACTTAACGTCTTGCGTTTATTGTGATTGCATTGTTTTCGTTGTGTACTGCATGTGTTTATTATTAATGATGGAAGTTAATAGTGTGCAAAATCATTTAAAAAATCCGCTATCATTTGAGGAAAAACTTTTAATTAAGAAGAAAGGAAGACCTATCCCTGAACTTCAAATAAACTACACTTCAACAAGTAAAACTCGAACTTACAATAATTATGCACGACGTCGTTGAGTTTTGTAACTGGATAGTTAATAACATTGTCAAAAAATGATTTGAACTGATGAAGCATAGTTTCACCTATCAGGATTTGTGAATTCCCAAAACATGAGAATTTGGAGCCATGTAAACCTACACAAAATAATTCAAAAACCGCTACCATACTAAAAAAATAGGTGTGTGGGTAGCTTTTGGTAAAAGACGAATAATTAGGCCAATATTTTTTCAAGGTAAAAAAAAATTATACTCCTAATGATTATTTTCAATTTTTATTGATTTTAGGTAGAATAAATGCTGAACAATACACAGAACAGAAATTTTAGAACCATTTATTAAGCAACTGGATGATTTTGATAGCCAGAATTGTTACTTTTAACAAGACGGAGCCACTCCCAATTGTACAGTTGAAACACTGGACTGGACTTGCTAGACAATTTTTCGACGATAGAATAGTTAGTCGGAACGGAAAACTTCCGTGGCCCCCGCGTTCAAGTGATATGACACCATGTGACTTTTTTTATGACTTTCCATAAAACACCTGTGAATAATTTAACTGAATTGCAGCAAAGAATTTAACAAAAAATTGTTGAAATTAATGCTAATCCAGCGTTGTTGAACAATGATGTCGGAAATTTCCATTAGAAAGAAGCCGGTGGTTAACATTTCCAGCAATTAATGTAATTTTTAGTTAAATAAACTGAATAATGATATTTACATTGAGTTTTGAATGTTTCCCATTTTGATCGATGAAAAGTATCAGACATACCTCACATTATTTTCCAAATTTCATATGCTACTTGATAACGTTTTTAAATGAACACCCGATATTATTAATTGGGAGATTTTACTTTTTTCCTCACTAAATACTTTAAATGTATTAAACTAATTAATTTATAATTCTCTTTACTCAATTTTATAACTTATTAATCAAAACTTCTCACGTTGCCATAATAATAATCAATCATTTAAAAAAAAAATACCCAGTAGGTACTTATTATACCTAATATGATTTACTTTTTAAATTCCTATACACCGACAAGTTTATGTAATCATTCTTCTATTTCTGCCATTAACATTTGACATATACATTTATAACAATTTATATAAAAACAGTTTATTTAAATTACAATAAACTGGAAACTAATATTTTATTACAATATAGGTAAATGCATGTATTTTTTTCGAGGATTTTTGGAAACAAGTGTCAATTTCACAAATTGACTAAATTATAATAAGTTTGCTATAAATATTCTAAAGGTGTGTTTATTCAACAATCTTAATACAGGATTAGGTACTACAAAAGAATCATCGGGTTTGAGAAAGCTATATTTCAGAAAGTATTATTGATAGAATAGTAAATGACATATCTGTAGTCAGCAACAACCTTCAAGTTTAAAACATGCGCCTACGTACATCACTTGACATGCGCACACCGAAGCCAGCACGCAATATGCAAAATGGCGACGATGCAACAAAAAGCGTTTTGCGTGTTAGAGTACGCGCGATGTTTCTCGCTTGTTACGGTGCAACGTGCGTTCCGACGGCAATACGAAAGGGTATCGAGAATTTCAAACAGGTTCACTTACTGAACGTATAAGCACCGGACACCCACGAGTGCCTGAAGCAACAGTGGATGCGGTTAAACAATGCTTCGTGCGTTCGCCACAACAATCTACCAGTGGCACAGGCCGTGCACTTGGTATTCCGCAGCAAACTGTTTGGAAAATTTTGCGGAAACGTTTGCGATTCAAGCCGTACCGTATACACATGGCGCAAAGTTTACGTCCAGACGACTATGTCAAGCGAACCGAGTTTTGTTGTGACATGCAGAAAGTAATAGAGGACGACGAATTTGCTAACCGTCTCGTGTTTAGCGACGAAGCGACATTTCATTTAAGTGGCATAACCGTCATAACATTCGGATATGGGGTACGGAACCACCTCATGTCATTGTGTAACATGAAAGAGAATTCTCCAAAATTGAATGTCTACTGTACTGTGTCCAACACAAAAGTGTACGGACCGTTTTTCTTCCGTGAAAAAACTGTGACCGGTATATCCTACCTCGATATGTTGCAAATGTGGTTATTTACGCAACTGACAGATGATTCAAACAACTTTATATTCCAACAAGATAGTGCTCCGCCTCATTGCAATAATGAAGTGCGTCGGTATCTAAACGAGGCGCTACCTCAACGTTGGATAGGCCGTTGTGCTGAAACAGATGTGGCATTGTACGCGTGGCCTCTCAATTCGCCCGATCTTACCCCGTGCGATTATTTCCTTTGGGGGTATATTAAAGACAGGGTTTACGTACCACCATTACCTACAACACTTGAGGAACTCAGAAGACGCATTACTGCTGCTGTTAACAGTATCAACCGAGACACCTTGCAGCGTGTATGGACTGAACTGGACTATCGTTTGGACGTTTGTCGTGTGACTCGAGGAGCCCACATTGAACATTTGTAATGATATGCTCACAAACTTGATTATTTTCTCTGCATATAGACATGTCATTTACTATCTATCTATAATACTTTCTGAAATATAGCTTTCTCAAACCCGATGCTTCTTTTGTAGTAACCCTGTATATTACCTGTATTTTTTTCTTTAAATAAATAAAACGTCGACAGTTTCCGAACTTTCCGACAGTAGTGTATATATAGTACATATAATTTTTTTTATATGCTTTTTTTGTCTTTTTGCAGCAATATGAAATTCAACATGGAGATGGCCTTATATCATTCCGGTATCATTTTGACCATATTAACAGCCTTAACCACATCCAAATTCATACACAACGAATGCTTATCCACCAAATTAGAGAAATGTTTTTGCAGTCTAGCAATTTATTGGGACAACAGCTATTTTATGGTCAATTGCACAGATAAAGGTTTTACAGATGCGTCAGTGTTAAGAGAAATGCCAGAAGACACCGAAGTATTAATTTTTTCCGGTAATCAGATAGAATCTTTACCGGAGAATATCTTCGGGGAAGAAAAGAATTTTACCAAACTTAAAATCATTGACATGAGTAACAATGGAATTCGAGATATTTTAGGAAAGACATTTCATCACGTCCCCAATGTAGAAACTTTGATTTTAAATCACAACGACATCAAAATTAATTATGACGAAGACAAGAGCTTCCATCACCCTAGAGTTTTTTCCAATTTTATTAATTTGAGGGAATTGCATTTGACGAATGCGTTCGCTGATAATACTGACGATCAACTGGCTAAGGACCTGCACGACATATTCGATAAAAGTAACCTAACGAAATTGATGAAATTGCATTTGGAACAAAACGAAATAAAATATTTTAGAGACCCTAAGGTGTTCTGTAATTTACCATCCCTAACACAACTATATTTAGCCAACAATTTAATAACACATATTGATTTTGAAAGTTTGCGTTGTTTAAAATTGCAATTTCTGGATTTGGAAAACAATGCAATGACAGCACTAGCTGATGAGGATTTACGCGCATTGGACGTTCTAGAAGACATAGCTTCTGATAAGAGGAATATGACCGTCGATCTCAGGGGGAATCCATTAAAATGTAGCAGTTCTGGTAACTTGTACTCATGGCTGTCAACAACTAAAGTTACCGTCCGTGAGCAGGACAAATTGGAATGTTACGTGTCCAATGGAAATAACAGACATAGAGTTAATTTAAGCACTGTATCCGAAGCGAAACACGCTAAACTATCAAAAGCAATAATCGTCCTTCTTGTTATTTTGGGATTGGTTTTAGTTTCTTTGCTAGCAGCCTACGCGTACATTCATAGAAGTAAATTCCGAAACAGAATGTCTCCAATCTTGAACGCTGTTTCAAGAAAAGTCCACTATACCACCATAGAATCTCAAGTTGTATAAGTGTGTGTATTATGGTATTTTTTGGTGCTATAAACTAACCTGTCGCTCCTAAAGTAAAAACAATTGAAAATAGTAGCGAAGGTGATACCATCTCATAAAGTACTATTGAAAAGTGTTATTAAAATAAAACTAACTGTGATTATATTGAAGACGATGTTATTTTTAATATTGTAGTGTTCTTTAAGTATATAGTATTGCTAAAGCTAATTATTTTTTATATTATTTGACGCCAATAGTTGTTAGTACTTACTGATTATGAAGAGTTGTGTGATTTGTTTAAATAAGAAATTGAGCGTATTAACGCTTGTGTAAACTTGTATTTTGTATGCTCAAAGAAGCCTTAATATATTTTATTAATTCCTTAAAAACAACGTTTTATTTCTTAGATTTTCACCACTACATAATTGAACTAGCTTTAATATACGAAGTTAGTCTAAAATTCGGGCAATGGTCTAATATATCGGTATTCAACGCTTGAACCAAAGTTGCTCGTATGCGTAAGCATGTATGAACATGTCTAGACTTCTCCGTTGCTGGGAATTGCGCAAGATCGATTAATAGAGCAGACCAGAATGTAATTCGTAATATATTAGAATATGCGATAGAATAGGGACGCAACATGAGCTTGTTACCGATACAAGTGTAGAAGTAGAGCTATACTTATATCGGTAACAAGCTCATGTTGCGTCCCTATTCTATCGCATATTCTAATACAGTGAAACTTCCCTTAACGGGCACTTCTATTAGCCGGGCACTTCCCTTAAGCGGTCATTTTATCCAGTCCCGAAATTATAAATGGGAATGAAAATCTTAACATTGCTCTTCGTCCCTCCATTGGTATTCAAATAACAAGGTTTGGGTGACTAATTTTATGATGACAGAGTGGTTGCGTGAATTTGATCGGAAAATGATCGATCAAAACAGCTGTCTGTCAATTAAAAACTAATTTATTAATTATCCGTATATTTCGCAACAGCTTTGTTGCTTCTTCCGGAGATAAGAATGTAGAGTTCAAAAAAATAATAAAGGTGACGTACAAGGACAATAAAAAAAAATCAATCAAATCTAATCAATTTTATTGTCCTTGTACGTCCCTTTTATTATTTTAAACTCTACATTTTTATCCCCGGAAGAAGCAACAAAGTTGTTGCGAAATATAGAGATAATTAATAAATGAGTTTTTAATTGACAGACCGCTTGCCCGATTTTAATTTATGTTGTACATATCTATATAATCTTACATTGTTTTCAAATGAAAGTTTAACTTTGGGTTTTTACTTAATTTTTCTGCCTTCTGATAGACGGGCACTTCTCTTAACCGGGCAATATTTTCAGAACGAACGATGTCCGCCTATGAGAAGTTTCACTGTATATTACGAATTACACTCCCATACCGGCGCTCATGACGGGCACGGAAATTGGTCTGCTCTATTGATTAAGCAGTACTATTGCATTCACTTCAACAGAGTGTTCCGAGCAGTGCGCGTCGATAAGCCATGAAGCAACGACACAACATTAAGTTCTGCTTCAAATTGGGTAAAAATGTTGGTGCAAGATTATGGGCAGGATGCTGTGAGTAGAAAATGTGTGTACGATTGGTACAAGTAGGACACTAGAAAACATTGAACGTATGCGTGTGTTGCTAGCAAAAAATCAGCGATTGACTTTGCGATTAATAGTAGAAGAAGTGAGTATTAGCAAAAACATAATAGAAGCCATCATTCATGAAGATTTGGGTAGACGCAAAATTTGTACCGCACATCCTAACAGCAAAAAGCAAGATATTTTCAGACCAGCGTGTAACAGGGATCCGTCCTTCCTGAGTTCCATTGTCAAAAACGTCGAGTCTTGGTGTTACAGTACGACCCCGAAACGAAAGGACAATCAATGGAATGGCGGTCCACTTTCTTCCCCGCGACAAACAACGAGCCGTGTGCAAAAATTCAAAGTGAAGACCATACCGATCACTTTTTCGACAAAGAGAGAATCATCCATAAGGAATTCGTTGCTGCTGGCCAAACAGTGAATGCCGCATCTGCCTGGAGGTTTTCAAACGTTTGTTGCAGCGCATCTGACTCGTTAGGCCACAGATTATCGAGGCCGGAAATTCAATGTTACTGCACGACAATGCATCATCGCATACGAGCATCCTTGGTACGCTAATTTTTGTCTCTGCGTGGCGTGATTGTTTTCAAACATCCACCCTATTCTTCAGATCTTGCCCTTGCTGACTTTCTTTTGTTCCCCTCGTATTAAGGAGACCTTGAAGGGATCACGGATTGCGGACGTCAAGGAGATTCAGCACCGTGTGACAGCTATTTTGAAAACGGTTACAAGGTAAGTCTTTTCCGACAGTTTCCAGAAGCTAGACGAACGTTGTCAACAGTGTGTTGTGTCTGGCGGCGACTACTTTGAAGGCCAATAAAAGTATTTCCAATGTGCATTCCAATGACGTAACTACGGGTGGGCTTAAGAACCGAAGTGCCCACCCTACAGCCCAATTTTCAGAAATTTATTTCATTGTAAATATTAAATTTCTACTGTGTCATTGTACCGAACAGAAAGTACTGCAAAAATGTTAAGTGAATAAAATTTATCAAATACCTAATGATTTCCTAGAAATTCTTAAATGATCCAGCAATCTGTAAACTTCGCCGCCACTGGCGACGTATTGATTTATAAATTATAAATACATAAGCAAAGTCGCCCTTTGTCCCTTTGACAGTAGTTTTTGTCGGGGATAAAAATTCCTAACATCAATGGAGTTTCTCTTAAGGGACCTGAGGGACCATACGACTTATCCCGGTTAAAAAATTAGTATCCACGACAGCCGAAACTTAAACTTTACCAAATTACAAAATTTGGCAACAAAATGGGAAATTTTAACAGCAAATGGTACACATCTTTCTCCATGGTTAGAATATAGCGTTCTGGCGGATGCAGCCTGTTGTTTCCCGTGTAGACATTTTTCCAAAAATACCGATTACGGGAAATCAACATTGCTTGTTTCAAGTGGATTTAAAAATTGGAAGCAAGCTTTAGAAAAAGATGCGGGTATTAGAAAAGACGAAAAAGTATAGAGCATAAAATAATGTTAAAGTTAAGTTATTTGAATTTGGTAAATGAAAAAGAACCTACACATATTGTCGTGAATTTTTCTAACCAGAGAGAGAGAAAAAAATTGGTAGAATTAAGTTTTGAACTACATTTGTATAATTTGGGATTTAAATGTATTCTTGAATTTTATTTATATTTATTATGTTTGTAATTATATTTTTGACTGGCCCTGTATGTATTATATTAGATTGGTGGGTGCGGCTAAATGGTGTACTATTGAATTCGATGTAGGAGATTTTCGCGGTAATTTATTTAGAGATACCAGATCTAGCAAACCAAGTGGTCATAGAGTATAAGAAATTCATTTTTATTCTCTGTTTTTGAGTAAAGTCGGGTTTTTTATTGGTTGGTGCATTTATTTTTGTGCATTTAAAGTTATTGCGATTTTTACGAGAGTTTGAGATCTCGCATTTGATATTTTAATTAAATTATGGTATCTCTCACGTAGTGTTTGTATTTGATTGTGCTTAGATCGATGTAAGTAAAAACACTTAATTATATTATTGCTTATATGATGATTTGCTTATGTTTGTAATTTTAGTGTATAATTTGCGATTATTTTGACATTTAAATCAGTATATGAATATTAGAGAAAATTGTCATGTTTTTTGTAATGTAGTTTTTTCGTCAAGATAAAATATTCTAGATCGTTTTAAATTCAGGTTGGTTTTTTTTGTTTATGGGTTTGATTTTGTCATGTTTTATTGCGCATGACTGTAAGGCTGTCACGCGTATTTGATAACTTTGTAGTTGTTGACATTTGATTTTTAGGGGTTACAGTAGAGGTCAAACTTGACAAATTTCTAAAGTATTTATTAATTATATGTTTGCTCGAGTCACAGGGGGTTTTTCTTTTTGTGCGAGTCATATTCATAAAGAGTCTTTCCTCCTAAGCTACTGTTTAATCTGCTTTAGCTCCCTGTACATTCAGTAAAGGGATTTTTTCTTTTTTTTTTATTTTTATTAAACTTGTAAACAAACTAGATCTGATTTTTATTAATGCTTGTCGTTTTACTTTAAATATAACCTGGCCCATATCCGCAAGGATCGACCCGAGAGAAGTGAGCTCAAGGAAATCTACGAGACTGAACAGCCGGAAGCATAAGTTGTAGTGTGAACAAAAAGATTAATAAGCAATCAAAAGCACATTCCACTGCAATATGTGTAACAGCAGATATTTTGTTGTTTACTGTAATGCAATGCATAACTCAACGTGGTAATAAAGAAGGTGCAGACAGTCTGAACAGAAGGAAATTTTTTGAATTGTTATATTTAATTGCTGAGCATAATGAAATAGTTCGGAAAAAAATAAACGCAAAATTGCCACACAATGCGAAATATACTAGCTCACTTATATAAAATTAAATTTTGTCAATTAATGCCAAATTAATTCGTCAAGAGATTAGTGCATAAATTAGATGCCAAATATTTTGCAGTTATTTGTGACGAAACAAGAGATATTCGCAAATCCATCGTATTACGATACTGTTATGATGGTGTCATTTACGAACGCTTAGTTTTAGAGCTGCCGAGAATTTGGACTCGCATTCGCTTTTTTTATACATAAAAGAATCATTAGTTTGTTGCGTAATCGATTTGAAAAACTGTGTTGCCTAAACTTACGATGGGATAAATGCGATGAGTCGGCGGTTAACCGGTGTACAAAAACTATTCCGTGATGAGGCAGATGAAGGTATATCTTAACCATAGACTGACTAAGTTTTAAAAAAGGACCAAATTAAAAATTACTTAGATATTTTTGTCTTTCTACGAGGGTAATATAATGGGGGAATGACTTGAAGAGTTGGCAACACCTTCTCCATTATGAATAGAGATATGATAGATAACAATTGATAATACCGGCCGTTACAATCATTCCCGTTTTAAAAATCATGTGAATACACCAAAGGGCATTTTATAGAATTGATGATTTTTTCGGTCAGAGTTTTTAAGCAGTATGTTGGTGATGCTTGTCTTTACATTATCTGTTTTGTTATGCTTTTGACGTCCTCTATACAATTGATTGTGACATACATTTTTAAAAAAAACTAATTTCAAATATGTAATGTTTGTGTATTATATTACGATGTCGCTTGAAACAGCTTATTGTGCATTCTTGTATACTATGTATGTTTTGGAATTGATATATCTTGATGTTTTTCGCGCTATCAGCAAAGATGAAAATAAATAAAAATTGTTATTATTATTAACCATACATATACAATTAAATCACGATATCGCTTCTCTATGGAAATTTCGAGAAACGTTAAATTAACCTAACTTAAATAAAACTGTCAATGACGGCAGAATAAACTAGACTGTACCTGATTAACTGAGGATATAGATTAGGAAAATTAGGTGCAAGAAGTTAAGATATATGTTCCGCCGGTCAAATAGAATTTGTCGCACTTTAGTCGTTAAAATATTCAGCTGCTCGACGTTTCGATGAGTTATCTCTCATCTTCTTCGGGAGCGTATTCAAATTGAAAGGCGTATTGACAATGCAGGCAGATCTTTTTATACAGTACTGTAATGGGTGTCCTGTGTTAACATTTAACAATATATTAGAATACCATATGTCTATTTGGGACATGTAGATAATTACGAGGAGAACAAACCGCAGAGGAAAGGTAGTAGAGGATTAAAAGGATTCATTATCGATCGAATAAAATGAAAATTATGTTGAATACATTTTATTGGAATTTAATAATAAAAAGAGAAACAAAAGGCACAAATTAAAAAACGTATACATACATTCTAAATATATAAAAAGGAGTTAAAAAAATTAAAAGTTTCAATATATGTACAATTTCATTACAACTAAAGATAACATACAATAAACAAGGCGTTGAATAAATGACTGTAGCTGCTTAAAAGATTTGATCAGAACAAACACAAAATATATTCGCGTTTATTCACAAAAAATGACTAAAACTGTAATATCCAGGATGAAAAGTAAACATTACATAATATATATATATATATACAAACAATACAAGTAGTATTATATTCTTATAAACTATTACATATTTTCAACAAAGTATTTGTACATAAAAGAAAATAAGTTTAAAAAATAAACTCTGCACCAATACACCTTGACACATTATTTCTAATAATACAATATTTGATCGTACTGCTTTGAATTTAAAAATAACAGTTTATGATAGAAAATACTTAATGTAAATATAGTTAATTGTATATCCTAACATTCTTTTACATAAATTTATTCACATTCAACATTATAAAGATGATTTTTGAGCCATAATAAATATCACAGAGTTTATACATCTAGCATGTATATTTTGGACGAATACAATAAGAAATATTTTTTTAAAAATGTAAAGGATAATTTTTAATGTAAAATTCTATTATTTATCTTAAGTGTAAGGTCACTTAATCGAACACAAGTAAAGTTGATTAGGGACTATTAAATCTTAATTTATATTTCTCACTTTGTTAAACTAAATCAAAAGATTGTACCATTTCTTTCAAAAACTATTTACTTTTTTTGGAAATAGTAAAAATGAATTATTTAAAAAAAAAGTAAATAAAATAAGTTATGTTTTTAAAATAGAAATTTTATTAGGCTGCCTTGCATAAATCACATTTTTGAAAGAAAATAAAATCTTTTTTTTTTTACTTTAACACTTTTGAACCCAACAGAACTGCACAGTATCACGCAGTATGCACAGATGTCCTCGAAAGAAAAAAACAACATGAAAGATGTAATTACCAGTATATATCAAGCGAGACACAAAATTTGTACCCTAGGTAGGCCATGAACGACTGAGATAGACATATACATATAACGAGCGATCATTAAAATTTTCACTTGTAGCTGGCCGTGTATATAAAAATTATGTCGTAGCTTTAGTCATTAAGATGTTATTTCAAACATCTGTCAGTGTCAAATATATATTTTAAAGTTTCATCAAAAGAAAAAGTAATGGCCTTTAATAGTATGCATAAAGCGTTTATGGTAGAATGTTACTTCCTGACATCTCAAAAAATTGATGGTATTTGGCAGCATTGAATAGAAAATTGCCTTGCGGAGTTTGAAGAGAGATATTCAAATACTGTTCCTAGCTATACAACTTTCCGTGATACGCTAATGCATTGTGTAAATCTTTTTCGTCAAACAGGCAGTATTTTAAGGAAAAAAGGAAGCGGTCCTCCTCTCAAGAGAAGTCGCGGCGTAATTGAAAATGTCAGACAAATTATTAACGAATCTCCTCAAACATCTATTCGCAGAGTTTCGCAACAAGTTTTTCGTATGGTTTTCGTATGGAACATGTCGAAAAATTTTAAAAAAGGTCTTGCACATTATCCATATAAATTATCTTCTGTACAAAATCTATTACCTACGGATTATGAAAAAAGAACACAATTTTGCCAATGGTTTATTCAAACAATGACAGACAATATATTAAATCATACTTTTTTCACCGATGAAGCTTGGTTTTATTTGAAAGGTTATGTTAATTCGCAAAATATGCGTATGTGGTCCAGTGGAAATCCTCATTTCTACAGAGAAGTTCCTCTACATCCAGAAAAAATAGGCGTATGGGTAGGTATGAGTCGTCACCGATTAATAGGACCAATATTCTTTGAGGGCACGATAACATCGGAGAAATATCGTAACGAAATTCTCAGTGTTTTTACTAATCAATTGACTAATGATGAACTCCAAGTCGGATATTTTCAACAGGATGAGGCTACATCTCACGTTACACTTGAAAATATTCAGTTTTTGCAACAATTTTATGGCGATAGGATAATAAGTAGAAATACAGCGATTCCATATGCACCACGATCGTGTGATTTAACAGTCATGGATTTTTTTGTGTGGCCATACATAATGAATATTATTTATGAAACACCAATTAATAATCTACAAGAGTTAAGACATAAAATCATAGAAAAATGTGAACTCACCGCAAATACTCATCAATGTTTTCAATGCTCAACGAAATAGAGTGCGATTATGCTTGGTGGAGAATGGTCAACATTTTACACATTTTTTATAATATTCTATTACTTTGTATAAAAATTATAAATATATTTAATATAAAAGTCGGCATTTCAAATTATTTTTTAACAATCATGACGTTTGAAATTATAATGACAGATCTCCTCTAATAACTTAAGTTAGGACATACTTTTTGTGTACATGGCTTACTTGAGCGAAAATTTTAATGATCACTCGTTAAGTCACACCTGCGCTTAGAGTATTGACAAGTGTTATTTGTAAATAATTATAAGTCAAATTGACAAGTTCGAAGATATCTTTGCAATTTAGTAGCTATTTGTATTTAACGGACAACAGAAAAGACACATGGTAGTAAAATTAATGGTGAATGGGTTTATTCTACCAGGAATGCATATCAGGATTTTTTAGAAGTTTCCAAATATTGTCATCCCATATGATCAATTTTCCACATGCATTCGCCGTTTTGTGCAATTATTCAGGGAAACAGGAAACGTGGATAGCAAAAAGGGCAGAGCATTGGTAGACGAACAGTTAGAAATGAGGAACATGTAGAAGCAGTAAGGCAATTGGTAGAAGAACATCCTCAGGTTTGTGTGCGACATTTATATCAAGAATTAGATCTTTCTATAGCAATTGCAGACGTATCCTTAAGCATGATCTACATTTATAGCCCTACCGCTTGCAAGCGACTCATGAAATACTTCCTGTGGACATACCGAAATAGAAATTTTGTCACAGAGTTATTGACCATTTTAATGTTAATAATGGAAGCATTGAAAAAGGTTATGTTTACTGATGAATTCTGGTTTCATCTCTCTGGCTACGAACATTTTCAAAATATAAGGATGTGGAGCGCAAATAATCTGCACTTTTTATAAAAGCACCACTGCATCCAGAGAAAATTGGAGTTTGGGCAGCTGTTTGTTAGAGAAGGATTATTGGACCTATATTTTTTGAAGCTATGTTGATTAAAAATACAAAATTTTAAACAGTAGCCAAAAAATGGTTACACCTTTTAGGAATATTATTGTGCGTTACATATTGGAAATCTTGATACCATTCGTAAATATGTGACACGATGATGAATTATAGGAAGACTACTGCCAACAAGATGGACACATAGTACCAATGAAAACATTGTTTTCATTCAAACACAACTTGGTCACCTCGTTCCTGCGATTTAACACCATGCGATTTCTTTTTATGGCCATACTAAAGAAATTCTATTTTCTGTGACACCTGTTTTTGACCTTAATGACCTGCAACAAAACATTACTAATAACCTAATAAGATCGTAAAAATTAATAATTCACCTTGGATGCCGGAAAATGTTATTTTTCGATGTTATGTTTCGATTTTTAAAAAAATAAAGTCTGCGGAAAAAAAGCTAAAATGTGTATTCCTTAAAATTATCTTAATCTATGTCAGAATCTTTTCATAACTTTGCTAAAACAAATGATGAGCGTTTCATTACAATCAGACTACACAACTCCACGTTTCGTACGAAAATGCAATAACCAACATGAACACGACACTGCATAGTGTACACAATATACACTGCGTCCATAAAGTATGGACACAAGCCCGTAGTAACGTTATTGTGCATTATTTGACAAAATGCAAAGATATGTCGATTAATGTTTTTTATTAGCTATATTTAGATATTACCATTTTGTTTTTTGCGTCGACCTTGAATAAGTTATGACGTCATTGATAATTTTTTTAAATGTCAACCATTGAACTGTAGATACTACTGGAACGAGCACGTAAATAAAGAAATTGTCGGGTTGCCGGTCCTCTGTGTTGGAAGGGTGTGGTTGCTGCGTAAGGGTAACCGTTCTCTGTCTGTTGCGTGGGAGTATATGGTGTGTCGGTTCGTCGTCAGAAGTTTTATTAAATTAATAAACATTTAAAATTAAAAAAATGGTGCAGTATTGGTGTATATGGTTGTAATAATCAGTCGACACCCAATGAAAAAATTTTCATAGGTAAGCCATGTTTATGGAAATAATCAACTTAATTTAACCTCTCTACAAACATAATTGTAAATAAGTTGGTTGAAATCATAATTGAAATGAATGTGATGCAAAAAAAAACTGTAACATTAATATTTAATTTGTAACAAAATTATATACCTACATAGACTTTTGCTTTAGACATATTATACTTTTAGATTTCCAATGAAACAGCCAGGAGATAGTAAAATTATGGGTACAGGCAATTCGTAGAGAGAATTTCACTCCACTTTGCTTTAACTTTATATTTTTATTCTCCAAAAGCATACAATTACGTCCGTAATAATATTCCTCTGCCACACAGTTCAATGCTGAGGAAATGGTTATCATCTCGAAATTGTGATGTTGGTATTTTATCAGAAGTAATGGAATTTCTTAAGGTTGAAGTACTTAACAAGGAATATTTAAGGGATGTGGCATTAATATTCGATTCTATGGCAATTAGATCACAAGTCACATATGATAAAAGTTCTGATAAGCATGTTGGGTATGTAGATTTGGGCGGTATCTCCAATACAGATAGTGAAGAGCTAGCTACAGAAGCATTGATATTCCAAATAGTGTCTTATAAATATAAATTTAAGTGTCCCGTGGCATACTTTTTTATCAATAAGATAACAGATGACTTACAAAGTCGGTTGATATTAATGATAATTGAAAGGCTATATCAGATAGGTACAGTTGTACGATCAATTACATGTGATGGCTGTCACAGTAATACGAAGACAATGCAGCAATTGGGATGTAACTTACATAGCGGCAGTCTGTTGCCACACTTTAAACACCGACAGAATAACAGCAATATATATTTTATTTTAGATACATGTCACATGTTGAAGTTATGCAGAAATGCATTTGCTGAAACGTCAATGTCATCAGACATGGGACAAATATCGTTTAAATATGTTGAAGAACTACACAAATTTCAAGAGAAGGAAGATTTAAAATTAGCCAATTCATTATCTGGCCCCCATGTTCATTTTATGCAGAAAAAAATGAATGTTAGGTTGGCAGCACAAACGATTAGTAGCAGTGTTGCTAATGCCATAGATTTTTTAAGAAATTCTGGATATGAAAGTTTTAGGGGCAGTGAGGCAACAACTGAATTTATAAGATTTTTTGATAGAATATTCGACGTCATGAATTCTAGAACATTATATGCAAAAGGTTATAAGGCACCTTTATCTTTAAATAATGAGAACTATTGGCTAAATATATTCTCTGAAACTGAAAATTATATTAAACAGTTGAAGATTGGAGATATTGATCTTCTGAGCCATGCTAGAAAAACTTTTGCATTGGGTATCCTAGTTAATATCCACAACTTCAAAAATTTAGCATTTGATCTTCTGAAGGAGACCAACCGTCCGCTAACATATTTTCTCACGTACAAGTGCTCTCAAGATCACCTTGAACTTTTCTTTTCGTGCATAAGATCGCATGGTGGTTTAACAATAACCCCAATTGTCAGCAATTTCGTTGGACTTTGAGAAAACTATTATTCCGTAATAGTGTTGAAGCTAGTGTCACTAGTAACTGCATAAGTACAAATTCTGAAACATGCTCTATTTTTGAGTTTCGCAGTTCAAAACCTTGTCAGAGGGAACAAGTGGACAGTAGTCAAGAAATACCTACTATTGTTTTGGATTTAGTTGCAGCTGTTGATAGTGTGAATCTTTCCTTCTTTCAAGAAAAAGTATACAGACAGAGTGTTTCGCTTATTGAATACATTGGGAGCAATGAGCGAAGCTAATATAAGGCAAAAACTTGTAATGGTTGTGGTGCAATATTTTGCTCCTAAGGTTACAACATTATTTCAACTGCAACATCCTATTGTAGATTATGAAGAAATTCACGAACTTCAAATTATTAAATATATTTCCAACAGTTATTGCACATTAAGCTTACAAACTAGTGCAAAAAAAAGATTTTGCAAATGTTAGGGCAGAAAGCTACTATTAGGCAAAAATTAACAAAAACAATATTATTTTATCACGTTTAATAATTTTAAATGAAAAAAATATAAATAAACTATAAAATGTTTTTTTTTAATACGTATGATATGTACATGTCATTATCTTCTTATCAGATTATTTAAACTGCATAATAATTATATTTAATATTATTTAAAAATGAATAAAAGGTGTACGTATATCTTCTGGTTTATTATTTTTTGTACTCGCTTATCAAAACCTGTCATTTCACGATTCGATTTGGGTGCGTAAAAAGTCACTTTACGCACGAGTGCGTAAAAGTAAATTGGTACTTCCTGGAACTTGATTAATTTAGTGACATTTTAAAATCATAAATCCCTAACCTTAATAATATGCTACCCAGTTCGTTGTTTTTCTATGAAAATAAAAGGAAATGAAATAGAAATTGTTATATTTGGAAGGTATGTAATTCAATGTCAGAACAGCAACAAATATTATTTTTTAAATTTATAGAAAACTAAAAAAAAAATTGTCACAAGTGGGATTCGAACCCACGCCCTCAGAGATGACCAGAACGCTCGAGAAGCCGTATAACGGGCAAGCTAAACCTTGAGTCTGGCGCCTTAGACCGCTCGGCCATACTGACACATACTAGTAATATTGTTAAAAATACATATAAATATAAAAATTTTGAAATTATATTTATATTTTAGATAAATATTATTATTGTTTATAGTTCTCGTACAAAAAATATTGTACAAACTTCGTGCGTGAAATATTTCGCGAATTCGTGTCCATAAAGCGCTCGCCTGCGGCTCGCGCTTTAAACTGGTCACTCATTCGCGAAATATGATTTCACGCACTTAATTCGTAAATAACTATTATCTACTAACCGTAACGACTTCCTTCTATATTTCTTATAAAACTTCACATTTAGACTAAATTTTTATCACACCTGCCCGTAATACACAAAACAGTATATGAGTAAGAGTGCGATACATATGCCTGACGCAGCGACTGTACTCTTCTAACTTGAAAGACCGGTTTTACTGCTCGGCGTTGTCGTTCCAGTAGTAGTATATAGTTCAATGATGTCAACCCAATTTTTTAATGGATTTTGAAAGCTTTTACAATTCTTTATTCGATGATGTAAAAAAATTTGGTATGTTATATTAGAAAATTTTTCAGTAAATTGTGTTCTAATTCTAAGTTTTTCAGTATAAAATTTATAACAAATGCTCAAAATGTTTTCCTTCACTTTGTTGACAAAATCCTAAGCGATGATAAATTCCATTTCGCACATTCTGTAATATTTCGGGAGTGATTAGTCTGGTTTCGTAGATGATGCGTTGTCGTAAAACGTCCAAATTTTCCGATTGTGTTGCATAGACTTTTGATTTTAAGTAACCCCGCAAGAAGAAGTCCAACGGGATTAAATCTGGCGATCCAGCTAGTCATTCAATTGCCCCTCTTCTTCCAATCCATTTCTTAGGAAATGTATTATAGAGGTGTTCCCTTACTGGTAGCGTATAGTGCGGAGGAGCACCCTCCTGTTGATACCAAATTCTACGATCTGGCAAATGTGGATCCTTATTATTTGGAAAAAGAACCGCCAAAACAGGTAGCAATTCATTCCTCAAAAAATTCAAGTATATTTCCCCGGTCAAGTTTCCATGAAAGAAAAACGGTCCCACAATGCGATCGCCGATCATCCATGCCTATACATTTAGTTTTTGCGGGTATTGGGTATGTGTCTCTTGCATCCAATGAGGATTATCAGTCGACCCAAATCGGCAATTTTGTCTATTCACAGTGCCATTCAATGTGAAAGTAGCTTCGTCAGAAAACAAAATGTTGAAGAGAAATAGAGGGTCATTATCACAAATTTGCATCAACTGTTCACAATAATCCAAACGCCGATCAAAATCGTCCTCAGACAACTATTGAACTAAATTCATTTTATAGGGATGATACTTTGATTTAAGCAAAAGTTTCCCAACTCTACCCCTTGCTACGTCAAATTCTCGACTAATTGCCGTGTGTGCTTGTGTGAGGACGTTCTTGAACTGTTAACAAAATGTCAAATTGAGTGTCTAGGACCGTTGATGGACGTCCAGTTTTTGGTTTATCTCGAACGAATCCTTTTTCCAAAAATTTTCTGTGGATTTTACTTACAGTTGAAAAACCGATAGGGTCCAGTTCAGGATGCGTTTCATTAAACAACTCCGCGATTTCTCTAACATTTCGACGTCTATCTCCGAATCCAATCATCATGAGCACCTCAATGCGTTCCCGTTCAGATAAATGCATCTCAGAGAATGTATAATTAAACCACTTAACACCAACAATTAGGATTAAATAAAAATGTTGTGATTCGGATTTGGTAATGACAGAAAGTTGAAAAATTATTACTCAAAATTTTCTAATGTAACATATCAAAATTTTTACATCATCGACTAAAGAATTGTAAAAGCTTTCAAAATCCATTAAAAAAAATGGGGTTGACATTAAAAAAAATTATCAATGACGTCATAACTTATTCAAAGTCGACGGAAAAAACAAAATGGTAACATCTAAAAATAGCTAATAATAGTACATTGTGTATCTAGTTGTAAAAGCGATACATTCCCGGATGACAATGTAAATTGTTGGCCGAGGCCAACAAGCATTGGAGTTCGGGAATGTGCTTTTACTACGAGGTACACATACTATTTTTTCTGAAATCGGAATCAACATTATTATAAACTAAAGAATTTTTATAAATGCATAACATATTTTCATTACCATCTAATTGCCTATGAAATCGTTTCCGTGAGGGTGACGTTTCAGTGACGTTGTGGAAAAGGTCAGAAACTCATTACTTATTATTTCGCTTTAATATCTACTTAAAAATTTTAAATGGACAGTGCTGGTGATGTTCTGAAATGCGGGACACCACCGGAGTTAGTAAAAGCTCCTGAAAATGTTGTCTGCGTGTATTTATTTACTGTCTAAAATGTATATAAAAAACCACCGGTACAGGAAAGCTATAGACTTTACCGGCCTAGGACGACAATAGTATATTACATACCGAGCGGGGAAGTGCTCTATTACAGCCGAGCGTCAAGGTAGCTTACCGAGGTAAGCGGCAGACGCGAGGCTGGAATGAGTTCTCCCGAGGTATGTATACGATTTTACTCACAATCTACTATTAGTAATTCTATATAAGTTTTATTTTAAATAATAATAATAATACATGAGTATCGGTATTTATTTTTATGATAATTTGATAAACTATTTTAAGGAAGATACTTGTAAAATCGTTGCTAGGCAATGTAATAAGTTTGTTGAATCTGACAGTTAGGTAATTATTTTGCCAGTTACAAAATATAGTACGGCATTTTTAATAATAAAAAATCTTTATACGTGTATACTAAGAAATATGTCCGACAGTGAACTTGAATGCACCCCACCAGAACTGCGAGTAGCTGCAGAAAAAGCTACTGAAGGCATGATTCTGGAAAAAAGCAGGGAGAGGTACGAGAAGACTTACGAAGCATATAGTAAATGGTGCGTCATTGAGGGTGTGCAGCATACCTCTGAAACGGTACTCCTTGCTTATTTTGCTGAATTAAGTAAACAAAATAAAGTTTCCACATTATGGTCAAGGTATTCGATGTTGCGAGCAGTTCTTAATATTAGGCAAAATGTTGATATCAGTAATTATGCAAAATTGCGAGCATACCTAAAAAGGCAGAATGTGGGATACAAAGCTAAAAAGTCAAGCGTTCTGTCCAAAGCAGACATTGATAATTTTCTCAACAACGCTCCGATAGAATATCTTCCTCAAAAGATAACATTCTAATTTCTTCAGTGCATATTAAATTTATGTTAAATTACATATTTCTTTTAGGTTTCTTTAATTATTGGCATCTCTAGAGCCTGTAGATGCGATGAACTTTTAAAAATGAAAATAAGTGATCTGGATATTTTAGAAAACCGAATTATAATAGTAATTCCTGTAACGAAAACCAATTCCTCCCGTACATTCGTAATCACAAAACCGGAATGGATGAAAGTAATAAAGCAATACTACGACCTTCGCAACAACATTGAATCTGAAAGATTTTTTTTACAAATGAGGAATGGCAAAGTTACACGACAGCCTTTTGGGCATAACTCTATCGGAAATTTTCCCAAAAAAATAGCAACTTACTTAAAACTGGAAAGCGTTAATGGGTTTATAGGACATTGTTTCAGACGTACTTCAGCGACATTACTGGCAAATACAGGTGGAGACATTCTACAGTTGAAAAGATTAGGGGGGTGGAAATCCAGTACCGTTGCTGAAGGATATGTGGAGAACTCATTACATGGACAAGTAAAAATTGGTAATATGTTGTCAAATGTAGAACAATCAAGATCGTCGATTTCTAAAAATGAACAGTATAATTTTAAGCAACAACATGATCTTTCTTTAACAGTTAACAGTAATGATAATTCTAATGTGACCATTAATATTTACAACTCTAAATAGGTTTATTATTGTTTCTTTACTAAATAAATACAGAGTTTGATTCCAATTTATTCTTAAAAACATGTTTTAATGCCAAAATGACAATGATGTCATATTTGTGACTAATGAACTGACACTTGCTAGCTGGGAAAACACTTTTCCGGCTATAGCTGGGAAAGTGAAGTAGGTAAGCAATAAATCGCTTCCCGACTGTTTCGAAAATCTACAGATTACTAACCGATTGTGAGTAAAAATCTTTCCGGACTGTTTTCTGATAGTTGCATAGCAACGAACTAAAATACTGGAAAATCTTACTTTGGGAACTGAAATTGCGCCGAGAAAGTAGCAATCTTGGCCGATTTCAGAAAAAAAAAACATTAATAGACCTGTCTTTGCATTTTGTCAACTAATGCACAATAACGTTACTACGGGCTTGTGTCCATACTTTATGGACGCTTTGTATACATTGGAATGAAAAAATCAGTTTCTAAGATAGAGCAGGTAATATTTACCATTATTTTGGCGTTAGGAGATGAAAAACTTTCGAAGCGTGTATTTAATAAAAGTCTGAAATGTAAATGTTTAAAGCGTAAGCGATTTACGTCAACATTGTGTTCATATTTTTTTTCAAACTACTGTAGTTTGTTGACCATTTTCTCCAAGTATCCTTTACATTTTTAATTTCAATTTTTTAATAATTCGCCAAATAATAATTTTTACTTACGTAAGGAAGGTACATTACCTATCTGCTCCCTCTATACTTCATACTAAAAACGTCCACATTACATTTTACCCAATGCCTGAGGGCTATCACGCTCGTTACTTGAAGAACGGAAAGTTCTCAATAATTTACCGTGGTGATGAGTTCTCCTTCAGCCGGTGGCGTTTCACTATTCGGGGCACTCTTAAATTCTAATGCGCTGGTTTTTATAAGCAAGGGATCAAGTGAAACGGCCGGTGGAGTTCCTAAATTAGGAGTGGCGGGGGAATTGATCAAGTCCATCTTATCAATTGTCACCAAGATATTTTCCATCTTTCTGCTGTTCTTCGTTTTTCTCGATCGCGTGTCTCTGTTATTGTTATTAGAATATCCATTTTTTTTATGCGGTAGGACGTATCTTAATTTCTTCCAAAACCAGGGATCTCCCCATTTTACGTAGGTGTTGGTCGAAAGATACGCTTGCAAATCCTCATCTTCTATCGCGCTCAGGTCAATGTCTCCGTAAAGAATGACGACGAGACGGTGCCTGCCTTCCCTTATTGCTTGCATGTGCGCGGTTCTGAATTCCAAAGTCGCCCATTCGCTCTGCAGAAAATGCTGTGACAATACGATGATCGTCCTCCTTGAATTTTCCACGGAATTGACGATTTGCTTGTTAATAAACTCGCCCACTATCCAATCTCTCTCATGTATACACAACTTGTAAGGTTCTGGACCGCCCTCGAGTACCGAAATCAATTCTTGCACCACAAAGTCTTCGTCTTTATGCGAGTAACTTAAAAAGGCGTCGTATATTTTGTCCTTGTCTAGATCGTCCTCCGTTACAAAACGCATGAATAGAGGCTTGCTATACAACCAGACTTTGACGTGATATTCGTATTTGTAATAAAGGATCAAAGCAACACCTATCATGATTAGGAATAGGAAGAAACAAATGCCAATCGCTAATAGGGCTGCTTGGTTTTCTAAAACGCAAAGATTACCCTCTGTCATTTGAATTACCTTTTCGCCATTGGAGCAGAGAATATTGTTTTCATTTTCGTATGGTATCTGAAAAAATTAAGGAATGTTTTAAGTTCAAGAATTAAAATATGTTAGCAAGTATACAACGTGACATAGAAATTGCAATAATTTAGATATGTTGGTAAGTTCTAAAGTTATAAATGATAAAAACTTGAAGGATTTTGTCTTTTTTTTTAAATTAATAATATGTTGGCCATCTCCGCTTATTTGAATACTCATTTATGTATCTTAGCAATGATTTCTGTAAATGGTAAATGTTTTCTTATAGTATTGTATTCTAGGCTATCTGTACTTCACATCGAAGAGCCTCCAGGGTTTGTTGTGACCACGCCAAATTGCTTAACTTTTTACTGATACCGATACGATGTTCCATAAGAGTTCTATTTAAGAAATAACGAGAAATTTAGAAGACTGTGGTAAAAAATTAACGTACGCCTCTTGAAAGAAATTTAGAGCAACCTTGTTACACGGGGCGCGTATTGTTTTGCTGAGACATTGTATCCTCTAGTCTTTGAAGCGAAAGAAGATAATATTCAACAATTTCTTCGTAATATTTGATGGTCGGTCAAAGCACACCAAAAGAAATGGATAATGGCGTTGCTTACCATAATTCAAGCACTTTGGCGACCAGGCAGTTAAACAGAAAAGTTCTTCACTTTTCTGTTGCTTGCCATCAGAATCTAGATTCATCACTGAAGACAATCCAACACGGCCGGTAAAACTTAAACCCCAACAAGATTTTGTTCTGCGATAGTCTATACGAAGGGTTACTGGGCGGCCGTCGCCATCAAACCAAACATTGGCAACTGACCTGGATTGAAAACCGACCTCTTAAAGCTAATAGACTTAAGCAACGGTCTTCAGGAGCTGTTGTTCTTCTTGGGTCTTTAAAATTTCCTTCTTAATGTTCTCCAGTCTTTAAAGCGAAGGAAGAAGACGATATTCAACAATTTATTCTAAGTAACCTTGGATGGTCAAAGCACACCAAAAGAGATGGATAATGGTGTCCCTTACCATAATTCAAGCATTTTGGCGACCAGGTACTTCAACAGAAAAATGAAGATAGCGCCTTTTCCCACGTTTTTGTCTAACAGCCATCAGAATCTATAAATCTATATATCTATATCTATATATATATATATATATCTATATACATATATATATATATCTATATATATATCTATATATATATATATATATATATATATATATATATATATATATGGTACAACTGAGCGTCTTCCTATGTAAAATTTCAATTACACAGAGCGTCCGATAGACGGTCGCTCGGTGGCAAGCCTCTGTAAATTTGCCACTGCAATCCTAGATGTCCATACCAGCTTTTGGCATAAAAATCTCGGGGACGTTCAGATGCACATTTTTGTGATGCTTGTATAAAAATAGTTCACGGAAGTGCCATCACTAGTCGCTGCCAGCGGTCAGATGTATATCTTATACAAAAAAATTGTTTCACCGGTCAGCCGAGCGCCTCTATTCATCAAATATATTTTGACTCAGACATAAACCATTTTAGCGTTCAACAGAGCGCCTACTATTTTCTTGTAACTAAAGCCCCTCCCTCCCTTCTTATCGCTAGTGTAAACTTCTGTTATTAGCCCATGACCTATACAAGTTTCTAACAATGCGGTATTCTGTTACGCGTAAAAGGGAATTCCCTACTTGGTGCATTTCTTTTCATTGGAGCACAGTTTCTGTGTTGAACACCGAGCACCGACATATATTACATACAGTGTGATCATAAAGTTTGGAACCAAGCTTATAACCGCATTATTTTACATTTTTAGGAAAAACGCTCGGACAGGTAAATTTTCGTTTTTAAAACGCCATCTTTCGACATACAATTTTTTACTATGACGTCATTGGTTTTCGAGTGATGACGTTATCAACACTTTCTTTAAATGGCAACCATATTATTTTTTTCTCGTTTTTGGTAGATCTTTATATCCGCCAAATAGTGATATAAAACAATTGGTATGTTGCATCACAATTTTTTTGAAAAAATTATATAAATTTAGAAAAAAATACGAAAATTTTATTTTTGTACAAAATTAAAATTAAATTAAAAAAAATACATCTGAACTTAAATTGTAACAGTTAACGTAAATTTTTCCAAATGGACCCCACCAACCAACTGACACTGTCCCAGCCGAGTGTAAATGCTTTGCATATATATTTGCATATATATATATATATATATATATATATATATATATATATATATATATATATATATATATATAATAGTAATCTGCGTTATTCGCTCCAGGTCAAAAGAAATTCGTCTTCCCAATCGGCCAATTACTTATTAAAAAATCTTATTTAACATTAAATAGTTTCACAAAAAAGGGCCAAGGAAGTTTAATTTATTTAAAAAATTGACATGATGTGGCAGACCATTTCTTAATTAAAATTATCGCCCAAAAATTAAAGATTTCAAAAACTAATTAAGCTTACAAAATTTACTGAAATATGTAAGTAAGTTTGTTTCACACTTCTGTCATGTGTGAGGACTTAAATATTCTTCTTGAACAAACCGGATCGTCAAAAGCACATGTACTCATGTTACTATGCAAAAAATTTACAAAAACAAAAACACGCACTTTTTTGCAAAATATTTCTTTATGACATTCTTGCTTCTTTTTATACAATTTATGTACAAAAATTTTAGTTTGAAATTGTTTCTATGGCGACAACATTGTTGAATTATTTACTTCTATTTTTGACGTTAAATTTTTGAGATATTGCGTAAAAATTGTTCATTTTCGCTAATATAAAAAATGGCACATTTATCTGAGCGAGAAAGAATCGAAATTTTAATAATGGCTGGGTATGGGGACAAAGACAAAGAACGCATGCAGAAGCATGCGAATTGTTTAACCATGAACACCCTGATAGACCTCCAATTACCAGGTCTACGGTGACAAAACTAGTTGGAAAGTCTACCGAAACTGGATCCGTAAAAGGTCGACCACGGCAAGGTAGACCTCAAGTAGGAGAAGATGTGAAATTAAATGTGCTTCTAGAAGCAGAAGAAAGGCATCATGTTTCCACCAGACAACTTGCGTTAGCCAATCAGGTGGCTCACTCATTTGTCGTGAACTTATTTAAAAAAGAACACTATCGTCCTTACAAAGTTCAACTTGTACAGGAATTACATGAGGATGACGAAGATCGTCGACTGCAGTTCTGTGAAGACGTAATGTTACGTTGTGACTAAAATCCAAATTTCTTGGAAAACATCGTCTTCTCAGATGAAGCTACGTTCTGCCTAAATGGATCTGCTCACCGCCATAATTGCAGATATTGGTCGCAGAACAATCCGCATTGGACTCAAGCGTGTCATACTCAGCGCAGAGGAAAAGTTAACGTATGGGTTGGAATGATTGGACGACGCATTTTAGGACCATATTATTTGAAGGAAATTTGACTGCTGTGCAATATTTAGAATTTTTAAGATTTGAACTGGTTCCAGCGCTCGCTGTTATTTTCCCAAATCACGAGGATGGTGATGTACCCCATCCAAATATTTGGTTTCAACAAGATTGGGGCGCCTCCCCATTATGGTGTAGAGGTTCGCCACTATCTTGACGAAATATTTCCCAATAAATGGATTGGACGGAGAGGCGCCATAGAATGGCAACCTCGTTCTCCTGGCCTGACTCCGTTAGACTTTTTTTGTGGGGTTATTTGAAATCGAAAGTGTATTTTAACAAACCGAACAATTTAGAAGATTTAAAAGAACGAATTCGCGTAGAACTTACACAAATATTGGTTGGCGGGGTCCATTTTGAAAATTTACGTTAACTGTTACAATAAATTTAAGTTCAGATGTATTTTTTTAATTTAATTTTAATTTTGTACAAAAATAAAATTTTCGTATTTTTTCTAAATTTATATAATTTTTTCAAAAAAATTGTGATGCAACATACCAATTGTTTTATATCACTATTTGGTGGATATAAAGATCTACCAAAAACGAGAAAAAAATAATATGGTTGCCATTTAAAGAAAGTGTTGATAACGTCATCACTCGAAATCAATGACGTCATAGAAAAAAATTGTATGTCAAAAGATGGCGTATTAAAAAAGAAAATTTACCTGTACCTGTCCGAGCGTTTTTCCTAAAAATGTAAAATAATGCGGTTATAAGCTTGGTTCCAAACTTTATGACCACACTGTATATGAAAATTAAGTTTCAAGTACCTCCACTGCAAAGGTTTAGCACAATTTATGTAATTGCATATATTAAAAATATAAATACGATCGGATGCAAAAAAACAGACTCAGGGTTTTCACTTGTTTAAAATACGAGTAATTTAATTTACATTCCTCCCTATTATCTGCAGTTTTGAGTTTAAACAGTACTTTAATAAATTAATATACATTTCTGGACCTGTTACATTATCTACATAAACGAAAATAATAGGAATAGAAAAATTATGTTCACCTAAATTTCTAAAGCTAAATAATAAACAAAGCAGCAAAAAATTTCAAAGAAACGTTTGTGATCGACTTGATATCAACTACGATAAACCTGAGTAAGCAGTCTAAATATAACGCTCATTTGTTGAGGACGCTCCCTCTGGGTCTGGGTGTTCGGTTGTCCATTAAAACAGTTTTTCGATATACAGCCTCTATATACGGCGGCGCTCAGTGGGAATGTTTTTGTATAGACGCTCTATAGTACGGTAGATATATAGATATATATAGATATATATATATATATATATATATATATATATATATATATATATATATATATATATATATATATATATATATATATATATAGATGTGTGTGTCCCATATCGTTCTGTTTAAATTTTAAGAGTGTAAAGTAGACTTCATTTCAAGTAACAAAAACGCAAAACTTGTATATCCATTTTTATTTGTTTCAAAGTTACATATCTATGAATGTGATTGTCAGATCATGAAAAAAATGTAATCCCAAAGTCAATAAAAACTCACTTTATTTAAAAAAGTTCAATTAATAATATTTTCGAAATGTCCACGTCCTTGTTGAACGCAGGCTTGTGCCCGTAAGCCAACAGAAGAAGTACTTATCCGAATTTCATACTTGTTTTGTCGGATTTGCTCGGCAGCTAGGTGAATACAATCCAACAACTCTTCTCTTGTGTTCGAAACTTGCGCCTAGACTAAATTTTTCATGTACCCCCATAAATAAAAGTCAAAGGGATTAAGATCGGTTGATCTGGATGGCCATGCAACAGGACCACCTCGACCAATCCATCTTGGATAATTGACGTTAACCCAATTTCGGACAGCAATTCCGAAATGTGTTGGCACCCCATCCATGTGAAACCACATGTCTCGTCGAACATTCAGTGGGACATCCTCTAAAAGACCTGGCAGTTCGTCAATAAGAAATTGAAGGTAATTGTCCGCATTTAACCTCCCAGGAAGAATGACAGGACCAATCAACAAGTCATCGATTAGGGCCGCCCAAACGTTAATAGAAAATTCATGTTGAAATTTAGATGGGCGTATAGCTTTGGGATATTGTGATGACCACCTGTGCAGGTTTCTCAGATTTGTAACACCACTTCTCGTGAACGTAGAGAGGTCTGTTCTGCAGAAATTAAAATGAAGCCGTGACTGTCTTAATATCCAGGTAGAATAAACTAGACGAGCGTGTTTCCTGCGATAGTGATATGGATATAAGCCCTCACGTTTTAAAATTCGCCAAACTGTCGTTCGCGGCACTCCTAGTTGTCTAACGATTCGACGTACACTGAGAGTTGGATCCCTTGTAACAATAGCTACTGCTTCTTCCTCTAAGTCTGCTGGCAAATTTACTTCTCGGTCGAAAAGATAATCACGCAGCCCGCATTCCCAAAATTTTCTGTGTACCTCCAGAAACGTTCTGTAATGAGGAATGCGCCTATCGGGAAACCGATGTCGGTATTCAATAACTGCTTGACGTGCCCTGCCGTTACAGTAGCCATACACAAAATGCACGTCCGCATACTCTTGAGAAGAAAATCGGTAAGGTATTTTGAATAAAGAAAACGTGTCCACTCACTAATAAGCTGTTGTATGAACTGAAACGTAATGTAATCCTTTATTAAAAAATGTAACGTAATCAGTCATCTGAACATTTGTTTATTGTATGATATTCATGGTTCAGCACTTAAGTAAAGCAAATAAGTAAGAACCTTCTTTATCATAAATAAATTTCCAGTACTCTTTTTTGTAGAGAAATTACTGTATGCACTACGACACGTGTTTATTTTAGAATAACATTTTATTATACGACGTTAACAATCACAGGCCTGTTATTGAATCCTATAACTTTTTTAAATAAAATCAGTTTGTATTGACTTTAGGATTACAATTTTTTCATGATCTGACAATCACATTCATAGATCTGTAACTTTGAAACAAATAAAAATGGATATACAAGTTTTGCGTTTTTATTACTTGAAATGAAGTCTACTTTATATCCTAAAATTTGAACATAACGATGCGGGACACCTTCTATATCTCTCTTTTGAGGATAGACGGTCTTAGGTCGAGTTGGGATTCTCCTAACTATGTAACTAGGTAAGTGTAATGTTGCTTTATCTCGGGATCTGTTGAGGATAGATTGCATTGAGTGTAAACAGATATTGAAAAATGTATGTGGTATATGTAAAAAAAATGTCGAAATTGAAACGCATTTTGACTTTAAAATAAAGTAACCATTGTCTTAGGCAGGCGTAAGCGAATGTGTTGAAAAAACGGGGGACTTGGTTCCAAGATGTCTCTGAGCCCATACACAAGGGTAATTAGACCCACAATAAGCTATGAACCAGTCGCGTGATGGCCAAAAACTAAGTAAAAAGGTGGCATACTAAGATCAGCATGTCTAAAGTGACACAGGGGCCATCAGAACAACTTCTACAGTGCACTGGAGGTAATATTAAACTTACTACTTCTAGATATCCATATACAAGGAGAAGCAAGAAGCCTACAGACGAATGTAATGGCAAAACTCTAGGTAGATTACATTACAGGGAAACCGAGTGACATTGTGGTTCAGAAATTCAAGCTTGGAATAAGAAACAAAATAGACATACCACCAATAGTCATGTGAAGTGGAAAAAAAATCCGGTACAGGAGCCAGAATATAAGGACCAAATAACGGTAGATCACCCAAGTTAGTGTACATAAAGATACTGCAGCATTTCAAGCAGTCGCATCATTACGTTGGAGAAATTAATAGACTGGATGGAACGAATCGCACCGTGGCCATCTTCTCCGACAGCCAAGCAATGTTAAAGGCACTGGATTCAGTACAAGTTAAATCTAGACTTATACGAGATTGTGTGTATTGACTATGACATCTTCAGCATGTTGACCTAGCGCTTCGATAGTAGCTATTAAGATGTGAATTGCTTCCCTGTCCATGATCTCAGTGGTGTATTTTGTCTCTGCTATCTCGGACGCACAAGAAACAAGAATATTTGATGTTACCACTGTCCAAGAAATTTTATAATTTTTAAGTCCACACAAATCACCCATTGATCTTACATTTATTTAAGGCTGTAGCAAACTTAGGAGTAATTATTACTTGACGCCTGGATGTATTGCAACCTATAGGTCTATTGTGCGTATTAATGTATAACGGTGAACGATGTACATAATATAAACTGCATTTAATTAAGAGGACTTACTAAACAACTTAGTATCTACCTATATTGGTAAATGAATGAATTTGCCACATAGAAGTAATATTTTGCGAAGTTGAAGTTGCGAAAAATTTGATGATTCCTTTCCTTATAAATTTTCCGATTTAAAGCCCTAAGGTCACCTGTTCCTCTTACTTGATAAAGCCCAAATTTCACACAGCTCATTTTTAAATAGAATAGAACCAAATTAGAGAGTAGCCCAAGAAAAATTATAAAAAATTTTTAAAAGAGGCCTGCGTTATAAACACATTCACAATTAACCAAATTTAATTTTTATAATTTTTGAGCTACAAATAACAACTATTTTTGTACAAGACTATAGCAAAAATAAATTCTTACCTGGAATCTTTTCCACTTTTGCACCAATTTCGTCAAATTGAGCAACTGACAATTGCAATTCCAATTGTTGTCGTGCAGCGTCAAACGTTTAAGTGTGTCAGTCTTATTCAGTACGGAGAACGCTTTGTAATCCAAGTTTTGCAGCTTGTTATCATTCAATTCCAATACTTCCAATCTCGGAGGTAACCAACTGACTAAATCCAATTTATTGTTGGACAAATACAATTGGGAAACGTTAAAGTAACTGGTATCTCTTTCCGTGAAGTTTGAAATGGAATTATTGGTAAGGTCAACTTTCAATTTCGTCACCGAAAATGCCCTGCCAAAATATACAGGACTAAAGTTTGGAAGCTTCGGTGGTACATTCAAATTTAAACCGCGACAATCTACGTTAAAAGATCTATACTTCGGGAACATTGTACAGGAACATTCTTTGGGACAACTTAAAATGTCCTTGTAATTGCATGCGAAAAGTTCTGAAATCAATTCACTGACTTTTTTTCCCGCTAATTGTGGCGGACCTTGGCATGTTAGTTGACCTTTTAAAGACAAAAGTTTATAAATTTCATCGTTCTTGTACGTTTTATCGAAAAATTCAATCAAGGAATAGGCTGAACATCCGCACTGTATGGGATTATTATCTACATATACTACAACATTTGATCTCTTTGTCAAGTCCTCCGTCCCTATAAAAAACTGATCTAACAAGTCGAAGTTGATGGTTTCTATTTTGTTGTCGTTCAAAAGTACTTTTCCCATGTTCATAAGGTCGAATACCTAAAAAAATAATAATAATTAATAGAATATAATTTGATAGCTGTTTGCGTTAGAATTTGCCAGTTTAAATAAAAATATTGATATAAAAATGACGTGATATTCAAACTTTAAAGTATAGTGTTACGATTATTTTATCAACTACCCTCGTATATTTGGTATTGCTGTATATTGCGGTCATATTCGACCAGTGGGAGACGCGGATATGCTTAACTCTGACTGTGGGTGTTAGGATTTTGGTGGTGTAGGAACGTTGAGATGGTGGCTTTGTGTGTCACTGCCGTTTGGGATATCGAGAACAAGGCTAGTCGTGTAAAAGATTTGAGACCATTTTGTGTACTGTATCGTGCAAGTTACGAAGAGAACACCTGTTGAGGTGGATATTTGGTCTAAATCTTCTGCTCAGTAGTTTGGCAGCTTTCTGTTGGATTCAACACACACAGTCTTCAATATATAGGCCCGTAAACATCTATGGGCCGGTATTATAAACAGCGAATAAATCTCTGAATAGCAATTTGACGAATAAATTTATTGAACGAATAAATTGAAATCTGGTATTATAAAAAATTTTTAGTCAGATTTGGCATCTTTTTCCATTTTTGGTCGTTTGGTCAATAAATTATGAACGGATTTGTATATCGTAACATTTTGCTTATATTTGGTAACTTCGATGTTTAAAAATTAGATGAAATTGTAAATTTCGTTGTAGTAATTTTGAAGTATTATTAAATTTAATTAATTGAAGATATATTAAAAGGATGTATAATGCAACCTTGTTTACATCATAGTTTGGATTTAGTATTGTTCATATATTTTACTGTAGATAGCGTTTAAATTTTCGATTAAGATGGCAGTTTCTTTTTTAAACAGTAAACAGTTTGGTTAAATTGTAACAGTTCTTGTGTGACTCTTATTTAACGTTAAATAGATTGGTATATAGCTTCGTATTTTATTAATTTCCTTAGAATTAGAATTTTGCTTCTAATTTCCCTTCAGTCGTTGTAATTGAGTAGTGACATCTTGTGTCTATTTTCTGGACAATTGTCTTTTATTAAAATTCTTTAAATATATGTATTTAATTAAAATTCTTTATCAGTTTGGTTCCATATTTTATTGCCTTAATTGCGGTCTAGCAAAATATTTTCAAAGTAGATATTGGCATGTTATTTTCTGTTACGTCGGCTCACTCTGTCGGTTAATTTGAGAACTACGACTCAGGAATATAAGGCAGGGGTAACGATGTTCTGTTCTTCTTTCTGGTCTAATTTCCAACCCAGTAACAAGGCTTACTGAACACGTTTTGATTGAGGTAGGTAAAAATGAAAGCACGTTGTTTGCTACGATAGTATTCGGTTCTAACTCAATTTTAATCCATGATATAACGACGAATTCGGTTTTTCTGGAGAGTCGGGGAACTGGTCGTTTTGTGCTGTTGGCGGATTTTTGGTCTCTATCACCACGTGCTGTTTTGTTTTAAGTCGTCGACCATTATCCTACTTGTTAGGTGAATTTTTTTTTTAAGATTCATTTCATGGCGTGCTAATTTTTCTCTAGACATTTTGCTATATGTTTTCTTTCTAAATTTGAAAGGGTACACGTGTGGGGTATAAACTACCTAGTTGAGGTATAAAATTTATACGTGTGGAGAAATACAGTCACTTAGGTGAAAGCATGAAGTTCTCATCGTCCCATGTAAATTGTACTGTTTTGTTGGTTAATTCCTTGTAGAATCCGAACTAGAAGTATACCATTTTACGAAGAAGAGTCGTATCCGATTTATATGAGAGAACACAGCTAAATAGGATTCATAATTAAAAAGACACGGTTGCGTGACCATGACAATTTTATTAAGTAAGGTAGGATCACACATGTTTAATATTCTTCTAAGAACTACAGACATTTGATTTAAACTCGCTCTGTAAAATCTGTCCATGTTCGAAGTAATAAAGCTTAAAGATAGTTATAGTCAAGTTTAGATTAATGTAATTTAGTGTCAATCGATAATCCTTAATTTTGCATAGGGTAGTCGAAATTTACCTTATCATACTAGGGTCATGCCCTAAATTTTCTTCATTTCATTGTTGCTATCGTATATATATTTTTAAATTTCAAATATTGATTATAGTTCTGTAGATTGATATAGACCAAAGTATTGCTAAGTATCGCATTATATTTTTCAATGTTTAATTTCCCTCATTACGATTTGAAATTGTAAATTATTTTATTGAATAAATTAATAACCTAATTATATAAACTGAATGTATAGAATCTCGATGTAAGATTTATCTAGGGATAAATTATCCACTTATCTTTTTCCTATTGTCTAGATTAAGCATGCAAATTATTCATTTATGGCTTAATCATTTAATTACTGCGATCATATTGCTTCTTGTTACAGTTTAAAATCCCGTATTTATTTGCTTTTCTTATGCATATTAAATGTGCATTATTATTTGATAAGTTAAAAATTACTATACTGGGTGAGTCATGAACTCGGTTTCAATTTATTACCTTTTATTTCAATTTTATTTACTTAACTGTTGTATTCATTAAACAAGTTGGTCACTGATATTTTTTATGTTTGATGATTAATTCATTATTAATTGTGGCTAGTGAGCCTTATTCAAATTTTGAATTATTTTTGTAAGAAATATAATATTGAGAAATACTCAATATTATATTTCTTACGTTTATTGCTGTTATGTTCAACATAGATTATTGCTGATATATATATTGACTGTTGCTAATTTAATAAATTACATCTTGTTATTGTTATCCTATTTGGCGTTTTATTGTTGTTTTAGAATTTGTCCACGTAGTACCTGTGAATTATTTAGCTTACTTTCGGCAGCGTCTGTGTTCGCTGTATCGGTTTGAAATTACAAACACGGTGGCGCCTATTATTAAAAAGTTCGCTTCTTAATTAAGTTAGCAGATCAACCAAAGATCTCCGCGACATTCGTGTTTAGGTAAGTTAGTAAGTTAACTAGATAGTATATTGTATAGGAAGGAAGGCGCGTGTATTAGTGCTAGATAAGCACGTAGCAAAATGCATGCAAGTAAAATAAGTATTTGTAGAATAACTTTGAATAGCTATGTATTTTGAAGTTTAGCTTTTCGATAAACGATGGCACCACTAAATAAAATGAAAAAATACAAAAACCTAATTCTTCATGATTTCTTTTTGTTAGTATTTGTAGAATAGTAGGTTGTGTTTAAGTTACCACCGTGGTTTGGCCCTTGCCTGTGATATTAGATTTTGCTATTGCATATATTATATTTTATTGTATTTATAAAATGTCTGAAGATAAAAAAAAAACTGATATGGACATATTCCTATTTGTATAAGGTTTCAAATTATTTTCAGCAATATTTAAAATACATATATGGAAATGTCTGTTTTGTTAAACGAAATCTTGGCAGACGGCAACGTCGTAGACGTTGACGACATTTATACGGTTGATTTTCATCGTCTGATAATTCAAATGCCCCTGAAACTGATGATATCAAATACACTGATGGAACCGATAAATCTGATATTATCATAATTCAAGATATCAAACAAACAAAATATAAACTTTTAAAAATAAGGTTATGCTTATTTGAAGCACACTGAAGCAAACAGCTGATCGCATTTAACCAATGAATACAATTTTGAGCATTACATTTTCGCGAAGTGGTGTGAATGAAATATAAATGCTATCTACATATACGGCTCTAATTATTCGAATATTTTACTGAAAAAAAATTTGCCCTTATGCTGGATTCGAACCTCCTTTGGTTTGCCGGACCACGCTCTTAACCACTATGTTATTAAGGGACTGAAGTTAGAAAATAGTCGGGAGGTACTTAAATTAAGAAACAGATATTATATTGTGGCCGTACGTTCGAATCCTGCATAAGGGCAAGCTTTCTTCAGTAAAAAAATCGAATAGTTAGTATCGCATATGTAGAAAGAATTTATTTCATTCACATCACTTCGCGAAAATGGATTTGATTTTCACAAAATTGCCAACTACGGGCACAATATATCTGTTTCTTAATGCAGTTTAAGTACTTCCCGACGATTCGAACTTCAGTCCCTTAATAGGTTAAGAGGGTGGTCAGGCAAACCAATGGATGTAGGTTCGAATCCTGCACTAGAGCAAATTTTTTTTCAGTAAAAAATTCGGATAATTAGCGTCGTATATGTAGAAAGCATTTATTTCATTTAATAAACGCCGTTCACGATTCACAAGACAAAACAATGTTGCGAAATCTTTGTAAAATCCATTGGCAAAATCGATTTGTTTACATTTTAGGGTAGGGTAGTAAACGCTTATGTAAAACTTGCAGTATTTAGGTTTTAAGTGCAATATGTAATATGAAATTATAACAAAATACAAATACAATTTTACTTCTCTTACAGCTGATAAAGGTAGCTCCACGGTCCATTATCGCGTTCTGCTTCACAGTTTGCAATCTCGGATGCACTTTGTAGTCAATATTGTACATTACAACTTCTACATTTAATAATTAATGACTAATCTTAACATCTTGTTAACAATTTTCCGTTAACTTTATTAAGTCTATATTTCGCATTTATTTCTGTAAAGTTTTGCATGTACAATCGCGAAGATCTCCGACATCTTTACCCGCCCATCAGGCATGTAAACGTTGCAATATTTCTTATTTGAGAAGGGCCGAATATACACAGGTCTTTTCATATGCTTAGATATTGTATAACCGTTAATATTTTTTTGGGAGTATATATACAGGATCATTCTTATTATATATATTAGATCTTTGTTAATAACTGTTGAGGGGAAAACATTTCAAATAAATAGAGTTATAATATTAATTGTCTGTGCGAGTATTGATTTGTATTTGTAGCTTCCTTGTTTCTTTGATCCCACACCTTATATAGCCCCTACGCCATTCGAGCGACGCATGACCTCTGATTACAATTCTATAATAATTCACGGTGGTGCCTTTCTTAACTATTATTTTAGTCAGTCACGTAATAACGTTTCGAGAGAAACATCACACCGTCCTCATTGAAACCTTAGCCTGGATACATTTTTAGATATCTTCTGAAAATTCGCCAAACTGTGGTTGTCACTTATTTGGAGACGTTTTGTAACTTGATTAGCCCTACATATTCCCTAGTTATTATTCAGCCTCACGTAAAACTTTAGCAGCAGTAACGCAACCAGTTTCTTCATTTACGGATTAGCTTACGGTAAGCCTGTAAACTGCACGGCCCGTTTCTCAAGTTATTGTTTCTTCTGAATTTTCTTATGCCCGCTATTAAACTTCTTGCACATTCATAGTAGCACTGAACAAGGCTTATACGATTTTGCAACGTGAAAACCATTTCTCGCAGGGTGAATGTCTGTCAAATTCAGTAAGAAAAGCTAACGTTCTATTTTTATCAATAAACTTGTTGCCATGGTAACGGAAATAAAAAAATATGAACGACGAGTAAACCCCATTATTTTATGAACCCAAATATGTTTTTATTTTGTGTATACTTTACTATTTTATTAACAAAGTGACGACAATTTACTTACTTTTAAATAACCCTTTATTTATATCAATCACTTATGAACGTATCCCAGACCGATATTTTTTGGACTGTCTATTATAGCACGTGACATTAATATTTTCGCATAGTGTTGGTGCGGTTGAACTCTACGAGGTGCATTCAAGTTCTAAGGCCTCCGATTTTTTTTCTCCAGACTGGAAAGAAATGGAAGCATGTGCATTGTTTTAAAATGAGCGTGCGTTCGTTGTCAATACGTCACAGAGATGGCAGCACTGTACGGCAGATGGAATTGTAGCGGCAGCGTCGAGAATGAGAACTGTTTTAGATACTTAAAATGGGTACGTTTTACTTACTTGAACAGCGTGCAATCATTCGTTTTCTGAATTTGCGTGGTGTGACACCAATTGAAATTCATCGACAGTTGAAGGAGACATGTGATGATGGAGTTATGGATGTGTCGAAAGTGCGTTCGTGGGTGCGACAGTTTAATGAAGGCAAAACATCGTGTGACAACAAACCGAAACAACCGCGGGCTCGCACAAGCCGGTCTGACGACATGATCGAGAAAGTGGAGAGACTCGTTTTGGGGGATCGCCGAATGACAGTTGAACAGATCGCCTCCAGTGTTAGCATTTCCGTGGGTTCTGTGCACACAATCCTGCATGACGACCTGAAAATACGAAAAGTGTCCTCCAGGTGGGTGCCACGAATGCTGACGGACGACCACAAGGCTGCTCGTGTGGCATGTTGCCAAGCAATGTTAACGCGCAACCAAGGCATGAATGGGACTTTCTTTTCGTCGATTGTGACAATGGATGAGACGTGGATGCCATTTTACAATCCAGAAACAAAGCGCCAGTCAGCTCAATGGAAGCACACAGATTCATCGCCACCAAAAAACTTTCGGGTAACCGCCAGCGCTCCCTACTCACCTGACCTGGCTCCTAGTGACTCTTGGCTGTTTCCAAAAATGAAAGACACTGTCCCTGGCCGCACATTCACCAGCCGTGCTGCTATTGCTTCAGCGATTTTCCAGTGGTCGAAACAGACTCCTAAAGAAGCCTTTGCCGCGGCCATGGAATCATGGCGTCGACGTTGTGAAGAATGTGTACGTCTGCAGGGAGATTACGTCGAGAAGTAACACCAGTTTCATAGTTTTCGGATGAGTAGTTAGTTAGAAAAATAAATCGGAGGCCTTAGAACTTGAATGCACCTCGTATTATTGTGAACAAATGTTATATTTAAACTAAATAAATGAATAAAAATTCTGCATATACTTACAAGTATTCCTCTAATATTATTGTAAGACATGTCCAATGTTCTAGTCTTGAGGCCGATGTTATATGGAAGCTTTTCGAAAAGATTGTGACTCAAATCTATGGTATCGATGTGATTGATGCCATCAACGAATGATAATTCGTCTGCATCCCTCAAGTTGTTTCTGGACAAATCCAAATTCTTCAATTTCAAGCTGTTGAATGTGGAGACCGCGATGTAGGAGATGTTATTGTTACTCAAATCCAAAAATGTGAGTTCATTCAATCCGTAGAAAAAATCAGACTCGATTTTATTCAAGTTGTTGCCGGCTAAATGTAACTCTTTCAATTTTTTTAAACTTACGGAGTTGTCGTACAACCATTCGGAAAATTGATTATTTGTCAGGTCTAAGTATTGCAAATTCTCCAGATCTTTAAATATCGTCTTGGGCAAATGCGTTAATTTATTATCATTTAACACTAAGTTCTTTAATTTGTACTGTTTGGAAAACAAGTTTTCTGGTAAACTTTCTAGTGCGTTCATTTGTAACATTAAAACAGTTAAGTTCGTAAAATTCTCGAATATATTTTCAGGTATGGTCGACAAATTCAAACCGGAAAGACGGAGGTCGTAGATGTGTTCGTTCGTTTTGAAAAAATTTGGAGGAATTTCGGCGATATTGTTTCCAAAGAAACTTAACGTTCTCAAATTTGGTACTGGATTTAATAACTTCTCGGGAAGGAAATCTATGTTATTCTTACTAAATTCTAGCGTTTTAAGTTTAGGAGCGTTAGACAACAGCGATTCACTTAAGTAACTCAAATTGTTCCCGAACAACTGTAAATTTATTAAAGATGGTGCGGTGAGTTGTTCCGGCAACGTTTCCAAATTATTTTGAGGAAGCTCCATAAATCTCACCGATTTAGAATACTTGAAAAGATCCGGTAACACCTTGAGTTTGTTCCGCATCAAACTAATCACTTCCAAATTCACGAAATCATAAAACGTGTCAAATTCTATTTCGATAATATTGCTGTCTTGTATTTGTACAATAACCACTTCGGAAACGTTCAAGCCTTCAAATTCACTCTTTCGTAGTACAAAGTCCTTATTGGAATAACCCGTTATATCCCATTTTGTTGTGCCCTGGATATTCCACAATTTAAAAATCTGTCGAAATTTGCTGACCAAATTACAATTTTTACTGCGAAAAATATCAACTGGACCTATGTCAGTATTAATCGATGTTAAATTGACGTCTTCAACGTAACATATCATCTGAACACCTTCTCCGGACTTTATCTCGACTGAGAAATCCACAAGTTCTAAAGACGGACAAAAGAACTGTACATCTCGGTTTTCACGGCTTTTCATAATAGTACAGGGATTTTTTTGTAATTCTTGAAGTGGATTTGTAGTCGAAGATTCTTCTTCTGTTAGATCGCTGGATACAGTTAATGATGTTATCGTACTTATAGTTAAAAAGAGTAAACAGATGAGATCGTGAAAATCCATTTTGGAACCTGAAACAAAACAAAATCGTAAGAAATGTGTTGATTGTTTTAAATATTAAATAACTTAAAACTATTTAGTAAAGGCAAATTATAAACAAGTTAACAGAGAAATGCGTTTTTGCATAAAGATACTAAGGCCGTAAAACTCGTCATTAAGTTCATATTTTATGGTTTTGAGCAATTCGTATCCCGACATTTTTTGATATATAAGGTCTCCAACTCAATAAAATAAGAATAAAATAAGACAAAATAATGAAAACCAGTTTGAAATTGAAGTAAATACCTTATTACAATCTTCGCATGTTAACTTATATACACCAGAGTTTGATTCTTTGTCTATTTTATCTTTGTTGTTTTTAATAATGTTCTGTATAGTATTGTCTGTTTTAAATGATATATGTTCGTTATTAAGTTTTTTAATGAAAGTACCAATTTTTTCCGAAATTTTTCCTAAGTAAGTGATTGAATTATAGGAATTAATTATCTTGTATTTTAATTTTGGATAAACTAAGGAAAGGGTTTTAGATTTTTGTTGGCTGTTTAGGATGTTATTGACAATATTTATAGAGTAACCATTGTTTAATGCTATTGTGTATATTCTATTTAGTTCTAGGTCGATATAACCTTGAGTACCTATGAGTAAAAGCAATTTCGACCTTGAACTATATAGAATATACACAATAGCATGTTGGCTGTTTAGGATGTTATTGACAATATTTATAGAGTAACCATTGTTTAATGCTATTGTGTATATTCTATTTAGTTCTAGGTCGATATAACCTTGAGTACCTATGAGTAAAAGCAATTTCGACCTTGAACTATATAGAATATACACAATAGCATTAAACAATGGTTACTCTATAAATATTGTCAATAACAGCCTAAACAGCCAACAAAAATCTAAAACCCTTTCCTTAGTTTATCCAAAATTAAAATACAAGATAATTAATTCCTATAATTCAATCACTTACTTAGGAAAAATTTCGGAAAAAATTGGTACTTTCATTAAAAAACTTAATAACGAACATATATCATTTAAAACAGACAATACTATACAGAACATTATTAAAAACAATAAAGATAAAATAGACAAAGAATCAAACTCTGGTGTATATAAGTTAACATGCGAAGATTGTAATAAGGTATACATAGGACAAACGGGGAGGACATTCAAAATTAGGATGAAAGAACACGAGAGAAGCCATAAAGAAAAGAAAACAGATTCAACTTTCGCAAGTCATTGTATAGATATCAATCATAGATTTAATATAGATTTCAAAATTTTACACATTCAAGAAAAAAGTAAAAAACCTGTTAGAAAACTTAGAAATTAATAGATACAATAGTTTAGGATTAGCTTTAAATGACCAACTAGATTTAAACAACTCCCCTCTACTAAATTTAAGATTGTAAAAATTTTTCCACCACCATTTCCCCAATAATTTTCACATAAATATTCCAACTTGTATTGTACATATTCAGTATTTCATCCATCTGATGAAGCCATTGTATGGCGAAACAATATTGTAGTGGTATTTACAATAAAAGAATTTTTGAAACTATAAGTTTAATTACTTATTTCTTAGCGATATAATGAAGATTCAACAAGTATCTCCTTCGTCAATTAACTATTTGAAGTAAATTTATTATACTGCACCAATGTGCATAATTAATTTTCGACATAATCACCATTTAGTGCAATACATTTCTCCAAACACTGAAATCCATTTCTTCATTCCGTGAATATCTCTGTTACTTTATAACTTTTATCACAATTTTTTTTTCATTTGTCATTATTTTGTGTGTACTATTTTCAGTTAAAAATAAAGATCCAATTTTTTATTACCCTGTATAGCAACGCCATGATTTTGGTTAACACGGTGGTACCCTGAACCGCCAACGCATAATCATTTTATTTCACACTTGTTAATCTGGGCACGAAGAGGTGAAGAATTAGCAAAACAAGTTACCACAATTCTTGCTTTAATTTGGAAAAAAATATCTCTGGATATTAAAAAAAAAGTTCTTTCTTGTGCAGTTTTTTGCAAAAAAGATATATTCAACGATCTAAAACAATGTACATCGATGGATGAGTTGTAACAAAAGGCTCGGAAAATTTTATCCATCGAAAATTATACAGAAGGAATATATGAAGATAGGAGTTTTCATTTTGGCCTTAAATTAATGAGTTCACCTAAAAACCGGTCGTCTACCTACAACGGTCAATCATACCTTGCCAATATCACTGCAAAATAATGGACTTGAATAATTATTTTATTTTTATAAACTCGTTTTAGCTTTCGCGTAATATTAATTGCAAATATGCACGTTTCAAGTGTAAGAGAGATGGATAAAGATCTAAACGTGTAATATTTTAATACATCGTCATATTTATTGCATTATAATATGCAAATTCTGTGGGACAAGTAAACGCATATAAATAATTATTCCCTTTTTTGACTCTTCACATCCTCTACGACATTATATTCTATACTAGAAGTATGTTTACTAGTTTCTCTGAACACCTCATTTGGTAACCATGACAGTTAAGAGTACACGTCTGAAATGACAATATAAATAATGGTTTACAGGTATCGCGAATACATACTTTGCTTTTTTAGATACAATAATTACAGTAGTTCTTGATCAAATGCCAAAGTGTTACGTAAAATACTGTATGTAATTGACCTTTTATGAAGCCATATTTGTATTCAGAATTGGTAGTATTTAAGAAGGATGCTCGAAGCATTGTAGTACCTGCTTACATAAATTAAAATCATTATTGTAACGGAAATTTATATAATTTAAGCAATTAAGTACGTAAAAAGGTTTATTAAAACAATATTAATTTTTTTAAAAGATTCGACGGAGCGTTTTAAGTTAAAAATACAAAATTATTTTTCTTTTTAAATACAGTCACCTGCAACCCTACTACATTTTCTAATCTTTCAACTAGCTTTGTGTATGCCTTCATAAAAAATGTTTTATCTTTGAAAAATCGTCATTTACTTTTTTATCGCTCGTAAATTTCTTCCCAAGCAGTTTTTTTTCAATTTTGGAAACAGGTGAAAATCACTCGAAGCGAGGTCTGGAGTATAGGACAGGTGATTCAAAATATCGAAGCCCACTTTATACAAATGTCCCGTATCGTTATGTTCAAATTTTAGAAGTGTAAAGTAGACTTCATTTCAAGTAACAAAAACGCAAAACTTGTATATCCATTTTTATTTGTTTCAAATTTACAGATCTATGAATGTGATTGTCAGATCATGAAAAAAAAATGTAATCCTAAAGTCAATACAAACTGATTTTATTTAAAAAAAGTTATAGGTTTCAATAGCAGGCCTGTGATTGTTAACGTCGCAAAATAAAATATTTTCCTAAAATAAATAAACACGTGTCGTAGTGCATACAATAATTTCTTGGAGATCTACAAAAAAGAGTACTGGAAATTGATTTATGATAAAGAAGGTTCTTACTTATTTCGTATGTGCTGAACCATGAATATCATACAATAAACAAATGTTCAGATGACTGTCAACGTTGCATTTTTTAATAAAGGATTACATTACGTTTCAGTTCATACAACAGCTAGCTTATTAGTGAGTGAACACGTTTTCTTTATTCAAAATGCCTTATCGATTTTCTTCTCAAGAGTATGCGGACATGCATTTTGTGTATGGCTACTGTAACGGCAGTGCACGTCAAGCAGTTATTGAATACCGACATCGGTTTTCCGATAGGCTCATTCCTCATTACAGAACGTTTCTGGAAGTACACAGACAATTTCGTGAATGCGGACTGCGTGATTATCTTTTCGACCGAGGATTAAATTTGCCAGCAGACTTAGAGAAAGAAGCAGTAGCTATTGTTACAAGGGATAAGAAGCAGTAGCTATTGTTACAAGGGATCCAACTCTCAGTGTACGTCGAATCGCTAGACAACTAGGAGTGCCACGAATGACAGTTTGGCGAATTTTAAAACGTGAGGGCTTCTATCCATATCACTATCGCAGGGGACACGATTTGCTTGAGGCAGACCACTATGCTCGTCTAGTTTATTCTACCTGGATATTAAGACAGTCACGGCTTCATTTTAATTTCTGCAGAACAGTCCTCTGGACAGCTGAATCTACGTTCACGAGAAGTGGTGTTACAAATCTGAGAAACCTGCACAGATGGTCATCAGAAAATCCCAAAGCTATACGCCCATCTAAATTTCAACATGAATTTTCTATTAACGTTTGGGTGGCCCTAATCGATGACTTGTTGATTGGTCCCGTCGTTCTTCCTGGGAGGTTAAATGCGGACAATTACCTTCAATTTCTTATTGACGAACTGCCAGGTCTTTTAAAGGATGTCCCACTGAATGTTCGACGAGACATGTGGTTTCACATGGATGGGGCACCACTACATTTCGGAATTGCTGTCCGAAATTGGGTTAACGTCAATTATCCAAGATGGATTGGTCGAGGTGGTCCTGTTGCATGGCCACCCAGATCACCCGATCTTAATCCCCTTGACATTTATTTTTGGGGGTACATGAAAAATTTAGTCTACGCGCAAGTTTCGAACACAAGAGAAGAGTTGTTGGATCGTAATCACCTGGCTGCCGAGCAAATCCGACAAAACAAGTATGAAATTCGGATAAGTACTTCTTCTGTTGGCTTACGGGCACAAGCCTGCATTCAACAACGAGGTGGACATTTCCAAAATATTATTTATTGAACTTTTTTAAATAAAATCGTTTGTATTGACTTTAGGATTACATTTTTTCATGATTTGACAATCACATTCATAGATCTGTAACTTTGAAACAAATAAAAATGGATATACAAGTTTTGCGTTTTTGTTACTCAAAATGAAGTCTACTTTACACTCCTAAAATTTGAACATAACGATATAGGACCTTGTACAAGGGCAACCAAAGCAACACGCTCTTGCGGACGAGAGCAGTCGTGCAGGAACAAGACACCTTTCGTCAATTATTTCCTTTATTTTTCTTTAATGACTTCTTTTAACCGCTCATGATTAAAGCGTAGCATTCCCCGGTTATGTAAACGCTTTTAATATTTGTAATCTATTAATTATGGGTTCCCAAAAATTGTCGTTTCCGACCGACTGTGACACTTTTAAACTTCTTGGGTGGTGGTGTGCCTTCTTTTATGCCACTGTGTGGGATCTTGCTTGGACTGCATAATGATGAACCCAAGTTTTATCCTCAGTAACAATTTGACTCAATACACCATCCCTGTCTTCACTACAGAGATTCAAAAACGCACGGGAATATTCCACGCGCCGTTGGTTTTGCGGGGGTATGAGCATTCTCGCCACCCATCTTGCGCTGAGCTTAGTCATGGCATGATTATAATGAAGAATCACTCCACCTTTATTGCATACTACCTGTGGTGGTGAAAGCTAGCGGTTCGCACTATATCTTGAAGGGCGCACACGAATTGCGGTCCAAGTACGGACAGGTAAAAATGCCATTAAAGGGTTTATTAATCTTCTCCCGAACTGCGGTCAAGTACAATTTAAGTATGTAAGTACGCAAGTGAAGGAAATTCCCGGGTTGAATTATCAATCGACAGAAAATTAACAATTCTATAAAACGTAAAGCGGTAGATCAACTTTGTGAAAAACCTTCCAAGTTCATACATGCGGAAATTGACCAAAATAGTACTACTTTAAAAACAATTTCTACAGAAGATGTACAGTACATTCGCAATAACATATGCCATGCCCGATTAAAAAAGTTCCTAAAATGGCCGATAAGTATTGAAGAAACTCAAGAACTACTGAATTCTATTGAAATCAAAACGTCTAGAGACGAAAATTTGTTGTTAGTTAACGACACCGTATTTCATACCATAAATAATTTCTTGTGAAACTAATTTGCAATTTATGTCAACAAGTAATATTCTTTGTTGATGGAACATTTGATTATTACGCCAAATACTTTTTGCAAATGTTCACAATCCACGTTTATGTGAATAATGTTTACGTACCCGTTGCTTTCTGTTTACTGAAGGATAAAACTGTGGAAACTTACATAAAAATAATTAATTGACTTGGCAGATACATGTTGAAACTCCATTATAAATTATACGTTTATACGTTTGTTTCAAATACGTTTTAATAACACTACAATTGTTTCGCCAAACATTGGCTTCATCAGGTGCTGATAGTCTGATAATACAATAAAACAACTTAATATATATAGTCTCACATTCATGTATGTAACACATTAACAGTGGGGATGTAATGTAGATATTAGAATTGTAGGAGCGGTGAAAAATTAAATTCAGTTTGTTCATTTAACGCTACGCCTAATTTGTTGTATCTATTGATTTCTAAGGTCTCCAATAAATTAAGTTTTTTGTTCTTATCCTGTACATGTAAAATTTTATAATATAGGGAACACGAAAAATGTTATATAAACAAAAAAACAGACTCCACTTCGCAAACCACTGCTTAGAGTTAAATCATAAATTTAATATAGATTATAAAATTTTGCATGTACAGGATAAGAGTGAAAAACTTAATTTATTGGAGACGTTAGAAATCAATAGATACAACAAATTAGGCGTAGCGTTAAATGAACAAACTGAATTTAATTTTTCACCCCTCCTACAATTCTAATATCTACATTACATCCCCACTGTTAATGTGTTACATACATGAGTGTGAGACTTTACCGCCTAATTCTGAGCAAACGCAACGATCCGAATGTATGAATATTTCTCCCGCTTCGAATACAATTCCCCTGAATGCTGTAGGCGTGTCAACATCAATGTCATATATCATACATACTTACATATTATGGAGCCGCGTAAGAAAAATTATCTGATTACCAAATTACTATTAAAGGACTATAAATTGTTTAGTCCTGTGTTATGGTAATGAGTAAATTGCAATACGTTATTCTACAAAGCGTAATGAAATTATTAATAAGCGGTTAAGAAAATTGCAAATAAGGCATCAAGAGATTTAATAAATTAAATTTTAATAATAAAGGTCACAAAAACTGTTCATAGTAAACTAAATAAACTTCAGAAATAAATAAAAACTAAATTAAATTCTAGTAATGTAAAGAAAAATTTACTCTTACAGATAATAAAATAAATTGTTCATAATGAGAAATTAATTATATAATAACGGAAATTCATCCGTTTAAACTCATCACCGTAAAATAATTGATGATGTTTGGAATATTTATAATTACGAAAACTATTTAATTTTAGTATGCGGTTAACGGAAGAGCAGCATATGCCTAAATCGTTGGAAATATCGCTAACTGTCAAATTTGAATTTAGTTCTATTGCAGCGCATACTAAAATGAACGTATCATTAGGAACTCTGCGATTTGGGAATAATGGTTTTAAATTTTGTACAGAACCCAGTAATGTCTATTTTCTTTTCTTATTTTCACTATTCAAACGCTTAAGAGACTCCGTATAGGGTGACAGTGGTGACACTAATTTGTGACATTAGTTGTTAAATGGTTGCGCGACAGACTGCTTTGTGATTGGCTAAACGCGTTCAGGGGAATTGTATTCGAAGCGGGAGAAATATTCATACGTTCGGATCGTTGCGTTTGCTCAGAATCAGGCGGTATATATTAAGTTGTTTTATTGTATTATCAGACTATCAGCACCTGATGAAGCCAATGTTTGGCGAAACAATTGTAGTGTTATTAAAGCGTATTTGAAACAAACGTATAAACGTGTTTTATTATAATTACATAAAAATGTTAGTAATGTTAAAACAAAAGTGTGAAGATATGGGATATATATTAAATCCGAAGATAAAATTTACTGAAGTCTATGCAGACATATACATATGATTAGAATTAACTCAGTAACCTTATACGTAGTTAGAAAAGTTAGGAGAGATGTAATTGAAAAACAAAATTTCATTATTGCTATGATTCAACAGTTGGATGAGCCAGGTAAGTTAAAATTTCTTGATCGCAATTTGAGAGAAGATTATGATGGGCCAGGTAAGTTAAAATTTCTTGTCCGCAATTCGGGTGTCGGATTAAAGGACACCAATCTTGAAACAGACTTTACATAAATAGACTGATATAAGGTAAACGAGAAATAATTAATGCAAATCATTAAGACTAATTTCTATAAGAAAAATATTTTAAAGTAAATTCCAAATAATCTATCCTATACGATTACAAAGGTTTGGAAGACAGTTTACCTATTTATGAGACCAATTAAATCAGACCCTTTATCCTACAACCTTGTGGGGGGGCAGTTTACCAACACCCGACCTCGGAACGAATTCAGTCAATATCATTTTGTTACCTGAAGATTTGGGAACGATCTCAGTGCCGTCCAATATTTTAACCTGGCACTGTGAAACTACTTTTGGTGCCTACTGTATAAGTAAAAATTAAAAGCTACAAAAAATCATTAAATTATTTAGAAAGCAATAACAAGTAAAATTTTTATTAAGTTTTCCAAAAAAAAGGTAATATGTTCGAGGTTTACATAAAAAAGCCTAAACAGACCAGTGGTTTTCCCAGAATGTGTCTTTGGTAGCACCGTCGGTGTTAATAAAACAACAAATGACATATACTAAGAATCGATAGAAACATTCAACATAGTATGGTTTTTCCCAAGCCACAAGCCGTTAATCGGGTAATAATTAATACAAACTTGACAATTACTTAATGATGATAAACAGACAAAAAAACAACTACTTACATAAATTAAAAGAGCGCCTGTTTTTACTTATACTACATTAGCGTAAGTGTATCTAAATTTTGTGTTAATAATACACGATTAAATAATAAAATCACGCAGTGACGTTTAAATGTTAATTTTTAGCATATTATCTGCATTTAAATCATTGGAGTATTGTCGAGATCTGTCAGAGATTATGTAATTTGGCGTAAATATTATTACTATTTATATCCAGATAGATCGCGTACAAAAACCTTAACACATTTGTTACTGAAAATTAAATCATCGTGGGGAATGTTATTTTAAACATTTGCGATGAAAGATATTTAATGAAATGGAATGTCACGTACTTTCAAAGTAACATTTACGTACCTACAACTTCTGTCTACAGATGATAGCGTGTATATTAACCAAATAACTTTCCATAAAATTTAACGTTATTTAAAGTTTTATTTAATGGCTTCTATTTATAACATAAATGAACATAGAAATTTATTTAAGTGTTTTTGCAACTGAGAAATTTAATATAGTTTGTTCCATAAGTAAGAAACACGCTGAGAAAAATATAACAAGTGTTCATTTGAAAAGTCAATCTAGTAGCATGTGATTTACTGAGAACATTTTGAAGTAGGTATGTCGTAAATTAAGATTTATTACTTAACCTACGAAGTCGTATATTTTGACAGTTTCATACATACAAATAAATAACAAATAATAGGTATTTATTGAAAACTATAACAAATGTTGAAAATGTTGTCCTTCAAGATCAATGCACTTTAAAATCCTCCGTTCAAAATTTCTGATGATATTCTGCAACATTACTGGATTGTTATTAATTTCCATGCATTTCTGTTCGATTCTCTGTAGCATATCATTCAAATTCAATATAGGTGTTCGAAATATGTTATTTTTTAGATAAGGCCACGAAAAGAAGTCGCAAGGTGTTAAATCGCATGAACGTGCAGGCCAGGCAATTTCAGTATTTCGACTAATTATACGCTCATCAAAAAATTCTCTTAAATAATCCAAAGATTCTGCAGTACAGTGACAAGGTGCTCCGTCTTGTTGGAAATATGCATTTTGAAGTTCATCATCATGCAACTGATTGATAAATGGTTGTAAAATTTCCGTACGGTACCTTTGAGCAGTTAACGTTCCCTGAAAAAATATTGCTCCAATGATTCGCCTTTGGCTTATCGCTGCCCAAACACCAATTTTCTCTGGATGTAGCGATTCTTCATTAATTACATGTGGATTTTCACTAATCCAAATTCTTGTATTTTGTGAATTTAGGTATCCCGTTTTATAAAACCATGCTTCATCAGTAAAGATGACTCTTTGCGAAAGTTCTCCATTATTGTTCATATTTACAAACCAATTACAAAACTGTAGTCTACGTGGGTAATCAATTTCTAACAATTCTTGTACTGCTGTGACACGGTATGGATAAAGTTGCATATCTTTTTTTTAATAACTTGTGAGTTGTACCAACAGAAAGGTTTATTTGTTGACTCAAATGTCGAACAGATGTTTGTGGTTCATTTTCCATTATTTCTTCGACACGATTGACAACTTGAGGTGTACGTTTCTTAACTGCTCCGCTGCCTGATTTTCTTAAGAGACTACCAGTTTCAGAAAAAAGTTTTAAAGTTCTATCCAAAGTATTCTTAAATTGTATATAATCTAATAAAATATGTGGAAACTCAACTTGAAATTCTACCATGCAATCTTGAACTGAATAAACCCATAAACCATCAATTTTATTACCACTTCGAAAATAAGCCTGGACTAAAAAAATTTTTGTTCTAAAGTGAAAGCCATTTTAAAACTGAGAAGCAATTTATTTAAACCAGAATCGACGCACGATTATTTTATGCACTAACTGATATTTGTGATTGACATTATCAAATGTCATTTGGATTTACGTTTACGGAACAACAAACACATACTAATATAATTGCGTCTTATTCTATCAAAATTTCAAAGTAACCTAGATTAACTTTTCAAATGAACACACGTTATATAGAATAGTTACTAAAATTGTAGTATTCCATACTAAAAACAATACAGGTAGTCACAGCTAACGAGGTGTAATAAAAAATACAATATTATTGTGGTTTCTTAAAAAGGTTGCTTGTACAAGGTATCTCAGAAAGTTTTGCACTTTTGTTTTATCAACAGTGTGTTTCACTTTTCATGGGGATACCTAAATAACTTTTTTATTTTGAAAGCAATCAATATAAAATTTGTATCAGTTATGTAGGTCACGACAATGCACCTTTTTGTATAGATAGAGTTTTTATAAAGTCAATATCTAGCCAACTACAATTAAAATAAAAAGTAGTGTTTCATGTAATGTCATACAAGCGATTAAGATAGAGCAAAAGAGTATTAGGAAAAGTTTTTACAAATCACCCAAGAACCACCCCTAATACCAAATTTCGCTGAAAATTTTTCATTTTTTAATTCTTCTTCATTTTGATGCTATCAGTATATAATAGTTTGTTATTGCAATAATAAGAGTGCCATGAAGCAAGAAAATAATTTGTCAGTTCAAACGTCAGGTCAGTTTACTTCAGTTGTAACTATTGAACGCTGCTGAGCAATCGCCGATAGACATTTAAGTATTACTCAAAAAGAAGAAATTATCCGAATTTTTGGTGATAATGTACGTGCTACCCGAGAGGCTGCTAGAGAATTTAACGCGAGACATCCTGAACGTCCACCCATCCATCATCGAACTGTTGCATACTTAAATAACATTTTCAACAATATTGAAAATATTGCTAAACTACGTGAACGAGAATTGAACAATCGAGAACACAATCTCGATGCAGTAATATTGGCAGCGTATCGTAATAATCCTCACACGAGTTTACGAGATATGGCCAGGGATTTAAATATATCTTCTATATATATTTGAAGATGTCTCCGTCACAAATTGCAACCGTATAAGCCAAAATATTTACACACTCTTGAAGAAGGAGACCTCAACAGAAGAATGGAGTATTGTCCATGGGCTCAAGACAATTTTCTAAATGACAGAATTTAAAAAGCAATAAAGTTCAGTGATAAAGCTACCTTCACTACTAATGGTGTTGTTTCGTGCCAGAACTGTAGATACTGGGCAACAGAAAACCCAAAATGGGTTATCAACTGTAAAAGGCTATATTCAAAGAAAGCTAATGTGTAGTGCGGAATTTTAAATACACGAATCATTGGCTTGTTTTTCTGTTTTGATACGCTAAATGCAGAAAGGTTTTAAAATTTTAAAATACTAAATTAATTTATAGTGCGAGCATGGTTAGACGGAAACTTTCCGTTAAGATGGATAGGCAGTAGTAGCCCTTTAATAGAATGGACTCTGAGATCACATGACATGATACCACTCGACTTTTTTCTTTGGGGGACTGTTAAAAATGTTGTGTATGCATCTAGACTTCAAAACATACAGGAACTGTGTCAGAAAATCCGACAAGCCTGTCGATAAATTTCTCTAGAAATATTGACGAGTTGTACTGAATCACAAAAGGCGATTGGAAAAATGTATCCGTCTTCAAGGTGATTTAGTTGAAAAAGATCCTATTTAAAATATTGTTTGTTAAATTGTTGCTTTTGTTTTAACGTTGAATAAAATTTGTTTTAATGTTGAATAAAATTTTTGAATTGTTTTCTTGCTTCATGGCACTCTTATTATTGCAATAACAAACTATTATCTACTGATAGCATAAAAATGTAGAAGAATTTAAAAATGAAAAATTTTCAGCGAAATTTGGTAAAAGGGGTTCTTGAGTGATTTGTAAAAAATTTTCCTAATACATACTTTTTTGTTCAATCTTAATCGCTAGTATGACATTACTTGAAACACTACTTTTTATTTTAATTATAGCTGGCAAGATATTGACTTTATACAAACTCTATCGATTGCTTTCAAAATAAAAAAGTTATTTAGGTGTCCCCATGAAAAGTGAAACACACGGTATATCTTTAAAGTCAATCAAGACATAATTGCCTAATTTTTTTGCGGTGACTAAAGCAAGCTTTGGAAATTTAAGGTTAGAATCGACGTATGTCAAAATAGAACGATTTGATGCCCATTAACGTACATTTTGTGTTCGCGGTTTTGATGAATTAAATTCTTACATCGCAATTCGGCGTCGTTATGTTTCGAGCTCGTTATATACTCTTCACAAACGTCAATAAAGCACTAGTCCAGACATTATGTACATTTGAATTGGAACGAGATCCCATCGAGCCAAATTTTTTATATGTTGTTGGGGGAGGGGGAGGGGGGGAGAGGAGTGCCTAATTTGAAGTTCTCGAACGAAACCCTTGTGACTACGAGGGTGGTTTGATGGGAGAGTGACTTTTCATAAGTTGGCACCACTGTCGCAATAATGACTGTATTGCTAACTTCAGCTATCTTTTAGACGTCTACTGTCAAAATTTCATGCAGATCTGTCAGTTAGTTTACATTTGGCAGACGTTTAAAGTAAACAAGTTATTATATTATTTAAAAATGGATAAAAAGGAATTTCGTGTGTTAATAAAATTTTACTTTTTACGCGGAAAGAACATTAAAGACACTGAAGAAAAGTTACATAAGTATTATGGTAAATCTGCTCCTTCGCATGGAATGATTTCCAAGTGGTTTGTTGCCTTTAAAACTGGTCATATGACCACGGATGATGCCGAACGTCCTGGGCCTTCAGAAACCGTAACTACTGAAGAAATGATAGCTAAGGTCCGTGCTATTGTAAAAAATGACCGCCGGGTGAAAGTGCGCGAGATAGCTAATGCTGTAAACATTTCAACCGAACGGGTCCACAATATTCTACACGAACATTTACGTTTAAAAAAATTAACCGCAAGGTGGATGCCGCGTTTGCTAACTGCAGAGCAAATGCGCACTCGTGCATCAATTTCCAGTGACTGTTTACTTTTGTTAAAACGTAATCCAACAGAATTTTTTCGTCGGTATGTCACCGTAGATGAAACCTGGATACATCACTATACGCCAGAGGCCAAAATACAATCAAAACAATGGACTTCTCTCGAAGAACGTGCTCCAAAAAAGGCAAAAACGGTTTTTTCAGCCAATAAGGTTATGGCTACCATTTTTTGGGATTGCCAAGGCGTAATTTTTATTGATTACTTACAGAAGGGAAGCACAATAACTGGCCAATATTATGCTAATTTACTGACGCTTTTCGATACGGAACTAAAGAAAAAACGACCTCGTTTATTTAAAAAGAAAATTTTGTTCCATCAAGATAACGCACCCTCTCATTCGTCCGCGATTGCATCCGCTAAATTCAAAGAATTGAGTTACGAGTTGCTGCCGCATCCACCATATTCACCAGATCTGGCTCCGTCGGACTTCTTCTTGTTCCCAAATTTGAAAAAATGGCTTGGTGGAAAAAGATTCGGCACAAATGAGGTGTGATAGCCGAAACGAATGCATATTTTGACGAGTTTCTAAAGATTACTTTTTTGGTGGTTTAAAAAAATTGGAAAGCCGCTGGATTAAGTGTGTGGAATTGCAAGGGAACTATGTTGAAAAATAAAATATATTTTTACCCCTAAACAACTTTTTCATTGAAAAGTCACTCTCCCATCAACCAACCCTCGTATTTTCCGCTATTTAGAAAATAAGGGTGGATTTTTGTTTCCGTTGTAACTCGGCTCCTCATCGTTCTACGGGGAAGTTGTATTGTTACTTCTTGTTCCTTTTTTATTCTCTACAATTTGTGTCATATGACATCGTCAGCTCTCGAGATATCGGCGAAAATAGGACAAAATTCGGGGTACAAACTTGGTTTTCATTTTTTTTTCTTCTTTATCGTCACGCATACCGAAAAAATGTTAATCGTCAAACTTGTAGAACACGTTCGTACCTACAATTCGATATTTTTGTTTCCCCTCCATCTCCAAAATTACGAATTCTAGCGCTCCGCAAATTCGGCAAGTCTGCAGTTTCGATCCTTCCACTCGTGCGCGCCGCCATCTTGAAGAAAGAGTGGGAAATTATGATTTTCACGATAACTTGGCTCCTCGTTGTCCTATGGGGAAGTTGTATGGTTACTTTTTGTTCCTTTTTTTATTCTCTACAATTTGTGTCATATGACTTTTTCATCTAACATCGTCAGTTCTCGAGATATCGGCGAAAATAGGACAAAATTTGGGATACGAACTCGAACTTCATTTTTTTTCTTCTTATTCGTCACGCATAGCGAAAAAATGTTTATAGTCAAACTTGTAGAGTACGTTCGTACCAACAATTCGATATTTTTGTTTTCCCTCCATCTTTAAAATTACGCGTTCTAGCGCGCCGCAAATTCGACAAGTGGAAGCTAAGCTCAGGAAGCCAAATATGTTCTTTAGCCAATTTCAATCTATTATTTTTTTTGTTTTGCTGTTAGTAATGGTTTTTTTTAGAGCATAAACAAAATAAATACTTTTTTTTGTAAATTTTTCACTCATAGAATAACAAAATACCCAGACTTTGTATGAACCAAATCCAAAATTTCGAGCTTCTCTATGGCATGTCGATCTTGAAACATGTTTTCCAATTGCTTGACTCCATAATATACTGAGTCGTCCGTAGTTTTTTCTTTACTATTTTCCCGAATGATTCTTTGTTAATATCTGTGATTTTAGATTTTCTTATATATTGAGCCTTTGGTGCAATTGAATTCCTTGTTTTATATAATTGCACTATGTTTCTTACACTATATCGTGATAAAGATAATATTTCACCTATTTTTGCGTTTGATTTGTCACTTTTAGATTACCTAACTATAATAGACCGAAATCTTTCATAAATCAACTTGCCTCTGCCAATATTTATCCTTAAATTCACTTTTAATGCTTTTGACAACCTAATGTATAAAGTGAATGTAACTTTCGTCAGAGCACCACACATTAGGCAAAAATCTGGGTCCTCCGTACACCGCAGCCAAAATTCGTCCACAATATACAACTCTAACATGCATATCTTGGTTTGTCAATCGTTTATTGCTACAAAATATTCTATTATTTTTATGAATGTTGTAAGTTTTATAATCTAGCAACCATTCATGAAAACTGCACAATAAAATGTTTCAATCATATGCTGAGTCTTCGCTCGTTAAGCTAATTAACAAAAATTGAAATACATAATTTTTTTTGGGCTTTGTTATAAAAAGTAAAGAAAGAGAAATTGGGCACATCACTATTAAATAACGTTGCCACTTCAGACGACTGGCAACTTATCTACCGGATAAGGAACTATAACTTTTGATGAAGAAATTTAAATATATTTTATCTATTAAATATATGTATTGAGAATAGCTATCAGAAACATTATCTAGAAGTGAAGGAAACGGATATTATATAGATAATTTGCAGGTGGGCAAATACTTATAATGAAGGTACATACAATTTTTGTGCAATCGATATATTAAAATACATAAAACTTAAATCAATATAAATAAAAAGCGATGAGGTTATCGAATAGAAAAGTTCATGATAATTTAGTAAAACTAGCTATCCAACGCATACATATCTACGTTTGATGCAGATAACCAAATTTCTATTCGTTAATTAAAAAAATAATGGAAATATCATGTTAAATATTGTAATAATGTAAAAAAAAATTATTTTTGTACGTCAAGTTAATTACAGACCCCCATAATACTCTTAAAGTATTGGAAAATATGTAGCACAAGCATACACAGATATAGATAAAATTATTTGCATGGTTCAGAAACTAATTCTGTTAAATTGTGAACAAAACAAAACGAGTAATGAGAAAAAATAAGCAATATAAAAACAGATAGGCAAAGCTAGGCGAAGAATCTTGATATAGAAATAATTTGTTAGTTACTTAAATCCACCAATATAAATATAGTTACTACATGGCAACAATAAACTTTGAAAAGAACGATTCGTGGATATACGAGGGACGGTCAGGAAATTTCGGGAATTTTGCAACGCTGTTTAGTTTGATAAATGATGCATGTGTACTGGTATACTACAATGTGTTCAAAATATGAAGTTTTTGCCCAATTGTCAAAATATCAGTCAGTTTGTGCAGAGTGCAGTTTTAAAATTTGCTAATCGTGAAAATGGAGTTAACTTGTGAAAATGTTTGCGCTATTATTTATTATGATTTTTGTTGTGGTTTAGCTAAATACCAGTGCATAGAATGTTTAATTTCTGCATTTTGTGATGAAACGCCATCAAAGACAACAGTATATCGCTGATTTCATGAATTCAAGTGTGACCGTACTTGTCTTTAGGATCAACCAAGTAAAGGACGTCCTGCAACATCTGTTGTTACGGAAAATTTCCATGTTATACGTCGAAAGATTTAAGAAGATCGTCATGTAACCTATGATGAGATTCAGGCATGCTTGCATATTACTAAGGCCTTAATACGTTCAATTTTCTATACTCATTTAGCCGTGAAGAAACTTTGTTCTCATTGGATACCCCATATTTCCACGACGCAAAAACACGATCGCGTAAAATACTGCAAATTAATGCTGAAAAAATCAATCGCGGATCTTCTAAACATGTCTATGACATCATTACAGGTGACGAATCGTGGATATATTCTTATGAACCGGAAACAAAACAACAAGTTTGGGCGGTTTGGGTATTTCAAAATGAACTTCTGCCAACAAAAATTGCTCACTCGCGGGAGCATTTCTAAACAAAGAATTGCGTATTTCATAGCAAAATCTGATCACATTGTTACAATTATTCTCGAGAATCGGAAATGCGGAATGGTATACAACAATTTGTTTGTCTGAAGTTATTGATGAATGGCGAAAAAGCAACCCTAAATATGCAATCATCCTTCATCATGATAATGTTACTCCTGTGATAACGAAAGTAGGACACCTATTTTCACAGATTCAATGTAATACTTATTTAACACAACAGACCCTTCTTAGTTACTACATCTTTCGACATTCTAGTTCATGTATCTAGATTACCATGTAATTAAGTAAACGAGGATGTAACCAGGTCACATTAACTAGGTCAGTAGCAAATAAAGATGATATATAAACTAAAGACTGAGAAGTCGAGTCAGTCTTGTGTATAAGATCGTAATGTTGTTATGCAAGTGACCATTATGACTTGTAGTAATTGTTAATTAATTTAAATTTAAATTTATTATATCGTTCCTGAATGAGTTATTTATTCTATCGATAAACCCGGCCTCTAATGAGTCCGCCTCGGAAATGAAGCTACGACCAGGACCAGGGGACATCACATGGCGATCGTGCCTCTCGCTAGCTGACATTACACTCCCCATACCCCTCGCGTAACAGGGCGATCGTGCCTCTCGCTAGCTGACATTACACTCCCCATACCCCTCGCGTAACAGTGTTATTTGCGAAGGCAGCGAATTAATGACACATCTAGCCAATAGTCCTATCTTGGCACCAAGTAATTTTTAGGTTTCTAACAATTAAAAGAAAAAAATGCGAGGCCACCGATTTTCTGATCAGAAAAGGCTTTATTCAAGTCTTGGCACCAAGTAATTTTTAGGTTTCTAACAATTAAAAGAAAAAAATGCGAGGCCACCGATTTCCTGATCAGAAAAGGCTGCATTCAAGTCACATATTTTGAGTACGCCAACTTCAGATTGGCGTAAATGTTTCAATAATTGGTTTGACCGAATAAAAAAGTGAATAGAATTTAATGGTGAATATTTCGCATTTGCTGCGCACGCTGTGCTGTTACTCTGAAGGACTGGTTGAAAGCTTTTGTGCAAATGTAGCAATCAGTCGAATCATTCGTTTGTTCACGCCAAATAATAGGTCTTGCAAATCGCATAGCGCTTTTCTTACCGTTTGGGTAAGAAAATCCACTTCAAAAAAACGTATGGAAACAAATTATTATTACATCTAAGTACAACGTGACGTAATAAATTTTCAAAAATAAATTTGTGCCTATTATCAGCTAGAACATTTTTGTACTGTGAAAAAATTCTCTCGACATCATACGACACTAATAGTACAAATTCATATTTTACAATGTCACTAGCATTTAAATATTTAAATGTTTCTTTTTTCCATTAAGGGTTGTTTTAATTCACAACACCTCACTGATATTTTTCAGTTGTTGATAGCCCGTATTTTTGGCGTTTAATTTATGGATGAAACAATTTTTCTGGAGTTTTGCTAAACGTTTAACTACTATTTCAATGCTGTCTTGTAAAGATAATCCTTTGGTTTCTAGCACAGAGATTGCAACCAAAATACACGTCAGATTAGCTTGAATAAATATGAAATCTTCTCGAGCATTTGTTTTTCTCAGAACACTATATGCTTCTCCAATGCACTGTGCTTCTTCAGAGTCGAATTCAGCAACAGTTTGCTTCGGAATTTCAAAATATTCAGCGTAATATACATCAGCGTTTATCCAAGTTCCCCATCTTGTAATGATTGGCGCCGGTGCAAGCGGAACGTCCTCTGCAATTTCCGTAACTTCTGGACATGAGTTGGTGCTTTAAAAAAAATATTTTTCACAGACGATATTAGCATATTAACGACTGGATAAAGAATTCGAACTAAATCAGCTACTCGCGCTACACAGGTCACATGTATTATGTTTGGGTACAAAATCTGTAATCCCTGCCTGACTTTGCACATATATGGTACAGCATCGCTACGAACTGGTAACACTTGTTTGTATAAAATTCAAGTCGGCCTCAATAAACTTAGAGAATCATGGAAAAAAGCAGCGACCGTTAAATAATTCAGTTTGACCAGCACTTTTAAAGTTAGCAGATCTGATTTATCCTTTTCTTCATTAACTCCTAATATACCAAATATAAAATTTGCTATGCATCTTTGTTCTACGTCAGTGGTTTCATCCAACGACACCCAAATAGAATGATCTTTCACTTTTTCTATTAATTTGTTCAGTGTTCTATATATATGGTCTATTGTATACTTTACGTTTGTATACTTCTCCATAAAGTTGCGAAAAACTTCATTCCATAATTTAGCTAACAGAATGTCAGTGCAAATAAAAGCCGTACAAGATTATTCACCGAATACGATGCGTTTAGGTCGATGTCGAAGTAAATTAGTAATTGACACTTGTCCTTCGTTATTTCCCCAGACGCCCATCTATTATAAAATCATTTTAACCCAGATACTCCCAAATTAATTTTTTCTTGAAAAAATACATTTGTTGTCTATTTCTACATTAACTGGAACCCATCAACAACTTTTCATTTTAACTTTTTTTATTTTTTTAGTAGTTTTTTAGATAAGGGTCGACCTTTTTAAAGGACAGTGGCATTATAAGGTGTAATCAGAACTAACTTTAAAAAACTTAAGTTTATTTAAATACAATTTTCAATTTGATATTGGAACATAATTAACATAAAAAAATATGATTGCGTGTGATATTCAACAAAACATTGTTTAGGATGTAACCCCACTTTGCATTTGGCACACCTAAATTGGACTTTCTTGTGGCACCGTCCACATCTGATTTGATTTTCTTGGTAAACAATCAAATGGTCTTTACCATCAAATCGCGAAATTTCGTTTTCATTGACACTTGTTCGTATTCGTCCTCTCTTAGTGTTTTTCTTATGGGTTTCTAAAATACCTTTACAAAGAGATTGACAGAAGCCATACTGGTCCATTTTCCCTCCACAGTGGCGGTGAAGTTGCCAGGCGTTATGAATAGCCATATCCAAGCCATGACAAATTATAGGAAAGTACCACTTTTTCCTCTGATACTAACGCGATAAAGACTGATATTCTGATCTGCCCTGTCTACTCCACCCATATTCTGATTGTATTTTTTTAACAAATTGGGCTGAGGCACAGATATTTTCTTCTTCTCTTTTTGAGAATATCGAGTCACATTAGTCGTTGGTAGTACAGATTTACAATTGGAAGCAATGGTAACAATATTATTATCATTCCATCGGCAGACTATTATATTCTCCTCCCGTTCTAAAGCATATTCAAATGTCCCTCTTTCTGTTTTTCTCAATTCTTTACCAGACCTTATAATTGATACTAGAATTCTGTTCTCTCTCACCGTGCCAGTAGCTTTTATATTTCTGTCTCTAAGTACCAAAAGTACCTCCCACGACGTAAAAAAATTATCGAAGTAGACATGAAAAGGCAGCTGACCTTTTGCTGCGATTATTTTGTCAACGAATGATAAGACCGCACTTGCGCCCAAACCCAAGTCTTTGTATCTTTCTGAAAGATTTGTGGTGGATCCTTGATATGGTTCAAAACATTCTATGTAGCCGTTTATAGTTGTGGCCATCCAAAATTTAAAACCCCATCTAATGGGCTTGCCCCTGATAAATTGTTTCGAACCATACCATCCAAAATACGGAATCATGGACTCGTCTACACTATGGTTTTCTTGTATAGGGGCAAAAGAAAGAAATTCCTGGTTTAATCTTTCTAACAGTGGACTAACTTTTGCAAATTTGTCACCAACTTTTAGATTTGTATTGTCACAACAGTGTACGTTTTGCATTATAAAATTAAAACGATTCCGTGAAATTGCGGTGTACACAATTTGATGATTAGCATCAGAGCTGTTTTCCCAATACAAAGATCTTCTTGAGACACTTGTATAACCGCTGTAAATAAGTACTCCAAAAAAACATTTTATTTCATCTAGTGTAATATCTCCATTTCTGTTAAGTTGCACTGCATAAAAATTACTATAATTTAGTATCATTTGCCAAAGTTTCTCGTCAAAAAATAGACTGAACAAGTCCAAGGAAGATACAGTCAAAGCTCGATAACTCGTACTAAATGGGGCGAAGATCTGTCCGAGTTACGAAAAGTCCGACTTATCGAAAGGAAATAAAGTTGTAGGTACGTTAGGAATTAAAACTAACACCAAATTTTATCTATACAGTAGCAATATTATACTGAACTTTAATACAACAAGGTTATCAATACATATCAGGTAAAACTGAAACAGGTACTATAACTATAAAACTGATAGAAACTGCACAAAGTATACATTAGTCAGAGTCTAATTCGGTTGGTGCATTATAGGAGCATGATGGCAATGGTGATTGGTCTGCCACTGTGTTGTTTTCCCCAGCAGATACACGTTTGAAAAAGTGCTCAATCTTCTTTTGTGAAAACTTTTATGTTGCTTGCGAACAATTATTTCACGTGCAGTCCTAAAGTGTCTATAGAATGGCTGCAGTTCAGGATCTGAAGTAGAGTCTATAATTCCAATGAGTACGTCCAGAGCTTCACGAGCATTTGGCAGCTTCGATTTAGACAAGGGTTGTTCTTCCTCCTCCTCGTCCGTACTATTCTCGCCCGTGGTGATAGAAGCCAAAACATCGCAAGCGATATCTTCATCAGTCTGGATCTGATAGCCTGGGTCTCCATCTTCTCTATCTAACCACTCATGAATGTCCTCTACAGTGGGTTCTGTTTCACCGGCCGGTAAAAGTATCTGATGATAATCATTGGTCTCACAACCCTCGAAATTATACTCTACAACTTTGTCAAAAAAAAGTTTGTTCCAGCAGTTGACAAGCGTAGAAGTTTTTACTTCATTCCAAGCAGAAGCCCAGTTTAAGATTGCTGACTTGATGTTGTAATTGCGGATGTTCTGCAATGTCCTTAGTCCTCGCGTGTCTTCTTCTTTGTCCTCAGGTTCCTCTAGTACCACCATTACTTCATCGAGAAACTTCCTCTTATACAACCTCTTACATGTCAAAATAGTACCCTGATCCATTGGTTGGATAAGCGAGGTGGTATTGGGAGGCAATGCCAGGCACTTTATTTTCCCATCACTGCTACACATCTTCACAGTTGGATGTGAAGGGGCGTTGTCTACAAGCAAAACAGCCTTGATGTCATTAGGGGCAATTTTTAGAACTTCGATTTGGAATCGTCGCACTTCAGGAACTAATTGTTTCTGAAACCCGTCTATTGTGATTTCTTGGGTGAACCAAGCATTTTTCGAATTTGTATAGTGCACAGGTAGGGTTATCCATTATGTGCTTTAGCACACGAGGCTGGCGTGATTTGCCGACCACCACTGATTTAAGGCGGTGGCTTCCATCTGCATTCGCACACAATAAGGCCGAAAGTCTCTTTGCAAAGCTTTCGACCAGGCACAGTGCCCTCATGCTTAGAAGCTCGCGTATTTTCAGGTAGCGAACGCCAAAACAAACCGGTCTCGTCAGCATTATATAATTGAGCGCGTGTTAAACCTTCTTCCTTAATTAGAGTGTCAAGTCGTGTTCTAAATGGTTCAACACTATCTTGATCGGCACTTAGAGATTCACCAAACAGTCTCTTGTTTACAATACCGTGCCGGTTTCGAAATCGATAGAGCCAACCATCGCTAGCACAAAATTCAATGTTCATATGCTTAGCAAGTCTTTTAGCTGCCGCCTGAAGCTCTATACCACGAACTGCAACACCGCTAGACCGTTGCTGTATGTACCATTTATGTACAGCATTTTCCAGGTTCGTGTTACTAGGCAATTTCAGTCGTTTTCTACTGGAAACTGTTGTTTCAACATCATATTGCAGAGCAAACGTCTTCAGCTTGTCTTTGTTCTTTCTTATTCCTGACACTGTTTGTTTTGCGATGCCGTATTCTCTACACACATTTGCCAGAGAAGTACCTGATTCTAGCTTTTCAATAAGTTTTAATTTCTCTGCAACACTTAAAGAAACACACTTTCTCTTGTTCGACGCCATTGTTACACACGGACTCGTCTCAACTGACTGGCTACTCGTATGTGTGGATGCTGTGTTTAGCACGGCGGTGGGTTGAGAGAGGTACACACTAGCGTTGTGTTGCGATAACTCCGCCACCTGTTTGCGGCACCTGTAACATTTTAACCTACCAGAATGTGGAATGTGACACGTTTGTAATTTGGTCCGAGTTATCCGAAGTCCGAGATGTCGGGGTCCGAGTTATCGAGCTTTGACTGTATATTATTATTTGCCGTACTTTCATCTTGCCATTTTGGTAAATTATTTGTAATGTCTTCCCTAACCCAATGATTACTTTTTCTGTCTTTTTTTATATTTTTTAAAATGTGACAATGGGATATCATCATCACTATCGTGATCGGTATCAAAAATAGCTTCAGCTTGAGTATTCAATATTCTACCTGGAAGATTGTTCATAGTAACAATTTCATCATCTCCGGAGTCTTCAACGGTAACCTCTTCATTAGCGTTAACGGGAGGACACACTGCTATAGCGTCTGGTATACTGTGAACATCATCAATGTATTCTACTTCTACAATAGCTCATGGAGTGTAAGAGGTCTTTTCAAATAACTGAAAACAAAATAGTACGTGTTTTAACCATTGTCCTTTTAAAAGGACGGTTGTGTTTGTAAGGTTATGTTGCAAAAATGAAGCAAAAAACAAAGATGTCTAAGTGTAAAACCATAAAGTTATGACTATACCAACTCATCAGTGTAAAGAAATAGTAATGTTATGTTTGTAATTACGTAATTATTCTTACCTCCAATTGTCCATGACAGAACGGAAAAAAATGTTTCACACACAATTTACAATATCTGCAAGTCTTCAAAACTTACACTGCTGCAAATCTTGGAAAGACGTTGTACATGCTCTGTTTAATGATAGACTGGAGCACCATCTTTCGGAAAGTAGTTTAAGTTGTACAAAAAAAAAGATTTCTGTACCGACCTTTTAAAAGGACGTTGGTAGTAATTGGGTTAATCCTTCACAAATTGACTTAAAATTCACACTTGTTTTCTTTTGGCATCTTGATGGTATTATTACTATTGTACACAACTGATACAGATTGTTGGAAGTAAAAGGACCTGTTAAAATTAAGGAAATCCCCGCTATATTTATTTCTCGTTGTTCGATTATCCGGCTAATCCCCAGTAATCCTTTTAATATTTTCAAGAATTGTGGCTTCAAAACTTTAACTATTGTGTTGGCTGGTACAGTAAATCCAGATTTAAATTGACATTCATCACCTATCCATTCCATGGGTTAGAAGATTATTAAATTGTCTACTACAAAGTGTCTATTTGCGTTTGGTATTCAATTAATGGATGTTATTTTACAAATACGCGAAACGTCTTAGTGCTAAAAAGTTTTAAGAAATACAAACCGGTAAACATACAAACAGAATTTTGAATTTTTTGGGAATATTAAAATAAGTAAGCTCATAATGAACCAATGTGATTTTATTAAATATATAAAACATAAATGTAACCTCTGTAAACCAGCACAAAATTTAAAGTAATTGAATTGTACATATTGCTATAGATTTTTCCTTGGACAAGAAAGGAAAAATGATTGAACAATATTTGAACTCTGTTATGTAGTACATTTATAAAAAATTATCTATTTCAATTGTATGTTTATTTATTTCAGACGGGGATCGTTATATATATATTTTATTTTATAAGTGAAAATTTTTATAATGTTTGAAATTATGATTAACCCTCGTATATTTAGGTTGACCAGAGGATTGAACTTGCCGCTTTTCCGGATAATGTATTAGTATTTAAATGTATATTGTCGGTAGATATTTTGATTTTATAGTTGGTAGGGATATTCAGGCGGATGTTAAAATTTCATTTTGAGTTAGAGATATCTTGACGGTTGAAGTGATCGGATTATTAAAGAATAAAGTACTCAATTTTATTCTTTGTTTTATAAAATCGGGTTGAATATTGTTTATGCATTTGTGTGAAGTGCATGTAAATCTTAATTCGATTTTTGCGAGTGTTTTGATGTTTATAAAATGTTCTTATGAATAAGATATCTCTCGCGCATTTTATAAATGGTGCATAGATCTATGGTTGATAAAATATTTTGTTTATATATTTGATATCACGATTATTTTCATTATTATAATTTTATGTATTTTTGTAATAATTTATATTTGAAAGTAGTATATGGGTATTAGAGAAACTTGTCATGTTTTTTGTAAGGGAAGTTTTTTTTTTTAAATTAATATTCGAGAACATTTTGAATTCAAGGTTGGAGTTTTCTTTAGTGTGGATTGACCTTGTTGTGTTATTTTTGCGCACGACAAAAATTCAATTTTCGCGGGTTTCGAAAACTTAGTTGTTTTTGACATTTGTTTGTAGGGGTTAAAGTAGAGGTTAAATTTGACAAATTTCACTAGTATTTATTAGTTTTATGTTTGATCGAGTGTCACAAGGGGTTTTTCTCTGTGTGCGAGTCATTATTCACAAAGAGTGTTTCCCCATTGCTACTGTTTGATGATGCTTTAGCACCCTATACACTCTGTAGAGGGATTTTTATTGACTTTTTTTTTTAAATAAACTGCGAAATTAACAAATAAGATCTTTTATTTATGTTTATTGTTTTATTTTCAAATTAAAACTTGGACCCGATCCGCGAGGAACGATTCATGAGATGGGAGTTCGTGGATTCTACTAGATTGAATAGCCGGCAATATAAGCTGTAGTGTGAATAAAAATTAATAAGCAATTTCAAAGCAAATTCCACTGCAATATGTACATAATTCCTTGTTACTTATATCTAATGCAACATTGTAAAATAATTCAACAGGGTTGCCTGGCGAGTAGTTTTCTTAATGTTTTGGTCGTGATAGTGTAATTCTAGTGTGGTAAGTAACTCTAGTACGGCTGCATCTCCTCGATCTTGACTAATTTTTTTTAATTATTTTACCATATCTTTGGCTTGTTGATAAGTTGTTAGTTTCATGTTGCTCACTTCTTCCACGTCTTTATCCGATCCATCCAGTTCCACAATATCCGACGACTGATTTGTGACAGAGGGCATGTCATTCGTATCTTCTGTTACTAGATTTTCGTCGAAGCTCAAAAAGGCCTCTACGTTGCATTCTTCAATCCCTAATGCTGGTGGTACTTTCCACAATTCAGCTAATAGTGATAGAGGAACATTATCATCTGCCGTAAATTCATCTTCTGTGGACATGGTTTTTTGATTTCCAACAAGCCCAGCCTTTTGAAAACAGTTTTGAATCGTTTGTTTTGATACTTTGTCCCAAGCGTTCTTTATAAAGTAAATAGCATCTAAAATGTTAATTGATTTGCAAAGTTCATGAGCTGAATTTGAACACTCAATTTTTGCTAAAATAGTCTTAACGACAATGGTCCTATAGTGCATTTTAAAATTTTTATTATACCCTGGTCAAGGGGTTGACATACAGATGTGCAATTAGGTGGAAAAAACTCCAATTTAATGTTATGCAGTTCTATGTCCCTTGGATGCGAACAGGCATTATCAACAAATAGCAAAATGTGTCTCTTTTGTCTTTGCATTTTGCTGTCTAGTTCCTTCAACCATTCCGTCATTATAGTACCAGTCATCATGCCTTGCTGTTGGCCTTCCAAGTAACAGGCAATTCAGTTACTTTTTTATTTTTGAAAGCTCTAGGTTTAGCCGCATGACCTATAACCAACAACTTTTCTTTGTCACCAAGCATGTTAACACAGTGCATGATGGTGACTCTTTCTTTTGAACATTTACCGCCAACGCATTTTTCCCGTTTTAAATGTAAAGTCTTGTCAGGAAGAGCACGAAAAAACAGCCCGGTTTCGTCGGCATTGAATACATCCCTCGGTGAATAATTTTTCAAAATTGACGGTAATTTATTTAAAAATGTTGCTACATCTTCCACCTTAACAGTAGCTGAATCACCAGAAATAGCTTTGAAGCTTATATTATGGCGCTTTCGAAACTTATCTAACCATCCATAAGATGCGTTAAATCCAGTATAGTCTATACTCTCAGCAATTTCTTTCGCTTTACTCTGCACTATGGGCCCTTTAAATTTGAGAACATTAAAATAAAACTTACCTTAGTATCCCAAATTTTTACCTGACAGAGGAATTCCTTTACTTCTTGCTTTGATAAACTACTCGTAGCACATTCTGTCTACATCTGCACCTCCTTTGTTAATAAAGCATCGTTTCTTATTAACATTAACATTGGAGTGCCACACTTTCAATAGATCGTCTCTATTTTTTATGATATTAGCCGTCTGTGTTTACCAATACCAAAACGTTTAGCTAACTCACGAACACTAAGTTTCTCACTTTTGTATACTTCCACTATTTCAATCTTTTCCTTGAGTGTTAAATAATTTCGTTTAGATGCCATTTTTATTGCTACGTATATGCAGAAACACACGACTGTATGAATTCGGAGTCTCGGGGAAATCCCTATCTACTAACTAGCGTGCGTGCGAATGCCGTTGCGCATACCGATTTAGCAGCCCGTTTCATATATGTATGGACTTTGATGTGCGCTGTCCGCACAAGAGAGATTTTTTAAAAGAAACGGACTGAATTCTTCTGTCCGTGTCCGTCCAAGAGAGTGTCCGTTCAAAAGAATGTGATTTACTTGTAAATTCCATAAGACAAATTCGGGGCTTTCACAATGTGTCCGTATAAAGCAGATGTCCGCTTAAGGGAGGTGTCCGTTAGGGGAGATTTCACTGTATTCATTTATAATGAGAAAGGTTCAAAATATGCACTTGTACACAACAACAACTAAAATGCATTTGCATATGCACTTATGCAAATGCATAATTATCCGAAGCCTAGTTATGATGAATGTTTATGACGTGCCTCGCCTAGAATTATAAACAGACTAAAAGTATTAAATTTTGAATGAAATTAAATTCTTTAAAAATGCTTTTATGAATACTTAAAAATTGAAATACCAGGTAATCTTTAAGATATTAATGAAATTAAAGAAGAGTTTCTAAGTATGTATTTTAAAATAAATTGCAATCATAAAATTTATTTTCCTTTGTTATTTTCAACTATGTGTATACAAACATACATATATGTATATATACATATACATACGCAAACTACATACTTCGTGGAAATAGATAATTTATCAGAAAGATTTATCGTTACTTAAAGATCTTTATTTGAACAGAGGAATAAATTTCTTTTGTTTGTTATTTAATTAGAGTCAGATGTGTAAATAATTCACGAAAAATAAATATGAATTAATTATTTTATTCAAATACATGTTTAACATTAAATTAAGATATCATCCTGTTTCGCAAAAGGTGTAAAATTTACATTATTACGCAATATCTGTAGAATCACAATGTTTGTATTTAAAATACTGGTTATAAAATATTAATCTATTTTTTAGGAAAATGCTAATATATACATCTATATATATAATCTATTTCTTAGGCCCAGTTTTTCAATCGGAGGTAAATCTGAAGGTTAAGTTTACCTCCAACTGTTGGTTAACTTACAGCTAATCTTCGCAAGTGTATTTCAATCTTTATGTAACCGTCAGTAAGTTAACTGGTAGCTTCTCCCTTGCTATGTACGGTTGGCTAACCTGTGCGAGAGGCATTAAACATACTTTTCATAGTTTTATGGAAAGTGACCACTGCTGTCGCCGTTAGCTGTCAAGTGTCTGGTCAAGCGGTCGCGCTGTGGTACAAGCTAACCTCAAATATTGGTGTGGTTTGGTTGAATTATCAAATTATAATAAAATAATGGAAGGAAGTAACGAGAAAACTGGGAAACGATCCACCAACTTTTCTCACGATGAAGAAATAATTTTGGTGAACTTGGTAGACAAGTACAGAAACGTCGTAGAGTGTAAGAAAAGTGGAGCGGCCACGTGGAAACAGAAGGAGGAAACGTGGAAAAAAATCCACGAAGAATTTAGTGCCAGAAGTGGGAAGTTTCATCCACTAAAAAATTTGAGGGAAAAATATTTAAATTTAAAAAAGAAGACTTAAACAGAAATTCTCTCAACAAAGTCAGTCGCTGAGGAGGACGGGAGGAGGTCCATCTGAAACTTTTGAGATTGCGGATGTGGAACAGACCATCAAAGAAATACTAGACAAACAAATAACTGGTTTGTCTAATGAATATGACAATGATTTCATTATTTCAGGTAGATATAAAAGATTATAATGATTATCAAGACCTAATTATAATATGTATTTTTTTTTTGTTAGATGAAATTTCAATGATTGTGGATGAGGCTCCCGCTGCTCAGGAAGTGCTCACCATTATAGTTGATCGCGATACAAAAACAGACCGTAAATATCATATTTTATCATTCACACAGTTGGTTAAAAGTATTTTTTCAGAAATACCTGATGAGAAAAACGAAGAGTGGCAAAACAGTCCTGGCACATCAACAAGAGTTCATGAAATACCAACATGGTCCACTTATGCTTCTAATGATTTGAAAAAAGCACCTCACAAAAAATTGAGGACCAACATTGTGCATAGCACACCAAAAAGTGATAAAAAATATATCAACCTAAATTACAAGTTAATGGAAGAAAAGGTTGACTTTGTGAAACTACAAAAAGAGAAATTTTTGGAGGAACATCAGTTGCGAATGATCTTACTTCGGAAGCAGATAGAAAATGAGGACTTAAAAAAACAGCAATTAATAAATAAAACAGCCAATGAGGGTACTTAAGTTACAATCTAGTTCAGTTAATTTTAGTTTTATAAGATTTAAGAATTTTAGTTTATAACATTTAGGTATTAAGGAAAGTATTTTTCATAATAAACACCCAACTAAAATGTAGAAATAATTTTTATTGGTGTATTGTATCTTAAAGGTAGGTTCGATGCAGATGTGTAAAGTTGGACACAGGCTCCTTAAACAGACCTTTATACAATGTTCAACTTCACATTACAATGGTCTTAATCTCGAAAAATAATTGTTAATAAGATTAAATCGGGTAATATTATTTGGTCCTCCTCTGTTGACATTGTGTTCATTATAAGCCTCATCCACCCCAACATTATTTACTAATTCTATGGCTGCCTCTTCTTCGGGATTATTTGCAGGAATTCGCTCTCTTTGCTCACATGCAATATTGTGCAGAATGCAGTTGCCACAATTACCGCCTGAGTTGTGTCTAATTGGAGTCTTAGTCCCAAAGCCAAAGTTGGGAACCTTCGCTTCCATACACCATAGGAACGTTCCACCACATTCCTAGTTCTAATGAGAGATTCATTGTACAAATACTCTGGTTCATTATTTGTGTTTCTGAGAGGAGTTAGAAGATAATTCTTCACAGGATACCCACTATCTCCTACAAGTAGATTTTCTTGAAAAACTCCATCTTCAAAGGAACGAAAGAGCACTGAATTTCTAAAAATATGGGAGTCATGTGATGATCCAGGCCATCGTGTTACAATATCTCTTATTTTGAGATCAGGGACTGCAACCGTTTGAACATTCATTGAAAAAAATTGTTTCCTGTTCCTGTAAATTTCCGCATTATCACCACCAGGGGATTGGATTTTCACATGGCTACAATCGATAGCCCCAATGCACCTGGGAAAACGCGCTATGTTAAAAAAACTCTGCCGAATATCATGAAATTCTTCATTTGTGGGCATTCGAATGTAAGTTGGTCGAAGTGAAGCAAGTCTTTTTACTGTTTTACATGCGGTACTCTTGTGCACCCCGGCAAAGTCACCTGCTACGCTTAGAAATGAGCCTGTTGCGTAAAATCGCAACGCTAACAACAACTGATTTTCAGCAGACATACAGTCATTTCTGGAAAAAAAATCAAGAAGTTAAGTTTTCACTTCAGATTAAAATACGTTATAATCACCTTTGTGTAGGATAGGATATAGGTGTAGTATCTTCAATTTCCATTACTATATTTTCTACAGTTCGTTTTGTGAGACGAAATCGTGAAAAAAAATCTTCTTCGTCCCATTCTTCAAAATGGTTTGGCCGATGTCTAATTATTTTCGGTCGGCGAACTTCTTCATCACTGCTAAATGCATTTACGTTGTATAAATCCATGTTAGAATACTAAAGACGTGAAGACACTCTCATTACACATTTAAAACATAAACATAACCTATCAATTCAGGAATTTAACCAGTAGTTACAGTAGTTTACAAACTGTTCTCTGAGTTTACCGGAAGGTGGTTTGGCGGTAAGCAAAACTACTAGTTAACCAACAGATGTGGCGGTTACCACCGACTGAAAGACGCATTTCTGCAATTAACTTCCAGTTTTCTTTTAACTGTCGGTTTACCTCCGATTGAAAAACTGGGCCTTAGCCGTACAATTAATATACATATATAATATAATTTGAAATCTTGGAATTGGCTGTATTAACTATTTTAAATTAGATGTTATTTCGCGAAGTAATCTGAAATGTAAATATTGCTATCTACAATTACAACCCTAATTTTACGAAATTTTTATTTAAAAATTTCGTCCTAAGGTGGGACTCGAACCCACGACCTTTAGTTCTCCAGACTAACGCTCTTCCACTGCGCTACAATAGGACATGGATTCGAGTTATTTTACTTCACAAAATAACATCTAATTCAAAATAGTTAATACAGCCGAATTCCAAGATTTCAAATTATATATATTCATATTTTATATTATTAAAAATACCTTTGTATTATACAAAACTGGTGGGGTTTACCTACTCATATATGTTTCAATTATTCTGATTCATCATTATGACCCTGGAAACAAGCGACAGTCAATGGAATATCGTCGTCCTGATTCTCCCCACGTGTATGAAGCTTGAAAAGAGTTCCATCAGGGCTGCAAGTCATACTCACCATTTTCTAGGATGCAAAGGGGAGTTATTCATACTGAATATCTGGCAAAGGGATCAACGATTAAATACAATAAGATACTGCAAAACTTTACGGTCACTAAAAAATCGTATTCATAGAGTAAGGCCGGAAAGAACAATTTCTTTTATTGCACCACGACTATGCCAGAGTGTATTGTACAACAACAAAATGATGAAGACAGTGATTAGCCGAAAATTCAGTTATTTCGCACTCTCCTGATACGACATCTTCCACATTTCTAAGTGTTCCCAAAATTGATTTTTCATCAGACACTGAAGTTCGGGCTGCTGTTCGTAATTGGACCAACAGTAAACAAGAAAATTTTATCATGGACGGAATAAAGAAATGGATTCAGTATTTGGAGAAATGTGATGCACTAAATAGTGATTATGTGGAAAAATAATTATGTACATTGGCAGTAGAATAAATTTACTTTATTTTGAGACTGGTCTCATTATTTTGTCATATCTTATTCTTATTTTATAGAGTTGGAGACCTTATATACAGGGTGTTTCTGAATTGATACAAAAGATTTCAAAGGGTGATTCTTTAGCAAAAATTAAGGGGGGTCTTTCATATAACTTTTTGTTCAACACCCTTTTCCCTCCAAGTTACAGTCCTTTAAAATTAGGTAAAAAAATTTGTTTTTATTTAATATATCCACTTTGGAAAAATTTAGAAGAATGAAATTTGGCAGATAACTGATGCTAATAAAATGGCAGTTTTTGAGTGTTTTTGTTACCCTAAAATGTAATCACAAGGGGCTGAAAAAAACAACCCCTATAATATTTTGCATCAGAACTTTTTAATGCGCCTATATTTTCCTATTTAAAGAATTTATTTAAAAAGACAGACTCAATCTGCAACTTTTTTATGTCTTGACTTTTTATCACAAAATTGTTAGTTTGATCACAAAAAAATTAAATACTGCTCAGACTCTTTTCCCATAAATTCACAGAGAGGTTATTATTTATTTAAAAAAATCAAGTAAGCTGCTGTCAAATGAAGTCATATGACAAAGAGTTTTATTGTCCTGATTTTCCCTAATTTCTAGACAGTTTTATAAGGACTTCAAACATTTTTCACAACTAAATAAAACTTTATTGAAAGAATGGCATTTTTTTATTTTGTTGAAGAATATTGTAAATTAGAACGGATTGAACAATAATTGTACTACTAATAACAATTAACAAATTACAAAAAAACTAATAATAACGTGGACAAAATTTCAATTACAAAAATCATAATAAATGTTGAAAATGGCGCCCCTCGACCAAAATGCAGGACTCTACTCCTCGTCTAATTGAATTTCGTATTCTTTGAAATAATCCTGGTGTATTTCTAATAGTCTCACGTGCTACGACGATACGATCCCTTAAATCATCGATATTTTCAACGGGAGTGGAATAAACCAGTGTTTTTAGAAAACCCCAAATGCAAAAGTCCAATGGATTCAAATCTGGAGATCGGGCAGGCCAATTCTGGGTGCCTCCTCGTCCTATCCAGCGATTTGCATAAACTTCGTCTAAGTAGCGACGAGCGTTATTACTAAAGTGGGCTGGAGCGCCATCATGCATGAACCATAGTTCTTGCCTAATTTGCACAGGAACATCATCAAAAAGTTGGGGTAGCTCTTCTTCAAGGAAATGGCAGTATGCGTCTCCATTTAATCTTATTGGGAGAAAATATGGCCCAATTAAATAATCATCAATAACACCAAGCCACACATTCACTGAAAATTGATGTTGAAATTTAGATTCAGCAATTTCGTGTGGGTTTTCATCTGCCCATATGTGATTATTATGGAAATTTCTGATAGATTCCGGAGAAAAGCTTGCCTCATCAGTAAACAAAACACGAGATAAGAACTGCGGAGCTTATGATCATTTAAATTATCCATTGGCAAAAAATTAAACGAGGTAGAAAATCTCGAGGTAAGAGCGCTTGGACTCGTTGGATATGGTAGGGATACAGCATTTGTTCTTTTAAAATTCTATATACTGTGCAATGGCTCACATTTAACTCTCGGGCAATTTGTCTCGTACTTGTTCCGGGAGATTCTTCAATTAAATTAAGAACAACCTCCTCTAGTGCTACAGTTCGTACTTCTCGAGAACGTCCGCAATCGACGGTTGCTCTTGAAAAATTTCCTACTTCTCGTAAACGTTGATGAATACGGGCGAATACGCAATGATGGGGTAATGTTCGTTCTGGATATAACTCAGCGTAAAGCCTCCGAGCTCTTAATCCATTTCCATTAGCACGACCATATAAAAAATGCATATCTGCCATTTCGGCATTTGTGTAATTTGCCATTTTATTTACTTAATTAGTTTTAGTTCTTCAGAGATTAAAGAATAACACAGAGAAAATCAGGACAATAAAACTCTTTGTCATATGACTTCATTTGACAGCAGCTTACTTGATTTTTTTTTAATAAATAATAACCTCTCTGTGAATTTATGGGAAAAGAGTCTGAGCAGTATTTTATTTTTTTGTGATCAAACTAACAATTTTATGATAAAAAGTCAAGACATAAAAAAGGTGCAGATTGAGTCTGTCTTTTTAAATCAATTTTTTAAATAGGAAAATATAGGCGCATTAAAAAGTTCTAATGCAAAATATTATAGGGGTTGTTTTTTTTCAGCCCCTTGTGATTACATTTTAGGGTAACAAAAACACTCAAAAACTGCCATTTTATTAGCATCAGTTATCTGCCAAATTTCATTCTTCTAAATTTTTCCAAAGTGGATATATTAAATAAAAACAAATTTTACCTAATTTTAAAGGATTGTAACTTGGAGGGAAAAGGGTGTTGAACAAAAAGTTATATGAAAGACTCCCCTTAATTTTTGCTAAAGAATCACCCTTTGAAATCCTTCGTATAAATTCAGAAACACACTGTATAAATATGCCCTTGTATTAAAGAATTTAAGGTAATATCTTAAAAATACGTACATATTCAAAGGAAGTAGAAGAATAAATAATCACCTTAAACAAATAGAAAGAAGATAAGAATGCCAAACATATTATTAAAAAAATCGATAATATCGGTTTGAGTATACTTAATATATTTCCAAGAATTCATTACGATAATTTTATAGAGAAACATTCTTTTTAATGTAGGTATAACAAATTGCGATTAATATTTTAATCTAGTAGACAGATCGTGTAATTTATATAGTTTTCGCAACATTACACATAACGCTATCTATAAAGTACTATATTCCACAACGATATGAACTAACTTTCACAGTACTGTATTTGTATTAACATTTACGAAGTATGAATATATAAAGGAAACCGGTTTTTTATAAACCGCTGTTCTAACATCTTCGTCAGAGCGATTGGAAATTCCCTCTACTCTTTTTATTTGTTTTATGAGGTAAGATGTCAAGCCAAGATGGCAAAAAATGTCAAAAAACAATCCGAAAAAAATGTACCTATTTACATAAATACGAAAAATAGGTAAATCCACCAAGGAAAATATATTTATAGATTTATAGCTCTATATTTTATTATCAGTATCGACGACATTAGAGATTCATGGTTCATGGGTATTTACTAAATTTTAGTACTTATTGCATCCGTGTATTAATTTTTCCAAATTTTAACAGGTTCCCTACGCATTTTGTGAATTTTGTACTAACTCTCCAAAGTATTTTAACGCATAATCATAACAAAACCATCTCTAATACTAAAAATCGGCAATTATTGCAGAATCACTTGTCAAAAATTTATTTATTTATATATGCATATATATAATGGGATACCTAAACATTTTAGCAAAAAATAATTAAAGCTGAAATTATTGCAGTAATTCTGAGAATATTTGAATGCAAAACCTTCCCCTTATATACAGAAAATCTGAAAATTACTAGGAATTTCCAAAAATATCCTAGCCTCAATTATGTAAAGTTTAAATAGGAACCCAACAGAGAGGGTTGTTCTCAAAAATTTTATTGAAAAGCCATAAAATTCTTCATATTCATACTCACAGATCATTGATACTGTAAAGTATTTCTCTTTTCGGGTTCTTAAATAAAACTAACGGTAACTTTAACCCTACACTGCGCACTGTATTAAATTTAAGACAACACTTTTATTTTCACTTTATATCGCTTACAAACATTATTTAGGTTCACAAACATTGTCTTTAATTTAGGACGCCTTTATGTATATGGTACATAAAGCTCAATATCCATCAAGGACAATTTAGTTTAAGTGTACGCCTTATCAAATTTCTAGAATTGTAGTTTTCATAGTTGTACTTGCAGAGCGGATATAACCGTACATGTTTGAGTGATTTTTATTGCAAACATCTGTGTAAAACATTTGAATTTACTTTATAAAGGTAAGATTATTATATAGGTGCACTATTTCTTTACTTATTTTTTATATTGGTTTACAGAATTGGTCATAAACTTAGTTGTATTAAAGTTGAGACATAGCATAGCGCTTTACCTTTGGTATGGTTTGGAGGAAGAAGTATCTTACAGAGGCCCAATTAGAAGAACTTGCGGCCCAGTTTTTCGAAAGTGAAGATGAATTTGATGATTCTGATGCTGATAACGATGAAAACTGCCTCATAGACAACGCTTTAGAAGAATGTGATATACAAGATCTTGCCATTGAGTTTGAAGATGACGGATTTATATTGGAAAATGAACTAACGGACACTAACGGAGAGACCGCGAAAAATAATGACATTGAGAAAAATACTGAAATAAATAATACTGAATCTGAGATTCATACCAAAGCCGGACCCAGCAATATTCAATCAGTTGCAGGCAATAATACTAAGAAAAGACTATCTCAAATTATGTGGAGAAAAAAAAATTTGGTTTTGGATGAAGATGCTACAACTTTCAAAGGAAGTGAGATTCTTGGTGGTAGTTTCATGGATTTAGCTACCCCATTTGCGTTTTTTAAATATTTTTTTGATGATAAATCACTACAAAAATTGTTGACGAATCGAATATCTACATGATTCAAAAGGATCGAAATAAGACAACAAATCTCACAATATCAGGGTTGCAAAAGTATTTGGGCATATGTATATATATATATATATATATATATATATATATATATATATATATATATGTCCATCGTACACATGCCTAATCTAAGGTCTTTTTGGAGTAGTCGATTGGGATTTTCAAGGATAAAAGAAACAATGAGCCCAAAACACTTTGAATCTATTCAAAAAGTGCTTCATTTTAATGACAATTTGTACATGTTACCCAATGATAATGAAAACCATGATAGGCTCCATAAGTTGAGACCAGTTATAACTGCCCTTTGATCAAAATTCCAGAGTGTACCATTAGAGCAAAAATTATCAGTCGACGAGCAGCTGTATGCAACCAAGGTCAGGCACCACTTGAAGCAGTACATGCCTGCAAAGCCTCATAAATGGGGCTATAAACTGTTCATTCTCTGTGGAGCTAGTGGGTTTGCCTATAATTTTGAAATGTACACCGGTTGTGAAAATCAAGCAAAGTTCAGATTACCAGATGAACCAGATTTGGGAGCAGCTTCAAATACTGTCGTACGTTTGTGCAAAGTTGTTCCACATAATCTAAATCGTGTGGTCTACTTTGACAACTATTTTACTTCTCTACCACTTATGTCATTTTTGGCAAACAATGGTATATTTGCATTGGGAACAGTAAGGAAAAATCGCCTTCCTAATTGCAAATTGCCTACCGATGATGTAATGAAAAAGAAAGACCGGGTACTTCTTACGAGTATGTTTGTAGTTTTGTGTGCGATGTGTACGATGGATATATATATATATATATATATATATGCTCAAATACTTTTGCAACCCTGATATTGTGATATTATTTCGATCCTTTTGAATCATGTAGATATTCGATTCGTCAACAATTTTTGTAGTGATTTATCATCAAAAAAATATTTAAAAAACGCAAATGGGGTAGCTAAATCCATGAAACTACCACCAAGAATCTCACTTCCTTTGAAAGTTGTAGCATCTTCATCCAAAACCAAATTTTTTTTTCTCCACATAATTTGAGATAGTCTTTTCTTAGTATTATTGCCTGCAACTGATTGAATATTGCTGGGTCCGGCTTTGGTATGAATCTCAGATTCAGTATTATTTATTTCAGTATTTTTCTCAATGTCATTATTTTTCGCGCATCGATGTAACATCTGTGGCATGGAAGGATAATAAGAATATTTTCTTGCTGTCCACCTTTATGGGAGAACTTCCAAAGAAACAGTTAAACGTTTCGACAAAAAAGAAAAGAAAACTGTGGATGTCCAATGCCCTAATCTAGTTTTAGAGCATAACAGGCACATGGGTGGCGTAGACCTTCTTGATAGCCTTATCGCTACAAGATTATTATGCATAGTAAAAAATGGTACATGAGAATATTTTATTATTTAGTAGACCTTACTTTGGTAAATGCTTGGCTGCTCTACAAGAGAGTCGCAGCTCAAAGGAACGAAAATAAAATTCTAAAATTAGCAGAATTTAGGGCAGAAGTAGCCGACTGTCTTTGCAAGGTTGGTAATGAGCGCCTATCAAAGAAAAGGAGACCCTCAGATGTAGAAACGAAAATTACCGAGAAAAGGAAACGCTCCGTAACAACTTCCTACATTCCACCAAGGGACATAAGGACGGATGGCCAATCCCATTGGCCTATTTATACTAAAGAAAGGCAACGATGCAAATTTCCTTCGTGTAAATATTGTTCTCAAATAATGTGCAACAAATGTGGAGTGTACTTATGTTTAAATAAGAACAACAACTGTTTTGTGCAATTTCATACTAACTAAAAACCTAATATCTTAAAATATGTAACAATGTATTAATAAACCGCTTTGTCTTAAATTTAAGACAACTATATTTTTTGGATTTTTGAGAAAAATATGATTTGGAATTTTTTAAATATTTTTCTAGACTAAATAATATTTGCTGTAACAAAATATTTTTTTCTAAGTAATAGAAAAAATTGCGCAGTGTAGGGTTAAACACGCACTATATTAATAATAAAAAACGAATAACAATATAAAAACTAATTACTAACAATAAGCACATTTACGTATTTATATTTATATAAGTTCACTCGGCGATAATTTGGTATCGAATGAATCAAATCCCTTCCTCGACGGCTTATATATCGACCGCGGCACTCTCTCGTGTTTTTCTCAGTCTCGGTCTTTCTGTTTCTAGATCTTTCGTGAAGCCGCCAGAGGAATGATACGTGACGTATCGTTGGATAAGTCATCACAATACTTATAAATCTGGGTTATTTTGAGGAATATTTTATAATTAAATAATAAAGCTCGAAGGTTGAGGTAATTGTGAAACAGTACTTACATTAGACAAAATATGGAAAATGGTGGTATTAAACAGATTTCCCACGAAATTGTAAGTATAAAAAAACCTGTAATGTACACCTGTACATTCTTTAAAAATAAAATATTTTTAAGTCACAGGAGTATTTGTACATTCGTTCATCTTTAAAAAAATCTGGGTCACAAGGATGTCTGTATGTAGGTACAGCATGGCTCAGAATAAAGTATACCGAAACTTAAAAATATATTTCTAGAGTTACATAATTTGGTATGATAAAGAAATTTTAATTATTGATATGTTTGAGATGTTTACCTTGTAATTGAAGGCAATTTTCATATCTGTCCCGCAAGTTTCTGAACATTCCCCTGATAGCAGAAAGTGATACTTCAACGAACAACTGCCGAATTTTGTTTTTCAATTCCTCAATATCCTGGAGCACTGCTGGTAGATCTATTCGAGGATTCCCCACAAAAAGGCATCAGAAGGTGTAAGATCTGGCGAGTTTGACGGAAACGGATAATCAGTTCCCCTGGAGATGAGACATTCAGGAAAATACTGTTGCAGAAGGGGCAAAGTTTTCCTAGCAGTATGCGCAGTAGCACCGTCTTGGTCAACCAACAGAGATCCAATACGTAAATTTGTCGAACGGCAAAACCGCCTTAGGTCTTCGTAAAAGGGAGTCACAATTTTTTCCCTGTACCTCTGCTGGTTAACGGTTACACGCCTACCATGTACATTCTCCACAAAGTATGGGCCAATTATTCCTTGCCCGAAAACAGCACACCACACGATTACTTCTTGGGGGTAATGAAACCTTTCAACAAATTCCTGTGTCTTCTCAAAACCTAGGTTACGGGTTGTTTGCTTGTTGATAAATCCTGATAAGGATACATGTGACTCGTGGCTACACCAAATATTTGAAATAAAGTTTTCATTTTCGTATTCCATAGCTAACGTTCTGGCGCAAAATTCTACTCTCCATCTTTTGTCAGCTTGACGCAACCTGTTAAGATAGGAATAGGCCCCTAATTCCTTTGCAGCGCGTTATACAGATGATCTACCTAAATTAAGCTCTTTCGCTAGTCGGCGCTGGTTTTTTTTGACTGTAAAACTTGTCAAAAATACAACCCATATTCTCCTTGTATCTGGAACTTTTCTTTCAACTTGAACGACCTCTCCGTTGAGATAACACAGAACCCGTGATTCTAAATTTTCATACCAGCAATAATATAGAGCGCTTTTTTGGTGGACGGTCAATGAAACGTTATCCGAAGCGAGCAGATACAAATTGCAAACTGGGTCCACCATTTCGCCTTATTCCGTATGAGTTGGAATAACATTCTACAATAAACGCTTTTTCTATTTCACTAAAGGTCACAGTTATTGAATTTTATAACGAGCCAACGAAAAATTCATAATTGGAGTAGACTGTGAAATTGGGTTGGTACTTTAGCCACTTCCACATAATGACATTTATTATTTGACATTGAAACTATAAGTTTGTGTCAAATTTTTCAAAACTCTTAAGAAAATTAAATTTATCGAATGTTACTTCCGTACAGGTGTGAAAGTAAATGGCGAGTGGCAATATTCAATTACGGAATGCATGGGTGATTTTAGTGAAGAACATCCTGAATTAGTGTTTGACTACAATGATTTTTACAATGTTTTGACAAATTGTGTAAAGTTATTCAGAGAGACTGGTAGCGTCGGTCGAAAAACTGGAAGTAGATGGCCATCTAAACGTACAGCTGATAATATTGAAGCCCTTCAGCATATTATTGATGAAAATCCAAAAACATCCATTTCGGTAGTGACCCAAGAAACAAATTTATCTTATGGTACGTGCCAATTTATTCTTAAAAAAGTCTTACATTGTCATCCATACAAGCTGCAATATGTTCATGAACTTTATCCAGTGGATTATTTAGATGTAAATGGACAACATTTTCAACAACTTCTGTAGCTATATGTAAATTATGATTATGATTTCGATATTAAATAAACCAAATGAAACTGTCAAGCATCAAGTAATGTGGCCTTTTTTATTTTACTTTCTTTGTCAAAATAGGCAATCATAATGTTTTCTGTAATAGTTACGATGTTATTTTCTTTACACCAAGTTATAAATTGATTATATTCCTTTTTATTAATGTGTCGAGATTTTTTTGGCAGAAGATTTTCCAAATGGTCTTCTGCAATTTTCCGAAGCTCTGGCGGCGTGCAATTACTTATTTCGTCCATTTTGATGTTAGATAGTTACATAAATTAGTCTAAGATTTAATTTCAAAACACATAACAATATTTGAAATGTTCAAATTATAAGTCAGTGTAACCAACGTCAAAAAAATAAAATATCTAAAATATTCATATTGAATATGACTATTATTTTAAACATTTTTTAATATTTAAAAGGCGGAATAGAAAAATAGTATAAAATACACGTTTCATAAGATATTTTTGCACACTCGTTCATTAACGTTAAACGTTGAACTCGTGAAACTTGTATCTTAATATACTATTATATATATTAAATATAAACGAGCGCTCTAATAGTGATATTATATAATTATTATACCATGTGGCCGCGTGCGTCTGCACTATAGGGAAACCTGTAGTGTAAGCAAAACACACAGAGGTGTCCGTGTGTTAGAACGGTAAAGAAGTAGACGCAATGTTCCAATGGATTGCAAGAGAGCCTAGTATATCGCATATCCTTATGATGCAGTCGTATTTGTCCAATAAATTCACATTTAGACTGTGTAGTCGCGCAAGCGCATTAGCTGTCGCTCCCGCATATGGGTGTTAGTTGCAATGTTTATATCGTCAGGGGAACTACTCGCTCACATTATTTAATAAACCGCGTTTAGGTGTACGTAACAGTAATTTAAAAAATGGAGTATTATACACCGGAGCAAAAACTCTTTATGATTAAACAATTTTACGGTGGTAATTCCGCGGAAGAAACTCGAGCTTTATTTGCAGCTAATTACCCTGAAAGTCAAATTCCCAATGCAAGCACCATTCGTAGGACAGTTAATCGGTTCGAAACTACATTTTCTGTAGTAACTAATAAAAGTAAAGTTGTTCCGGATAAGAATATAAGTGATATAGAAATTCGAGTATGTGCTTTAGTCGAAGTAAATCCCACTATGTCGTCTCGATAAATTGCCCGCGAATTGGGTATCAGCAAAACAACGGCTCAAAATATTTTACGTACTAATAAATATCGTTCATACAAATTTACAAGTTCACAAGTACCTTTTCCCGATGATTATTATCGCCGTATGCAATTTTGCGAAAGAATGATAAATAACAAGTTGGCAAGCCCATTATAGTCGACCAGTAGTTACTAATACATGCATCGCGCTATCGATGGCGGCCACACGGTATAATGGTAGCGTAATCAATCCCTGCGACCTAATGTTGATGTGATGCACGTGCGTTCGGAAGGTTATTTTATTATATAGGTATGATGGAACCCTGTTTATAACAATTATACAAGCAGGTAGCCCGCAGTACAACTCAATTTCTCATATTCAACCAGTCACAAGAAGACAAAGTGTGTGAAATATGTTCATATTTCTTAATGCCTTAATTTTGTCTGTGCTCTTTGAATCCTTTTTTGATCATTAACATCTATGCATGGACCATACACAGAGGAGCAATACATAAAAGGAAATAATACTAAGGCGTTACACAAAGCGCATTTAGTAGCTATGGGCAGATAAGACCTATGCTGGTAGAGAAGTCTCAAATTTCCATACGCCTGTTTAATATAGTTTGATGCTTGCTTTCTATATCTGAACGTGTTATCCTATAAATAGCCCAAGGTTTTTGGTTTCTGTCACCACAGGCAAAATCTCACCATCCATTGATAAACAAAAATTACGTATCAACTCGTCGCAAGTCGGCACATTACCAAAAAAACATAACAGCGGATTTCGAGGAATTAACACGCAAAGAATGAAGTGAAGATATATCAGGATGACATCCAAATCACACTGAACAACATTCAGAGCCTCTCAATAGGAATGCTTTGGAAATGAATAGCACACTTGCGTGTCATCCGCGTACATATGTAAATTGCAAGATTTTACCGATTTAAAGCTAAAGTGGATATTAATCAAACAGATGGTGTATTCATTACTATTATTTTATTATTCATCAGTTATCATACGTAACAAAATGCCATCCCAGCGAAGCCGAAGTTCTCTGCAAACCTGAAGTCGTTTCCGTTTTTGGTCTGCGAAAAGTTTAAGCTTGTCGTTGACAATAGTGTGGACACTATTAAACACCAGTGATTACAATCTTAGCAATTTCCTTCACAAATATTCGCCTATTGCTCTGGATTAACTGGTCAATTTTTTTAATGTTCCCAAGATTCACAACAGACGCTGGACGGGCACTATGCGGCAAGTTCGATATGTTTTATACATATTTGCATTATTTCAATAAATATGTTAATAAATAAATATAAAAGTCAAAAAACAATATTGTATTAGATATGTATACCGCCTGATTCTGAGCAAACGCAACGATCCGAACGTATGAATATTTCTCCGGCTTCGAATACAATTCCCCTGAACGCGTTTAGCCAATCACAAAGCAGTCTGTCGCGCAACCATTTAACAACTAATGTCACAAATTAGTGTCACCACTGTCACCCTATACGGAGTCTCTTAAGCGTTTGAATAGTGAAAATAAGAAAATAAGAAAAGAAAATAGACATTACTGGTTCTGTACAAAATTTAAAACCATTATTCCCAAATCGCAGAGTTCCTAATGATACGTTCATTTTAGTATGCGCTGCAATAGAACTAAATTCAAATTTGACAGTTAGCGATATTTCCAACGATTTAGGCATATGCTGCTCTTCCATTAACCGCATACTAAAATTAAATGGTTTTCGTAATTATAAATATTCCAAACATCATCAATTATTTTACGGTGATGAGTTTAAACGGATGAATTTATTTTATTATCTGTAAGAGTAAATTTTTCATTACATTACTAGAATTTTATTTAGTTTTTATTTATTTCTGAAGTTTATTTAGTTTACTATGAACAGTTTTTGTGACCTTTATTATTAAAATTTAATTTATTAAATCTCTTGATGCCTTATTTGCAATTTTCTTAACCGCTTATTAATAATTTCATTACGCTTTGTAGAATAACGTATTGCAATTTACTCATTACCATAACACAGGACTAAACAATTTATAGTCCTTTAATAGTAATTTGGTAATCAGATAATTTTTCTTACGCGGCTCCATAATATGTACATAATATGTATGTAAGTATGTATGATATATGACATTGATGTTGACACGCCTACAGCATTCAGGGGAATTGTATTCGAAGCGGGAGAAATATTCATACATTGGGATCGTTGCGTTTGCTCAGAATTAGGCGGTATAACTTTAACATGTTACAGTAAAACATGTTCTACTTGCTTGAAATTAGAAAATTTATCCTTGTAAAACGCACTCAAATTACAGCGCTTTCTGTTCCTTCCTTTGATTCAACGGGTGTTGGTAAATTGGGCACAGGTAATTTGCAAGCTATTGAATCCGCTTGAGCTTTACTTATAAATCCGGCGCCCTAATCCCCATGTAAAATGCACTCTTGCACTCTAATCATTTGCATACTCATTATCCGTAAGCGGAGAGATACAGAGACATACCTTCTTAAAAGTTATATCTTACCATAGTGCTCCCAAAGGATAACTACATGATCATTTCTATGTATCATAGTATTTCACACATCTATTGTATGTATTTTGTAATAAACTATATTCCTTTTTTTTTTCTGTAAAATTTAGTGACTATATTTTTATATATGTATTTTTATGTTGGATTTTTAACTATATGTATAGGAATAAAATATGATAGAAAATTCATTCATGTTTAGAGTGCAATTTACCGGTCAGATTAATGGGCAATGAAGAAACCGGAGTGCAAAATACCTGTAGAATTACATTGACCTGGGGGTTTGGCGTGCAATTTACGTATACCCGGTAAATTGCCTCCCCGCAGGTAGTAAGAGAAAGGGTCGGATTAAATCCGTCTTATAATTAGGTAAATTGCCTCGCAAACGTTTGTAATCATTTAGGATGGATTATTTTTAAGTAACTTATTAATATTATTGCTAATGCCTTTTTCATAGAGGATTAATCTTAATGATCTGTTCTAATTATCTGTTAATTACCTTATTATCGGTCTTCTTATGTATATATGGTGAAGAATATTTATCAGTTAGATTTCTAAATTCATTTGGTTAAGATTTTTAAAGTTTTCCAACATGAATCCCAGTATTATTTTTAGTGAAAGGGGAAAACAGTTATTACTTTTAAACAAGTATAAATATGGTTTCCAAAAATGTTTAAAAAGTGGTGAAAAACGGTGGACTGGGCGAAGTCGACAACAATATAGTTGTTACAAAACATATTCAGGAACATAGTCATGACGCTGAGATAGAAAAACTACATCGTCAAATTGCTAACACATGCTGTAAAAGGAAGGCTATCGAAGATATGTCTGAAAAACCTACGAAAGTTATACGACGCGTACTAAAAGAAAATCTTCCATCAACGGTTACCACGGTTGATGTAACTTGTATTAAAAGAAATCTTTACAACGCTCGTCGGAAAGAGCAGCCTGCATTGCCGAAGAGCATTGAAGATTGTTTCAGAATTCTGGAGGAGATCACAATTGAAACATGTAAAGGTGAACCTTTTATGCTTACTAATAGTAAAATTGACAAAATAGTTGTTTTTTGTTGTAAATCAAATATCCAGTGTTTTGAAAAGGTGACACGAATTTATTTGGACGGTACCTTTAATTATTGCGCCCAGTTCTTTTGTCAATTGTTCACTATTCATGGGTATTACAATGGACATTATATTCCATTAATATTTTTGTTGTTGCCTGATAAACAAACAGAGACATATTTAAAATTATTTCATTTAATTACGGATAACTTTAAAAATAATCATTTAAAAGTAGACATTTTGGAGGTTGTAATTGATTTTGAAAAAGGTATCCACAAGGCTGTTCAACAAACTTGGCCGTTAGCAAAGATAATTGGTTGCCGATTTCATCTTTCACAATCTTGGTATCGCAAAATCCAAGAATACGGCTTGACTTCTTCATATAAAGATGAAAGCTCTGAAATCGGAAAATGGTTACGAATGACATTCGCCCTTACTTTTTTAAAACCTGATGAAGTTAGCGATTGTTTTGTATTTGATTTACTATCTATTGCACCGGATTTGGAAAATATTCGAAAATATTCTGATTATTTAATAGACAATTATGTATCAGAGAACTCTTTATTTCCTCCCCATCTTTGGGCTGAAGATTCAGCGGAACTCACTCGCACTGCCAATGCTTGTGAATCGTTCCATAAACATTTTAGCGATTCCTTCTACAAAGCTCATCCAAATATTTTTGTATTTATAGAAAAGCTTAAAGAATTCCAAACAGAAACTTACGTTAAATTACAGAGTGTGCATTTAACTGCTAAAATTCATAACGCGAAGGTAAAAAATCGTAAAAGATTCATTGCAAAAATGATCGAGTTTTTTAAAAAAAACACGAGATAAGCAGAATACACTTTATTAAATGTATTTCTTTCCATTGTGTATTTTAATTAACTATTTTTAGAGATTGAACATTTTTTGTTTATTTAAGTATAATTTTAATATTTAAATAATTGTAGATTTAAGGTTTATGTTACATCTTATAATTTATGTATAATATATTTTTGTTTAGTATTCTACATTTTTTCCAATAAATTCAAAATTTTAATTAAATATTTTTGTTTTATTATTATCGACTGGGACCCAATTTACACATATATCTCAGGTACCTAAAAGTTGCGGGAGGCAGTTTAACTATTATTAATAGTTGCTCATTATCTCGGGAGGCAATTTCATGTACCCGATTCAACGGGGTATAAACAAAAATCTTGAACAAAATAATTTTAAACATACATGAGTGGGTAAAAACTACACCAATTTGTATAATACGAAAGTATTTTTAATAATATAAAATATTATTAAAAATGGGGTGTGAAGAACACAATACAAGTTATATATTTGTGAATGTATCTCCTCTCCAGAGACGCAGATACGTATTCGTCGGTACGCCCCTGCTGGGGCGTACCGACGATCCTGTAGAAAGGTGAAATACGTATCTGCGTCTCTGGAGAGGAGATACATTCACAAATATATAACTTGTATTGTGTTCTTCACACCCCATTTTTAAGAAAAATCTTGAATGTTTCCGGAACAATTTCCAACAATTAGTAAATAAAATTTATTACAATCAATTTTATGACCGGGTGATATAGTAACCACTTTGCATAAAGAATTATCGTACGGTCATTAAACGTCAGATAAGATAGACGCCATTATTATTAAAATATTTTATAATCACTTAACCAGACCTAATCTTTTTCTTAGAAACACATATAAGAAATCCCTAGGCTATTTGTTTACAATCAAACAATTAGAATGCAGACAGTTACTTGTTAGTTAAATACTGTTTTTATAAACTAATCTTTGCCATCCATTCAAACACTTTACATGTAAATATTTTCGTCCACGTCCATATTTATTTTGGACAGTTATATTCCCAGTTACAAAAAATTTGATGATAAAAGTAGTTTGGCTTTATGTCACATTTATAAAATTTAATGAAAATTTCCTAGAACAGGAATACATTAAAGTATGATCTCATTTATGACGAACAAGTGCGTCTGCTTCCCATCTGTTAAACCATTTCAAATGACATTTAGTTTCTTCTTTATCACATGTTTTATATAATATAATATATAGGTATAAGTTTAATGTTTTTCTTGTGGCCTTGTTTGTTTGTTTGTGTCTTTGATATATGTATGTCGATAGGCGATGAAATTAATTATAAACGTCACAATCAAATTATCTTTTTATTTCCGTTTTTTTTTTGCGGGAAAACATTCTAAGTACTCATTGGATTTTTACTGCTATATTCGTGTAAATATTTCTTGAGCGATAATTTGGTTGAATGTTTTATAGTATTTATTAAGATTATTTCTTACATAAAACAGTTTTACTTGAATTATGTGAATTTTCTTTAAATTCACTTCTTCAAGAACGTACCTGTAAGTTAGAACTTTAATACCTTATGGTCTTTTCCTTTGTTTTCAGTGCTGTGTAGCTTGTGTAGTTTGCACTACACTTTTTTTTTTATAGTCAGTGTTAAATGCTGCAACAGAACGGAAATACAAAGGAATATATTTTAGTGTAGATGTCAGTAATGACAATGCTTTGCATAACCTTCACAAAATCCATAAATGACGCAACCAAAAAGATGAGATAAATACTACCATACATATTTGTTTTATGTGATTACTAGAGACCGGACACGAGAGGTTGACGACTCATCGACCACGAGCGTACTATTGAACATTTGTATTTTGAAAGTTTCTAATTTTATTTATATAATTATACTTATAATAATAAAACGGGTATACGAGTAAACGGGTATATTCAGAGGTCGGCATAAGTCAGGCAACGCTCTCGAAAAATCGGCATAAGTCCGGCAACGCTCATAAGTCTGGCAACGCTGTCGAAAAAGATTAAAACGAAGCATGTTCGTGCTTCAGACAGTTGTCTCGGTGTCATGATGATAACACGTGCTCGTCGAGTAGACGCGTTTTCAGAATGAATAACCGATACAAGTTCACGCTTGAAGAAAGAGTTTTTTTTGTTACGTCGTATCTTCGTACGAACGCGGATTACGAAACTATGTTTACCGAATTTCAACAACAATTTCCGAACTCGCCGCTACCAAATCGTTCAACAGTGTGGAAGATGTACCAGAAATTCTTAAAAACGGGCTCTGTTGCCGACGCGCTTGACGTGCTTCGCCGGACCTGCCTCACCGTTGAGAAACGTTGCAGTAAATGCATTGATCAAGATGGCCATCAATTTGAACACTTACAGTAACCCTTTTTCGAATCCCTTTTGTAATTTCTTTGAATAAATTAATTTTGACGCTGCATTTTTTTCTTTTAATGCAAATTTGTTGCCTGACTTATGCCGACCCCTGTATGTCGTGAGCAAAAAACAACGGGACACTGTTTCTGCGTGGGTTTAAATGGTGACTACTTAAGTAGCTATCTTTACTCATAATAGGAAGTCAGGAATTGTCAAAAATGTGTGTTTCATTGACATTTATTAATCATTTTTGAAATATATATAAATAAAAATTACTAAAAGTAATAGAAAAAGAATATAATTAAAATAATTAGTATTTCGTCATTCCACCATTATTATTTATAGCTACATCTAATCTTGTAGGCATTGAAGCGACAATATTTTATTTTGTACAACATTTATAAGAATTTGATGCCCAGCATTTTGAACAATCTCCTAAAATTCTTCTTGGGTAGCAGCTCTATCTCATTAATACGGCTACAAATATGAAATACATTTTTATTTGTTTATTTTGTAGTTCAAGTTGAGTAGAGGAGTATTAATATTTACTAGCAATACTTTCTCAAGGTTCTCTTCTGTAAAATTTGTTCTCTTTGAATGGAATACATCCTTGTAAATAGAAAACGTCCTTTTTACATCGCAACTGGTTACAGGTGCATACTGAAAATATTCTTTTATTTTCGCGTATTTTGCAGTTAGATGTTGTGGCATTGTCTCCATACACATTGGCGCAATGTTATTACATCTGGATTTCTATTAAACACTGCGTCTAACTTTTGCCGAAGGCCACATCAGAAGTCACTTGGAATACTTTTCAAATTATTAATAGCCACATCTAATGTCGTTAAACCATCATTTAATTTGAGATTTCGATTTTCAAAATAAGTGATTAGTTTTGGAAAATTTCCAAAGTGTTCTTGAAGGAAGTACAACTGATATTTTAAATGTGGAATTTGTGTTAGTTCCTTGCACTCAGAAATACTCCGAGCATCGTCATTTAAACATGCAACGAAATGTCGAAATTCTCTGCATAAAAACTAGTAGCTTCAAACCATGTCCCCCATCTAGTTATTACTGGAGAGGGAGGCAGTGACAAAGATGGCAGCTTTCCCTGTAAAGAGCTAGTCCCAATGGTGCTTTTCTGAAAACTTTTTTAAAAGCGGATACAAGTCTATCAACTTCTGGAAGGGTGTCTCTGGCATATTCACAGATTCTGTGGAGAGCATGTGCTACACAAGTAATATGCAGCATATTAGGATATGTTTCCTTTAATAGTCTACCTGTTTTTAACATATATGCAGCACTGTCACTTACAAATAAAAGTACTTTTTTTTGTACCTGTCGTCCGAATAAAGTATATTTTGAATATTCTCGTTAATGGTTTTAGCAACTGTTTCCGCATCAACTGTATTTATAACACAATTCAAAGGTATTTTTAATAATATAAAATATTACTAAAAATCTGGTGTGAAGAACACAAATACAGGTTCACTATTAATATTTTTCTTTTTTGTGAATGTGTCCGAACATATCCTTCCCCAGAGACGTAGATACGTATTTCACCTTTTTACAGGCTCATCGGTACGCCCCTGAGAAAGGATATCCTTTCTCCAGCAGGGGCGTACTGATGAGCCTGTAGAAAGGCGAAATACGTATCTACGTCTCTGGGGAGGGATATGTTCGGACACGTTCACAAAAAATATTAATAGTGAACCTGCATTTGTGTTCTTCACACCCGATTTTTAATAATATTTTATATTATTAAAAATACCTTTGTATTATACAAAACTGGTGGGGTTTACCTACTCATGTATGTTTCAATTATTCTGATGTATTTATAACTTTTGTTGCTATTACATATGCGTTATATGGAATAGTTGAATGTAGTACACCAGCTACAACATTTACCACACAGCGTCCTAATATATCGACAGTTTCGTCGGCACTTATCCAGAGGTACTGATTTTAAAAGATGGCTTCTAATGCGTTCTACTGCTTTCGTGTAGCACTTAGAAACATAATATTTGCGTAAGGTGGATTCATCAGGAACATTTCGACCAGTATATTTTTAAAGTGGGTTTGTTAAGTTTATTTAATGGAATATTGGCCGCCATAAAAGTTTCACAGAGTTCTTCGTTAAAATTGTCAGATTCCAACGGTTCCAATTTCTGTGCATGTGTTTGCGATGCTAAGTGACCTTGTACGTGCGATTTTATGGAATTTTTAATAATATTTTACAGATTTTGCAATAAATTTCGGAATCACTGACAATGGACATACAATCAGTATGACCGTCAATCCAACTCGCCATTGTTTTACGATGCCATTCTCGACGTTCTTCCATATCATATCTGAAAAGTAACTTAAACAATGCTCTAGATCTAAATAAATGAAAACTAAAAATGTATGGGTAAGTTATTGAAACTGAACGAAATTCAATGCACACTTACGTCGAAATAATTGTGAGAAGTAGATTCAATCAAACGATATTAAACAGGATCTATCATAAAAAAATACGATGTAATTAACAGTTAAAACTATGAAAACAAGAAACTAACTCACGGCACTTTATTTATCTCACGAAATATAATCTAAATAGACTAAATTACTAAAACTGCACACGCTTCTATCTACGCCCATGAAAACAGAAATTTAACTGTAAATATCCAACAAAAAACGTCACAATTCTCGATGAAAATGTGCGCGCTAGCCAGATCAATAGTGCATTCAATAACTGCGTGATGTACTTACAGATGTTGTAGACTATTTAAATCGTCGTCGTAATGACAACGTCATTTCAACCTCTAGTGATTACATTTTTTTTTATATAGGAAGAGAGTATACATACTTATATATTTTTTATTTAGATTTGTTTTATATCCTATTTTATATAAAAAAAGACTTATTTATTTATTATTATTTTATCTCACAAAATCATATTTATGGCAGGCATAACAAGGAAACATTATCGATAAAATTGCAAGCTATGTTTAGAATAATTATAAAACAGAAGAAATAAACAACACAAACTTGATTATTATTTCTTAGTAATACATATGTGAAACAAAAATCATACAATTTTAGTTTAAAATGAAAATGGGGGTTTCTAAAAAATTGATGCAGACAAAATAAAATTGTCCAGTCCAACTGATCTGTTTCCAATATTGCCATTAATTTTTCTGCATCCATTTTATTTAAAATAGGTATACAAGAAATCACAAGAAATTAAAAAAATTAATCGCAAAACAGGTCAACAAAAGCAAACACATCTATTGAAAATTGACAGTTCAGTGTAATTCACTCCTGCTGTTACCTAGGTGCAGATAAACAGTATGGTGCAGCACTGGTTTACTTTACACCGTGCAAAGGAAAAGCCAAAGTGTAGCAACAAAGTATTGATTCTCTGAAAAGGAATGAAATCTGGTGTAAAGTGTAGTTAGGTGCAGTTCGGTGCTACACCTCTATGCAAACGAAAAGGCCTACTTACTACTATTTATTAAAGATTCTATATTCAACGAAATGAAATGGAAGAGTTTATTTAACTAAAGACAAGAATAACTAATAAACTCTAGGAATAAGAAGAAATTGATGCAAGATTAATCAAACTAAATAATAATTTAATACAAAATAATACAAATCTGTCTAAAAACAAATTTGTATCTGTATATGCATGGACACACAGTACGTATTTTACCAGCTTTTGCTTCAACTACCAGACGCATGCGTTTCTGTGTAACCACTTTGTCAATGATAGATAAAAATACGTAAAGTACGTACTGTGTGTCCATGCATATACAGATACAAATTTGTTTTTAGACAGATTTGTATTATTTTGTATCAAAGCTTGATGTGAATTATCGCATCGACATGCAATCTATTTTTTGCAATAATTTAATAATTAATAATCTATTAATCTCAAGAAACCTTAACCAAAATACTTAACTAAAGAATTGAATCCAAATTGCAAAATACATTATTTCATACACAAAAAATAAATTAAAAAATAGATGTCTAGAAGTAATAATCACTTACTAAGTGCTAGGGAATGCTTTAGCCAAAATTCACATGTGTGCCATTTTTGTAAAATATGTAGCGTTTTGAAGAAAAAGCATACTAATAAAGACAAGACACAAAACAATAAAACTACTTATAGGCAACACGTTTATTTGTTACAGATGCCTATGATATCTGTGACATTTTAAGCACTATCAATATGACGTTTAGTTAAGTTTACAAAAATAAAAACAACACAAAATTCATAAAATTAAAGGAAATATTGAAAATGTCCACCATTTGCTTCAAGACGCCTGACTCGAGCTAGTTCATTTTCCTTATTTCTTATAAATTCTTCAGCCGCCATAACGCGATTTTCAAGATCTTCCACATTTTCTACAGGAGTCTTGTAGACCAGCGATTTCATGTAGCCCCAAAGATAGTAATCACAGCTGTTAAGACCAGGTGATCGAGGTGGCCAGGCAAGCGGTCCACCTCATCCAATCCATCGTTCACCATAAATTTCATTTAAAAAGTTTGTGTCCTGCAGAGTAAAATGTGCAGTATGCTAACTTGATTAAAATTTTACACAAACTGTCACCTTTAGTATTAAACGGACACCCGTTATATTCCACCGAGGAAAATATGAATATACTATTTTGATAAATAGTATTGGAACCGATTCATTTATAAACCGTACAGGTTAATTCAAACGAAAATATTCTTTCTTAAGTTCTATAATTCTGGTAATACTTCTTGTAAAAAATGTAAATACCTCTCTTCATTTTAACAATTTGGTAAAACATTTGGGCCTATAAGTTGAGTGTCAATTATTCTAGCCCACACATTGATAGAAAATCGACGTTAAAAATTTTGTTCAATTATTGCATGAAGATTGATTTCGGCTCAGACATGCCTGTTGTGTAAATTAAAGTAGTCAAAAGTGATTACCGCATAGGACGCTAATGCGGTCGCACTCAATTGCAGTAATGCTAACTTGATTAAAATTGGACACAAACTGTTACCTTTAGTATTAAACTGACACCCGTTATATTCCACGGAGGAAAATATGAATATACTATTATTATATAAATAGTATTGGAACCGATTCAATTATAAACCGTACAGGTTAATTCAAACGAAAATATTCTTTCTTAAGTTCTGTAATTCTGGTAATACTTCTTGTAAAAAATGTAAATACCTCTCTTCATTTTAACAATTTGGTAAAACATATGGGTCTATAAGTTGGGTGCCAATTATTCTAGCCCACACATTGATAGAAAATCGACGTTAAAAATTTTGTTCAATTATTGCATGAAGATTGATTTCGGCTCAGACATGCCTGTTGTGTAAATTAAAGTAGTCAAAAGTGATTACCGCATAGGACGCTAATGCGGTCGCACTCAAGTGCAGTAACGCTAACTTGATTAAAATTTGACACTAACTGTCACCTTTAGTATTAAACGGACACCCGTTATATTCCACGGAGGAAAATATGAATATACTATTATGATAAATAGTATTGGAACCGATTCATTTAATAATAATAATAATACGTTTATTGTTGTTAAGACACTTACATGTGTATACAACTCGTCACATAAGAAAAATTAAAGATTAATTATATAACATATTAGTATAATGCGAGGGTATAACTCTACTTAAAAAGAAAAGAAACAGATACAAGCAAATTCAGAATGAAAAAGATTCATCAAATACATAACAATACAATAAAAATCAAAACTAATAATTGATGATAAATAACAGCTGTATAGAGTAACTATAGTAGTAACCGAACAATAGAAAAAAAAAAGCATAGAGAAGCAGTATAAAAAGATTTTTTGAAATAAAAAGATTTTCGTCCTACGTAATAAATTGTGGCAGGCACAACGCCTTCAAACAGTACAGACAACAAATTACAACAAGAACTCGTCGACTGAATAGTACATTTGCTGAAGCAGAAACGCTTTAAACTTAGCTCTAAAGGAGTTGTATCTCCTAACCTCTTTAATATGTTTAGGAATACAATTGTAAATTTTAATGCCAATGTTATTGACACCTAGGCTGGTTACATGTAGCGTACATTTGGGATAATGCATCTGATTTTTTGTTCGGGTATCGTAGTCATGAATTTCTGAGTTTCTTTGAAATGACTCGACATTCCTGTAAAGATGACAACCAGCTTCCAAGATATACAAGCAAGGCAAAGGTAATATGTTAAGCCTCCGGAATATAGGTCTACATGAATCGGTATAACGGGCTCCAACGATGTTTCTCACGACCGCCCTCTGAGACAAGAATACCCGACGTGCATCCGACGATAGACCCCACAACAGAACACAATACTGAAGTCGCGACTGGATCTCCGAGTAATATAGTGACATCAAAGTCGACGTCGAAACTTGCGATCTTAAACAGCGGAAAGCATAAGATTTGCTGAAAATTTTGTTAGAAAGGCCATCGCAGTGATCCATCCACAGCAGCGTATCTTGAAGAGTAACTCCAAGAAATCTAATGGCATGGCTCTCCGTTAAATTGTGGTCGTCAATATGCAGGTCCAGCAAACCAACGTTTCACTGGCGGGTGTGAAACCACATGTATTTGGTCTTTTCCAGGCTTAATGTGAGCTTATTTCCCTCGAACCACTGACAGAGGATTTTCAATATATTATTTGACAGAAATTCAACATCGCTGCTAGTGTTCGGTGTGATGAGCAACGATATGTCATCAGCATACCGTGTCACGCAAACATCCGACAGAAATAGCACGATGTCGTTAATAAAAATGCTGAATAACACAGGACCCAGCACGGAGCCCTGAGGCACGCCGCTGCTCACAGGCACGCAATGAGACCTCGCTGGCTGGATCTGACCATTGGAGTTCCTGAATCGTATAATCACAAATTGTAATCTACCGCGCAGATAAGACGAAAACCATTGTGCAGTAACACCCCTGACACCATAAGACTGCAACTTGCTCATAGTTTTTGGTGGTGAACACAGTCGAAAGCTTTCTGTAGATCGCAAAAAATGCCGACTGGTGATTGCCGATGTTCTATATGCTCGAGCACATGACCATAAAACTCTACTAATGCTGTGGATGTAGATTTGCCCGCTCTAAAACCGTGCTGATACTTTGTAACGATTTCATGCTTGTTTAAGAAAGAGTTGAGTCTATCCAGCATGCAATATTCAAGAATTTTTGAAATAACAGATGTTAAAGCAGAAAGCAGAATTTAAACCGTACAGGTTAATTCAAACGATTTTTTCTTAAGTTGGCAGCACTACTTTTTACATTTGTACTATATTTCATATTATTATTTTTGTTAATGAATAAACAGACGATTGTTTTTTCGTTGCAAAAAATACGTTTTCTTCGTTTTTTCTTAAAAGTTCTAAAGTCCTTTACCATACTAATATTTGTATCCTATATACGTATTTTGACAACTAGTTGTCATTTTCAGTAGGAAGTAATTACAGTGCTAAACATTGACTCACAGTAAAGGTAACACAAGATCATGAGACACTCTACTACAACTCCACGTATACCCTATCAGTTAGTGTAAGTCTAATAAAATTTATATGACCTAACAGTTTTCTCCACCTCTGGATAAAGCCCTGATAGCTGTCCTCATAATAATTCTATCTAATAGATACATATCTAATGGATAATCATATGAAGTGAAAACGCTGATAGATAAAATATATTTGAATTTCTTCACGAAAAGTTATAAGTATGTATAAGAATAGTTTTTATCTACTGGAGAAGTATCTAATGAATAATGCAATCCTATGAAGTGGCAAAGCTGTTTAATAGTGATGTATAGCAAACGCCAATTAAGTTGGCGCGAGGAGGGGTAAGTTCGCGCAGGATTAGAAGTAGTGGGGAGATTTGTATTTGGTTTTACATCAAATGTCAGATAATTCTAACCTCTGAGCGTGTATCACTTTATGATCCCCTAGCAAAGAAATTATGTTCCGTCAAACGTCAATGACAAATGTATTCTGACAATTACTTGAGTAGTGGGGGTGGACGTTTTTAAAAACGTTTTCTGCGCACCCCCTCCTCGCGCCAACTTAATTGGCGCTTGCTATACCTAACTTCTTTTATTTACTTCTTTTTATAAGAAAAATTAAAAAGTCAATGTAATATTTGAATTTTTCTCGATTAGCTTAGTGAGTGTCAAGAGGCATATGATTGAAACAGTTTATTGAGGTGTTTTTATGAATGACTTCTAGAAATTAGATTTATCATAAAACTTCCGACATTCATAAAAATAATAGAATATTCTGTAGTAATACACTTGACGCTGTAATTAAGCGATCTCATTGATTAGAAGATCAATGAAAAAATATGAACAGAGATTTTTTGGCTATACATATTTACAAATGGTTTTGATTTGTAATGGAGTTTTCCTAAATACGAAAATAAAAGATTTTTTTACATTTTATTACATGGCAATTCTTAAAATATATATATTTCCAAATTTCCAAAATTTGACAAACGTCAGCTTCAGTATTAAGCGCACACCTGATACTTCGCAAAGTATATCCAACTTTAAATAACGTGTGTATAAATTGTCGCCAAAACTACACGCCACACGCAACGACATTCTTCGCTTGGTTCTGAATATAAAATGTTAAAATGTCCTATCATGTTTCGTTTGTTTTCACGGGGTTCTTGACGTTCAGACTTTTAGTGCGTAACTAAGCCCTCGATATCTGTTAACAGAGGTGTCTGCAATTTAGTTTAAAGAACAATTTTTACTAGTATTACATATTTGGTAAACTTTTTTTTTGTTTGTTTGTTTTTAATATTTCTTCAATAACGTCCTTTCACGAAATAGTTATTTACAATACAAGTGTTAAAAGTGCGATTTTATTTCACGAGTAAAAGTTTGCGACACGAGCGTTAGCGAGTGTCGCAATTTACGAGTGAAATAAAAGAGCATTTTTAACATGTGTATCGTACAATATTTTTTCTACAAACACAATTTTTATTATAAAATATAATGAAAATCCACAGACCAAATTTGACAGCTCATGAATACGTTTTGACACAACTGGACACAACCGTAAAAATAACGTCAAATTAATTTGTCACAATTCAAACAAAAGATGAGTTCGTGTTTAAGTTCGTGTAAAGAAAATGAAGTAATAGCGAGAATAATAATTCTGAAAGTACTGCAACACAGGTAATAAATATCTCGAACTACACAAACTGTACATTTAATATTAATTATAATAATTATCCAAGAAATATGTAATTTTCATTTAGTAATAAAAATCACTTTAATATATGTTGTCATTTTTGACAAATAATAATAATTGACAAATAATTGCTATGGGTCTATAGTTCTCTACCCGGCCTGTGTCGCCCTTCTTATGAACAGGAGTGATTCTAGCCACCTTCCAGCAATCCGGGAAGGTATTGGTTTCCAACGACAGATTGAAAAGATAAGTTAATGGATTCGCATTTTGTCGCACGAGATCAGTTTAGAAAACGAGCCGCGATAGCGGCGAGCATATTATTAAATAAAAAAATCAACCATATATGCTTACATAAACTGTTCAAAATGATGTCCATTATGTTCAATACATAAATTAACTCGTCGCTTTATATTGTTACTGACATTCTGCAAAATTTCCACATGATTATTTAAATATTCAACTTCATTCTGTATTGCAGCTTGTAATTCTTTTGAATATAGACAAATTTTGAATAAAACGTGATAAAACAAAGAGAACAAAAACCAGAAAAAGACTACGCCATTGATCGCATGAAAACACTGTTATTTGACATTCAAAATTTTGCTGCCAATCGCAAACTCAAAAATGTTCTAAAAAAGTACTGCCAACTCACATATTCTATTTGGCTCTCTCCGTATCATATCTGTCAAATGTACAATAAATTCTTAAAATCAAATGACAGCAATGATATTTATTTCTGTATTCGAACAACGCCAACATTGAAAAATGAAAAAAAGTGTATCGAAATGAAGCTCATTTCGATGCTGTTTTGGGTTTCATAATGAGTTCATTTCGAACGCAAAATAGAAAATAGTATATTAAAAAACAAGTTTCATAAGGCACCATTTTGCCGCACGAGATCAGTTTAGAAAACGAGCCGCGATAGGGGCGAGTTTTCTAAAGAGCGAGTGCGGCAAAAGGCCTTATGAAACGAGTTTTTTATACTATTTTTTCTATTTTGCGTTTTTTACATTAATAAATTGCTTAAATTGGAATTATTTAATTTGAAAGTTCAGAGTTTAATTTTTATTTAAAGCATGCAGTTGGTCACATTGATACTTGACATTTTCAAACTTAAATCTTGCTATCCGCGAAGTATATTATATTACATATTATTTATTAATTTTCGTTAACATTACTTGATATTTCATTTAAAAATATAAACATGAGTGACATAGAATCATATATATGTTGTTGTCAATTGTATACAACATACAAATGTACATAAATTCTTAAAATCAAATGACAGCAATGATATTTATTTCTGTATTCGCACAACGCCAACATTGAAAAATGAAAAAAAGCGTATCGAAATTAAGCTCATTTCGATACTGTTTTGGGTTTCATAATGAGTTCATTTCGAACGCAAAATAGAAAGAATATATTTGACGCCGTTCTAGAACAATAAGTTTATATTTCAAAGTGATTTCAATCAAAATAATTACTGTCAAATTTTGACATTGTTATTGCGGTATCTACTATTACAATAGTATCGGGCTACAGTGTTGTCACATGTATATTTCTTTCAAATGGTTCCTGAACACATACGTGTAGCATGATATGATATTTTAACATTAAGATTTTTTATTCAGAACCGAAGGAAGAATGTCGCTGCTGTTGCTTTTGCAACATTTTTATATACACGGTAACACGGTGTATATCATGTATCAAGCGAGCCACAAAATTGGTATCCTAGGTAGTTAGGTAGGCCATGAACGCCTAAAATAGACATATAAGTCACGTCTGGGCTTAGAGAATTGATGAAGTGTCATTTGTAAATAATCATAAGATTCATAAGTCAAATTGACAAGATCGATTTTACCTATTACTAATAGTACGACATGTAGGTTAGATCACTTAATCAATCTAGGACATAATAGATTTCATCCATGGCATACACTGAAAACTTTTTTGTAGCTAAACTAAATTTGCTTGATGTTGCTTCTAATCATATAATTAATTTTCGAAAAATGCAGAGGCAAGTTTCGATTAAAACAAGTTTCAAAACACAAAAATTACTTCAATCAATCTAAATTTACTGTAGAACGAGATGTTCTTTAGAAATTTTCAATGTAAACCTCTTATAATTTACCTTAACATTTATTTATCGAACGAACGTCTTAGATACTTAATTGGAAAATAAATTACTACTAAGAAATAGAATAGAAAAGAATAAAAAAACCATTGCATAATTAACTAAGCGTCATGGCTATGCAACATTAGTTTACTAAGTTACATAGTTACTGTTAAATAACTAACAAACTAAACATTTTCACAAAAATTGTGATTTCGCATTTACTTTTTGGGAATGATAGTTTTGAATGATTCGAATTGTGAAAAAATTTGATTCAAAGATATTTCAAGAACTCGACTTATAAATATCATTTGATAATAAACATAACATATTCTGTGAGTCAGTATGCCTACATATTTAAAAATATGTAATGATTCCAAGAATATCAAAAATATTTTATTATTCCTACCTAGTGTTATCATTACAATTTTAATTAATAAAACTAAAACACACATTCTTAGAATTTGTATAAGCATACATTTCTGGATTAAATAGAATAAATACATTTATTATTTATACGTCTAAAAGTAAATATACTTGAGATATAATTAAACGTTTGTCTATAAATTAAATTACTTCATCATAGCCTATGTACGTGATAAAGAAAGTGTTTATATCGAAACAACTTACTTCTTAGTTAGTAAATTCGTTAATTACATACCTTAAATAATTTCTTGGTTTTAATTTCCTTAAAACTTATCACATGAACCTTCAACGTAACACTTAAAATAGAGTCAAAATAGTTACAATTCCAGTCTATACTTTACACTCATTGTTACAATTTAATACGAAATGATCGAAAATAAAAAATAGTAAACATCCTTGTTAATCTAAACTTAACATCACTTTCCACATTGTTTTCTGTGCCAATGCGTCATCGCATTACTGATATCTCTCAAAACTCGTCATTCGAGTCGACTAAGTAGAGGGGAGGGAATAATTTTCGGATTTCACCGAGGTTTACGCATTCTTTTTTCATCTGGATGTGCATTGGAGAAATTTTCAAAGATGCGTTCAGCTAAATTTAACGTTTGAAATTCGAAAATTTTTAAATATGTAGTGTGAATGTAATATTGAACAAAATTTTTTTTAAAATTATACTTACCTTGGCTTAGGGTATATATTCGTTCTATGTAGATGTATGAACATGATAATTTTTTATACATACAAATACGAGAATATAGAAAAAATTAAATTTATGTATAAATTCTTTTCATAAAACATCATTGAGCGAAAATATAATTTTCTGCTGATTCGCAACTTATATATGAACGCATACAACTTCAATCCTGATGCAACTATGGTTGCATAACTTTGACAAGAATAAAATGGAATTTATATTCAACTTAAAGGCCATTCCCCACTTATGCGTTAAAATGCAGCAAGTTTTGATGCATGAAAAGTATGCATTTTTAAATGCATGACTTCCTATGGATCAAAAATTGCAAAGATATTCACATATATATATATATGCAATTCCATGTGCAGTAAAATAAAAACAGAAAAAAATAGCTAGGGATTTAATTTTTAGGCAATCACAAAATTACTTAACAGATAGTAACGTAAATTTTGTGGATTTAATTCGGCATAAAAAGTCTATTTTTTTCTATTAAGTATGGATTATGAAGAAATATTACTTTTATTAATAATTGGAGCAAGTGATTCACTGCTTTTACCATCTCCGAGAAATCTTAAAGCAAATTTGAATTTGTAATTTTACGAAAATGAACCTGTAAAAGTTATAAAATTGAAAAATAAAAAATATATGTCTATTACTATCACATGTTGACATTTACCATTCAACAACAAAAGTAAGGTGATGATATATTTTCGATATTAAAATAATAATGCCAATGTAAAATTATATATTGGTGACGCAGTATTCCCTAGCTTTCACTAAAATTGCATGCAATTTATTGCACGAATTTAGAACATGTTCTAAAGCCGTGCAGTAAAAAATGCATGCATTTTTGTTGCATGCAATTGGTGGAAAAACGCATAGTGTGAACGCAAAAATGCAGCATTTTTTTCGTGCTTTAAAAATTGCAGCATTAAAATGCACAAGTGGGAACTGGCCTTAAGAAAGTAATGATATGGGCATGTGTTCATATAAAATTATATTCTAAATTCCAGCTGCTCATTAGACTACAATTTACTGTTATGTAATATTTCTTAAGTATTCTCGCATTTTAGTAAATTAAAATCGATATGTAGACAGTTATATTTGGCACGGAAACGTAGAATTATGCACAATAACAAAAAATATTATAACATAATTTGAAACATACTTGAGTAAGTAAAACCTACCAATTTTGTATAATACAAAAGTATTTTTAATAATATATAATATTATTAAAAATGGGGTGTGAAGAACACAATACAATAGAACTTACATAGAACTACAATAGAATTATATAATCAATATACCTATTTTTGTAGGCTAAAATTTGATAAAATAGTGTAATATGTGCAGTCGCGGCTCTTGCAAACTCAGACACTTAAATACATAAACATTTTAAGTGGTGTAAACTTCCTTTAAACGTTACTCAAACCAGTCATTGGCGTAGAATGCAAAATGTATTGTAAAAATAGTAAATTTAAAAAAATGATTGATAAAACTGCAGATAGTGTCCTGCTCTACTTAAATTTCAAAAATACAATTCGAATATCAGAATACAAAACTTTACTTCACAATTAGTACCTATTTATAAAAAAAACTAATTGTAATTCTGATAATTGCGAGCATTTTAAAAAACTAACTATGGATTTGTCAAATTTGACATTGTCATCAAAATGGCCGATGAAAATTTGATTTACACATAACAAAATTTTAAATTATTGACATTCACGTCAAAATCGAGTGTCTGAATTTTCAAGGGCCACGACCCATACAGTTAGGTGCATGTAATTTTAGGATAACCAAGGTTACCATTTTTTAGCTGTTTAAAACTGAATTTTTATCTGCAATTATAAAATTTTATAATTGTCAACAGTTGTTAAGCAGCTAATAAATCAAAAACGAAACTAGGTAGTAGGCAAAAAACTCACCAATTTTGTAAGAACTAACAAAGTGTTTCCGTCAGATGGCACCGCTGTATCTCTGAAAACTGTATTATCGCGTCTTCACTGCTCTTTAACGGACCAGCCGCATGCGTACATACCAGAATATTATTATTAAAAATCTGGTGTGAAGAACACATTTGTTGTTTGTTAGTACGCAGCACTGAATGTACTAAGACGCTCGCTCGATCTTAATAATTTCTGTGAGATGGCGAAGTTATTCTTTTTTGTGAATGTATCTTTCTCCAGCAGGGGCGTACTGACGAATCTGTAGAAAGATGAAATACGTATTTGCGTCTCTGGAGAAGGATACGTTCACAAAAATATTAATTTTGAACTTGTACTGTGTTCACGCCAGACTTTTAACCCTATATCGCGGAATTTTTTTCTATTGGTCTCAAAAAAAAATCCTGAATATTAATAATGTTATGTTCAGAACTCGGAAAAATATTTAAAAAAAATATATTCTATTCTAAAACGTTTTTATTTTGTAAAATATAGTTGTAGCAGATTTGATACAAGGGGGTTATTGTATAACAAAGTATAGTATAAGCTTAACTGGTATGAAATTTTAAGAAACAATTATTATTTTTATTTAAACAGAAAAATAAGCAGCATTTGTTGCATTTAACGTACGAAAATTGTTTGCATGTAGGTAATTTGCACCTTTGCCTTGTTTCAGTGTATATTGGCCAATGATTCCACCCATCTAATCTTACATCCTTTGGAGGAATGTAAGAAGCCGTTGCCGAGCGTTGTCTCTTTGCTTGTATTAACTTTTCTGTATCAGATGGTCTGCCTCTTTTACTGATAGTGCTACTTCCACTTTTGCACAAACAATAAGCTACTTCTGTTCTAAAGTCGGCTAGCCGCATGGAGAAATCTTCTTTACGCTGCTGATTTACTCTTTTATATAATAGCCATGCGTTAACAAGTGTCATGTCCAGCATGTGGTAAAATAACCTAAGATACCATTTCTTAGATTTAATTTTAATCTTATATCGGCCAATAAGAATGTCCATAAGATCAACGCCACCCATGTGGCGATTGTATTCTGTAATCATATTTGGACACTCTACTTCTATTTTACGTTTTTCCTTTCTATCGAAGCGCTTTATAGTAGTCTTTGGAAGTACACCTGTGTAACTAGACAAAAGGCATACGGTTCGGTTATCCTTCCATGCTACACAGGATACATCAACGCCTTCCAAATTGCAAATATACTCATAAGATGTACCTCGTTGTTGTTTATTTAGTTCTTTATCGACAGGAATTTTACAATTTGGTATTCGATTTCTTCTAACTGTTCCTAAAGAAAATATACCTTTCTGTGCCAGATGTGATACAAGTGATAAACTTATGTAGTAGTTATCAAAATATACGATAAAATTTTTATTGTGGGGTATAATCCTACATAGGCGTTGCACCAAATTTCCAGTTACCCCTAAGTATATTTCACCTCCTACAAGTTCATAGTCTTTTCTTCCAGTGTATCTTTCATAATTATATGAAAAACCACTAACACCACTGAGAATAAAGAGTTTAAATCCCCATTTGTGGGGCTTAGCAGGCATATATACTGCTTCAAACTGTGTCTACCGTTGGACGCACACATTTGTTCGTCTATCGACAAATGTTTCTCCAATGGTACACTTTTATACCTGAATAACAATGTGTCAATTACTGGTCGCAATTTATAAAGTTTATCGGAATGGTTGTCTTTTGTTGAAGGTATATTGTCATTGTTATTGAAATGAAGATTTTGACGAATTTTCTCAAATTTCTTTTGACTCATTGTTTCTTTTATGTGTGTAAATCCTAAGTTAGCACTCCAGTACGATCTCACCTTCGGCATATGTACAAGTGACATATAAATACATATACCCAAGTATTTACGAATGTCTTGGTCGGAAATATGTGTTGTATTATTTAAATTTATTTGACTAGCGTACAAATTCGTCTGGAAAGTTATTTTCGTAATCAATTCGTCTGTAAAAAAGTATTTGAAGAAGGCGTACGGGGTATCGATGTCCATAAATGTGGAAGGCAATGTTTCAGAACCTCTGAACTCTTTAGCATCACCTAATACTAAATTTTTCTTTTTCCAAATTATATTTGCATTTTTTTAGGAACACATGTTTTAAGTGTATCAGTATTTACTACGTTACTAATAGTAGATTCTATTGATTCATCTAGCGTTTCTGCTTCGTCCGCAACTTCTGACATGTCATCTTCAAATACAATAGGCAAATTTTGTATATCTAGTATATCTTCCAGTTCGGTGCTCTCAGGTTCGAAGTCAGATTCATCTTGTTCTAGACCATCATCACTATCCCACAATTGCTGCGCATACTTTTCCAGCTCTTCATTTGTAAGAGGCCTCCTTTTGTTACACAGATTCATTTGTTCGTAAATTTTCTACACCAAAAACGCAATGTATCAGATATGATACAACAAAATTTATAGCCTACTATTACATATATTTCATATATATATATATATTGAAAATGTAGAATATATTAGAAATCCTTTTACCTTATAGAACAAAATCGGACACAATTACGAAGAAAATTTTACGTTTTAAAACTTTATATCACTAATTGTCATCACAGTGAACACTAGTAGTAACGGTCACACATAAGGGTTAGGTCAATAATAATATAACTTGAAAAATAACGGTTTCTAATATATGCCTTATGCCCAGTTACATTAAGTGTTGTAGCTTATATGCAACGAGGAGTTTGCGCAGACTATAATATTTGTAGTAGGGGAGAGTGGGTAGGTATGGGTCAGTTTTCAAATAATTCAAGAATTAACCAAAATAAAGAAAGATACAAAATCACAGTTGTAACATATTAACTAAGTAACATTTTCAGCCTTGATGTCTCACAATAACTTTATATAATTTCTACAAATAATCTTTAAATATAGGAAAATGTAATAGCGGAACGTTTGACCCATACCTCCTGTATGCAGGGAGACTTGGGTAACGCGATGGGGTAAATTGGGTCATGTGATGGTTGTGTAGTTTGCTGTCAAAATTGCTACAATTTTATCATAAATTTATTAGTTTTAAATGCAACAACAAACTTAAATACAAATTCTCAATAAAAAACATATATAGAACTGTAACGACCTCTGAATTAACGCATATTTTCAAAACTTCCTAAGTCTATGTCAAAGGTAAACAAACTCTGTGTTCTACTTGTACCAGATACATTATTAGGAGGACTTAAACGCAAAACTAAATCACAAAAATCTATGTCCGATCTGTCAGCTTCTTCCTGATAATAGTATGTGCAAGAATTTGATTTTTTTCGTAAGAAATTTATGGTGTAATTTCCTTTTTCACTTATTCCTTCGACTCTCCCAACATAATGCAGGCGTGTTCTTTTAGTTGAAAATTTAACTAACACATAATCTCCAACGACAGCAGAGTTAACAGAATTATCAAAATTTTCGGATATGTCATCTTCTACGTCATATTCCGAAAGATCTGAGTCCACCGGTATGTCGCTGAAGTCATCGGTGTCACTCTCTTGCGGTATGGTTAACTTTCGCTTTTTAATTTTTTTTTGGGACTTTCTCTTCGCTTATATTTTTTTTTACTATACCAACTTTTTTCATAAGTCTTTCATTATCTTGTCTCTGTATTTCGTTTTTTCAGGGGTCTAGTTAAAGTTCTGGTGCGCCCCTTTTTTCGACCTCTCTTTGATTCAGTTCTTTCTTGTGCCTTGGGATATGGCAGTACTGATTCGGGAGTGATGATGGTAACTTTTTCTAAAGAAGTTATTGATTTGAATGGTGGTGGTGTCGAATTTGAACAATGTGCTACTGCAATATCATCATTTTCTGATGTGAGGACTTCATTTTCTTGATTCGCTAAGTTTTCTGGTAGCGTACGATCAGTCACCGCAGACATCAGGAAATCGTCAGCAGAAAATATATCTGCATTAAACGGGTGAATTACAGTTTTTTCGAATCCAGCCAAAATATTCTCCCTTGACATCGAAGCATCGAATGCAACTTTACTTAGTCCAGCAATGTGATATAAGGTTATAGTTCTTCCAGGATTTGATGTCATCCATGCAGAAGCTGCTGTATTGTAGCGCGCCTTAAATGGTCCAAATATAGAAATATCTAGCGGTTGTAACCTGTGGCTACAATGCGGCGGAAAAGTTAGCAGATGTATACCGTGCTCCTTAGCTAAAGAGATGACGTCGATATTGACATGATTTTCGTGATTGTCTAATAACATAAAGCAGGGAATTTCTTTGGATACTTTCGAATATCTTATAAAATGCTTCAAAGTTAGCACGAAATTCTCTTTTGTCATCCACCCTGTTTTGTGTGTCAATCCCAAATTATTTTCTGGTCCATTCATAAGCATTGGCTCACTGAATTTGATTCTCGGAAATACAAAAGCAGGAGGTATTGTATTTCCACTGGCATTAATGAAGCAACACATTGTTACTAATGTTCCTCTTTCTGCGCTAGTAACTTGTCCTACCTATTTTTGCCCTTTCTTAGCTAATACCCTTGGGGGTTTGTGGACAGTGGTAACACCTGTCTCGTCACAGTTGTATATGTTTTCCGGGCAGAATTTATGCGTGTCTAATAAGATTTTCAGATTGTCAAAGAAACTTTTAACATTATGGGTGTTAAAACTAGTTGACCTTCCCAAACTGGTTGCCTCGGGTTGTCGTATAGACAATTCAGGATGCCGATTCATGAAACATATCAACCAATCACGTTTCGCAGCCTTCGATTCGTCCCATTCCTTTGGATACTGGACTTCACATTTTACGGCATAGTCATATGCAAATTTGCGAGTTTCTTTGGTGGTTAAGCCATAATGCATTTTACTGCAGGTCTGTAGGTACTCCAACAACAACTTTTCATGTTGTTCTGAAAATACCCGTCTAGAATACGGATTTGCAACAAAGATGTAGTTAGCTTGTTCATCTGGTTGCATTTTTTTCGCATTCTGTACATGCCTCTGTAAAGCAGATCTAGAAAACCCTAAATCAGATGCTACTTGTCTAGCGGAAATATTATTTTGAAGTACAAATTGCACGGCGTGCGATATCTGCTCAGCAGTTTTTCTTTCACGATTGGTTCTTCTTTTATAATCTCGAGGCATTTTAAATCTGTAACCAACAACAAGTATAAAACATTCACCTAGTATATATAATGATAATGGGGAGGTTTGGGTCGACCCAAATATCCTCCTCATTTGTGACCCACACCTCCCGCATATGCATAGTAAACAAAATTTAATTCTGGTGTTAAAGGAATATCTTTCAGGTTAGAATTTATAATCAGCAAATACTTCTAAACTGTCCCTTTATCCATAACAAAAATTGCAAAAACGTATCATTCCTAATAAAGTAGTAACAGCTATTTCATTTAGAGATTAACTTTAACAAAACTTACCATGAAAACACACTATTATTTGTAGAAAACGAATGCCACCATTAACAAACGCCACGTTTCGACCGGTAACATTACAGTTACTGAAGCAACTAACAATACACATGTGCACACTAGTTGCCTAATACAAAGGAAAATATAAGCACTGACCCAAACCTCCCTCGACCCATACCTACCCACTCTCTCCTACAGATTAATACGCACTTCTTTTAGTTGTATCATTTCTGCTACATTACGCGATATAGGGTTAATAATACTTTTTGTATTATAAATTAAAAAGTTTTTACTTTTTATAAATTTCCAAACTTTCAGAAAAAATTATTTGAAATTATTTAATATTAATAATATGTTATTGTAATAATAATGGTCAAAATAAACTTGTCTACACTCTCACACAGTGTATACGTGGACGCCGTGTAAAGTTGTTGCGTGATCAGATGTGCTAGCTTTACTGTGCCCCATGTGCGACACTTTTATTAGTGGTTTTACCTACTGATGATGACAACATAGTTGTCGAAATACGTATTTAGGATACGATTAGTAATTGTGGTATGGGGTTATATACCTTTTTTAAGATAAAATTTGACCTTGGTTATCCTAAAATTCCATCCACTTAATAGTATGTTTGAATACGGTTCTGTGTGTGGTTATCTGTATGTCGACTACCTACAGCCTTATTAGGTATATTTCTAGACACACTATACCCGGCAGTGTCTCGTAGTTTTTGCAACTGGGACTAAACATAGAAAAATTGCAATTTAATAATAAATAACCTTTTTGGTGGTTATATCAAATTTTCGGCACCCTTAAAATGAAGATAGAAACATGCAGTAGAGAGACTACATTTAATGCATCGCATATCCAAAATAAGTAGGACTTTGGTATCACAAAATAGTACTGGTAACCAGGCGCGGCTCGTGATGACGTACTGTGGGAGCACGTACAATGATGCGAGTGCTTCGTGTATTCTCGTGTACTAACTGTAGCGTTTTCTTGGTAAACATCTAAAACACACGAGGCACTCGCATCATTGTACGTGCCCCCCAGGGCTACCAACCGTACGGTAATTACCGTACATGTACGATAATTTTGGGAACTATACGGTATACGAACCAAACCAATTACCGTACATCAAATGTACGGTATTCCGACTAAAAAAAAAAAAACGATTTCTCAATAAAGTCCACTGAAATATATTTTCTCATAAAATTAGGGAATCATTCAAATGTTGCAGCCGTGTGTAATGAATACATTGTTTGAAAATTTTAGAAGATTTTACGAATTTGAAAATCGCCAATCGACTGATGATCAGTGGCGACTTTTGCCCGGTTTTAGTTTTCCTCCAGGCACATTTAATGTAGATGACAATGTCGATGTTTTTTGGGGAAAATTAAAAGATTTCTCCAATGACAATAATAGCTTCGTGTTTGTCGATTTATCTCAATTCGTTCTAAATATTCTTAGCTTACCACATTCAAATGCCGCCTAGGAAAGAATTTTTTCAGAAACAAACGCAATTAAAACCAAAAGTAGGAATATGCTAATAACTAAGACTGTAAATGGCACTTTACTGAGTAAACAATGTGTAAGAGTTTCTGGCGAAAATTGCATTAATTTTGAGCCGAATCGCGATATGTTAAGTCGTATGACTACAAAACAAATTTATTCTAAAGGGACGTCTACGTCAAGCGCATCAAGTACATTATCTCTATCTAGAATTCAGGACGATGGGTCCGATGATGACTTTACTTTTGAATTGAATGATTAGGGCTTTTTTTGTGTATAAATTATACTTATCTATCTATTTATTTTTGTCAATTTTGTTACCTTTTTTGAAAATAAAGAAACTGCATATTTACTTGCCTATTTTATTTTATTATAGAAAACGTTTTTCTAACATTTTGTAATATGTACGGTAATGAGTGAGGTTGGTACGGTATTTTGAAGTGCGCGGTACGATATTACGCATCTAAATAGTTGGCAGCCCTGGTGCCCCCACAGTACGTCATCACGAGCCGCGCCTGCTGGTAACTTTTCTGGTAACAAATACGTTTTTGTTGGATTTCTAAGGAATTGCATACACTATTTTAATGATTTTGGTATGAGAATATAAAAATCTCAAAAGAAATTGTAACGAATATTTGTTATCATCAATTAATAACTACCAACAAATTTAAATAATTAAAAATATATGGTATAAAATATTAAAAACACAGTATATCTTTTAATTGCTTTTTATTTGAATATTTTAATTCGACGCCGAAAATAACCTTCAAAATGTTGGCATCTAAAAAAATCCTATATTTTAAGTTTGTGCGCATCTTGAAGCACAGTTTCCCTATTTAATATTTCTGAGTGAAAGTGATTCCTGATTTATCTAAGTTTTCAATAACTTTTTTAACAAAAGATACAGTGATCCTTATAATACTTGTTAACATAGTTCTATAACAAACTTAAAAGGCTTCCAACCTAAAATCAACGATTTGGATGATATTTGGCAGTTATATACAACTAGAAAGGTTAAGAAAAAAATTAGTTTTCTCTGTCAACTGGTAAAGCTTTTGAAAGAGTTGAAAAGTATCCACCAAAATCGGATTGTTTTCGTCCCTGCGATTATTACAAGAATATTTTGAGATATAGTTTATTTTGGCATAAAAAAAAAGTACAAAAATTATGCTTAACTATCATATCTATTTTTATACACCATATGAGCAAAAATTATTTAAATACGGGATGGCCATGGTTGGAGGGATCACTGTCTTTGATAGGTTCAGTCTGTTGTTGGTTCTACATGTTGGTTGGATGTCAGTTTCGATTTAAATTTTTATTTGACATGAATTACTAAATGTCAGTTTCGATTTGAAGTTTTATTCGACATGATTTAAATGGCAGTTTTTTAGCTAACATAACCATAACTAATATAATTACAGCTACTTCAAATCAAAACTGACATTTAATTGGCAACAACAAACTGAACTTATCAAAGACAATGATCCTCCCAAACATGGCCATCCCTTATCTAAATAATTTTTGCTCATATGGTACAATAAGGGTAAAGAAAACACTGAAAACAGAAAATACCGCACAATAATTTGGGTGTTTACTATGGGTGGGAGTGACTTAAGTATTGCAATATGTTACTGTAATAATATGTCAGTTTTGAGTTTTGCAAAATATTTATTTATGAATTTATTGATATCAAATGGCACAATATAGCTTTATTAGAAAAAAAAGGGCTAAGGTAAAGCATACATCTGCCAACGATTTTCCCAAAAATAATTAAGGGGGGCGTTTAGGGGACCTTTAAGGAAGCAATTTACCCTAATAAAATTTAAACAGTTGTAGGAGGAAAGGCACCCTTAAGCTACAAAAAAATCAAATACGTTCAGAATGTCCTCTTAACAGTAAAATTTTTCATAGTGTTTATTTACAAAATATACGCTAATTAAAGTGAATACACAGAAAATATAAACGTCAATGGCATTAGTATAAATGAAAGAAAGTATACAATTGCATGAAAATAAATGATATGTGTGTTTTTGGGTGTAAACGTAACATTTGAGGTTTGTTGTCATTTTGAACGTATTTGAATTTTTGCTTGTTTAGCGGTGCCTTTCCTACCAGAACTTTGTAAACTTTATTAGGATAAATTACTTCCCTAAAGGGCCTCTCAACGCCCCCTCTTAATTATTTTACGCCCCAATAATTATTTTTGCGGAAATCGGTGACAGATGTATGCTTTACCTTAGCCGAAAAGAATAAATTATAAAGTTTTATAGTTCATTTATTTGAAGAGACATACAATGTATGTACATACGTCCGTCCTGTGGTACTACTCAGAAAATTTCAAATTTACTCAGAGCATTTGAAACTGTTGGTTGTCTTTCTCCGCGGCCTCACAAAAGGATTAGGCGAGCTAATATTGCCAATTCCGAAGAACGAGATACACTTATTTGTGCCAGTGTATAAGAAACTCCGACCACATCGAGCAGAGCCATAACACAGGAATTCGGTGTTCCTGCTAAAACATTTCGCAATGTTTTAAAGAAAAATAAATATCGATCTTATAAATTAAAAAAATCAACTATAACTAATTTATTATTTCCGGATGACGAACAGTACAAAATGGAATTTTGCGATAAAAAAATTGAGAAAGACAATGCGGATGCAAATTTCATAAAAAATATTTTTTTTACTGATGAAAGTACTTTTACATTGCACGGTAAGCACAATCCATCAATAGCGCGATATTGGTCTAGAGAAAACTGTCATTTACATTATGCTGCAAATACACAGTATCCCCCAAAACTAATTGTGTGGGCTGGGTTACTTAGAGAAAATAGTATTGGATTTTGTTTTATAGATGGAAAATTGAATGGACAGAAATATTTAAATTTGCTACAGAACTATAAAATACCTGCTAGTAGTGAATTGCCAGACATTAATTTTGATGAAATATGGTTCCAACAAGATGGATGCCCTGCACATAACCCCAGAAATGTACAAAATTACTTAAATGATATTTTCCTGGATGTATACTATTACAACCACTGGCTTTTCACGTTTCTGGTTTCGGCTGCCGTGCTAATAATAATGAAATTATTCTATAATAAATAATTGCGGTGCTGGTGAAGAATCATCAAAGGTCCAGGACGTGTGTGATAATGGTTAAATTAAATAAATATATTACATCTTACTAACTAAATAAAACACAGGAGCGGTGTCCTTAAAGTTTGTATTTATTATATACATAAAAAAGAAATTGAACTTGGTATATTTAAAAGTAATTAAATGTTAATTAATTACCATTAATATAAAATAATCTCTGTATCGAACAATACAGAGTTACCTTTGAGTTGCGAAGATGGTCGGCCACGTGATCTGCGAAGATATACTTGGACAAGTATATGTAGAGCGATGTTTGGCCGGAGGAGCAAGAAATTAATTAGTTGAATTAATGTGAATTAGATCAAAGAATATATATTGAACAATACAGATTACCTTCTAGTTGCAGAGATGTAAGGGCACGTGCATGATGGCCGGTACTTGAACAGCACAGTGGGTAAGATGTGTATCTTACGAGGGTTCTAACGAGAAGAAGGCTGATAGTTTGTGTAGATAGAACACTAGTATAGAAAAAGGTCTTTTTTATGACCTTTGAGAGGAGTGAGATATTGTCAATATCTTGAATAATAATTAACGCGACCTGAAGAGGTGTTCCATCGATGGCATAAATATTATGAAAATATCCCTTGTGAAACAAGCTTTCAAATGATATGAAACATCACATATAAAAGAAGATGTACATAATTAAATTAATAACAACTTAGTTAACATCGAAATGTATAAATTCCACAGTGAACGTTATGGTTGTAAGCAGGTATATTTCGAGGGTCTCCCGGTTAGGGATATAACAAAAGAAATGCTTTCTCTTTGCACACGAATATTCAGAAAAATGTCTTAAGTTAAGATTATTATTATATATGAGATATTTTCAGAATAAATATTCAAAAATACATTAAAATATTCTTATACAGGCTGACTGAAGTTTCATTTTGTTTTTTGGGGGGATATATTCTAAAAAATATAACAAATAAAATAGTAAAAATTTTTTCTAATAAAAGTTGTCTAGAAACGCCAAAAAAAAATAAAAAATTAAAAATAAAAAAAAATTTTTTGGCGTTTCTAGACAACTTTTATTTGAAAAAATTTTTACTATTTTATTTGTTATATTTTTTAGAATATATCAAAAAAAAAACAAAATGAAACTTCAGTCATACTATATATATATATATATATATATATATATATATATATATATATACAGTATTTTTTAGAATATATCCAAAAAAAAACAAAATAAAACTTCAGTCATACTGTATATACAGGCTGATTCATTTTCGGCCCTCACCATGGGGATCTCGCTTATTATTGGAGATAGGGTATAGGTTTAAATTTGGCAAAGTTGTTAAATTTTGTGTTTGTTATAAATCCGTAAAGAAAATAGACCTGTGACAAATGACCTTCGTTATTTAAAGAAAAAACGCGAAAACCCCATTTTCTTCTTTTACCTGTAGCACCGACATTTGGCCTTGTAGAGAAAATATAAAAACACATCCTTGTGGCCATTTCTAAACCTCTATCCAGTGGTGTACTCTAAATTTTTATACGACGTTTCGTTTCTTTCTGGTCATCATCAACTATCTAATTTCTTATAGGCGCCATATTGGATTTAGACATCTTCAGAAAGAGTTTTTTTTGTGATTTCAACCATGTACCACATGCTGACTATAGTTTTTGACATTAGGTTTTATTTGAAAGAATAAATTATAAGATTAAATAAGGTAGCCATGGAATTTCAATCTGTCAAACATTTCATTTATTGTTCATTAATAATACAAAAATGTCATACACTAACGAAGAGAAACGAGATATGATAAGTATTTTTTATTCTTCGAACCGAAATTCAACAGTAGCGAGTACAAGATATCTACAATTATATCCAGAACGACAACAGCCTCATCGTACCATTTTTCTAGATCTCGACAGAAATTTGGTCGAGAATGGATCGTTTACTAAGCCGCGTAATGGTCAAGACAACAGGAATTTAAATGAAAATCGACAAGATATTTTACAAATGGTAAATTAAAAGCGTGTTTTCAAATTTCATGTTAATCTTGTATTTTTATAGATAAATAATAATCCATCAATTTCTACACGCGAAGTAGCGTCAGAATTAAATTTGTGCCAGTCCAGAGTTTGGAGAACTTTACATAAAAGTAGGTTTAAACCATACAGGATCCATGTTAGTCACTCTTTACTGCCTGGAGATAATTTGAGAAGGCTAGAATATTGTAATTGGTTAATGGGAAGGATAGAAAATGACGAAAATTTTTTAAGCAAAATCATCTGGTCAGATGAAACAAAATTTACAAATTCTGGAATGTTCAACAGAAATACGGAGTACTATTGGGCAGTACAAAATCCCCAACAAAACAGGGCTAGAAGACCACAACATCGTTTTGGAATAAACGTTTGGATGGGTATTTGGCAAATCGTCTCTTAGGACCAGTTATGTATGAAGAACATTTAAATGGAGAAAGATATTTAAACATTTTACGTACATACGTATCTGACTATCTTGACGACAATATCCCATTAAATCAATTACAATATTTATGGTGGCAACAAGATGGCGCACCAGCACACAATGCAGCTGTTGTTAGAAATTTCTTAAATCAAGAGTTTGCAAACCGTTGGATTGGAAATAGGGGAATTGTTGAATGGCCTGCGAGATCACCTGATTTAAGTCCGCTAGATTTTTTTTTATGGGGATATGTTAAAAATAATATTTATAAAGTAGATGCGCCACAAAACATTGAAGAATTACGAGACAGACTTCAGAATGCCTTCGATGCAGTTCCTAGAAGAACTATACAAAGGGCAGTACAAAATGCCAGAAGGCGTGCCCAATTGTGCATTACCGAAGATGGCCAGATAATTGAACATTTACTGTAATTGTTTATTGTTTACTTTTCTATGTATTTCTATTAATGTTTTTGTTATCTTGTACTCGCTACTGTTGAATTTCGTTTCGAAGAATAAAAAATACTTATCATATCTCGTTTCTCTTCGTTAGTGTATGACATTTTTGTATTATTAATGAACAATAAATGAAATGTTTGACAGATTGAAATTCCAAAGGCTACCTTATTTAATCTTATAATTTATTCTTTCAAATAAAACCTCATGTCAAAAACTTTAGTCAGCATGTGGTATATGCTTGAAATCAGAAAAAAAGCTCTTTCTGGAGATGTCTAAATCCAATATGGCGCCTATAAGAAATTAGATAGTTGATGATGGCCAGAAAGAAACGAAACGTCGTATAAAAATTTAGAGTACACCACTGGATAGAGGTTTAGAAATGGCCACAAGGATGTGTTTTTATATTTTCTCTACAAGGCCAAATGTCGGTGCTACAGGTAAAAGAAGAAAATGGGGTTTTCGCGTTTTTTTTTTAAATAACGAAGGTCATTTGTCACAGGTCTATTTTCTTTACGGATTTATAACAAACACAAAATTTAACAACTTTGCCAAATTTAAACCTATACTCTATCTCTATCTCCAATAATAAGAGAGATCCCCATGGTGAGGGCCGAAACTGAATCAGCCTGTATATATATATATATATATATATATATATACAGTATGACTGAAGTTTCATTTTGTTTTTTTGGCGATATATTCTTAAAAATATAACAAATAAAATAGTAAAAGTTTTTTCTAATAAAAGTTGTCTAGAAACGCCAAAAAAAAAAATTTTTATTTTTTATTTTTTATTTTTTTTTTGCGTTCTATACAACTTTTATTAGAAAAAATTTTTACTATTTTATTTGTTATATTTTTTAGAATATATCCCAAAAAAAAAAACAAAATGAAACTTCAGTCAGCCTGTATATGCGAAGCGTAACAATACTAGTAATTGGAGTGGAATGCATTGGTCAGCTAGGTTACCGAACTTTTCAGCAGAACTAGGGGAAAAGATAGTAGAAGCACTTCATAGGATTACACGCGAAATGTTATTAAATGTTCAACAAGGTGTCTATGACAGATTAGGTTATTGTTTAGCTGAAAGGGGTGGTCTGTTTGAAAATTATTTGTTGAAATAAATAATGAACTTATATCTTTATTACCTATTTATTGTTGAGGAATTTTATAATTTTTTTGCTGGTGGAAGAAACTATTTTTGTTGTTTTACAGTTAATTTTCGAGTATTCTCTTTATTTGTCTATTTACCGTTTATAAGATCAACTTGTTGAATAAACACGTACAAAAAATAAAAGTACATTTAACTTACTTAAAAGGACAGTTTGGTTACTGTTCTGGTACATTGCGGTGACAAATGTCAGATATACGCCATACATAGTACGCCACACCCAAATTGTGCGGTACTTTCAGTTTTCAGTGTTTCCAGTTGTCTTTACCTTTACGGTATAATTTTATTTGGAAATTATAATTGAACGCAACAGTATTTATTATTTAAGAATCTATTTTTTTTAAATTGTTTGTGTTTTATATTTCTATAATTCCCTATAAAGAGAAGGGTGGGCATGTTTTCGGCGTCCTAAAACTAAAGTATGGTAATCTCTATTAAAAAGACACTGATTGTCCAGGTTAGTGGTTGAATAGCAGGAAAACAATCTGTTTTTGGAAGAAAGTATGGTTAGGAAACTTTAGGACGTTAAGGTCTGAGTTATGCTATACCGTCAAACGGGGTTACTTTAATAATGTCGGCCAACTTTGATCAAAGGCTTCCTGATTATCGTTTTTTAAAATTGCCGCTTTGTTGAAAATTGTATTCAGTTTGAATTTTCACAGTTGACTACACTGATATTAACTGCTAACAAAAACACATTCAAGCAACTGTTGAGTTTTAATAGTTTGTGTTCATCTTAGCGGCGTGCGAAGTAAGGTTAAATGAAAGTTGCATAGAAGTACTGATAAATTTGTATCCTCCAGGCTAAGCAGCTTTGTTTTTGAGTTTCTACCGTCCATATAGTAAAGGTATAGTATTTTGTAATGAAAAATATCTAAAAGTTCGTTAATATACAATTTTTTGTTTACTTGTAATACGGAAGAAATCTAGCCGGGCAACTTTGATCACTGTCTCGGGACAACTTTGATAATTATGTTTTGTTTACTTATGGCAACTGATTACTTGTTTCGTTTCGTTATAGAATTTTGTTTTCCCACGACCACTAACGGGTGTTCATTTGAAAAGTCAATCTAATAGCATGTGATTTACTGGGAACGTTTTGAAGTATGTCGTAAATTTAAATTTACTACTTAACCTACGAAGTCGTATATTTTGACAGTTTCATACATACAAATAAATAACAAATGTGATTGACATTATCAAATGTCATATGGATTTACGTTTACGGAACAACAAACACATACTAATATGTATGCGTCTTATTCTATCAAAATTTCAAAGTAACCTAGATTGACTTTTCAAATGAACACACGTTATATAAAGTGACATACTTTTGTTATGGAAAACGTCAAATTATAAATTACAACTAAAACTGTCATCATGAACTGTCAAAATATTTTTCATAAAATGAAATAAATATACGTGTTTGTGGGAAAAGCATAGTGTACAACACGAGCGGAAAAGGATATTTATCACTCGTGTGATTTAGCCACTCACATACGGCTCGTGACTCGAGATTCACACCCGTGAAATAATGCTCTTTTCCGCTCTTGTTGTTCGAAATACTATTTCAATTTTAGGAATGCCGAGAAAATATAGAAGAAAGCTAGGTGCTAGGCACTATATTGACTACCAGTTAAATAAAATACAGGAAGCATTACAAAAAATTATTGATGATAATTGGTCTATAAGGCGCGTAGCTCGTACTTACAAAATTCCTTTCGGAACGTTGTATAACAGGTATCACGGAAAACATATTAGACGTATAGGCCATCCGACAATTTTTACTGACAATGAAGAAACGGCGATTATCAAGGCTGCTGCAACATGTGGAGAATGGGGATATCCATTAACAAAATCAGACCTCCAGTGGATAGCCAAAAATTATGCGGATAGAAGAGGAAGAATTATTCCACTTACAGTAAACAATAAACCAGGAATTGGTTAATGTCTTTTAAAAAGACATAAAGATGAAATTACATGTAGAGTGGCTGCAAATATAAAACGATCACGTGCGGCGGTAAGTCCAGAAACCATACAAATATATTTAAAAAAATTGAAGGAGACTGTTGAAGAAGTTCCACCCTCACACATCTTCAACTATGATGAAACTAATGTAGGGGATGATCCAGAAAAATGCAGAAAACTATATAAACGTGGTACAAAATGCCCTGAACATTTGCAATTTCACTAAGTCTGCCATTACCATAATGGTTTGTATATCTGCTTCTGGAGTCTTACTGCCATCCTATGTTATATATCGGTCGGAACGAATGTGGAATACCTGAACGGAAAACGGACCTAAGGGCTATCCTTGTTGTGATCTTCGTTGTTGCAAAGCTGGGTGTAGGTACAACCGAACAAAACATGGATGGATGGAGGCGGTAACATTCACCGACTGGTTCCAAACAATTTTTCTACCACATTCGAAAAATTTGAATGGGAAGAAAATACTCTTGGACGATAATCTAGCCGCACATTTTACAGAGGACATTTTGAGGGCACGTAGACAGAACAATATAGACTTCGTTTGTCTGCCAATTAGGCGTTTGTCTGCCCCCTAATTCTACACACCTTACCCAGCCTCTTGATGTCGGATTTTTTCGCCCCTTTAAGATACCTTGGTGAATTACACTTTTAAGATGGAAGGAAAAAAATCCTAGTGCAACTATACTACAGAAAGACGAATTCCCCAAGCTTTTACAAAAGAGCTTAATTGAGATGGATAAAAAACCCTCTATTGATAAGGCAAAAGAACAAGGAGCCATAAAGAGAAACTTTCAAGCAACGGGAATTTTCCCATTCAATCCGCACCGTGTAATGAAACGTCTTCCTGGTTTTGAAGAGGATTAAAATATAATGGAGGAGGAAGTAAATTCATCACTTGTATCTTTTTTAAAAACTAGAAGGTATGGTGATCAAGCCGAGAGAAGCGTGCGGAAAAAAAAAGAAAAATTTGAATATCCAGCCCGGGAGAAGTGTCAGCGCGCTGCGAGAAGATGAAAGTTTAGACAGTGGTGAAGAAGAACAAGAAGGTGAAGCAAGTGAAGAGCAACTGCAAATGTCTGAGGAGGAAGCTGAAGAAGTGTTTGAACTGGGTGATTACGTTGAAGTAGGGCTGCAAGTTGGTAGATTAAATGTATTTAAAAATTTTTTGGGTATAATAACGGAAGAAATTGATAATACTAATTATAATATTAACTTTTTAAAGAAAAGGTGTGGTAAAAAGGAAGTATGTATATTTTTATTTCCCTGATGTAAGGGATGAAAGTAACGTTCGAAAATCTGAAATACGGAAAAAAGTAGGACGCCAGCTATTGTTAGGGGAAGATACACATTTTCAAATGTAGAATTAGAATTGTTACAGTGATATTAAGGATCTCCTTTGTTTTTGTTTTTTTAATAAACTGCTATTTAAGCAAACTGATGTGTTTTAATCAGAGTAAGAAGAATGCTCGAATTGTTTTCGTTCGCGAACGAATTTAATACGAACGAATTTTATTTTTCATGTTGTAAAGAATTATTATTTTTGATTCGCGAATTTTATAAATAAAATTTGGAACGAAAAAAAAACTTGAGAATGAAAAATAAAATTCTCTCACGAATTAAAAACAAATAAAATTCCCGAACGAAAGGAAAATAAAATTCGTGATAGAAATAAAATTCCGAATTTTATTCTTGTAAGTATGTATAAGTTGTGTTAGTTTTTTTGCAAGAAAGGAACATGTGTGTACATACTACATACATACATATGTGACATTAATACATATGAAAGGAAAAAAATAAAAGAAAAATATTGAATACACCTATTCATACATACATAAACACACACTCATCATCCAAAACATTTCATAAACATCTCTTAATGACTACACATCGACACAAACATACATATATGCTCCCATACATACACATGTATAGCAAACGCCAATTAAATTGGCGCGAGGAGGGGGTGCGCAGAAAACGTTTTTAAAAACGTCTACCCCCACTACTCAAGTAATTGTCAGAATACATTTGTCATTGACGTTTGACGGAACATAATGTATTTGCTAGGGGATCATAAAGTGATATACGCTCAGAGGTTAGAATTATCTGACATTTGATGTAAAACCAAATACAAATCTCCCCACTACTTCTAATCCTGCGCGAACTTACCCCTCCTCGCGCCAACTTAATTGGCGTTTGCTATATGTATAGCAAACGCCAATTAACTTGGCGCGAGGAGGGGGTGCGCAGAAGCCGTTTTTAAAAACATCCACCCCCACTACTCAAGTAATTGTCAGAATACATTTGTCATTGACGTTTGACAGAACATAATGCTTTGCTAGGGGATCATAAAGTGATACACGTTCAGAGGTTAGAATTATCTTGACATTTGATGTAAAACCAAATACAAATCTCCCCACTACTTTTAATACTGCGCGAACTTACCCCTCCTCGCGCCAACTTAATTGGCGTTTGCTAGATGTAACAAAAAGCATGCCTAAGTTGAATGTTTAAAAGAATTATTCTTTTTCATTCGTTTGTTTTTACGAGCACAAAATTCTTTTCCCAAATTTTATTTTTAAATTCGCGAATACAAATTTTATGACGAACGAAAAAAATAAAATTGTGCTCGTGAGCAGAATTTTTTCATTCTCTCATGCAAAATAAAATTCTTTTCCGGAATTTTATTTTTAAATTCGCGAATACAAATTTTAAAACGAACGAAAAAAATAAAATTGTGCTCGCGAGCAGAATTTTTTCCTACTCTGGTTTTAATCTTATTAAAAAAGTGTTTGCGACATTTATTTTTTGAAAAAATTTTTTTCTTTTGAACACGAAACATTGTTTTCTACAACTTGGTGCTATTCCAACAGGACATTAAGCAACTGTATTAATGTACAAATATTTCATTGTTTTTAATAAATGATCAAAGTTGTCCAAACCGTGTCTAACTTTGTTAAAAAAATTTTTTTCAAAAAAACGGATATTTCTTTTGCAATAAGTTCAACGTTTTGCCTTGTACAATACTACAGACTATCGTTTACTAAATTTTCATCGAAAAAAACAAAGCACAACAATGTACAATCTCACAATAACGTACAACATTAAATTTTAAGTGATCAAAGTAACCCCGTTTGACGGTAGCACAATTGAAGGAGAAGGATAATAAATAAGATTTAAACTAAGGTTTTAAATTGTTCTATCACATGTCATATTTGAGAAAATTACTTCATGCCGCGCCGATAACAGGTTGTAATGTATTTAAAAAGAAGTACCGTATTGACAGAGATACAATCTTTAAGACTATGAATTTAAATTTAAATTTATATTTAATACATTTCCATGTAGCAATTACAGAATAATTGTCAAAAAATGGCTGGATTTTCAAGAGAAGCTTTGTCAGTCAATAAAGAAAACCAATTTAATATATTTAAACCATTATTTTCCGTATTTACTGCAGAAATAAAAATCACGGCAAATGTTCATTGTGGCGAAAATTTTCAATCATTCACATCATTTATGTAAAGGAACTTATTTATTCAAGTTTCATTCGTTCGCTTATGAAGTCAATTGTTTTGACCTTGGCACCAGACGAGATCGACTATTTTTTATGGCACTAATCAATCATCCACACAATAGTCCTAAGTATCAACAACTGCATTATCCGTCTTATTTAGTTCCATTCTCTTATGCTTTTTGCGATTTGAAGGCATGGTGCTTCTTAACTTCTTCCAAAACCACGGATTACCCCATTTAATATACGTATTCGTTGTGAGATAAGCTCGTAATTCGTTACATTTAATATCATTAATATCGACATTTCCATATAGGATTATAATTATTCTAGTTCGCTCTTCATCCATGGACATACCATGGGCCGTTTTGAATTCCATATTCCCCCAGTCGCTGGTCAGAAAATTTTGTGAAAGTACTATGATAGTTCGGCGGGAATTTCGGACAGAATCAAAAATTTGCTTGGGTATATATTCACCGATAACCCAATCCCTTTCGTGTAGACATAATTTATATTTTTCGGGACCGTTCTCTAGTTCTGGAGCTAAACATTTCTCCACGAATTCCTCATCTTTATGAGAATAACTGACGAATGCATCGTATATCTTGTCTCGGTCAATGTCGTTCTCCTTGAGACATGGTAAGAGCTTGTGGTTGTACAACCATATTTTTACGTAATTTTCGTAACGGAAATAGAGTATTAATAAAACAACTGCAATTAAGACGGCCAATGACGATATAACGATTACAATTACTAACAATGTTGGGATTGTATCGCAGACCTTCTCATTGTATATTTCCAATAGAGGAAAACCATCAGAACATGTTATTGTATTGTTTGGCATCTGAGGAAAGAAATAATAAACATAATTAATAATCATTATTGATTTAAGTTAAGTATAAGTTATCACTGTAAAAAGGAAACTGGTGGGGTATCTATATTCGGAAAATGCGGGATTGTTAATTTTGGCGGAAACTATGTTAATGTAACTATATACAAACTATCCCGTAAAAAACGCCAACAAACATAATTCCGTTATTTATTGTGCGATTTTATTGAAACAAAAAGTAAATTTAATAGCATCAAAAATACTACAAAATTTTATTTGTTTTCAGTTGTTTTCATTAATGTCAGACGATTATCAACTTTTTTATTTTAAATGCCAACATATATTTTTGGTTATATTGGGATTGGATTTTTTTTTTCTGAATTCAAATGAATTCAATTTTTATTGAAAAAAAAAATAATAAAACAATAAATTTCATCAGAATAATTGAAACATACATGAGTAGGTAAACCCCACCAGTTTTGTATAATATAAAGGTATTTTTAATAATATAAAATATTATTAAAAATCTGGTGTGGAGAACACAAATGCAGGTTCACTATTAATATTTTCTGTGAACGTGTCCGAATATATCCTATCCCCAGAGACGTAGATACGTATTTCACCTTTCTACAGGCTCATCGGTACGCCCCTGCTGGAGAAAAGATATTCCCAGACACATTCACAGAAAAGAACCACATCGCCCTATCACCGTAATTATCCAGACCGAGCGCAGAAGTAAATTCGGCGCTTGGAAGGGCGTCGTTACTTCACATTAATTATGTGGACGGTATGCGAGGTACTTCGGCTGTCTGACAACAGGCAGCGCCGAATTTACGGTGGATAATTACGGTGATAGGGCGATGTGGTTCTTTTCTGTGAATGTGTCTGGGAATATCCTTTCTCCAGCAGGGGCGTACCGATGAGCCTGTAGAAAGGTGAAATACGTATCTACGTCTCTGAGGATAGGATATATTCGGACACGTTCACAGAAAATATTAATAGTGAACCTGCATTTGTGTTCTTCACACCAGATTTTTAATATTTTATATTATTAAAAATACCTTTGTATTAATAAATTTCATCTTTGTCTTCCATTATTTATAAATTTTCGAGTGTGTCATGAATCATGAAATAATAAAAATGCGATAAACATCAATAAGTTTCAGTGAGAGTTTATTAAATCTTCTTTGTTGTCCTGTTTGAATGTTTTGCCACAACAAAAAACGTATTTTTGTAAAAATGAATAACAATCAGTTAACGGACATGTTACAAGTGCGGAGGAACAAGTTTTGGATATTGTAAATTAAAATCCAAACTTAAGTACCCGAGTGGCTGCGGGAAAGGCAGGCGTTTCACACACAACAGTCCAAAGGACATTGTTACAACTCTACCACGAGCAGTGTGTCCAAGAATTTACTGAAGCCGATCTCCTGCCACGAATTAACTTTTGTAGATGGTTCAGTCGGAAACTTACACAACAGCCGCACTTTGCCTCAAGGTGTTATTTACCGATCGGTATACTTTAATGAAGGACGATATTTTAAATTTTCACAACCTTCATACTGGCCCGATGCAAACCTCCACATTATACATACAAGTGTCCCGTATCGTTATGTTCAAATTTTAGAAGTGTAAAGTAGACTTCATTTCAAGTAACCAAAAACGCAAAACTTCTATATCCATTTTTATTTGTTTCCAAGTTACAGGTCTGTGAATGTGATTGTCAGATCAAGAAAAAAAATGTAATCCTAAAGTCAATACAAGTGATTTTATTTAAAAAAAGTTATACGATTCAATAACAGGCCTGTGATTGTTAACGTCGCATAATAAAATGTTATCCTAAAATAAATAAACACGTGTCGTAGTGCATACAGTAATTTCTTGGAGATCTACAAAAAAAGAGTACAGGAAATTGATTTATGATAAAGAAGGTTCTTACTTATTTCGTAAGTGCTGAACCATGAATATCATACAATAAACAAATGTTCAGACGACTGTTAACGTTGCATTTTTTAATAAAGGATTACATTACGTTTCAGTTCATAAGACAGCTTATTAGTGAGTGGACACGTTTTCTTTATTCGAAATGCCTTACCGACATTCTTCTCAAGAGTATGCGGACATGCATTTTGTGTATGGCTACTGTAACGGCACAGTTATTGAATACCGACATCGGTTTCCCGATAGGCGCATTCCTCATTACAGACCATTTCTGGAAGTACACAGACAATTTCGGGAATGCGGACTGCGTGATTATCTTTTCGACCGAGGAGTAAATTTGCAAGCAGACTTAGAGGAAGAAGCAGTAGCTATTGTTACAAGGGATCCAACTCTCGGTGTACGTCGAATCGCTAGACAACTAGGAGTGCCACGAACGACAGTTTGGCAAATTTTAAAACGTGAGGCCTTATATCCATATCATTATCGCAGGGGATACGATTTGCTTGGGGCAGACCACTATGCTCGTCTAGTTTATTCTACCTGGATATTAAGACAGTCACGGCTTCATTTTAATTTCTGCAGAACAGTCCTCTGGACAGATGAATCTACGTTCACGAGAAGTGGTGTTACAAATCTGAGAAACTTGCACAGGTGGTCATCAGAAAATCCCAAAGCTATACGCCCATCTAAATTTCAACATGAATTTTCGATTAACGTTTGAGCGGCCCTAATCGATGATTTGTTGATTGGTCCTGTCGTTCTTCCTGGGAGGTTAAATGCGGACAATTACCTTCAATTTCTTATTGACGAACTGCCAGGTCTTTTAGAGGATGTCCCAGTGAATGTTTACGAGACATGTGGTTTCACATGGATGGGGCACCACCACATTTCGGAATTACTGTCCGAAATTGCCACCACATTTCGGAATTACTGTCCGAAATTGGGTTAACGTCAATTATCCTAGATGGATTGGTTGAGGTGGTCCTGTTGCATGGCCACCCAGATCACCCGATCTTAATCCCCTTGACTTTTATTTATGGGGGTACATGAAAAATTTAGTTTAGGCGCAAGTTTCGAACACAAGAGAAGAGTTGTTGGATCGTATTCACCTGGCTGCCGAGCATATCTGACAAAACAAGTATGAAATTCGGATAAGTACTTCTTCTGTTGGCTTACGGACACAAGCCTGCATTCGACAAGGAGGTGGACATTTCGAAAATATTATTAATTGAACTTTTTTAAATAAAATCAATTTTTATTGACTTTAGGATTACATTTTTTTTCATGATCTGACAATTACATTCATAGATCTGTAACTTTAAAACAAATAAAAATGGATATACAAGTCTTGCGTTTTTGTTACTTGAAATGAAGTCTACTTTACACTCCTAAAATTTGAATATAACGATACGGGACATTTGTATATCAAGGTCACTTCCAACACCATTTTTCAATAAATGTGTGGGCCAGAATTATCGGCGATCATTATTGCTAGGGCCGGACGTATTACCTACACGATTTAACGGACTAAGCTGCTTGGATTTCTTATAGAATTCGCTAGCCAATTATTTTCTAGATGTTCCTCTAGAAACACGAGCTCGTATGTGGTATATGCATTATTGCGTGCTATTATTCTCGTGAAATGCGCAACTTTTTAAATCATTCATATTCTCATGAATAGGATGAGGTGACCGAATCCTATAGCCTCCGCGTAGTCCCGATTTAAATTCATCGGATTTCTTCTTATGGGGCTCCATAAAAGGTTCAGTTTATAACGGCACTGATATTGTCAACGAAGATGATCTTCGGCAACGTATTTTTCAAGCTGCGACCCATATCTGTGAAGACCGAGCAGTGTTAAATCGTGTACTTTGAAAGTTTACCGATCGGTTAAAAGCTTGTATTTACGCAAATGACAGCCACCTGGAACATCTCCTTTCAGCATTCCACCTGGTTCACACAAATCTGCAATCTTTGCCTTTTTATGACAAATAAATTATCATTAAAAAGAGGAAAATAGAACACAGAAAAAAAATATGAACAATTTATTATTTCTCGGCGTGAATTGAATATTAAGACAACTCAGTTACAAATTCCATATCACCACAAAACTGTTCTACCGTTAAAAATTTTGAAAGAAATTCGATATTGTATTTTTTTCGGGATATTACAAAGGTCAGGCCATTGACCTACTTATAAAAAACAACAGAACAGCTGATGCATAAGAAAATGTATATCTAGGAAATAAATAAATACATGTTTATAAAACTTTTCACACAAAGACGCATTACATTACTGAATAGTGAAGAGAATTTTGTGAACTTGAACAAATAAATGCCTATTTGTTTGTTAAATCGACAACAAGAGGAAAATAGAACACAGAAAAAAAATATGAACAATTTATTATTTCTCGGCGTGAATTGAATATTAAGACAACTCAGTTACAAATTCCATATCACCACAAAACTGTTCTACCGTTAAAAATTTTGAAAGAAATTCGATATTGTATTTTTTTCGGGATATTACAAAGGTCAGGCCATTGACCTACTTATAAAAAACAACTGATGCATAAGAAAATGTATATCTAGGAAATAAATAAATACATGTTTATAAAACTTTTCACACAAAGACGCATTACATTACTGAATAGTTAAGAGAATTTTGTGAACTTGAACAAATAAATGCCTATTTGTTTGTTAAATCGACAACATATAAACAATAATTTCTTTATTTAGATTCAATCTGGAAACCGAACCGTATTTAAAAAGTTTGTGTTCCTAAATTTCCGCAAAAATTAAAGTTTCGATAACATAAAATTTTTGGTAGATTTGAATAGACCACGCAAGTGCTGTCGTCATTTTTGGGGAAGGTCAGGGATCGCGTTCCAAACAACCGGCATTTAAATTTTTTTCATGTATTGTATTTGGAACGCGTTGCAAATTTGAAGTGAAAAGTTGTTATTTATAAGTTAATTTTATTTGTTATTGCATGTAAGTATGAACGACGTTGTTTAAAACTGATATTAATAATATTAATTGTTTTATAGCACGGTTATACTTGAGTAACTAAAGTACAAAAGTGAGGTTAGATAGATATACATAATGGTGATGTGTTTTGCTCTTACTTGCAAGCATTAAGTGAAAAAAAGGGATGCACTATTTTTACTTTTCCTACAGAAAAGGCAGAATTATCGAGGTGGAAAAAGCTTTTTTGCAGTCATTGCTAATATTTTTTTTCAAATAAAAAACACCATTGCCAAATATTTTGTTTTTAATAACTATAATATGTATATTGATATTTTGCTTACATACTTACCAAGTAACAAATGATATTAATATAGGAAGATTAATTAAAAATCGTTTTACCAAGAGTGACTATACGTTTCAAATGGCGCTTTAAATTTGTTTGGAACGTAGACCCTGACCTACCGTACAGAAAATGGCGATTTGACGTCACACTTGCGTGGTCTATTGCTGTCTTACGTAGGGGAATTGTGCTTAATATGACATACTTTTTTTTTGGATGCCATTATCTGGAAAAATAAAATTGATTTCGAAAGACTGTTTGTGGCAAGTTCTTATTTGATGCATTGTATTTCCTTTTTGACATCTAAAAAAAAATAAACATTCATAGTTGACTTACAATTTTTTGATTATTACGTTGATGCAAAAACCATTTTACCCGTATATGCTGGGTAAAATGACATACACTGTGTCATTTTACCCTAATTGAAAAGTAACATCTACTAATGAACAGTGTATTGTTAAAAGAGTATACATAAACAAAAGAACATATTAAAGATAAGATATAATACTTTCTAGAATAATAAAATTTATGCAAAAATTAATAACAAATTATTGCAAAACAATAACAATTAAAGACAAAGCTCACAAACGATTTTTTTTTGTCTCAATGGAATGCCTGCACAGTCATTATGGCACCAACTTTTGCACTTTTGGCATCTAATCCAAGATTCCCCTGCTTTAGATCGCCTGTAGGTATCGTTACAGTATAGACAAGACGCGTCTTCATCTGATTCTTCGTCTTGATATGGTTCTTCAATATCGTCTTCATCACTCATAATTATTGATGATGATGACTGAAATACATTTCTTTTGACAGCTCTTGCTGATTTTCTTTGTAGTTTTATAAATTTATTAGTTTCTTTTTGCTTTATTTCTTCCACATAAGGACTTTTGGTCCATACAGCAGTTCCTTCTGATTTCCTTTTTCTCCGTTTTTCAAACGTAGTTTCATCAGCAGACGGTATAGGTGAAATTAAGTTTAAACAATTTTTAATAGACAAGCCATTTTCTATAACATTTTCTTTGCATGTTGAAGCCGATTGAAAGTCTACATTTATATCCTGGAGATTTTCTTCCTCAGGCTGAGAATCCATATTTTGTATTTCACTTTGTTCGGTTGTCTGGTTTTCGAACCATTTTTCATTGTCAGTTACTTCACAGGGTACATACAAATGATCTGGGAATATATCTGGATTTAACGGAGAAATTCCGGTATTTTTAAATCCACTTATGGTATTTCCCATGGTAGCTGCTTTAGTATAAGCTGAACAAAATAATGTGCTGATTTGATATAAGCTTATGGTTCTGCCGGGGTTATTTTTCATCCACATGGCGGACTCGGAATTGTAAAAAATTTCTAGTGGGCCAAAAAAGGCTACATCTTACGGCTGAAGTCGATGAGTAGAGTGGGGTGGTAAGCAAATAAGAATAATACCATTTCGTTTTGCTTTCAATAAAGCATCCAAAGATTTATGACTTCCGTGGCCATCTAGGATGAGAATCACTTTTTCTTCTCTAGTCGGTTTTACGTGTTTGATAAAATGATCCAACCATTTAACAAAAAGTTCTGATACCATATAGCCAGTTTCGTAACACAGGCCAAGCGTATCAGGTGGTGATACATCAAAGTATTCTGCCTTATAGTTTTTTCTGGGGAAAATTAGCGCAGGAGGAATATATCTACCTGCAGAATTCATACAAGCCACAACCGTAACGTGTAGCCCTCTTTCTCCGCTCGTTATTGACCCTACTTGTTTTTTCCCCTTTTTCGCAAAAACTTTAGGTCTATGCACGGTGGTAAGGGCCGATTCATCCATATTGTATATTCTACTATTTGGTATATTTTCAGTCTCCATTGTTTCACTAATCAGTCTAAAAAATTTTTGTACTTGTGGTCTATTGAAGCCTCTCGCTCTCGCTGCTGAAGTCGGTTCTGGTGTTCTGAGTGATACTTCTGGATGTCTTGAACGAAAGCCTTTTAACCAGTCCCATCCAGCGCATTTTATTGTAGTATTAAATTTATGAGGGTATTTTTTTCTCACTGCTAAGTCATAAGCTAATTTTCGAAGTTCTGTTGCTGTTACACCGAAGAGTCTAGATTCTGATTGAAGAATATGTTCGACGACTTCGTTTTCGGCTTCAATGGGCAATGAAGTCTTGGTTCCCATTATTTTAGTGGTACCAGTTGCATATTTATTTTTATTAGTAGTTCTGCGTCTCAAAGTTGCCTGAGGCACATTGAAGTAGTCCTTTGAAGCTTTAAGCCAACCCATGTGTTTCTCCTGTATCGCCTTTATAGCGTTACTCATATCAGCCTCTGTCCATGTTTGCCGATTAGATTTTCTTTGGTAGTTAGACACCATGACGAAAGAACAACTGAAAAATAAAACAAATTGTGTGTTTGGTGAATGCACTACAGCGCCATTTGGGTAATATGACATATTATGTCATTTAACCCGCACGCGATTATGTCGTATTGCCCTGAAACTATGTTTATACGAAACTCCCTCCAAAAGATTTTGAGGTTAATGTTTGAGGCTGGTCTTTTCACGCAATAACTAGACACTGTGCTTTAAATTTTAATTGGTACTAACAAGATTAACAAAAGCTAGTATTTTAAGAATTACATGCAGTGTTAGTAAGGCTTAAACTAATTTTCACTTACCTTCAAACACTTATCCTGACGTACCGAACTCAGTTTATGCGCACGAACTTCTCAGCCTTAGTACATTCGTTTATTATCGTCAAAGCAACATTTGGGAAGGCGGTAAATTTGAATTTGTTAGTTGGTATAGAAATTAACGTAGGTATATCATTTTATACAGTGTGTCTGTTTTATATTTATTTTTATATTTATTTTACTCTTGTATATTTTAAGAACTAATAATAACACACACATCATACTGGTATAATATTTTTATTCTAGCTCCGCCTACAGACAGACTACCAACTTGATATCTAAACCTGTTTTACATCAAACACTATTATAGCCTTTATTACATTGAACACCTTCCCCTCAAAGATCTATTCGTTGGGGTGGTAACACTTGGCATCCATATCGAGTGATCTTATTACTAATAACATTTGTTTTACATGCAAGTTTTGAAGGTATTTCAACATTATGATTTGGGACCAAAGTTGGTTCATCTCTCTCTTGGTTGTTATGGTTATTATTATCACTATGTGTACCTTGTGATTTTATTTTTTCATTTACCTGTTCTTCTTCCGGGTGTTGGTCTATTTCTAGTTCTGGTAATAATATCAAGTCACCTGGCTGGGGTTTTGTTATTGATAGTTTTATTTGACTTGAGTTGCGTCTTACTATTTTATTGTTATATTCTTTCCGTACCCAGTGTGATCTTGGTTCTTTTGCCTTTTCGATGACAACTGCTTTATACCAAACCTTGTCCTTGGAACTTTTAATTACTATTTTGTCTCCGTTCTTATACTCTTGAATTCGTTTACGGCTTCTTTTATCGTAGTGTAACTTTGTATGTTCTTTCTGTTTACAAAGTTGTGGATAAATTTGGTTTTGAATTTTAGGTTCTAACATCTTACTAGTTATTGGTAATTGTGTCTTCAGTAATCTACTTTGGAGAATTTGACTTGGAGATGCCTTTAAATATATTATTGGCGAGTTGTTATATTCCATTAATGCTTCTCTGTAGTCGGTGTTTTCATGAAGACTTTTGCGTAAAATTTGTTTGCCTATACTAACAGCCTTTCTGTGCTACCATTACTTTGATGGTGGTGCGGAGAACACGTTACTATGGTGATGTCTTTATTTCTGTAATACTCTTTACATTTATTTGACAGAAATGGTATTTTATCTGCTACTATGTACTCCGGATATCCAAATCTTGTAAAAACATCTTGCATAATATTTATAGTAGATTCTGCTGTCTTGTCTGGCATTGCTCGTATTTCAATCCAATGTGAAAAATGATCAATTAACGTTAAGTACGCTTTTCCTCCAAATTCCAATATATCAACACCTATTTTATTGAATCTTAGTTTAGGAGCTTCGTGAGGCAATAGAGGTTCTTTGTAATCATGCGGCATAAACATTTCGCAAGTTCTACATTGTTTAATATATAATTTAACATCCTCAGTCAAACTTGGCCAGAAGAACAAACTCCTCGCTTTGTTTATTGTTTTGCTCATACCAATATGACCTTTATGCAATACTTTTAGGATTGCCATTCTAAGATTTTAGGAACCACAATTTTGTCGTTTACAAATACAATACCTGCTTCAACATATATATCTTCTTTGATGTTGTAATATGGTCTCAATTTTGATGTGATTTAAACTTATCATTATTACTTATATTATATTTTCTCTGTTGTCTTCTTACCATATTGATCTCACCACTTGTTCCCTGCTGGAATTGTTCGTTTTGACTCCGACTTTGTTCACTGGTTCTGCATAGTTGTATCGCCTTCTCTAATGTTAATTGGTCGATTCTCAATAAAGCTTCTCTTGTATTCGAGTCCCTAATTCCCGTTACAATCTTATCCCTTAGTGATTTATTTTCTGCAGTTTCCTTATCGTCTACTTCATCATAGTTACAAGTCTTTATTAAGTGTCTGCACTCTGTTAAAAATTGTTCAAACGATTCACCTTCCTGTTGTATACGTTTCATGAACTTGTATCGTTCAAAACATTCATTTACTCTTGGGTTAACATATTTGTCAATTGCTTTGATAACATTATTATATTTGTTTTCTTCTTCTTGCGGAATAACCAATGTTGACATCACTTTTGCAGATTCTGTTCCTATGATGTTCCTCAAAATCGAAAGTTTAATCTTGTCAGCAGATTCATATTGCCCTGTCGCTATAAGGTAATCTTCAAAAGTTATTTTCCAAAATTTCCATTCTTTTGATGCGTTACTTCCTTGTAAATTAAAATCTGGCGGTAATTTTACTGTGCCTGAGCTTGGGTTAGCCATTTTGTTCTTTTTTCTTATACTTGTTATATTTACGGTATATCAAATTTCAGTTGTATATATTTCCTTTCGATAATTTACCACTTTAATGACTGCGCCATGTTTTATATTTATTTTACTCTTGTATATTTAAGAACTAATAATAACACACACATCATACTGGTATAATATTTTTATTCTAGCTCCGCCTACAGACAGACTACCAACTTGATATCTAAACCTGTTTTACATCAAACACTATTATAGCCTTTATTACATTGAACAGTGTCATATTAAGCACAATTCCCCTATCTATTATACATTAGCTTACGTCGGCGTATTTCATCTACACCCTGTATAGTCGCAAATCTCATTCACAGCGTCTTGGGCGTTACGTTTGTGAATAAGGAAGGATATTGGCAATGGTTGAAGAGTAGGAGCAACTTTACTTACTATTTTTACTAAGTTGGAGCGCATTACTGTCACCAATTCCATCATTTTACAATCGCAATACCAAGGATTATTATTCAAGGTTAACTGGCCCAATGTTTCTGAATCATTTAAGAGAAATATTACGTTACTATCAAGATTGCTGATCATATTATGGTCTAAATTCAAAACCTAAGAAAAAAAAACACATGCAGCTACTTTTTTTAAGAAATAAATTAACTGACCTCAATCTGCGGAGGAATCCAATCTATTCCAGTTAACTTATTCCTCGATAAATTCAAAATCGTAACATTTTCGTAACTAAAATCTTTAGTAAATACTTGTATACGATTATTTTCCAGATTCACTTGAACTTTCTCAGGAATTATCTTGATTTTTACTTGCGAATCCCATAGAATCGCATGTGGAATAGGCGGGATTTTCGTCCAATTTCCATTTGAACAATCCATCCAATAAAAGTTCGTTTCCGGATCGATTTGACAAACGCAACCGCTGGGGCAACCATCGAAGCAGGTGAAGTTTCTCAAGTTGACATTTTTCAATTTGATTCCTTTTAGTTGAGGCGGATTTGCACATGCTTCATTGCCGGATATTTTAAGTTTTCCCGCTTCAACAGACGTCTGAACAAATCGTATAAATTCGTAATTTTTGCAATCACAGTCGAAAGGATTTCTTGAGATGCTTAAAGTGTGTCTAAGCCTAATAGGTAAACTGCGAGATCTCGCTTTTATTTCTGGTACCTGTAATAATATAAAAATGCCAAACGTTAACTGAATATTCAAATTAAAGACATTAAATTGATAAAACAGTCTAAAGATATTTTCAAAAACATACTAGAAAATGTTGAAATATGACTTGAAAGAACATTGCTAAAACTATAATTGCAGGGATTTAAGAAGACACAGAACTATGGGCTATGCCTGAGTTACAGGATACAAAGGCTATAGGTCTAATAAAAAAGCAGGCGAATTGGATCGACAAACTTTATCTATGTCCTGTGGAATTGCAAAAACAAAGATCAAAACAAACATAAAACATGAAAAAAGTTGTCTGTAAATAGATTTAGGGAATGGTAGAAGCATTCCCCATATCAGAGACTGCCCCAGAGTTTACAAATGACGTAGTGAGCAGAGATAGAAAGTCGGATGATAATGAATTTACTAACAGAACACTGTTAGCAAGCACATTAATAATATAAACTCAATAGTAGTCACATGGAGATTTCGCCAAGTAGAAAATCAAACTATGATTCACGTACTTTGCCAGTGTGAGAGCTTGAGAGGAATATCCGGGAAGTCTGGCGAAAAACAAAAGAAAGTAGAATATACAAGTGTCCCGTATCGTTATGTTCAAATTTTAGGAGTGCAAAGTAGACTTCATTTCAAGTAACAAAAACGCAAAACTTGTATATCCATTTTTATTTGTTTCAAAGTTACAGATCTATTAATGTGATTGTCAGATCATGAAAAAAATGTAATCCTAAAGTCAATACAAACTGATTTCAAAAAAGTTATACGATTCAGTAACAGGCCTGTGATTGTTAACGTCGCATATTAAAATGTTATCCTAAAATAAATAAACACATGTCGTAGTGCATACAGTAATTTCTTGGAGATCTACAAAAAAGAGTACTGGAAATTGATTTATGATAAAGAAGGTTCTTACTTATTTCGTAAGTGCTGAACCATGAATATCATACAATAAACAAATGTTCAGATGACTGTTAACGTTGCATTTTTTAATAAAGGATTACATTACGTTTTAGTTCATACAACAGCTTATTAGTGAGCGGACACGTTTTCTTTATTCAAAATGCCTTACCGATTTTCTTCTCAAGAGTATGCAGACATGCATTTTGTGTATGGCTCCTGTAACGGCAGTGCACGTCAAGCAGTTATTGAATACCGCCAACGGTTTCCCGATGCGAAGCGCATTCTTCATTACAGAACGTTTCTGGTAGTACATAGACAATTTCGGTAATGCGGACTGCGTGATTATCTTAGCAGTAACTATTGTTACAAGGGATTGTTACAAGGGATCCAACTCTCAGGGTACGTCGAATCTCTAAACAACTAGGAGTGCCACGAACGACAGTTTGGCGAATTTTAAAACGTGAGGGCTTATATCCATATCACTATCGCAGGGGACACGGTTTGCTTGAGGCAGACCACTATGCTCGTCTAGTTTATTCTACCTAGATATTAAGACAGTCACGGCTTCATATTAATTTCTGCAAAACAGTCCTCTGGACAGATGAATCTACGTTCACGAGAAGTAGTGTTACAAATCTGAGAAACCTGCACAGGTGGTCATCAGAAAATCCCAAAGCTATACGCCCATCTAAATTTCTACATGAATTTTCTATTAACGTTTGGGCGGCCCTAATCGATCCAGATCCATTGGTTCTGTCGTTCTTTCTGGTAGGTTAAATGCGGACAATTACCTTCTATTTCTTATTGACGAATTGCCAGGTCTTTTAGAGGATGTCTCACTGAATGTTTGACGAGACATGTGGTTTCACATGGATGGGGCACCACAATATTTCGGAATTGCTGTTCGAAATTGGGTTAACGTCAATTATCCAAGATGGATTGGTCGAGGTGGTCCTGTGCATGGCCACCCAGATCACCCGATCTTAATCCCCTTGACTTTTATTTATGGGGGTACATGAAAAATTTAGTCTACGCGCAAGTTTCGAACACAAGAGAAGAGTTGTTGGATCGTATTCACCTGGCTGCCGAGCAAATCCGACAAGCAAGTATGAAATTCGGATAAGTACTTCTTCTGTTGGCTTACGGGCACAGGTACCTGTCTTGAACAAGGAGGTGGACATTTCGAAAATATTATTAATTGAACTTTTTTAAATAAAATCAGTTTTTATTGACTTTAGGATTACATTTTTTTTCATGATCTGATAATCACATTCATAGATCTGTAACTTTGAAACAAATAAAAATGGATATACAAGTTTTGCGTTTTTGTTACTTGAAATGAAGTCTACTTTACACTCCTAAAATTTGAACATAACGGTACGGGACACTTGTATATAGTCAATGAAGACATGGTCAAAGATTTTCGCAGTTTTCAAAAAAATCTATAAGGAACAAGATTTTTTTTTGATTTGGAATATAGTGGCAATGATTGTGAGCAATAACTGTGAGTGAAACTCATAATTTAGACTCCCTAACAGAAACTTTTGTTAATCAGGAATCATATCCCATTCATTTGACTGGTAAGTGGAAAGTAGACTAGATTATGTAATGAGAGGATTCCTATTAACCCGTTGAAATTGAAAAATATGCAGAAACTTTCCAGCTTTGTACCCATTGCATATCATTATTAGTATGGCTCCCTTCAAACAGACAATATTGAAGGTGTCGAAGAAATTGAAGGCTCAGACTCGGATTAACATATTGTAAGTATATAGTTTTAAGTACATGTTTTAAGTATATAGTTTACTAATTTCACATAATAAAATCGTTTTGCTTTTTCCTTTGCAGTGATTTAATTGAAAAAAAAACATTTCTAAATGTGCAAACTGATTTTCTATAACAAAAAAAAGTAAATGTGAATGAAAACGAGATATATCGAAAATTTGAAACAAAGAAAAAAAGTCTTAAGGTAATTCCCTTGTTACAATTGCATAATATATCATAAATAGATTCGGCAAAGAGGGGCAAGTTTAAGCTTAATAAGGTTGGTACTCTTTTCAAACAACAACAGTTATCTATACGACGGGTCGGGTACTTCTGGATTATGTTAGCATAATAAACACTAAGCAATATTAGAAAATTTTGACAATTTTGACAAGTTAGGTTATTCTAAATTTATGTGGCTTAACTGTATATATGTATTAAAAAATGATGAGAAGTAGTCGACCCGACGTATAGATGGCTGTTGTTGTTTGAAAAGAATGACTATTGTAGGAAGTACTAACCTTATCCAGCTTAAACTTGCCCCTCTTTGCAGTCTAATCATAAATAAGTAAAATCTGCCACGACCACCAAATAATTAATACTGATATTGCGATTTTCTGATAAAAACAGGTTTTCGTCTCTCCTGTAATATTAGTTTATGGACTTTACCAACTTTTCATTCTGAGCTATCCAATTGAAGATGTGAGCATTTGCAAGTACGAAAAAACTATTTGGGATACCACACAAACTAATATACCGACTAGAGCAACGTGAAACTAAGGAAATTATTAAAAAGCTTTCATTCGGACAGTATAGGAGCTACCCTATCAAAATGATAGGGTACGATGAAAGTGAGTGAATTGTTCGCAGTCGCAGCTTGCGCCGAGGAAATTCGGAAAGTAAGCTATTAAACCCATTGTGAATCCATCTATCAGGTCTAAACTGGTTAAACATTGTAAACAGGTCATCAATAGACTGGCACAACACAGTTCTGTGTCACTAATATGGTGCCAGGACATGAGGTGGTTAAAGGCAATGAAATAGCCGACTAACTAGCTAAGGAAAGTTCCAAGAAACCTTATAGGACCATAACCTGTATAAACCTACTCGGACAACCAGACAGGAAACAAAACACGGAACAGTCAGCATGATAAGCAAATGTATATGATAATTAAATGTAATTGATATTTAAATAACTTAAGATATATAATTATATAACAAAAAAATATATTATGCTGGTAAATTGCAGATCGTTACACAATGTGGAATCGCCAAGGATTCCGCAAGAAGTTCTGGACTAAAAAAAGAGAGCATAAAAAGACATGGAGGCTGACTGAAGGTCAACTCCATACTAAGATACTACAAGCCAGCTGAACGCTAGGCTTTCAACCAACCTAATTCAAAGTCATAAAAAAGAAATTTAAACCATTACTAGCTTTATAAACGAACACTGTCCTTTAAGGAAGCATTTGTACAGCATGGGCTTGGTTAGCAAGCCCTGTTGTAGGAAATGTGAAAAACGGGAAGAAACTAGCCTTCATGTAATATTCATAGATAGATTAGGGAGAAAGAATGGTTGTTCGAAAATGAAAAACAACCAACTTAAGCTTTAAAGTCATGATCTAGAAGCAAACGAGCAACAGTGACAGTGGTTTGGATGATTCGAGCCTGGAAGTATATTCAATCATCCTTCATATGGCATATGCGACATTGTACTATTTCCTTAAGCATAATAGCAGTTGAAAAATCGAAAATTTGGATTGGCGAATAATCATTTTGTAGTGTGGGACTAAATTTGCAATTTTATAGACAAAAAAATCCTGAACATTGATTTGAGGATTGTTTTCTATGCATGAAGAAACGCATTGATAATGATGGAGATTATCTCGAAAGATTCTAAAAAATGTATTTAAATAATAAAACTTATGCCAAGGCCTACAAACTTCTCTTTCTATTTTTACTAAAATTAATAAGATTCAAAGTAAACTTACTTTAATATGAGAAATGCTATTATTGGTGAAGTAAAACTTCTTGAGGTTGGTTGCTCCAATCAACATGGCGATCACACCATCTATTTCAGTCAACTTATTAAATGACAAATCTAACGTATTTAATTTTTGCAAGTCATTCAGAGCTGTCGGCTCGATTTCCGATATTTCATTGTGTCTAAGTTCCAAAGTTTTTAACCGAAGCAAGCCAGAAAAGGTTCTTGCTTCAATTTTACTCAGCTTATTGTTATTCAAATTCAACCCTTTCAAAGAAATTAGGTACTTGTTGTTACTATACGACCATTTAGTTAATTTGTTGTTAGAGAGGAAAAGATATGTTAAAGTTCTTAAATCTTTAAAAATATTTTCGGGTAGTTCCTCGAATAAATTATTGTCGATTATTAGATTTTCCAAACGAGTCAAATTCGCGAAGATATTTTGAGGCAGTGTCCTTAACATATTATTATTTAATCTTAATTTCTTCAATTGTGTGGATTTGGAAAATGTATCATCACTGATTTCTATTAAGCAGGTATTGTTGAATATTACTTCCAGTAAAAGGGGGTTTCTTTCAAAAAAAACACTAGGTATTACTTCAAATTTGTTTGAATTCAAAATAAATACTTTCAAATTTGGTAAAGGATAAAGGAGATTAACGGGAAAGATTGTAATGTTATTGTTACTTAGATCGATGAATCTTAGTTCGGTTGCGTTCTCAAAACTTCCGGAATCCAAATGCTTTAGGCCATTATTAGCCAAAAATAATGCCCTCAATTTGGGGAAATTTACTTTCTTTGGTATCTCCTTAATTAAGTTATTATTTAAATTCAATTCAAGTAATTTTGGTAAGTTACTCAATATTTCAGGAAGCTCTTCTAGATTATTATCATTCAAATGTATTATTTCCACAGGTGTTCCGTTAATATATTCATATAAAACGTCCACATCCACGTTTTCCATGAGCGCTTCTTCAACAACCAACTTTCTCAATCTAGTATTTTCCCGTAACTTACCGAAAAATTCGTCAAATTGCCGAAAGTTTGCTTTGCAATTCTGTAAAGTTAAATGTTCTAATCTGCCTATTTCCATATCAAGTATATTCAAATCAAATTCTGAATTAAAACATTCTACAAATAGTGTACTGCTCTCGGAGTATTTTATTTTCGCTTCAATACTTCCATTGCCTAAACACTGCAATTGTATCATTCTTTCTGGGTCGACTGATAAACACTGGCAAGATTCTGGTGCTTTGTCGCATAGATTGAACGCACCAACCATGAAATTCAATACTAGCAACACGGGAATTATTTTGAGACAGTGATGAAGATGTGCCTCCATGGTCTCTAAAAAATAAAGTAAGTTTTTGTAGTTAATATAACTTTTAAAACCATAGTTAATACATCTATTTATTTATATGTTAATCACGCACACAATTTACATGTGTGAAACGTCAACTACAATACAAATGTATGAGAGAATTCAATGTTTACCGATGCGTCATTATACAGGGTGGGGCAAAGGAATCAAGTGTTTTTGAAATGATAATAAAATTATTAGTTTTTACTCTAAAAAAAATTTATTGGTAGTACAACATAGCTAATAATAAAGCATTTTGAAATATTCAAGTACGGAAAATTACATCTGGTATATGATGTCCGTTTTCATTGATACACTGTTGCAGCCGTTGACGAAAATTGGCCTCCACTCTTTCCAGCATGTCTCTGTCGATTAGGGAGATTTCATAACGAATCGATTCCTTTAATGCGTCTAACGTACGGGGTTTGGCCTCGTAAACACGTGACTTGAGGTACCCCCATAGATAAAAATCACAAATCGATAAGTCGGGAGACCGAGGAGGCCACAAAACGTCACCAAATCTCGAAATTAGACGATTTGGAAACAGGTGGCGAAGAACAGCCATAGATGCTCTGGCGGTGTGTGCCGTGGCCCCATCTTGCTGTAACCACAAATCTTGAATATCCACACCTCTTCTTAACAATTCAGGTATGAAAAAGTTATTCACCATATGAATGTAACGCGCAGATGTTACTGTAGCGGTGACCCCATTTTCTTCAAAAAAATGTGGGCCAATGATGCCAAATTTTCCCACCGCACACCAAACTGTTACCTTAGGACTATGCAATGGCATCTCATGTAACTGTCGTGGATTCTCGTCAGCCCAGTACCGGCAATTTTGTTTATTGACGGCCCCCGTAAGATGGAAATGAGCTTCATCACTCATGAGTAACAACATGTTTTCATTCTCCTGAACAAGTTCAAGCATTTGTTGTGCGAAACTCAAGCGTTGGGCGTAATCTCTTACATTTAATTGTTGGGCAACCAGTATTTTGTATGGGTGAAAATGTAAGTCACCATGCAAAATCCGCCGTACAGTGCGATTGCTGATTTGAAGTGCAGCTGAATGTCGACGTGCAGAGCGGCGTGGACTTCGCAGTAATGCTTGTCTCGCCCTTTCAATATTCTCAGGAGTACGCACAGTACGTTGACGACCGGGCGGCATTCTTTTCATTATTGAACCTACTGTTCGAAGGTTATTGACCCAGCGTAAGATGGTGTCTCGGGCAGGAACAGAGTCATTACGATGGATATTAAATCTTCTGCGAAATTCACGCTGTACTGCAGTCACCGACTCGCCACTTCAAACAAAACAATCATACGCGAACACGCGTTGCTCTAGCGTCCACCTCTCCATGATGGCAAGTGGCAACTGAGAAAGTGAAATGCTTTGAGTCGAGGAATGGATTGTAATAAACCGCGCGCCCCTCCCTTTTCTAATGGCCGAGTACTACCCAAACCAAAAACACTTGGTTCCTATGCCCCACCCTGTATTATTACAGTATCTATACAAGCTGTCCTGTATCGTTATGTTCAAATTTTAGGAGTGTAAATAAAGTAACTTTATTCAAACTTGTATATCCATTTTTATTTGTTTCAAACTTACAGATCTATGAATGTGATTGTCAGATCATGTAAATGTAATCCTAAAGTCAATAAAAACTGATTTTATTTAAAAAAGTTCAATTAATATTTTCGAAATGTCCACCTCCTTGTTGAATGCAGGCTTATGCTCGTAAGCTAACAGAAGAAGTACTTATCCCAATTTCATACTTGTTTTGTCGTATTAGCTCGGCAGCCAGGTGAATACGATTCAACAACTCTTCTCTTGTGTTCGAAACTTGCGCGTAGACTACATTTATCATGTACCCCCATAAATAAAAGTCAAGGGGATTCAGATCGGGTGATCTGGGTGGCCATGCAACAGGACCACCTCGACCAATCCATCCTGGATAATTGACGTTAACCCAATTTCGGACAATTCCAAAATGCGGTGGTGCCCCATCCATGTGAAACCACATGTCTCGTCGAACATTCAGTGGGACATCCTCTAAAAGACCTGGCAGTTCGTCAATAAGAAATTGAAGGTAATTGTCCGCATTTAACCTCCCAGGAAGAACGACAGGACCAATCAACAAGTCATCGATTAGAGCCGCCCAAACATTAATATTAGAAAATTCATGTGGAAATTTAGATGGGCGTATAGCTTTCGCATTTTCTGATCACCACCTGTGCAGGTTTCTCAGATTTGTAACACCACTTCTTGTGAACGTAGATTCATCTGTCCAGTGGACTGTTCTGCAGAAATTAAAATGAAACCGTGTGACGTCTTAATATCCAGGTAGAATAAACTAGACGAGCATAGTGGTCTGCCTCAAGCAAACCGTATCCTCTGCGATAGTCATATGGATTATAAGCTCTCACGTTTTAAAATTCGCCAAACTGTCGTTCGTGGCACTCCTAGTTGTATAGCGATTCGACGTACACTGAGAGTTGGATCCCTTGTAACAATAGCTACTGCTTCTTCCTCTAAGTCTGCTGGCAAATTTACTCCTCGGTCGAAAAGATAATCCCGCATTCCCGAAATTGTCCGCATTCCCGAAAGTGTCTGTGTACTTCCAGAAACGTTCTGTAATGAGGAATGCGCCTATCGGGAAACCGATGTCGGTATTCAATAACTGCTTGACGTGCACTGCCGTTACAGTAGCCATACACAAAATGCATGTCCGCGTACCCTTGAGAAGAAAATCGGTAAGGCATTTTGAATAAAGAAAACGTGTCCACTCACTAATAAGCTGTTGTATGAACTGAAACGTAATGTAATCCTTTATTAAAAAATGCAACGTTAACAGTCATCTGAACATTTGTTTATTGTACGATATTCATGGTTCAGCACTTACAAAATAAGTAAGAACCTTCTTTATCATAAATCAATTTCCACTACTCATTTTTGTAGATCTCCAAGAAATTACTGTATGCACTACGACACGTGTTTATTTATTTTAGGATAACATTTTATTATGCGACGTTAACAATCACAGGTCTGTTATTGAGTCGTATAACTTTTTTTAAATAAAATCAGTTTGTATTGACTTTAGGATTACATTTTTTTTCATGATCTGACAATCATATTCATAGATCTGTAACTTTGAAACAAATAAAAATGGATATACAAGTTTTGCGCTTTTGTTACTTGAAATGAAGTCTACTTTACACTCCTAAAATTTGAACATAACGATACGGGACACTTTGTATAATGTAATGTAATCACTGATTACTGATAATTCAAGTTCGGATTTTTATGCACAAGAAATGCTTTAACTATACGCATAAATATCTCACGTTCTTCCCAAAAATATGTCATATATGCTTTTCATTTTTACCATTTACGAGTACATATGCATTTTTATGCACTTTATTTTTGATGTGTTTCGCTCACTGGAAATCAAGGAAAGAGTAGTAATACAAAAAGTAGTCTAAATTACATTTATATATAAAAAAATAATAATTATTACATAATATATGATAAGAACATTACATAATAATATGGCAAAAGATTACAATTAATAGCTGTATACATATAACTCTGTGCATGTTATTTAATAACATAATAAGTTATTATGTTATTAAGTAACATCCATAGAATTATATTAATAACTATTCACATTCGCAATAAGATTTACTTAACTTATTATTGTACCAATTAATAATTAGGTGCTTTTATAGATTTTTGACACCAAAATTTTGTCTTCTATCCCTTAAAATATTTTTATTTGTTGAAAACATTCTTTCTACTTCAACTGAAGCGATATGTGCATATTTTAATGACGCCAGATGTTCGGGGTCTAAATTATTATCTTTAACAGTTGAACTTAATGATATTGATAAAATCTTTGATATTTCTGTTAACTTTTGAAAACCATCATTCTTTGTTGTAACATTATAAAATTTATTTAGTATAACTTTACTATAGATCGTTCCAACCTCCGTATTCAGTATACGCCTTATGGGAATTTGTTTCATGATTGCCAAATCATCCAATCAGCTGTACATTACCATTTCCGGTTAATTATTTGACATTTCACGCGATCAAATCATAACCTTTATTTACGTTTTTTGACGTTGAAGGTGCAAAATTACTGAGATTCATATGACATTTTGCTTATTATTTTATTAAAGTAACTAAATTTTAACAGAGTGCATAGCGAATTCGCTCCACGTAAAATTATAGGAACGAATACTACTAGGAAAATAACTATATTTCAATATTTATTAACAATACTACACACATTTCTAAACAAATATACATATGAACGATATCTATGCAACGTACATTGAATATTTACTTTGATATTGGGGTGTTATGCAATTTATTAAATTAAAAACGATGATGATCCTTTAACAAATAACAGTTTCCACTTTTGTAACAAAAAGAACTGGAATCATACAAATACGTATATAATACAATAATATTTAAGAACGGAATAGCAATTATACACACATATCTATGTTTCATGTTAATTTTAGTCAGTCGAGGAATCACTTTGATCTTCAGATGATGACGAATGTGTTACGTGAATAATTACTACAGGCTCCATTAATGCAGTGAAAACTGTAATTACATTTATATTATGTTATAACGTTTAAAAAAATCAATAAAAATACCCATATTACCCTGTGCACGCTTTAAAATGATAGAAGTGTTCTGAAAAGAACAATTTGTACAATTATATGAACAAATTAACAATTTAACGAAATATTTTAAAAGTAGGACGATGACGGTTGACAGTTGATAGACAGATGATACTGTTGTCGATGCCGACAGCATATGTCAATAAGTTGCAACATAGCAACCAAAAGTGAAGATAGCGTTAATGACAGCAACTAAGGATAGTAAGAGATAAAAGTTGCTATTATATCCCATACTGAATACGGAGGTTGGAACGATCTATAGTTTGACCTGGAACATTTTTCAATAAATTTTCACAATGTTACACAATAGAAATTAACTATAATAAAGATATTTGGTCAGTTTCTAATTTTCTAATTAATCCACTTCAAAAACTATAATGGACTTTAATATACGTCAACTGATCTAGAATCTAGCGTTTTTCGAATAAACTTTTGAGATTTTATTATTGATTATGAAATTGATATCAGAATAATCTAATACAATGTTTTTTAGATAATTATAGATATTCGCGTGGAATATCGCTGCGTCTAACCACATTCCCCATCGAGCAATTAGCGGTTCAAGATGTAGAGAAACATTCGGCAATGTTTCATTAATATACTTGGAGTTGTAGAGGTGCTTTCTTAAATATTTGTTTACGTTCAAAATTAAAAAATTAACTAAAGGAAACTGACCTCTAATTTCCCCGCAAACTCTATTTATTCCATGCGCTAGACAAGTCACGCGGATTAAATTTTTGTTAAATTTGTCCCTACTTTAGTCATATACGCTGCCGCATCTGTGACAAAAAGAAGAATTTTGTCAGTCGGTAGAATATCTGGAGCAAAAAAAAGTCATAAGACTTTGATTAACAAGGCGAACAATTTCTACGCTATTGATTTTCTCTAACTCTTTCGTATTGACTAAAAAATATTTTGGCAAAATATTTTGGATAAGAACACCAACTAATAAATTTGCAATATAGCGACCACGAACATTGGTCGTTTCGTTAACAGTAACGTACAGAATCTGATCCATAATATGGCTTTTCTTATCTTGAATTACATCTTTGTAAATTGCACATCATTATTTTTTCTTAATGTACTTTCGTGGGGTACATTTTTGTTACAATAGCTTTCCAAAAATTGTTTAAATTTAGGATAATATACCTTATTTAGTGAAAAGTTTGTATTTAACAGCGCTTCACATAGCCGCAAATTAATCATCTTGAATGGATGTTCTTGAAGATACTGTATTGTTGTAAAAAAGTCTGCGAAATGTTCGTGTTCTTTATTCTTTCAAGTCCACTTTTATGTTTTCCAGTGGCGCCGTGCTGATCTATTTGCAATTTTTTCTCACACGTTACCTTCAAAATAAATACTATTAGTTGAATATAACATATAACACAATAAAATCAAAAGCAATAACAAACTTAAAATGTATCTAAATTTTGATTAAATAAGGTTTTATATTGTATTATACAAATTTAAATAATTAGTGAGAACTTACCACTTTTTCACAGGCTTTGCAAAATACTTTTTCCAAAGTTAATTCTTTATTTCGTTATCTATTTGAAATAACCGAAAAAAGAAATAAGGTATTTCTCCAAACAGTGATTTCATGAACAGTTATTCTAAGAACCGGATTAATTGAACCAGGAAATAAGTTATTTGTCTAAACCATTGATTCCCAAAGTGGTCCAGGTGGACCCCCAGGGGTCCACGGAAGACTCGACGGGGGTCTACGTTGGCGTGACAAAAAAATGGGGGTTCACAATTCGTAAGCGGGGGTCCACGAAAATTTATCTGGTTTCGATAGTGAAGAACTAAAATGTTGGCTTGAGTTCACCTATCAATCTAGGCAGATAATATTTTAAGAAGCTCAGCGACTGTTACTTGTAAAAACTTGCATATTCCATATTCAGTACAACGTGTCGAGACTTGCAAAGCGCTGCTGCTTCCGCCGTCCGCAATGCTTGTTCAGACGTGCAAAGGGACGAAGTACGACTTGTGGTGTGTGTGCTTACAATCTTGCATGAACTTGTTTGATTCTTCACCAATATAAATACGAACGCCACGGATAAACGTTACTCATTTGTTTCCCGAATTTCGAAAAGAAAAGTAAAGTAAAGTGAATCGATGTTAGTGTTTGCCACTGTCGGAAAAGTAACTACTTACCTGCCTATTTGTTATACATACTTTTATTTTATTTATTATTTATCTATTTATTTTACAATTTATTGTACACGTAAGTAAACAAAAAATGGACAAATTACAAAAAAATACGTAGGTACAAAAGGTGAGGCTTATTCCTAAAAGAAATCTCTTCCAACCCACCTGCGATAGGAGATATATTTATGTTGTAATAAGTATATTTGTAATGTTTGGGTGTAGTAGGTACGTATTAAAAATTAAATACTGAACAGAGCCATTATTAGATACTTCCATAAAAGAACAGAAAGCCGAGAAAGGTTGAACTTCTTGTCCCTATTAGTAATTTTTTTATTACCCGACTGTGTGGTGGTTCACTAATAATTAAATATATATTCATAAATTGTACGTGTCTTTATATACTACATACTCGTAACGTGCATCAAAGTAATAAATAAATAATTAAAGTCGCGAAGTTTTGATATCAAAATATTATTTACAAGTATTTTCTATCGAATTTACAGAAATATATCAAAATATAATTAATGAAAAAATGTTTTACATTACATTAAAATCGGTTCAGCCGTTTTCATAAAACTCAATTATTGATCTTAGCGATTTATTGCTTTTAATAATTAGAATCAGTTTGCCGCCGGTACTTTGTTTATTTCATTGCAATAATCATTAATCCTGTTAAAATAATCCTGTTAAGTAAGACCGCCTTAAGATTACTACAACGTTTTTTTTTTTATTTACAGGTAGGTAACTGATACGAAACATGGCTGAATCTAAGAAGAAATGTCGACAGTACAGTGTTGATTATTTAAAATTTGGTTTTCTTTCATCAAAGGCAGACAAGCGATTGCCCATATACCTTTTATGCAACAAAGTTTTGAGCAATGACTCTATGAACCCATCGAAGCTCGAAGATCATCTAAGAAGGTGTCATCCTGATAAAATAGGTAAAGATTTGAAATATTTTCAAACATTGAAGGAAAAATATGAAAAGAGACCCACCGTGCACAGTATGTTCGCTTCAACGTCGGAAAGTAACTATGATGGCTTACGGGCATCTTACAATATCTCATTACTTATAGCGAAATCTGGAAAATCGCACACCATTGGAGAACAGTTAATTTTACCCGCTGTTGAAGAGGTTTTAAAAACTGTTCTGCACAAATCTCCATTTGACATACTCAAAAGAATTCCTTTGAGTAATAACACTGTACAAAGACGTATTGACGAAATGAGCTCTGATATTGAAAGTTTCTTGTGTAATTATCTGCAAACAACTCATGTTTCTATTCAACTGGACGAGTCAACTTTGCCTGGTAATGAAGCATTATTATTGGCATATGTTCGATTTGTTATGGACGAAGAAATTCATGAAGAGCTACTATTCGCGAAAACTTTGGAGACGGACACTAAAGGTGAATCAATATTTAATGTCCTGAGTGATTTTTTTAAGGAAAAATCGATTCCATTCACAAACGTTATTTCGGTGGCAACAGATGGAGCTCCTGCCATGGCCGGGCGATGTCGTGGGTTTAGAAGCCATCTTAAAAGAATTATACCAGAGGTAACTGCAATTCACTGTGTCATCAACCCACAACACCTAGTAGCGAAAAATTTGAGTGCTAAATTGCACCAATCGCTTCAATTTGTGATTAATGCAGTTAACAAAATAAGAAGCAATGCATTGAATACGCGTTTATTTGCACAATTGTGCGATGGAAATGATGAAGACTTCCAACGATTGCTCTTACATACTGAAGTACGCTGGTTGTCGAAAGGTGCATGTTTAACAAGATTTTTCTCACTTTTAGAATCAGTTTTAGAGTTTCTGGAAAGTAAAGATCCAGATTTAAAAGAAAACCTGATCAATTTGAAAGCAGACATCGCGTATTTGACAGATTTGGTCAAAAAATTTAATGACATTAACTTACAATTACAAGGGGACACCCTCAATTTAATAAAAACAAAGGGTGTAATTTCAGCTTTTCTTGGAAAATTGAAATTTATGAAGCAAAATATTAGTCGGCGCGAATTTTCTCAGTTTTCAAACTTGTCACAGGTAGAATGCCTTGATGAGGATATTCACACATACGTTCAACATTTAATTGCCCTGCATGATGACTTTAAAATCAGATTTGAAGATATTCTGACGATGGAAATACCACCATGGATCATAAATCCACTTGATGAAACGGAAGTGGAGAATGTGATATTACAAGAGGAGCTACTCGCGCTTAGCACTAATGAGGAACTGAAGGTGAAATTTAAAAGAGGGTATCAAACATTTTGGGTGCAGGCAGAAATACCCGAAAAATATCCTGGACTGTGGGGAATTACGAGAAAGCTTTTGATGGCGTTTCCCTCGTCATATCTTGTCGAGAAAAGTTTTAGTGTCGTTACAAACCTTTTAACAAAAAAAAGGAGCAGATTGAATATCACAGAACGGGGAGATTTGCGGTTATTCCTAACAAAACTGAAGCCAAATATTGATAATTTGCTGTCAATCCATCAAGTACATCCCTCCCACTAAAATTATGACTATTTTGTGATTGTCATTGTAGAAGTTACGTTACGTTATTAATATTTAATTATATTACGACTGTCATCATATTACAATGTAATATGATAACAATAATAATTAATAGTGTAATAATTACATATTTGAATAAATACAACACAAGGAAATATACTATTTTTATTTTTATTTTTTTCACTCCGAATGGGGAGTTTTCTAAATAAAATATGTGAGAATTGATTGGTTTCTTGTGCTGTGAGTAGATGTCAAAGGAGTAAAGTTGGATGGAATCACTTTTTTAATTGGCTAACTTTACTTTTTTGACATCCACTCACAGCACAATCAATTAATTAATTAACCAATAACTCCGCAACGCAAATTTCCATAGTTAGATCTAATCTTCACATTTTTGTCGAGTTTTGGGAATATGGAAGAAATGTAGCTGCAGGGGGTCCACCGGAACCAGCAAAACTTTCAAAGTGGTCTATGAGAAAAAAAAGTTTGGGAGGCTCTGGTCTAAACAGTCATTTCAAGAACCGAAATAACAGAAACACGAAATAAGTTATTTTCTCTAAACAGTTACTTGAAGAACGGTTATTCCTGAAATCTAAGGACCGATGATAACAGTTAGAGTAAAATTACTTTCGGATGAGACTGGCGCAGAAACACATTTTACTAATTAGAAAGAGAGCCACCTCATAAATGAGAGAAACAGCTAGTAGTATAAATCCGTGTACTATACGAGCCACAAACGTTTATCGATTATTTGTCAGTCGATACCAGGCATTTGATCTGTGTGTTTCGTAGTGGTCTTGTACGTACATTGCTCCCGCTGCCGACTGCTGCGACTGCTGAATGTTTTTAAGGTGTTCAGTATTTTTGTAATGTTATCGCTCGCGCATCTTCAGTCTCATCCGAAAGTAATTTTACTCTATTGGGTTAAGTAATAACGGTTATTAATAATCATTATTGAAAAATCGCTCATCCCTATAACGCCGTGACCAAAGGCTCTTTGAAATGCGCGAGTATTTCTGTTCTAGGTTAAGTCGAAAAACTATACATAAAAAAAGTGTCGTTTGTATTTAATGGGCGATGAGTCATGGACGTGTCCGGTCCTTAAATATTACTCCCAGGTAATTCTTCATCGCTCCTAATTCCTTTTCGTCCTGTTCTCATTATTTTTGTTTTTTATTTCTTTATTCGTAATTTGATCTCTTCCAATTACAGACAACCGCTTTTTTGGGACATTTCTAATAAAACGGAATCAAATATAAGTAAAACTTCACCGGTTTATAGGGACAAAAAACCGTTTTATCGGGACAAAACATCGAATAATCGGGGGAACTCCCTAATTCTCCGAGAAGCGAAATGTAAACCTAAGGGGAAAAAAGTCGACTCATTTCTTAAGCGTGAGCTACATTACACTTTTTTTGTACTAGAAACTTGAACAAGTTCTTGTACAAGATTTCATACAAGTTTTAATTTATGCTATATTGAATAGAGGGCACCAAACTTTGAGTGCGTTACCAACATAAAATAAAAATTTCTGTTTGTTTATTATTATACAGTGAGAGCCAAAAAGAATATGTGAGTTGGCAGTACTTTCTTAGAACATTTTTGAGTTTGCTATTGGCAGCAAATCATTTTGAATGCCAAATAACAGTGTTTTCATGCGATCAATGGCGTAGTATTTTTCTGGTTTTTGTTCTCTTTGTTTTATCACGTTTTATTCAAAATTTGTCTATATTCAAAAGAAAAATACTTTTTAGTACTAATTATCATGGTGTTTACTATAGAAGAAGATACGTTTATAGTAATGGCATATTTTCGAACTGGCATTCAAAACGAAGACGGTGCTTGGGAGTATTCTGGGGAAGCGTGTTATAATCAATTTAGAATTACTTATAACGTTCATGAAATTACCTTTCAAGCATTTACTCAACATCTAGAACGTGTAATTGACCGATTCTTAGAAACCCGTAGTGTCTGTAAAGGTAAATCTTCTGGAAGACCAAAAATCATAACGCCAGAGGTTGTTCAAAATGTTCAGGAGCATATCCTTCGAAGTCCACAAAAACCTATACGTCAATTATCTCAGCAAGCTGGTATGTATACATATATAAAATATATTTTGCAGGTATCTCATATGGCAGTTGTCGAAGAATATTGAAAAAAGAACTACACATGAAACCCTATAAAATATCTCTGATGCATGAATTACACCCACAAGATTATAATGTTTTTTTTTAATAATATCCAAGATTTATAGAACGTGACAAATGCATTTGTGTATAAAATGTCGCAGAAAGTATTTATAACAGTTGTAAGAATATTGAGATGTACATACGTTTTCTTTTTGTATATTTGTAAATTTATTTATAATATATGATGTTTAATAATATACTGTAGTGTTATTTTATTTATAGTCTATTTTTAAAGTAGATAGACGAATTTCTGAACGTACGCCTGGCCCAAAGTACATGCACGAAAATCTTGAAAACAATTTGTACGCGGCAAAATTCAAATAATTTTTGCATTTGTGACACGCATATATTAAGTATAGACCTATGCAGAAATCAACAACAGGAATTTATCTAGGATGACAGAAGAGGAAAGAAATTAAGTAAATATTAGAAAGTGTAAACGGAGAATAGATAAGATACATAATATTTATTTATTATAATACAAAATATACATTAATAATACATTTATTGTAAACTTGCTGGTTCAGCAAAAATTACATTCAAATATTTATTTACAGAAATGCAAATGTAATAAAAATATTTATCATAAACTTATGAGCTGCTAATAACTAAGAAGTAAATTAATATATCTCTAAAATAATGATGATGATATCGAACTACAATCAAAATCTTCACTGTCACTATCCTCTTCAACTCTAATGATGAATGGTTCTACTACTTCGTCAATTATTGCATCAAGATCTTTCATACGGGATTCTTCTTTTATAACATGGTTTATGCATTTTAGCCAAGTAGTAGCTGTTACATTTCCCAAGGCGTCAAGTAATAATTGTCTCACTTCAGATAATTTAAAGGTTTTGTTTTTGGCAGCCACTTCATTCTTTATTTGGGCCCAAACAAGCTCGATAGGGTTCAGTTCACAGTGGTAAGGAGGTAATCGTAACACAGTTTTATTTTGTGATTTTGCTAGTTCATCAATAACATAGGAATTATAAATATTCTTATGAATTTTAACCAAGCTTAACAGTTCAGCTCTGACCATATCCTCATCAAATTGTATTTCCTTACTTGTTAGCCAATTTTGAATATCCACTTTTCTCCATGATGATGATGGTGGCTTTTCTATTTTACGACTATGATATGATGCATTATCTATAACTATAATAGCATTGTCAGGTAAATAGTTTAATATTCGAGAGAACCATTCTTCAAAAACAGTGGCATTCATTTCATCGTGGTAATCAGTGATTTTCTTTCCTTCAAATAATAATAAGCCATATTTTACAAAGCCATTACAACTTCCAATGTGCAACAAAATAAGACAACGTCCCTTTCCTGCTGGATTTTTTAATCCAGTTGTAAGCCCTTCGATAAAGGCTTGTCTACGACTGTGAATACTTGTGTCAGTCCACACTTTCTGTACTGTATGACCCTCATTCACCCAAGTTTCATCCAAATAGAAAATTGATCTGTCCTGAGCTCTATATTGTGAAATATCTCTGAGATATTGTCGCCTCCATCTTACAATGTCATCTCTTTCGGTCAAAATACTATTTCTGCTCCTTTTTAAGTATCTAGAAGACATAGCACAATTATATACATGTATTTCTATATAATAAATATTTCTTACTTAAAATTCATTTGCTTTATGCAAATACAATGTTGATCGACTCATGTTTAGCAAATCTTCGTCATTTCTTACTTGCACCAGCACCTTATCTAATGTCGAAGGTTCATTTTGTCGAAACATATTGTGAACTATTTGGCGTATAGCAGTTTTCATAGTCTCATCAAAGGATTTCAGTAAAGAAGGCCTACCACTAATCTTTTTAAGATCTGCACATTTTCCAGAGGTTTTATACTCCTTAACCACCCGATACACTGTTGCTCTTGAAATTCCTGTAAGCATACTCTGTAAAATATAGATCATATGTAATAAATTGTATTCACTTGGCTACTACGTCAGAAATTTGTTTTATCATGTCAAGTTTTTTGATATTGGGTGTATCGGCTATAATTTTCTTGTAAGCATTGATCAGGGTCTGCTTTTCGGTACTACGCAAATGATTCGTATTTTCACGCTTTTTCGGAGGAGAACAAGCATGTTCACGGCAAGCGGCACTTGTATTTGGTTGTGCATCCATATTGGAGACCAACTATAAAACTCTTTTAATTGTATTTATTTCAATATATTGCTTATAAATTACTTACGAGTGTATCTGATAACTATTACTGTCGAACTCCGAAAAGAACTGGTAAAGTATATAATGAAATAACGGAGAAATAATAGAAACAAGGCTTAATTATAAACAATGTCAGTTGATCAGAATCTGAGCAAGATTTGTACTGTGTCATTTGGCCTTGCTTTCAACCAATGAGATTTCACTGTCAAAGTGGTCTGTTCAGAAATTCGTCTCTCTACTTTAAAAATAGAGTATAGTTATTCTCTATTTTAGTACAGATTAATCTGTTAGCACTAGTAATCATTTTGTGGATTTAAGGTTAAAATATATTTACTTTAAAATTACCGTATGACCACGTCTATGCCGCTGCATCACTACTGAAATTTGCTGATAAACAAAAAACCTTATAAACAAATTCAGTTTGACCAACTATTTCAGTCTTTTTGGCTCTCTCTGTATATTTGACGTTTAGACCAGTGGTGGTTATTTATTACCTCTTAGAGATACAAAAACATTAAAAAAATTAATTCGAAAACAGTTATATCGGTGTCCCATATTTTTTACTGGACATTCTTACACAATTTCTATTAATTTTCAGAACAAAAAAAAACACTACGTAACCTGCAATTATTATATGATTTTTATTTAAAATAAACAGTTGGTACAAACGAAATGGTGTTTAATGCGCAAGTCTAGTATGAAACTTGGATGAAAAGTGGGATCGGATCTAGTTTTGTAGTTTAGAAATTTTGATGTATCTTCTGAATTACACTATCAAAGTTTCCACAAGTACATCTAGTTTGAAAACGTGTCCAAGTTTCTAGACGAAAAAAGTGTAATGTAACTCAGGCTTTAATGTGCGCTCTTCCAAGTTGTACATAATATAAATTGTGTGTGGGCTCGTTCGTTCAAAATGCCCCGTAGAGACTTAAGTGTTGTTCAAAAAGTGGAACTGTTAAAACAAAATAAAAGAGCATCCAAACACAACGAATCGGAGTTTGTCTCAAATTTTAAAGGTACCGAAAACTACGATTGCGCGAATTCGTGCAAATGAAAGGGAACTCCGTGAACAAATTAGCATCGCAGGTGCGAGTGCAGCAAAAACGTAAACGAGAAGGAAATGATGCTGAAGTTGACGAAGCACTCAGCAAATGGTTTGGAATTGTTACTAAAAGAGGTGTTCGTGTGTCCGGGTCTATGTTAAAATGCAAAGCCGAATAGTTTGCAAAGAAGCTGGGCCAGAAACATGAAAATTTTAAAGCGATCGAGGGGTGGCTTTCTCGTTGGAAAAAGAGACACGATATCAAGTTTCAAAAAGTTCATGGGGAAAAAGCGAGTACTGATGTTTTGTCTGCTGATAGGTGGAAACTGGAAAGGCTTCCAGAAATTATGAACGAATTTACACCGGAAAACATTTACAACGCCGATGGGACAGGGTTGTATTATAGAGCAACTCCAGATTGGTTCTCTTTGTTTTAAAAAAGACAATTTAACAGGTTCGAAGAAAGCAATGGAAAGAATAACTGTTTTATGCTGTACGAACATGACAGGAAATGACTGCTTGTTATTGGAAAAAGCAAGAGACCTCGCTTTTTTACAGAATTGGATATCGAGAGATTGTCCGTCGAATATCATGCTAATTCGAATGCATGGATGACGTCGTTAGTTTTTCTAGATTGGCTGAAAAGTTGGGGTAAAGAATTGCAACGCCAATCCAGATCCAGATAATTCTGATTCTAGACAATTGTGCTGCTCATCCATACACCGACACTTTAAAGATCATAACCATTTAATATCTGCCACCAAACACAACATCCTTGACTCAACCTTTGGACATGGGCATTATTAAAAACTTAAAAACTAAGTACAGGCCTATACTATATAGAACTAATCTTGATGATGATATCATTGATGAAATAAAAGAACGCCTACGAGAAGCCGAAAATGTTGATTCTGACAGCGAAGAAGAAATCGAGATGTTTTTCTTTGGTTTATTCATGATCTCCGATTTATATTATTGGTACGAAATACTTTGTCCATTAGATTAAGCGGAACCGACTGTATTTAAGTTTGGTTTAATTTTTAATCTCGACATAATACAACGCATACAAACAGATATTGCGTATTAATTTTTGACTTCGTAAAAAATTGCACGTGCATGTATGTTTACAATATAAAATATTACTTGCCGGAAATTCTTTATGATAAAATGTGGATAATTAATTTAATATTAATAATTATCATCGCATTTCTATGTATGCAATGGGTTTTATCGTTTCGTACATGTGAAGAGACATGTATTATTTTGGGTGTAGTTGTGACAAACAAGGACGCTTGCTTTTTGCGGTTTTAATATTTCGCGTAAAAGTTGAGTTTCTTTGTTATAAAAGCTATTCCAGCGGTTTAGTAGATTATATTGTTATTGTTTATTAAACTTAAATAAAACACCTTATATTTTCACAAAACAATAGTATATTTAACTATATGTACATTTCATGTGCACTGCACACATCATCAGTAGTTACTATTTAAACGTATGTATTATTTTCGAGTACATGTATAGTAAAAATATCTATTTTGGGTAGGGGTGTAAAAAATTTTTCAATTACAAATGGTTAAAAAACATGCAACTAATCGGAAAGTATGGTCGTATATTGTATTACAATATACGACCATACTTTCCGATTATTTGAATGTTTTTTAACCATTTGTAATTGAAAAATTTTTTACACCCCTACCCAAAATAGATATTTTTACTATACATGTACTCGAAAATAATACGTTTAAATAGTAACTACTGATGATGTGTGCAGTGCACATGAAATGTACATATAGTTAAATATACTATTGTTTTGTGAAAATATAAGGTAAAATTAATTAAAAAATGTAACAGCAGAAATTTAGACATGTGGGAAGCCATACATATGAAAAAATACAAAAATTACCTCCTTAACAATGACATGTCACCTATTAATAATAAACTTTTAAATTGTATACCAACAATATCTAATAATTCGTAGATCCTTTTCACGTTTCTATATTGTTATTTAATATAACTCAACACAGTCAGATGTCTTGTTTTTTTCCATATGTAACGGTCCTTCCCAAATTTGTCCTTCTTAGAATTTCAATAGAGTTTAGTTTTTACAATATACGACCATACTTTCCGATTATTTGCATGTTTTTTAACCATTTGTAATTGAAAAATTTTTTACACCCCTACCCAAAATAGATATTTTTACTATACATGTACTCGAAAATAATACGTTTAAATAGTAACTACTGATGATGTGTGCAGTGCACATGAAATGTACATATAGTTAAATATACTATTGTTTTGTGAAAATATAAGGTGTTTTATTTAAGTTTAATAGTGTAATAATTTCACAAGTGCTCAACATATACTACTATTGTTATTGTTTATATAAGTTAATTATTAATTTGATTAAATTAATTTCCAAATCTGTTATTTTAATATTCAGGAATAATAACCATAACAAAATCAATTTGAAACATATCTGAACATCATCGTCTGAAGATTTCATATGGATTAACGAAATTAATTTCGAAAGAAAAATGAAATGGATTTAACCGCCAATAAACTTTTGACAAGGATAGGTTATGTATGGGTTTGAGCGAAAAATTAAACGTTGAACCTGTTTCTCTTGCAAGTTCACGTTGTACCAGATTTTAAGTCCAGTTTAAGATTCAACTCTGTTTTAAACTTTAAACTTGAACCTAAAATTTGGTTTAAGCTCTAACTGAAAAACCAGGCATAAATTGCTCCAAATAAGATCGCAACGAATATAACCATTCACTGTTTTTCCAACGAATGCTACTGCAGTAATACACTTTTAAAATAAAAGCATACTGCTCAGCCGTAAAAGACATATTGCTTTAAAAATAAAGGCAATTACTTTTATTGAATTGATTTGAACTTTTTATTTAACTTACCCAAACAATAATATCTCAAATAGTTGTTCTAAAAAGAACAGTTTTTGATATAAAACGGAACCAATAATCAAAACAAAATCGAAGAAATGACAGCACAACACGAGAACCAATTTATACAAGTGTCCCGTATCGTTATGTTCAAGTGTAAAGTAGACTTCATTTCAAGTAACAAAAACGAAAAACTTGTATATCCATTTTGATTTGTTTCAAAGTTACAGATCTATGAATGTGATTGTCAGATCATGAAAAAAATGTAATCCTAAAGTCAATAAAAACTGATTTTATTTAAAAAAGTTCAATTAATAATATTTTCGAAATGTCCACAGTAGATATACTATGCGGGTTCTGGCCCAAAATCCCATGTATTTTCTTATGGAGGTTCATTTTGCACTTTTTCAATTTGGACACACTAATCCGGGACACCTCTATATACAGTCGTAGATCTGTAAACAGATCTATGAATGTATATAGAGGTGTCCCACTGAATGTTCGCGGGGGTGAGTTTTACATAGGGGTGAGAAGCTTGCAAGGCGGTTATTATTATAATTATGCGGGGGGGGGGGGGGGGTGAGTTTTACATAGGGGTGAGAAGCTTGCAAGGCGGTTATCGGCGCTAGCGCGTATGATTTCAGAGGTGATATCATCTTTATTAGTTCGTTTACTCCTTTTCTTCGGACCTGTTCATTCCTGTTTCATATCTATTCAGACTTAATCATTATTAGTTCAGAGATATTTAGAAGAGAGATGACGTCACATATTTAGAATTATTTGATTTTTTTTTATTTTTAAAAATATCACATTTAAATTTTTTTTATATTTTTAATGTCGGGACGTCGAGGAATTGAACTCGGGTCCTTCTAGGTGTAAGACAGACACCTTAACCGTTCGGCCACACCCGAGATGTAAATTGGATATTGTAAAACGCATAAGTAGTCTATTACAAAATGTGGAAACTCAACTTTAAATAACTTAGAGATATTATTCATTAAATTCGCGTTTAATTTACATATAATTAGTATTAATTATCCCCGTTTAATACTCGATATATTTTACATTTTTCAGCAGATATCAACCGTAATTTTGTGTGTAATATTAGAATTAGAGGTAAATATATCGACACAGGTCATTGAGTAGATATGTGGATTGTTCGATAAACTGCTTTTCATGAAAGATAGTATCTTCCCTCATTTTAAGAGAGGCGATGATGAATTGATTGTAATTATTCGATTTTTTCTATTTTTAAAAATATCACATTTATATTTTTAATGTCGGGACGTCGGGGAATCGAACTCGGATTCTTTAGAGTGAGACGCCGGGATTCTATCACGAGACCACGCTGGGTAATATGAATAGGATATTTTATAAGTTATATATATTATCTAACCTATTACTATAAATTATTTTTCCAAGTTAAATTAGAATTACTATCATAGGTAGATATATCGATCGAGTCTTAATAATCGTTAAATTTACGTTTAATTTGCATATAATTGCATATAATACTCAATATATTTGACAACCATAGTTTTGTGTGCAGGATATCGGTTGTAGCTCAACATATTTAAAATTTTTTATATTTTTAATGTCGGAGTGTCGGGAATCGAACGTGGGCCATGCTTCACATAAGTCGGCTTCTTAGGCGCTAGACCATACGGCCCTCCAGAATTTAATTTTTTATAACTTACCTATATTGTCTGACTTATCCCAAATTATTATAAATTATTTTTCCAAGTTAAATTAGAATTACTATTATAGGTAGATATATCGATCGGGTCTTAATAATCGATAAATTTACGTTTAATTTACATATAATTAGTATTAATTACTCCGTTTAATTTATTTACTCTGTGATAGACATTATAATCGACTGGAGCAGGGCGATCATATAGATGGATTTCCGTCAGCAAAAAAATTAAGTGTTGGTTCCGCTTAATATCACATTGAGATGTATATAAATATGTAAATTTAAAATAAAAAAGATATAAAGTCATTTATGTTTTATTTATAAAGTATAATATAAAGTATAATATATAGGTAATGATAATAAAATCATAATATATTTTTATTGTCTATCCAAGAATTGTGTGAGCTGTTCAACCCCAACCACTTCACGTATACTTTATTACGCTTCCGTCGCAAAATCCTTTCAACGAGGTACACGTTCCTATGAATAGTCTTCTGTAATTCCAGTTCATAGAAGCTGCCTAGTATTGGTCGACCGGACATATCCTCAAGCATATATGTCGAAGGATTTGTAATATTTGCTTTAACTATTCGGAACAATTCCGTAGACCAGCTCACGGTGAATCCTTTAGCAAATGCTCCTTTATATTTACTTATACGAACGATGTCACCCACATTAAATTTCCGAAGTCCACTAATTTTTATATTATTATAAACACTTTTTAACAGATGTTTTTCTATCTTCTTGGTAACATCACACGGTCGCATTTTAATCTTTCTATGTATAGTATGATTATACTTTTCGGTAACTGTCTGTAATATATCTAGCCATTTATATTTACCTCGCATACTGAATTCTTTATACAATTTCTCCTTAATAGTTCTAATTACACGCTCGGCAATAGACGCTTTCATTATACTATATGTAGAATAATGATTTATACCGTAATTTTTTATTAGATTTTGGAATTTATTGTTATAAAACTCTTTTCCAGCATCAGTCTGTAAATTTTTAGGCTGTCGCAACCCTTTAAGGATTATTTCCATTGCGTTTCTCACATCTTGACCAGTCTTAGTTTTAACAGGCTGCGTCCAAAGATATTTCGAGAAGCAGTCTACTACCGTAAGAATATATTTATAGCCACTATTCTCTCTAGCATAGGGGATAAATTCCATGAGATCCGCATGCCACAAATCGTCAAAACCCTTAATAATAATATGTCGTCTAGTAAACAATCTACGAGCAGGTTTATGCAGTTCGTTTACAACGTCACGTTTAATTTCACTCATTTCTCTATTAGAATATTTAATATCGATACAGCTTAGATGTTTACAGCTGAACTTTATCTGTGTAAATGAAGTCGCAGCTCGACAGCTCATATAGAATTACTATCATTAAATGTTTTAATGCGTCAACGTAGATTCAAAATTTTTATAGATCTACAGCGCAAGCAAGTGGTGATGTTTTCTATTTTAGAATTTCCAAAAGTTCTTTAAACTTACTATCCACATAGCTTTTATTTACGCCTAAGGATATAATCTTTTTAAGTAGCTCATCAACCGCTGTAAACTTTTTATCTACATTAGTTTTGTTTGCACATACCGATAAGCTCCTTCTAAAATTATCTTCAACTGCGATAAACTTTTTATCTACATTGGTTTTGTTTGCGCATGCAGATATAGTCTTTCTAATATGCTCATCAACCGATGTAAACTTTTTATCTACATAAGTTTTGTTAGCACATACAGATACACTCTTTTTGATAATCTCATCAACCGCTGCGATCTGTGTATCTACAAAGGTTTTGCTCGCACATGAAGATTCAATCTTTTTAATATAATCATTAAGAACTTGTATCTTTTTATTAACATAAGCCATATTCACAGAATCATTATCTTCTACAGGCGACTGAATATTGCGTATTCGTTTATTTTTAAAATCATAATGTCCCTCGATATCTTTAGATAAAATAGACTGAAGGTTATATGGTGCGAGTGATTTTTTTATTTCACTTTTGTTTAAATGCCGCCCGAATTTATCAATACTCTTCATGACTGACCGGCTTTTACGAACAGTAATAGCGTACTACTATATTAATACTCGGCTTCGATTAATTATACAATTACGCCGGATTCCTTGAGCTCTTCAACAATGGAGGCAATTTCATTTATATGTCCAGAGTGCCCGGCCGTTTTCGATGCTAGGAGTAAACGTAATCGATCAACTAGTTCGTTTATATCATCCCAGTACACATACTGATAGGGAGCATTCCTCACTACTAATTCTTCACCAACATGGCCACTCCCCTGTATATATCCACTCGTAGACGATGTGTCCAGATTCATCGATGAAGTGCTTAGATTCAATAAAGGTTTAATGATGTATGAATATTTATAGCTTCTGCTTCCTTTGACTTGCTTTTCGGGATCAAAGTCACGATGATGTACACTAGTTTGTTTTAAGATTCGTCTATACTGCTCTTTGTCATCTCTCGTAAACTCGCTAGGATGTACCTTAAATATCAACTCGCATAATCCTCGCGTCCCCTTATATCGCACGTTATCGATTACAAAATCACGACCATCGGAAGTAAAACTTGATTTACCCATTTTAAAGTTATCCGACACAGGATCAACGTGGACACCAAACGTTAAATCATATTCTCTGCTAGCATCGGACAATAATCCTTCCAAGTAGATTCTAGGAAAATAATACAGGTCGGAATTTTCAATGTTACGATCAGTTATATTAAGTCCCTCATAAGGGCTATCGGAACTCTCCATAGAAAGACTATGTGACTTTGTGTTTGATATCATCTTCGGAATTCTTATATTTTGTTTAGACTCTTCATCCTCTGACTTCATCTTACTCTTCAGATCTATTTCAGTCTGTGCTGATGTTTTTTCTAAAACTTTTTTAAGGGGTTCAGTGACTGGTTTGAAATGGTGTGTTAGTAATGCGTCAAATTCAGAACGACCTAATTTCAATGCTAAATATTTTTTTCTAATTGAAGCGCTAGCGCGTATGATTTCAGAGGTGATTTCATCTTTATCATTTCGTTTGCTCCTTTTCTTCGGCGACATCCTCAGGACTGTCCCGCAAACAGATAGCAAGCAGCTCCGAAACAGATAGTGAACAGGTTTGAACAGCTTCTAAACAGGTCTGAACAGAGAACGAACAGCTTCCGAAACAGATATGGAACAGGTCTGAACGGATAATGATCAAGTCTGTATAGATATAAAACAGATATTATACAGCTCTAGAACAGGAATGAACAAATCTGAACGGGTATTAAACGGTTATTGAAGCAGATGAGCTGTTTTAAGATATTAGATATTGGATAGCTCTGGAACAGGAATGAACAGGTCCGAACGGATATTAAACAGCTATTGAGACAGATAGGCTGTTTTCATACTTTAATACTATTAAGTGTGATCATAGCTAGCGGAAAAGCTTTATAAAAAATGAGGAAATACATTCGCAGAGTGTCCAATATATATCACAACATATATCTCTGATATCGGTTGACGATTGCTCTTCCCCCATTGTTATGCTTCTTAACCATACGCATATCGTTAGCTGATTGACTAATATGCTTGTGTTCACAAATATATATAACAATCGAACATTTTTCTATAGCGACCCTCATCGATATTACTATCTTTATCTATCGTTAGAAAACCATAATTATTTTTCCAACACTCAGCACAAACTTCTTTAAACTTATCAAAAGTCATATCAGTGTTAACATGATCGGCATATATATGTCGAAGATTTAAATCATCCTGTTTAAATAAAATAATAAAATTAGCATTATCACGTATTAAATGTTTTGGTATTCGAGTATACGTCTGACATAAGTAGAAACAATCAATCGACTTATGTCGACCCATGCAAAAATATGTTCTAATTTTATCTTGTGTCTCGCAAGCAACATCATCGAAAATAAAAACAGAGTTTTCTAAAGCTTTACAGGGATCTATGATGTTATCGTTTTCCGAATACTTAAAATATTTAACATCCTTCACGTTATTCATCACTGCCTCTAGAAATCGATATTTAGACTGGTAAAGTGACTTGGAATAAACATAGATATTGTTAAATTTTAAACCATTCTCTTCGGTAATCAAACTCAAAAGAGCATTTGTTTTTCCGCAGTTAGATGGCCCACATATTATACCTCTGATAGTATTTGGTAATATTTCTCCATGTCTTCGTTTAAATTTATTGTCTATCAAACCACCGTCCAAATTTCGAACCTTTAAGGTTACCTTCTGTTTAACGACACGCATTTCGCAAGAATGAATCTATATAATGTGATCATACATTAATATATGTTTCATTCAAATGTCTACATTCAAAGAGGGTAGAGGTATATTAAATTCACTCATTAATAAGTTACCAGTAGAATTACATCTACCCGGATATCAATACTGTGGTCCAGGTACGAAACTGAAACAGCGTATGGCCCGAGGCGACCAAGGAATTAATCCGCTTGACGCTGCATGTAAAGAACACGATATCGCTTATTCGAGGGATAGCGATACTATAAAACGCCATCAAGCCGATCACATACTGCAAGAAAGAGCGTGGACTCGAGTCAAATCCAAGGACGCAAGTTTTGGTGAAAAAGCAGCTGCTTGGCTGGTCACAAACAGTATGAAAGTTAAAAGAAAATTAGGTATGGGGTTAAATCGAATTAAGACTAAGCGTAGATCATCTATAGCGAAAACACGGAATAGAATAGAAGGAGGCTTCGTTAGAAAAATCCCGTTTAGAAAAGGAGTTGTCTATCATGCTAAGGTAGCCCTAAAAAAGACTAAACTGAAGGATATTGTTGATGGAGCTAAAATAGCGCTCGCTTCTGCTAAAATCGCGATAAAGAAGAATGGGGGTAAAACAAATATTAATACACCCAGAGTTATTCCTCTACCGAAATCAGGGGGTATCATTCCTCTCATACCTCTATTTGCTGGCTTAAGTGCTTTAGGTGGTCTTACCGGGGGCGTAACCGGAATTGTGCAAGCGGTCAATAAAGCTAGAGCATCTCAAAAAGTGTTAGAAGAGACGCAACGTCATAATAAGGTTATGGAAGAAGTTGCTTTGGGGAAAAAAGGCGAAGGAATGTTTTTGAAGCCATATAAAAGAGGAATGGGACTATATCTTAAATCAAATAAGGAAGCAAAAAACTTTTAAATCGACTGCCACGCAGAGCTCTCTCAGACGTAGACATTTTAAAGTATGGAGATTATTTACCCTACTTCCGAGGTGTCTTTATGAGAAATAGCTTACCGAATATACCAAAAAGCAATGAGTGTGCAGTCGTTAATCTTGATTCAAAAGAAGGGTCAGGCACACACTGGGTTGCATATTCCAAGAGAAAACTGAAAGTTCAATATTTCGACTCATATGGAAATTTATCACCTCCGCTTGAACTCGTTCAATATCTAAAAAAATGTGAAATCAAATATAACCACCGCCGATATCAGAAGTTTAACGAAAAGAATTGTGGACATTTATGTTTAGAATTTCTATATAGCTATATGTAGAGTACATAGTGAGTTCAGTATCATGTCGAACACGTTCACACTCAAAAGCACTAACCACGTGCTTACTGCAGATTACTATCCCCCGATTGAATTAGATGATCGATATGAATATGGATTGGGACTTATAGGTCTACACACTTACAATACTATACCAAATGTTTATGAGGGACATAACAAATTCTATTATGATAACGAGGTGTTAGAAATACCCACTGGCTCATATGAAATAAGTGATTTAGAGACTTATATACAAAACCGATTGCCGTCTACAAACAAAAACATATTAGATAAAAGCGGTTTACTAACTATAAAACCTAACAACAACACGTTGAGGTGTGAGATATATAGTATTTTTTCTATAGATTTTACTAAGGAAGACTCAATCGGTCGCATGTTAGGATTCAGCAAAAGCAAATTGCATGCTAAAAGGATCTACGAATCTGACCTTCCAGTACAGATTATAAAGGTCGTTACAATTAGAATCGAGTGCAATATAGTATCTTCTGCGTATTATGACACACGTCCCTCTCACACACTATTTGAATTTTCACCAACAGTAGAACCTGGTTACAGCATCAATATAGAACCTAGGAATATAGTCTATCTGCCGACAACAACAAAAAACATTAGCAATATTACGTTAACGTTGCTAGACCAAGAAGGAGATCCAATAAATTTTCGAGGCGAGCAGATCGTTGTGCGCCTAGAATTAAAGCGATTATAATGGGTTTGGAGTTTAACAAAACATATAAAGAACTCTCATATCATCAGACGGCGGCCATTCAGTCTCCAACGACTAACGTGCTAACACCTATAAATTTAACATTCCTTCAATCATTGGGATTTGTTGTTAACGATGGAAAAGTTAGACATTTACGCAAAGTTAAACTTCGACGAAACGATAACTAAGGAGGAATATCATACATATTACCCTCGTGCTAATAACTTCAATGCGAACGATGAAATACGTATACCAATAAATAATCAAGATGTATACACAATTCCAGGTGACAGCTACATATATATTGAAGGTACATTTAAACAAAACATAGATGGGACTGGCTCTTGTGAGCTAATAAATAATGCATACGCGTTTCTGTTTGATCAGCTGCGATATGAGATAAATGGTATCGAAATAGATCGTTGTAATAAGCCTGGTATAACTTCTACCATCAAAGGTTTCTTGTCTTTAAGTGATAATGAGAGCAAGTCTCTACAAATGGCGGGTTGGTATCCTTTCGAAAATAAAAGTCAGCCGACATTATCAGGTGATACATTTAGTGCATGCATTCCCTTAAGGTTTATAGTCGGATGCTTCGAAGACTATAGGAAAGTGGTCGCCTATACCTCCCAAGAGCTGATACTGATACGAAGCCGATTAGATATTAATTGTTATAAAAATATTGAAGCAGATGGCACAAAAAAAGCTAAAATAGATATCAGTAAAGTCGAATGGCATGTTCCACATATTGTTATGGATGACTCAATTCGTCTAAATTTATTAAAAACTTTAAACGCTAATAAACCTATCTACATGCCATTTAGAAAATGGGATCTGCATGAACTACCATCTTTACGAAGCAATAAAAAAGATGTGTGGAGTGTTAAAACGAGCACAAATTTAGAGAAACCGCGCTTCGTAATAATAGCCTTCCAAACAAATAGGAAGGATAACTTAACTGCTGACGCTGGTCGATTTGATCACGTGTCAATCAGTAATATAAAACTATACTTAAACTCTGAGACCTATCCTTACAATAATCTGAATTTACAAATGGATATTAAGCGATACGCTTTAGCATATAGGATGTATACATCCTTTCAATGTTCATATTATGGGAGAACGATCGCTCAACCTCTAATAGATTATAACGCTTTCATTGATTACCCCTTCTTAGTCTTAGACGTTTCTAAACAAGCAGAGAGCATAAAAGCGGGTACCGTAGACATAAAACTTGAGTTTGAGTCAGATAATCCTTTCCCTAACAATACTACTGCCATCTGTTTAATCATTCACGACAGCGTTGTAGAATACGCTCCGCTTACTGGAATAGTGAAAAAAATAGTATAATTATTACTAATAAATCATGTATTTAAAACGATAGCATGAAAGCTGTAGCTGCTTACAGATGCCCTTTTGAAAATAGAATTAGGAAAGTGTACAATATCATTAGACATGTTTTATCGCGCGTTCATCGAGATCGAACAGCATATGTACTTGAGGATATATCCGGTCGTCCAATACTAGACAGCTTCTATGAACAACTCACACAATTCATGGATAGACAATAAAAATATATTATGATTTTATTAATATTATCTATATATTATACCTTATAAATAAAACATAAATGAATTGATATTTTCTTTTTATTTCTAATTTACATAGTTATATACATCCTAATATGTTAATAAACAGAACCGAATTTCTATGAGCTTAACAGCCATAAATAATTGAAGATAGCATACAATGAGGCTTCAACTATTTCTTCTCCCCTTTTAGTTCATATTATATGCAATTTTATATAAGTTCTAATATTAAACTCATTCATATTTTAACGTTTAGATTTTCTACGCAACCAAATGCTGAAGGCTTGATATCTAATAAGAGTAATTAATAAAAATATTAAAACATATTTAATTTCAAGACATTTTATATTGATTAATCATTATTATGTATGGGTTGTGAGATATAATTTATATATTCTACGTAAAAGCTATTGACTAGTGTATATATTATCATCTACTTAATTTCCAATCTACATAAAATAAGCACACCTTGTGTTTAAGCCTTTATGTATTCACCTTAAATTTCATGGAGTCTTTGCGATTATAAATCACTTAAGGATATACCGATTCACCGCATCTGATTATTTTATTTAATGAGGGAAAGTTTAGTTGAGAAAGCTAGTATATGTGTTGCATAAACAATGTATATTTCCTGCTAAAAACACTTTCAAATATAATTTTCCTCCCTCTATTTATTACTTATGAAAATTTTATTCGTATAATTAGGATGTTTGAATTTCGAGATGTTTAAAAGTTGCAGCCTTTCCTACCCCCTATAACATAGATCTTCTAATACCCCTGCATGATCTGGTTGTTGGTATGGATATTAAATAGACATATATATATATATATATATATATATATATATATATATATATATATATATATATATATATATATAATAAATATTTTATTTTATTTTTCAATATACATATATAATATTAGCTTAGAAACTTGTTTATACATAAAATAATTAATCTATAAAAATATAATTCAGTCTATACACATAATATTTTCTTTCCTCAATATACATATACAATATTAGTTTAGAAACTTGCTTATACATAGAATAATTAATCTACAAGCTAAAAATATAATTCATTCTATACACATAATATCTCGATGTCCCCAAGGTAATGTACTGCAACTGTCTTTTATTAAGTATCTTTTATCATCATGAGGACTTAGAGCAATTTTCATAAAGCTATTGACTAGTGTATATATTATCATCTACTTAATTTCCAATCTACTTAAAATAAGCACACCTTGTGTTTAGGCCTTTATGTATTCACCTTAAATTTCATGGAGTCTTTGCGATTATAAATCACTTAAGGATATACCGATTCACCGCATCTGATTATTTTATTTAATGAGGGAAAGTTTAGTTGAGAAAGCTAGTATATGTGTTGCATAAACAATGTATATTTCCTGCTAAAAACACTTTCAAATATAATTTTCCTCCCTCTATTTATTACTTATGAAAATTTTATTCGTATAATTAGGATGTTTGAATTTCGAGATGTTTAAAAGTTGCAGCCTTTCCTACCCCCTATAACATAGATCTTCTAATACCCTCTGCATGATCCGGTTGTTGGTATGGATATTAAATAGACATATATATAATAAATATTTTATTTTATTTTTCAATATACATATATAATATTAGCTTAGAAACTTGTTTATATATAAAATAATTAATCTATAAAAATATAATTCAGTCTATACACATAATATTTTCTTTCCTCAATATACATATACAATATTAGTTTAGAAACTTGCTTATACATAGAATAATTAATCTACAAGCTAAAAATATAATTCATTCTATACACATAATATCACGATGTCCCCAAGGTAACGTACTGCAACTGTCTTTTATTAAGTATCTTTTATCATCATGAGGACTTAGAGCAATTTTCGTTTGATTACTGCTATACACTTGATGTTTTTCGGATTGAATTAATTTTTGATTCACATATTTCTCGTTAGTATTGTACAAACATTCTATATAATCATCAAAACTTATTCGATTTTTGACAATGTTCTTCTTAACTCCTTTAGCTTTCCTTACTGCATCTTTACCCCCTACTCTAATAGCATACATTTTAGATCTCAAGCCTACAAATTCTGTTACAATTTCCCCATTCATCTCATCTTTCATCATACCTAGAACTTTTTTGTTTACAAGAGGAATACTATAAACATTATCTTTAGGATAATCGCTTGTATCAAATCGTCTATGACAGTCGCGACGGATTAAATCGTAGATATCTGAACACTCAATTGAATAGATAATCGAATCAGTATCTGTGTAGGCTGCTTGACATTTATCTCCAAACATCGGTTTCATATAATCATAGTGAAATTCATAGATTGATGTTTTAGAAATATCTAATATGGCCATTCCTACATAGATAGGTTTATTAAAATAGATCTCTGTTTTGTTGAGTTCAACAGCAACAAAGTTCTCATTAAATATAGTCGCCGATTTGAATTCAGGCTTTGAAATTAAAGCTTCGGCACCATATCGTCCTTTCCATTTATTTACTAGTTTCACTATACTATGTTTGCGTATATTTTCCATCGTCTTCCCGAAAACAGCGTTGTTCATCAGTTTAAACAAATTTTTTTCAAAGTCGTTCATAGCCAATGATCTCAGTTTAGTGTTTAAATCAATGTATGATTTCAGCCATGTACGCTGTTGAAATTGCAGTATTCTATGAATGTTAGCTAACTTTAAACCATGTCTTAAGGCTTGTTTTAGATTCTTATAATGAATAACATAACGTTTTTTTCCGAATAAGGTAGCCATTAATTTCTTTTCTTTCGATCCCGGAGCAGCTAGATGTTCAGGACAAAAGGGTAAATCTGAGTGTAAATCATGTAGTTCTTGCGGATACTCTAAATCTACCTCTAAAATATATCCTATATCATTCTCATCGGGTATATCTAAAACATTGAAATTTTCGGTATTAGATAACCATTGAAATCCTCCATAAGGCAGATATTGAGACATTGCCCATCCATATTGATTATTGATATCGTTATACATTATAAATTTGTCTGGTTTGGATGAATCATAATCCGACATGTATTTATTATTTGCTTTAAGATGTCTATAAGAACATTGACTGAGCCCTCCTCTGATTCCGCGTTCAATAAACATAATCATATCCAAATCTGTCAGTAATTCTAAGATTATATTAGTATGTTTAAACATACAATCCCATGCGAATCCGGGTAAGGTGAAGTAAAGTCCTGGATCAAGCTCATATGTTTTCAGACAGCTACTTCTAAATTGTTCGAAAATGCAAGCTAATAGTAGCACATCCGTCTTCAGATATAGGTCTGAATATTCACCCAAGTTTTCGATATTAAATTCACTCCATACCTTTTGCGCATGATCATAGTCTTCATCTGAAATATCTAGATCGTTTAATTGATTGAAGAATTTAGATTTTTCGGGGAGCTTCGTTTCCTTGAATTTCTCTTCTGAGTCGAAATAATCGTAAGGGTATACTCCTTTTCGTGTTAGCAATTTCAATTTTTCATCGCTTAGATTAGAAAATTCAGATATAAGTTCGGGATATTCTATTAAATATGATGCTAAGGTATTGAGTCCTGAAGCCATAAATCGAAAAGAATCAATGAATCTAAATTTAATTATATTCTCATCGATATGTTTAGTGAATGAAATATATTTTTCTTTGGTTGTCGGCAAAACATCTATACGTCCCTTTAAGTCCTCAGCCAAATTCTTGATGATGAAATGTGAGTCGTATCCAGTTAGGTAATGGAAAACCACCGGAACTGTATGTGTATCTTGATAATTTATATTACAATCTTGATGTGCAGCTCCTCGGTATTTTCCATTCAAATGATCGTGATCTCTAACCTTTTTCTTTTCATCCGAACTAAACGATTTTTCACAAATATGACATATTGTAGCGTTTTCATACAAATATCGTTCATCAGATGTTAGTTTGTCCATGGGTATGGGGCACAAAAATACTGTTTCTAAATCTTCTGCAAAAGCTTTGAGTTCCTTAGTAAACCATTCTATACAATCTTGGCCACGATAACTTCTATAAAATGATAATGATTCATCATAGCCGCACTTTACGTAATAACCTATGCTGCATGGTAGATGTTCTTGATATTTATTTTGAATTTTACATGGCGCAAGTAGACACTCCAAATCGGCATAAATAATGAAGGGCGCTTTCACTTTATTTTTGAAATTTTTAAATTTAATAAACTTGTCATCTTCAGTAGGCAGTCGGATCTTACAGTCATTCATTTCTTGACAATCTACGTAATGTTTATCGAGAGCGGTTTTCGTATAAAAGTAGTGTAAACAGCGGTCGCAAAAATACGTTGTTGATTTATGCTTCGATAGCTGTGAGGATATAAGGCGTGATAAGTTCTTAATCCAGACATAATGATAACTAGGAGTTGATTCAATATCATCTTCCGCATTTTCATCATAATACATATCCTGAATAAGCAGCAAATTCACATGTTTAGTTTGTTTCATTTTTGCTAGATATGTGGGTACGGTGATGAATTTTTCATTTTTTTTTTTCAGAATGTAAACATTTATTGATACATCGTTTTGTTTTTCAAACCGTGGAATTTGTTTCATCGTCATTGGAAATTGAATTCCTGTTAAATTTAACACAGATGAAGGGTTTGGATACTTTGTAGTTCTTTGCGCGTGCTTACTCACCGGATATAGCGCGGATACAACGGCCCATGTGAAGCATTTTTGATCATTATTTTCTACGTTAACGCAAGCTTTTTTAATTTTAATTTGCGAAGGTAATTCGATGTAGGATGATCCTAGTTGAGACGTAAATTTATTAATATTTACCTGGAGACTGATGACTGTTGATAACGCCCAACCGCTGTCTCTTTCTTGAAACTCTTCAAGATCGGCGAGAATTGGCTGCTGTATGCAGCTAACAAACCATTCTTTTAGACTGGTGTCTCGATAAATTGCAATATTTTTAGTGTTAAAATATTTTAATTCATTAATCTCTTGGTCAGCTTTCTGTATTTTGAATTCGCCACAAAACATTGTATTCACCTTGATGGCTTCTTCCTTCTTTAACACATTCGAAATTCTTCGTTGAAATAGGATAGCAGCATCTTCCATAAATAATATGGGGTCGATATGTTTTAGATTAATTATAACTCCAGTTCGAATACGGTTTTGAAACGCTGATTTGATATCCTCCCATTTAACGTGGTAAGAAGCAGTAGTACGTTTCCTCGGTGCGTAACTCCCTCCAGCTATTTGATGAGCTCGATACATTTGTTTGAAGCTCTTTACTTGAGCGATGGTAGCTATCAGTTTCTGTTTTTCTCCAACACTTTTAGCACTACTCAATGAATTATTTAATACTCGGAGAGTTGAATTACATTTTTTAATTTCTGAAGCCAGAGCATCTTTATTATTTTCAATATTAGCATTGAAGAGCGAAGATTTAATTTGTTGAACGGATTGCATCTTAACTCAACGATGAACACTGATTGCATGATTCCAATATACATATACTCCGCTATATATACTCATTTAACGGGATAATAATGATCACGTGATAGCTTTACTATTTTATATACGCAAGCGCCCTAAAGCCACTCTATACATTTAAAGTGGAAATATTATTTATATATCTTTGTCCCTTCCATACCGATCTCCTGCCTACAAAACTACGAGTCTATATCTGTTAAGACATGTATAGACCTGTTTTGATCTATGTACTTGCATTGTAACCCTTAGATGCTCTGTATATTACTGTATATTATACTAAAAATAGATGCTGCCTAAATAAAATTTTATCCTATGTGAAATTATGTTTTATTTTTAACTAGCATTATTACTCACAAAATTATGGTCGTCAAATATATCGAGTATTAAACGGTGTAATTAATACTAATTATATGTAAATTAAACGTAAATTTATCGATTATTAAGACCCGATCGATATATCTACCTATAATAGTAATTCTAATTTAACTTGGAAAAATAATTTATAATAATTTGGGATAAGTCAGACAATATAGGTAAGTTATAAAAAATTAAATTCTGGAGGGCCGTATGGTCTAGCGCCTAAGAAGCCGGCTTATGTGAAGCATGGCCCACGTTCGATTCCCGACACTCCGACATTAAAAATATAAAAATTTTAAATATGTTGAGCTACAACCGATATCCTGCACACAAAACTATGGTTGTCAAATATATTGAGTATTATATGCAATTATATGCAAATTAAACGTAAATTTAACGATTATTAAGACTCGATCGATATATCTACCTATGATAGTAATTCTAATTTAACTTGGAAAAATAATTTATAGTAATAGGTTAGATAATATATATAACTTATAAAATATCCTATTCATATTACCCAGCGTGGTCTCGTGATAGAATCCCGGCGTCTCACTCTAAAGAATCCGAGTTCGATTCCCCGACGTCCCGACATTAAAAATATAAATGTGATATTTTTAAAAATAGAAAAATCGAATAATTACAATCAATTCATCATCGTCTCTCTTAAAATGAGGGAAGATACTATCTTTCATGAAAAGCAGTTTATCGAACAATCCACATATCTACTCAATGACCTGTGTCGATATATTTACCTCTAATTCTAATATTACACACAAAATTACGGTTGATATCTGCTGAAAAATGTAAAATATATCGAGTATTAAACGGGGATAATTAATACTAATTATATGTAAATTAAACGCGAATTTAATGAATAATATCTCTAAGTTATTTAAAGTTGAGTTTCCACATTTTGTAATAGACTACTTATGCGTTTTACAATATCCAATTTACATCTCGGGTGTGGCCGAACGGTTAAGGTGTCTGTCTTACACCTAGAAGGACCCGAGTTCAATTCCTCGACGTTCCCGACATTAAAAATATAAAAAAAATTTAAATGTGATATTTTTAAAAATAAAAAAAAATCAAATAATTCTAAATATGTGACGTCATCTCTCTTCTAAATATCTCTGAACTAATAATGATTAAGTCTGGATATGAAACAGGAATGAACAGGTCCGAAGAAAAGGAGTAAACGAACTAATAAAGATGATATCACCTCTGAAATCATACGCGCTAGCGCCGATAACCGCCTTGCAAGCTTCTCACCCCTATGTAAAACTAACCCCCCCCCCCCCCCCCCGCATAATTATAATAATAACCGCCTTGCAAGCTTCTCACCCCTATGTAAAACTCACCCCCGCGAACATTCAGTGGGACACCCTCTATATACATTCATAGATCTGTTTACAGATCTACGACTGTATATAGAGGTGTCCCGGATTAGTGTGTCCAAATTGAAAAAGTGCAAAATGAACCTCCATAAGAAAATACATGGGATTTTGGGCCAGAACCCGCATAGTACATCTACTGTCCACCTCCTTGTTGAATGCAGGCTTGTGCCCGTAAGTCAACAGAAGAAGTACTTATCCGAATTCCATACATGTTTTGTCGGATTTGCTCGGCACGATCCAACAACTCTTCTCTTATGTTCGAAACTTGCGCGTAGACTAAATTTTTCATGTACTCCTATAAATAAAAGTCAATGGGATTAAGATCGGGCGGTCTGGGTGGCTATGCAACAAGACCACCTCGACCAATCCATCTTGGATAATTGACGTTAACCCAATTTCGGACAGCAATTCCGAAATGTGGTGGTGCCCCATCCATGTGAAACCACATGTCTCGTCGAACATTCAGTGGGACATCCTCTAAAAGACCTAGCAGTTCGTCTATAAGAAATTGAAGGTAATTGTCCGCATTTAACCTCCCAGGAAGAACGACAGGACCAATCAACAAGTCATCGATTAGGGCCGCCCAAACGTTAATAGAAAATTCATGTTGAAATTTAGATGGGCTTGTAGCTTGGAGATTTTCTGATGACCACCTGTGCAGGTTTCTCAGATTTTTAACACCACTTCTCGTGAACGTAGGTTCATCTGTCCAGAGGACTGTTCTGCAGAAATTAAAATGAAGCCGTGACTGTCTTAATATCCAGGTAGAATAAACTAGACGAGCATAAATCAATTTTCAGTACTCTTTTTTGTAGATTTCCAAGAAATTACTGTATGCCTACGACACGTGTTTATTTATTTTAGGATAACATTTTATTATGCGACGTTAACAATCACAGGCCTGTTATTGAATCGTATAACTTTTTTTAAATAAAATCAGTTTGTATTGACTTTAGTATTACATTTTTTTTTCATGATCTGACAATCACATTCATATATCTGTAACTTTGAAACAAATAAAAATGGATATACAAGTTTTGCGTTTTTGTTACTTGAAATAAAGTCTGCTTTACGCTCCTAAAATTTGAACATAACGATACGGGACATCTTGTATAATTAAGGACTTGACACCGGAATTTTATAGCAACATTTGCTTGTTTAACACTGGTAACCACCGTCAAAATATGAAATGCACTAAAACACAGGGCCGAAAATTTTGGACTACATACTGTCAATCATTTAAAATCAAACTGTATATAATTATTTGATCAAGAATGTCAATAAAAGTATTAACTTTTATTCATATATCTCGAAACTGTTTATAAGACTTTCACAATTTACATAAATAGATATTTTTATTCAAACGTTCGTTAAAATATGTTCATAGCGAAAACGTTATGAAAAATCAATTTAATATTTAATTTTGCTATTTCAGAGGAATTATTCTTTTGGTTGTTTCCTGGAAATACCTTCACGTTCAATAATAATACCACTAATTATTTATGTAAATACACTAGGCATGGATAAATTAGAATTACCGACACCTAAGACTTCCAAGAATAATGTAATGCATCACCACAAAATTTATAAGGATATATATGATCTTTTTCTGGTTCAAGTACGTTTCGGGCGATAAACAAGAACGATTAAACGCTATATGTGAAAAATAAATACGTCATCTACACTTTTTGATAATGAAAAAACTTTTAAATTGAAACAATTTTTTACACAAAATAACATGCTCATTACAAGCGCGATAAATCATTTATGCGACATAACCTTATTTATAAAATATAAAAGAAGTGTTGGCGATGATCATTTACTGTTTCAAATAGTAATTAGAACTACTTTCTTAAGGATAATGCAGCTGCAATTTATCGTAAAGTATTTCAATGATAAAACATGCGTATAAATTCTAACAAAAAAGGAATTGATTTACAAGGTTTTCGCAATTTTAAATTAAGTTACTTACTCTGTTATTCATACGAATAATTTTTAAGACTACAATTCCTATTGATTTGCACACATAAAAACATGATATTTTCTTATCTTAAACACTTTTTAAATATAAACCTTAACGTTAAGTAGCACTTATGTTCCATATATGAGTAATTAAACAATATAAACTGACTTTAAATCAACACTTTAACTTTTGCAATGTTTGCTCGGCATGTTATGTTCTTAAATTACAGCGGTTAACACTAAACGAGTGGGGGATTCTGCTGATAATATTCCTAGAAAACCTGTTTCATAAAGTAATTGTTTATCATCTAGTAATAAAATCAGTAAGCATTAAGATTAAACTACAATAAAAAAAATGTCTAAAATGAAATGAAAACTGTAAATAATAATAAAATGATGAAGAGTAATTTCGTCACTTATAATGACAACATATTGTGAATTAATGTAGGAAATTTTAAATTGGTTGTAAAGAAATATCAACAAATCGACTGTTAATTAGTTTTTTTCTTTGATTTTTTAACACCCTCTTTTACAAATGGAAATCTTCCCTATTTTTTAACGATATTTTGTCAAATGCAATAAATAGAGTAGATCCATGCAGTGGCGGCTAGCGCATAAGCGCTGCAGTGCTGCAGAGCTCCCAAAAATTGGGCGGGCGAACCTGTATTAGTTATAACTATATGAGCATATTACGAAAGCATCAGCTGCATAATCAATATGCAGGAAGAAATGGATATTATACATTCCTCATTCCTATAACAAAACACTACACCTTATTTGTTTGCTTTAAGTATTAGTATTTTCCGATAAATATAAATATCTATTCATTCTAACAAATTTAACAACGATTGACAAATTCAATTTCATGACAATACAATTGAATGAATATTCGTTTCAATGTATACTGTCTTTGTTTACACTTTTATGGTATACTATTTTTCATATAAAGTAATTTTAAGTAATAAAAAGACAATAACGTTTTCTAAAAGATAAAGGTAAAAAAATCAATAATTCTGCAAAATAAATTTAAATTTTAAGAAAGTCACTCAATATAGGCATCGTACACACGTTGCCACACCGCATTACGTTCCATACGTATATTGTTGCCTATGGCGCGTTGCGAGTTGGACTTATCGGTATTTAATATTTTCGCGACTATTTTTACGGTGCGGCGAGTTTAACGTAAAAACAATAATATTAGAGACTCTTATTTTTTATGACAATTGACAATCGTTCCAGAAATCCATTACTTCAGTGCGGAAGGCGAAGAAAGCACGATAAGATCCATGGGAGACAACCTCTTACTGCCCGTGCAAGGTAATTTTTTTTGTAAAACTTGCAGAACACCTTAAAATTTTTAGCACGAGCCGCCACTGGATCCATGGTAATTACCTACGTGATTGAAAGAACACTGACCAACTTTATCAACTTGTTCAGTATTCTTATTGAATAAATGAATTAATTATTTTGTAATAACGATTGTTTAATCATTACTGTAACATTTTTGTCACGTCTACTGGTAATTAACATCCGATAAATGAATGTTTGAAATATGAAATTAATTGTCAAACAAATATCAACAAATGCGCAGTTATTAGATTATTTTACAGTATGTTTACGCAATCTTTCAAATAGATAAACTTTCCTATTTTTTTTTTTGATGTCGAAATAATATTAATTTGTATTTACATTATTATTTTTAATGAACAGTTACGTAAATACGTGGAAACGTGAATATTATAATATTTGTAGTAAAATTTTATTTAACCCTGGTACTGCACACTTATTTTGTAAGGACACAAACTGCACACTGGGGTCTCAAAACCCCACTCACAAAATGTCAGTTTTTCCAAATTGGTTATGTTTTTTTGATAGTTTTTACACATGGAATAGTTACTGTGGCTATTTTAAAGAGAGTATGTCATACAGAAATTTTTTAAATAAACATTTTTATTCTAAAAGGCATAACTTTCAAAAAAGTAACAACAAAATTCATGATTTTCGAAAAAATATCAAAAATGTGCTAAAAAATAAAATTTCAAACTCTAAATACACATAGCGTCTCAATTAAATATCAGTTTCCTTTGGTGTGTTTCTTTGAAAAATAAAAATATCACTAGATTTTCTTAGTCAGCGGCTTATAAATCGGTCTCACAATTCCTACACATCATTGCCCTGCGTTCACTGCAAAATGATTTTTGGCGCATACTGCAATACATATTGGTTTTTCTATCGCTGTCCTGCTCATTTTCGTTACCGCCTTGTTCGTCATCGTCACTTCCTTGCTCGTTCTCATCATCACTTCCTTGCTCGTTCTCATCATTATCACGTTCGCTTTTGTTTGCACTTTGCTCGTCGTCTTTTTCGTTCTGCTCCAGTTCATAGTCTTCCTCGCTATCTTGAACTTCTCCCAAGATTATTTACAATCTCCTGTAATTCAGCCTCCGTCAGTGGATGAGTTGTGCTCCACTTAGGCCTCGACATTTCACCCAAAAACTAAATTTATTAAAATTTCGTAATAGTAAAAACGAAACTTAATCCTGCACGCTGGGGTCTCAATAACCCAAGAGCACCTAAAATCAAGTCTCACGACTTATCTACGAGTGACAAATTTTTTTTGCGTGCTGCCTCACATACGTACAACCCTAAACTGAAATTATATCGTACTAGCTCCAGTTCAAAACAAAAAAACTGGCGCACACGATAGTAAATATAACAAGTGTTCATTTGAAAAGTCAATCTAAATTACTTTGAAATTTTGATAGAATAAGACGAAAATATTATAATATTAGTATGTGTTTGTTGTTCCGTAAACAAATCCAAATGACATTTGATAATGTCAATCACAAATATCAGTTAGTGCATAAAATAATCCTGCGTCGATTCTGGTTTAAATAAATTGCTTCTCAGTTTTAAAATGGCTTTCACTTTAGAACATAACATTTTTTTAGTCCAGTCTTATTTTCGAAGTGGTAATAAAATTGATGGTTTATGGGTTTATTCAGTTCAAGATTGCATAGTAGAATTTCAAGTTGAGTTTCCACATTTTGTAATAGATTATATACAATTTAAGAATACTTTGGATAGAACTTTAAAACTTTTTTCTGAAACTGGTAGTCTCTTAAGAAAATCAGGCAGCGGAGCAGTTAAGAAACGTACACCTCAAGTTGTCAATCGTGTCGAAGAAATAATGGAAAATGAACCACAAACATCTGTTCGACATTTGAGTCAACAAATAAACCTTTCTGTTGGTACAACTCACAAGTTATTAAAAAAAAGATATGCAACTTTATCCATACCGTGTCACAGCAGTACAAGAATTGTTAGAAATTGATTACCCACGTAGACTACAGTTTTGTAATTGGTTTGTAAATATGAACAATAATGGAGAACTTTCGCAAAGAGTCATCTTTACTGATGAAGCATGGTTTTATAAAACGGGATACCTAAATTCACAAAATACAAGAATTTGGATTAGTGAAAATCCACATGTAATTAATGAAGAATCGCTACATCCAGAGAAAATTGGTGTTTGGGCAGCGATAAGCCAAAGGCGAATCATTGGACCAATATTTCTTTAGGGAACGTTAACTGCTAAAAGGTACCGTACGGAAATTTTACAACCATTTGTCAATCAGTTGCATGATGATGTACTTCAAAATGCATATTTCCAACAAGACGGAACACCTTGTCACTGTACTGCAGAATCTTTGGATTATTTAAGAGAATATTTTGATGAGCGTATATTAGTCGAAATATTGAAATTGCCTGGCCTGCACGTTCATGCGATTTAACACCTTGCGACTTCTTTTTGTGGCCTTATCTAAAAAATATCATATTTCGAACACCTATACTGAATTTAAATGATATGCTACAGAGAATCGAACAGAAATGCATGGAAATTAATAACAATCCAGTAATGTTGCAGAATATCATCAGAAATTTTGATTGGAGAATTTTAAAGTGCATTGATCTTGAAGGACAACATTTTTAACATTTGTTATAGTTTTCAATAAATACCTATTATTTGTTATTTATTTGTATGTATGAAACTGTCAAAATATACGACTTCGTAGGTTAAGTAGTAAATTTTAATTTACGACATACTTCAAAATGTTCTCAGTAAATCACATGCTACTAGATTGACTTTTCAAATGAACACTTATTACAACATGTGGGTATTCCTGACCCCAGTATGCAGTTCCAGGGTTAAATGACAAATATTTAGTTAAAAATATTAAGAATACCTAACTGCTAAATATGATTTCAGTTATTAATGTTATTATTACATAGCATGAATAATTTCAATGGAATGGATTTATACGGAATGGAAAGGAATTCCATTCCATTTCATTACTGTTGGAACACTTTTTTACTCGATTGTAAATGCATGAAACTTAAAGTGAATGTATCGTCCTATTTTTCGTCATTTTTGGAGAAACTAAAGGTGAATTTTATATTACTGTTCTAAAATTTTCGATTTTATACATATATTCCTTATAATTTTATACAAATATTTCTTTTAATTTATAATTAGCATCTCCACTAGATATTTTTAACAAATATTTACTATTATATCACAGTAAATAAGTATAAAACTTGTATCTATTTCCTGGAAGTGGTTAATATTTTGATACCGATTTAAAACAATAACTACTTAGAAATTTAGCATCTTTATATAATGTCTATTGTAGTATTTTTTTAAGGTCTTCTACTGTATCGATGCATGCTTTTTTGAATAATATTTTAATGAATCTAAATTATATTGTAAATACAAAAAAAATGTAACCAATTTACAAATCATATTACTTAATTTATAATGGAAAAATTTAAGTAAATCTTTAAATTAAATTATAATGTCGATATTCAAACAAAGTTTTTAATTATACAACTGTGCATGTAGTATTTTATTTAAATAATTATTTACATGATCTACAGCACCCTCTTTTTAATAATTTACTGAAATTATATAAGTATTTTGTGATTGAAGCAGAAAATTATGAATGTCTTGAATGAAACAGACATGCAATATACATATCTGTAACTGTATACATGGACAATGCACCTCGTATTTTCAGCGTTTACTTCTTTTTAAGACACGTGTTTGTGCCATTTACTATTAGGCGTCATCAGTTAAGCTAGTGAAGTAAATAAAGCTTAAATCGCCTATAAGGTATGGCAAGTTTCGTCCTATCAGGTAGCACCATATAATATAGTGACATCTGACGTACGAAAGAGACTATGCCGAAAATGGCAACCCTTTCCTTGACCGGCTATGCCGGTACAGAAGGGAAGAAAATACGTATACAGGTGTAAGTCCATTAACACGATGCCAGATGGCAGTAAATATACAAAAAAGATTTAAGTATATCAATACGTTAAGCACGTATTACGCATTTGTTACAAATGAAACAGACATGCAATATACACATCTGTAACTGTACACATGGACAATACACCTCGTATTTTCCAGCATTTACTTCTGCTTAAGACACGTGTTTCTGCCATCTACTATTAGGCGTCATCAGTTAAGCTAGTGAAGGAAATAAAGCTTAAATCGCCAATAAGGTATAGCAAGTTTCGTCCTATCAGGTAGCACCATATAATATAGTGACATCTCTTTCGTCCGACAGATGTCACTATATTATATGGTTTAAAATTATAACAATTTTATTATTTGGTACAATAATTATAATTTTCAATGATCTTATTCGTTTCAGTATGTGAGTACAACTACTACGATTTTAAAGTGTTTGTATAAAGTAAACTATTGTCGATAATAAATCGCTTGTGTTTATTGTTTCTGCGGTCGGGTGGCCCACTTGACGGACGTTGGTTTGTACATCAACATTCCATATACAGAGTGTGACATAATTCCTCCCCACCAAGATTCAACTTATGCAGTAAGGCGAGGAAGTTGAACTTCATGTAGTTTTAAAAATTTTTTTTTTCGCAAATATAGATTCGAGGAAGTGTGTGTTTGCAAGTGTCACTTTTAAATGAAAAGTAAAATTCGTTCTTTACCAGATATCTGTTATTAGGAATTATAACTTGAAACTGAGTTGCATTGTAGATAGGAATTGAATATAATAGGTGATAGTAATTAAAAATGATCGGAATATACTATCGCAAAATTTTTTTCAAATAAGTAATTTTATTGTTTAAAATATATTCAATTTTTTAGAAGTGATTCAATTAGTAATTGATTTTATTTAATTTCGGTTTGCAACTTTTGTAGCTCATTGTATAAGCTTGTCGATTTCGTTATGCTTGGATGCATTACTTGAAATTTCGAAAATGTAATGGAATTCTCAATGTCTTGTATAATTGAGTTAATGATTTCGTAAATATTTATCAACTGATTTAGAGTATCGGTGATTAGTATCAATTTTGAGAGTATGTGATATTTGTTTGACAGTCTTTTCAAATTTGTTAATTATACCCGCTGAAATAAATTTTTGTATTATAATATTTGAAGTTTCAATAGAATAATTGTAATAAATATTGATTGTACTCAATAATTGAATTTTAATTAAATTTAGATCGTAAAAATGAATAAAGGTGAAATTAATATACTAATATTACTAAAAAATATAAGGATGCTTTAATGGAGGTTTTACATTATCCATATGTATTTTTTCTACATCTTCTGTGCTAACAGTTTTTCTTTCGTAATTTACCTCTTTTATCTCAGTGGATTTATTAAACTTATTTGCGTTCTTTTGTCTAATATATTTCTTTTTGAATACCTTTTGTTCGGGTACGAATATTTCGGGATCGTCGCGATTTTTATTTAATTTGTGGATCACATTTTCTTTACTGTCTAAAAGTTTTTCGTTAATTTTTGAGTATAGTATTTTCGTTCTCTCTTTGATCATTGATGTAATCGTTTGTGAGAATTTTGTCAATTTCTATATTAAAAGCATCATCAGTAATGATCCGTCATCGGTGATTGATGATTCATCACTATTAATGTGTCCGTTAATGATATCTATAGGTTTTAATTTCATGACGGAATGGATTGAGTGATTATAAGCTAATATCGCGTAAGGCATTTTGATTGAAATTGGTGATTGAAACCTTGTGTATTAAGAAGTCGAACGTGTTCAATTAACGTTGAATGTAACCTTTCTACGGGTGCATTTGATTGGGGGTGATAGTTCTTTAACTACGGAGTTTTTAAATTCAGTTCCATTATCGACTATCATTTGTTTGGGAATACCGTGATGTGAAAAGAAAGTTATTAGTTTGTTCACTATTTGTGTTGCTTCGGCTGAAGTTCTTGTATACACTTGTGCGTATTTTGAAAAAGTAGCGATCAATGCTAAAAATTTACATTTTTCTAAGGTGAATGTGTAAATGAATTATTTCAAAGAGTTTAGTTGTAGTTGGCGTGATATTCATTTTCATTTTAACAGGGTTTCGCTCGTATTTACTTTGTTGACATATTTCACAATCATTTATATAAGTTTGTATTGATTGTTTCATATTGGGCCAATAATATAATTTTTTTATTTTTTGGTCCGTCTCTTCAATGCCTTTGTGATTTGACTTACTTTCATGATAATTTTGAATAATTTCTTTCATATCGTTATTGTTTATGACATCAATTAATTTTATTTTACATTTTTTTAATTTTAACGAAGGCCATTTGAAATTTTTGCGAACTACTTCACAGAATGGTTCGTAAATTTCGGGTGTTTCGAAATACAAGTGATATTGAACTTTAGGTACAACAAAAGTCCTAATAAAATTTATTATATCTTGTTCGAAATTATTTTGAGAGAGTTATATGTTAAATCTCTGTTTGTTACCGCATAATTTAATTATTTTTGGTTTCATAGGTGTATGAAAAAAGGAACTGATTATTTGGTTTTGGCCATGATTAACCGATGTTTCGATAATAGGTATTTCTACAATGGGATTTTGTTCATTGTTACTATGTATAGTAATAATTTCGTCGTATTTTTCAATCGGTTGGTTGACATCTGGTGGGTCGTCTATTTGAACTTGCATTGATATATTATCATCGTTTTGAATTTCGAGGTTTTGTGATTGATTTGGAATATCGGAAGTTTCTTTGGTATGTATCTCTATTCGTGATAGAGTATCCGCGTTTGTGTCAAGTTTTCCTTTTTTATACGTTATGGTGTAATCAAACTCTTCGAGTCGGATACGCCAGCGTAATAATTTGGAACTTGGATCTTTTAATGAAAATAACCATTGAAGTCGTTTGTGATCAGTAATTATATTAAATTTTCTGCCAAATAAGTATGGTCTGAAGTATTTAGTAGCCCATACAATAGCTAAGAGTTCTTTCTCAATAGTGCTGTAATTACATTCACTATCATTTAATGTTGTACGTGAAGCGTACGCTATAGGGAGAGCTTTTCCAGTAGGGCCTTGTGATAAGATTGCTCCAATTGCAATATTACTAGCATCGGTAGTGAGATTAAAAGGTTTTGCAAAGTCTGGGTACTGCAGAATAGGTTGGTTTGTTAATAATTTTTTACAAGTTTCAAAACAAGTTTTAAATTCTTCATCGTGAGTTATTTTTGCACCTTTCTTTAAACATTTTGTTAAAGGTTTTGTCAACTTAGAGAAATTACACAGGCCTGCATTTTTCAACACTTTGAAAGTTGATTTAAAAATTTTAACTGTTTTCTAGTAATTGGGTAGCGCTGATTTCAAATCTGCTTTTATTTTTTTTGTATCACGTAAGGTTATTTTTCAAACCAGTAAAATCGAAAAATATAGAAAAAAAACGATTTATTTCATTTATAAGCTAGTTTTATATTATATAATATATATATATATATATATATATATATATATATATATATATATATATATATATATACAACGTGTCCACTTAAGTATGAGACAAATGGGAAATATTTTTATTTTTGATTTCACAGAAAACTTTATAGAAAAGAAAAGTTCGTGCATCCTAAGAAACTTGATATTTTGTATTCAGGGTTGCGTTGTATTACTTGGTTAGAGGAAAAATTAAAAAACATTGAAGTTGCCGTAAGAGTACGCTACACTTATTTTTAAAGATATCTAAAATATTCATTTAAAAATGTTGTTTCAAATTTCAAAATATGCTCAAATACGAATTGTTATTTAAAATTTCGAAAAAATAAAAATTAAATTATCGAGTAATAATAATAGCAAATACGCAATAGTTTTTAACATCCATCTATGTGACAGTAGTTCTATGGTTGTCATTTGTATTGTTACTTTAATAATAAATTTTATGTAATTGCACGTGAAATCATTTACATTCGATATCAATTTTTTATCGCTGAAATGCAATAGAATGAAACAAAAATCATTTGCATATAACTTTATGAAAATACATTTTTATATTACAAAATAAATATGAAATTAACAAAAACAACAAATTCAGAAATACAAACAAAAAAAAAAGCTATTCAAAATGATGCCCCTCTCGTTGAATGCATATGTTTGTACGCCTGTTGAAATCCTCGCATGCATGTTGTAACACAATAGGATTATTTCTTAAGAACAGTACCGCATCTCCTACTTTGTTTTTCAATTCTTCTAAATTCTGAAACGGCCTTTCTGAATATACTTTATTCTTTAGCCGTCCCCAGATAAAGTAATCCATGGGGTTTAAGTCGGGCGAGCGCGCTGGCCATGGAAAAGGTCCATTTCGTCCCATCCATCTTTCTCCAAATTTTTCATTTAAATAGTCTACAACTATTCGTGCACTATGTGCAGGTGCTCCATCATGCATAAACCAAAGGGTTCTTATAATATTTAGTGGCAATTCGTCTAATTCGTTATCGAGGTATGTTTGTAGAAATTCCAAATATCGTTGTGAATTTAATGACGATTGAAAAAAATACAGACCAAAAATTTTCTGTTTAAAATTCCACACCAAACGTTTACCTTTTGCGAATATTGATTCTTGCAGGGAATTCTAAAATGTGGGTTGTCAGACGACCACCAATGACAATTTTGTGCACACACAACACCATTAGTAGTAAAGGTTGCTTCATCAGTAAACAAAATGCTTTTGAAAAACGTTTTCTGCGTTTCTAATGTACCTTGAATATCCAAAGAAAATTCAAATCTATTGTTGTAGTCCCGTTCCTGCAAAGTTTGAATAGGTATATCTTGGCTTATAGGGGTGATATCTATTGTTAACCAAAATGTTGCTTACTGATGATTTTTTAATATCCAAATTGCTTGCAATTTTTCTGACAGAAATTTTGGGATTTTCAATTACACTTTGCATAACACGTAAAGAATTTTCGAAATGTCTCACTTGCTTTTCCCTACTTTTTTTTGTAACGCATTTCTAAACTACCAATTGCTTTAAACTGATTTAAAATTCTTGAGACGCTTTGGAAACTAATAAATTTGTTGGGATGTCTTTCATTAAAAATATCAGCTGCGTCTCTACATGTTTTGTAGTTATCTCCGCAAATAAGAATTAATTCAGCTCGCTCTTGCATAGTTAACCGTTCAGCCATAGTTGGTAGGTAATAACTTAATGAATTGTCTTAAAATTATTTAATTATTAAAGTGACAGCGGATCTGACAATCACATAAAATTTCTTACTAATTAATTTTTATTTTTTCGAAATTTTAAATAACAATTCGTATTTGAGCATATTTTGAAATTTGAAACAACATTTTTAAATGAATATTTTAGATATCTTTAAAAATAAGTGTAGCGTACTCTTACGGCAACTTCAATGTTTTTTAATTTTTCCTCTAACCAAGTAATACAACGCAACCCTGAATACAAAATATCAAGTTTCTTAGGATGTACGAACTTTTCTTTTCTATAAAGTTTTCTGTGAAATCAAAAATAAAAATATTTCCCATTTGTCTCATACTTAAGTGGACACGTTGTATATTATATATAAAACTTTAAAAGAAGCGTTACAATGTATTATAGACTATAATACATTGTAACGCTTCTTTTAAAGTTTTAGGACGCATACAACGTATTGTACTTATTGTAGTGCTTAAAGGTTCTCTTAGACCTGCTAAAAATGATTTTAATGTTAATTTACTACATAATTCGCATTTTAACTGTTTAGCATCGTCATCGTCTTCATTTATGTCGATATATGAACATAATAAATTTAATATATAGTTGTAAGCATTTGTCGTAAAATTGATGAGCGTTTTCGTTTGCGCTTTGTTTAAGTAAAACTAAATCTCTATTTAAACAAGCTTTATCGCGTTGGTCGGCAAAATTTCTATGTAATGTTTCTTTTAATTCTTGCCAAGTTTGAATATTTTGAATATTTGCAATAATTTTAGCATTGCCAGTTAGCTTACCTAATAAAGACTGTAACAAATATTTATTTATAAAATTGTCAGGTTCATTGTGTTTATAAATTTCGTTTATTAAACTCTCACAGCTAGATCTACTTAAATCATTTGGATTTCCATCGAATTGTGGAACACAACTTAGATATTCGGGTCTGAATTGTGCTATTTTATTTAAATTTCTATCTGAATTAATTGAATTAATATTTGAATTATTTGTTTCGTTTTCTGTGCTTATGCTCAGTTTGACAAATTTCGTAAACAAATTTTCTAATGATAAAGACATGAATTGTACTCACATTAAAAGTATGCTTTTGTTTTTCCTTGCTTATACTATAAGATGCGGTGTTTGGTTCGGCGATTTCTTTCCTCTTCCAAAACTGCCTCTTGCGAAATAGGACAATGTAGTTCCTCTTTCCGTGATCTGCTCTCGTCGATATTCTGAGTGTCTGCAATCCTCGATGTGTGTAGGGTTACTCACATAAAATACTTTAGAGACTTTTTCACAAGTTCGTATTGCCAATTAATCGTTGAAACGAAAATTAATTGTTCGATACAATTTAATTTTGACAATTCCTACTGACTGCGCCAAATTTGTTCTTGAATAATCGAAGAAACTTTTTTTTTTAATTTTATTTATTTAAAATTATAACAATTTTATTATTTGACAATAATTATAATTTTCAATGATCTTATTCGTTTCAGTATGTGAGTACAACTACTACGATTTTAAAGTGTTTGTATAAAGTAAACTATTGTCGATAATAAATCGCTTGTGTTTGTTGTTTCTGCGGTCGGGTGGCCCACTTGACGGACGTTGGTTTGTACATCAACATTCCTTATACAGAATGTGACATCATTCACGTGTCTTAAGAAGAAGTAAATGCTGAAAATACGAGGTGTATTGTCCACGTGTACAGTTACAGATATGTATATTGCATGTCTGTTTCATTTGCAACAAATGCGTAATAAGTGCTTAACGTATTGATATACTTAAACCTTTTTTGAATATCTTGAATGTTGAGCGTTTCGGTTTTACAGAATACGTTTTAATATTGCTCTTTTATGCAAGAGAGCGAAGAGTATATTATCCGGTTATCTAGAGTATTGTGGGTGATGGTAGAAATTCGAAATTGGGAAATTTATATTTTTTTTTATTAAATATAGATTCTCGTTTATAATGATATTAAATATGTTTTGCAATTCATAAGCTGAAACAATATATTACAATACATCAATTAATAAATATAAGCAATATAATATAATGAAAACAAACCAACTCTATTCCCCACGTTCCTACAACTTTTCTGTTATTCGAGTGGCTGCCAGTTGCAGGTTTTAACATTATTGCAATTGTGAAGTAGTGTATAACCAAAACAGAAAAACAGAAAAACCCTAGTGATATAGCTGTCACAAAAACATTTCATTTAATTCAGATTTGTTAAAGAAATTGCTATTTGGCATTCTGAAAATGAGGTTATGTTCACCCTGTCATTAATATTTTTCATTCCTAAATTACATTAATTTTATAATATGACAGGACGAGCAAAAGTTACTTTAAGAATCGAAGTTGAAATAGAAAAATGCAGAGAAGAATCTAATTGGACTAAGGTGATAGAATTAGCAGAACAGCTCAAAGAAAAATCTCCAGAATTTGGTAAAATAGAAATTTGTATATTGAGTTGATTAAATACTGAATACTTTCTCTGTTTATATTACACAGAATATTTAGCTCAATTTTTAATCGGCGAGGGTCGATTAGAAAATTACCTGGAGGAATGGCAACCTATCGAAGCAAATGTCAACAAAGCAAAGTTAAATTTAATGGAAGCACGTAGAAATTTACAAATTGCATCAGATGATAAGGGTCGAAAAGTATTTTTTTAAATTACCATAATTTGAGATTTTGAGTTATTTCATCTATATTTTTTTAGGCAGGTGTAGCACTTGATGCTCATTTATTATTAGGTAAATTATATTATGCTTGTGGACAATATGAAAAAGGTTTAAATAGTTACAAATTAGCTGAATTACACACATTATCGGAGAAAAAGTTGCCACTGTGAGTAGATCATGTTAAAATATAATATAGTAATTGCATCAATTTTATTTTTTATATACAGTCGAAGTTTAAAAATAGTAGCAGAATCATTTGCTATTAAAGGTTTATGTCTACACAAAGACAATTCTGCAACATCAAAGTTTAAAAAAGCTGAACGAGAACAGGAAATATTAAAATGTTTCGATACAGCTTCGGATTTGGGATTGTTATACATGCAAGAATTAGAAAAACAACAAAATCTAAATTTAGTTGGTACAGGTAATTTAGGTCTTTGTTTTTTAATACTTTTTATATTTATTTAATCAATATTGACATAGGAACACATTCACCACAAATACCTGTTCATAACAAGGGGTTAAGCTCTGTTTTGGAACAAGCAATGCAAGAAGCTCCTGCTTTACTATTACATCAAGGTAAGCAAGAAACTGCCTTGGATAGATTTAGATACAGCCTTGGCGCCGTGGAAAGTCCTGGTGTGAACTCGGTGAGATTAAAATTATTGTGTCAAATGTCCGAGTTACTTTTACAAGGCTTTCCTGATGAAAATTATAAGCCACCAAATATGGTTAATCGAGAATCAGCTTGGAAACCAAAATTATATGCAGGAATAAATCAGGTTAGTTTATTTAACCAATTCAATGTCATTAAAGTACGTAAGTATATAAAGAAAAAAAATTTATGTCTATACTCTGTTTTTTAATTCAGAGGAGCGACGTAACAAGTAATAATTACAATTGGAAATTTTTCCTTAATGTTAATGTAGCGGTAAATTTAAATATCTGCATCATCCCTTTAGAAATAATACTAGTGTAACTATTTTCAAACTTGAAAACCTTTTTAAGAGTCACGCATAAAAATAAAGTGTTTTTGGTTGACAGTATTATATGCCGACGACATTTCGAACATCGTCTATTTAACTAAATTATTAAATGAAAAATTCAATATGCTAGTATACCGTTTTTAAATTTGATATAATTACTTCTTAAAAACTTATATTCTTATAAATGATTGTGCTTGTATTAATGTATTTAAGTAACTGAGGTTATACTAACACAAAATAAATACATTTATAAATGTAGATTACCTAAAGTATTTTCTACTTTTGATATCAGTACGGTACTTCCACTTTCGGGATTATATAATTTTAACTGCTTGAAAGAATTTACCATTCATTGTTTTTTGCAAATATGTACTTAAATGTCCAAAACAACAACGTTTGCGAGGCGGATAAGTTGCAGTGGTACACTGCGCGACATATAAAACCCGTACAATTCTTATATATATATAAGACTATACATTCCAGTCTGGAATTGCAGCCGCTCTTTGAGCTCGTAAGACTCGTGTTCTGGTGAGTCACTCCATTTTCTGTGGTCTATAGATATGTTCTTGCCTTCTTCACAACTTTTCACCATTCTTCTCTATTTAACATTAATGCTCTCCCTGTTACAGTCCCCAGGTCTTTGATATAATCCACTATTTGGTCCTCCCGCCTAATTTTTGGTCTACCTCTTGTTTGTGCTCCATATGGCATCCAACTTGTAATTCGTCTCAACGTTGACCCTTCTTCTCTTCTGTTGACATGCCCATACCACCTTATTCTCATCGATTTAATAACTCATACTATGTTTTCTCTCTCCAATAACTCCTCGATCTCATGATTCATAAGGATTCTATAACCGCCATCTTCTTTCTTTGGTCCATAAATTCTGATTTTTTCTTTCAAATGTTCTTAGAGCTTCTTCATCTTTCTGTGTTAATCTCATTGTTTCTCCAGCATATGTCACTACCGGTCTAATGGCAGTTTTATATATTCTTATTTTTCTGTTAATGCTGATTTTCTTATTTTTCATATATTTCTTGTATCTATAATATGCTCTGTTCCCTGCTTGAATTCGATGATTCACCTCGTCTGTTTTCTGATTCGTTCTACTTATCATGGATCCTAGGTACTTAAATATATCCACTTTCTCAAAATTGTAATTTTCCATCGCTACTTTGCTTTCCTCAATGTTTTCTTGTCTTTCGATTCTCATATACTTTGTTTTCACTTGGTTTATCTCAAGTCCTCTCTTCTTTGCTTCCAAGTCGAGTCTCAGTAAGGCTTCTCTTAGACTATTTGGATCTCTTGCTATTAATGGTATATCATCTGCATACGCTATGATTTGAATTGATTTTTCAATAACAACAAATACAACTTATGAGGACAAAATCAGAGTTTTTTAGTTACGTAAACAGGACAAATATATACAAACAAATACAACTATAAAAGTCATAACGTATGTCAACAAACTAAAATTAATAGGGTCGCAGCATAAGTTTAATGCATGTTATTCAGGCCTGGCAAATTCGAATTTAATTGGTTCTCCACATCAAATTCCAGTGACGTCACTCTTCTGAATTAAAAAATAGAGTATAGATTTATTTTGTCATAAATCTGCAGTTCCATTTGAATATATTTCTTTATATGACATTAATATACTATTAACTTCACATACTACATACTCTGCAGAAAGAATAAATCTTTGAATAAGTACTTTTCCTATACAGAGGCATAAAAAGATCAAAACTACCTTTCCTACTACAAAGTATGTAATGTCAATAAGCTAGATGTATTCAACCCAACTCACTTTTTGAACGATGCTTTAAACTATCTCAGTGACAGCATGAAAGATAAAGTTTCTCATTGGAGGCTGTGGCTAAATAAAAGCTTTAAAAAAGGTGTAAAACTTCTTACGCTTACCACATTAATATTCGTATGCTCTTTAGTCGGCTTTAATAGAAAGAAATAACTGTGTTATTTCTTACTACTGGAGTTTGAAACTCAATTTACAATAATGGATAATACGCGACCACATAGACCTCATCCAGCACGTAGTGAAGGAAATATAGCGGCGGTAGCAGCGAGTGTACGCGAAGACCGGGAAGAATCAATTCGTCGCCGTTCTCAACAGCTTGGTTTGTCGTATGCAACAACTTGGCGTATTTTACGAAAGGATCTTGGTTTAAAAGCATACAAAATTCTCAACTAGTGTAAGAACTAAAGGCGACCGACCTTCCGAATCGTTTCCGTTTCAGCCGTTGGACTCTTGATAAACTTGCAGAAGATCCACTGTTTTCGACAAAAATTTTGTTCTCCGATGAGGCCCATTTCTGGCTTAAAGGGTACGTGAATAAGCAAAATGCCCGTATTTGGGGTGATGAGCAACCTGAACAGATTGAAGTGCTACCATTACATCCAGACAAAACAACTGTTTGGTGCGGATTATGGGCCGGTGGAATAATTGGTTCATATTTCTTCAAAACAGAAGCCGGCCGGAATGTGACTGTGAATGGCGACCGTTATCGCGCCTTGATAAGGGACTATTTGCTGCCTGAACTTGACACCCGTGGTCTACAAGACATTTACTTCCAACAAGATGGCGCCGCTAGCCATACAGCTCGTGAAACTATGGCTTTACTACGAGAACGATTCGGTGAACATTTAATTTCACAAAGGTATTTTTAATAATATAAAATATTATTAAAAATCTGGTGTGAAGAACACAAATGCAGGTTCACTATTAATATTTTCTGTGAACGTGTCCGAATATATCCTATCCCCAGAGACGTAGATACGTATTTCGCTTTTCTACAAGCTCATCGGTACGCCCCTGCTGGAGAAAGGATATTTCCAGACACATTCACAGAAAAGAACCACCTCGCCCTATCACCGTAATTATCCAGACCGAGCGCAGAAGTAAATTCGGCGCTACCTGTTGTCAGACAGCCGAAGTACCTCGCATACCGTCCACATAATTAATGTGAACCTTTCTCCAGCAGGGGCGTACCGATGAGCTTGTAGAAAAGCAAAATACGTATCTACGTCTCTGGGGATAGGATATATTCGGACACGTTCACAGAAAATATTAATAGTGAACCTGCATTTGTGTTCTTCACACCAGATTTTTAATAATATTTTATATTATTAAAAATACCTTTGTATTATACAAAACTGGTGGGGTTTACCTACTCATGTATGTTTCAATTATTCTGATACATTACGCATGCGGTTAAGCCGTAGTATGAGTGAAGGCACAAACAAAATGCAGTTTTCTAGAGAGTTTGGCTGTGCTAACCTTTGGAAGGGCGTCGTTACTTCACATTAATTATGTGGACGGTATGCGAGGTACTTCGGCTGTCTGACAACAGGTAGCGCCGAATTTACTTCTGCGCTCGGTCTGGATAATTACGGTGATAGGGCGAGGTGGTTCTTTTCTGTGAATGTGCCTGGAAATATCCTTTCTCCAGCAGGGGCGTACCGATGAGCTTGTAGAAACGCGAAATACGTATCTACGTCTCTGGGGATAGGATATATTCGGACACGTTCACAGAAAATATTAATAGTGAACCTGGATTCCGCAGTCGCGGCCAACATTTGAGAGAAATAATCTTTAAAAAATAATTGTAAAGAATGGTTCTTTTGTATGATAATCAAGTTTCTTAAATAAATTGGCCTTTTTCATTTGTTCTTTGCTTTTGGAAAAAGTATCTCCAAATGAATCACCCATTACTTCACTGGTGTATAACTGGTTGCCTACTATGCTACCTATGCATTGACTTTTTTTTTTAGAATTACGCATGGGGAGTTGTATGTAAAATGATAAGAAATGAACTCGGTATAATATTTTTGATCATTGATATTACTTAAATTGTTTTCTGACTTCAAGAAAGAAATATTTAACAAAACACCATTACTTTAGCATGATATATTGTATGCTAAGGACAGCAAAGCCATTAAACAGCATTTAAAGTTCTAATTAATTAATAAAAGTACTCCAAAATATCTTGTTTTAACCTTTCTTTATTTTGACTATAATTTTTTACAGTTTTTACCACGTAATAAATACGAAGAAACGATCCTGGTATTGTTAGTAGCCGAAGCAATAGCAGTTAGATATGCAGTATTATCTCAATCTCCGGAGTTCAAGGATGCCAGGCATAGTGCCTATCAAGATGCAGCAGCAGTATATGATTTACTTACGCTAGCAACTGTCAGATGGGGTCAAGTCGCCTTGTTACAAGAGGCAAGTCCATTGATATTTTTAGTTTTTTTTGTCATATAAATGCTATCATTTACATTTTTTACTTTATTTATAGTCTCTGGAGAGAGCTATGAAGTTCTCTTTTGAAGAACCCCACCTGTGGCGACAGCAGGCGCTGAGTTTAATTTCGGTGGGCCAATACGAGCACGGCTTGGCCGTTCTCAAAGTAGTTATAAAATTAGAACCGAATTCTTCTGTAAATTGTTTGCTAGCAGCAAAATTATGTTTCGAACATTTGAATCTGCCGTTAGAGGGCACTAAATTCGGCGAACAAGCGTTAAAGCGCGAGACTATACACTCCAGTGGCTTGTTGAGCAGATGTCATCTTTATATCGGGTTAGGCTACCAACTCCAGGCACAAACTGTTCTGATCAAATGCGACAGGATGGGGCTCAATAGTACTGCTCTGGAAAATTTTTACACGTAAGGGATTGTAAAATCTCCTTTCCTGTGTTTGTACGTGGTTGTTAATTGTTTCGCAGGGCCGTACAATTAGAACCCAATGACAGTTTAGCTGAATACTACCTGGGATTACAATTGGCTTTAGTTGGTCAAATAGGTGACGCCTTACATCACGTCCAGACAGCTCTAAATTTGCGGCCGGAAAGTTCGTCAACATTACACCTTTTGGCACTTCTACTATCGGCCAATCGCCAACACGAAGAAGCTTTGCAAATAGTCGAAGCTGCACTTGAAGAATATCCTGATTGTTTGAATCTTATGTACGTTAAGGCCCATTTAGAACTACACGAAGAAGGAGGAGAGGTATACCCTTACTTATATTCAAGGAAAAATGTATTTCTTTGCTTTTTCCTTTTGGTTACTATAGTATTTTTACGATAAGAACGCAGTTGCGTCACCAATGTGCGTCACACAACGTTTACAAATTTATTGATTACATCTTGCAAATAATTGCCATTTTGGTTATAGGTTATGTTACGAGATCAGTTAAAACTTCAAAAATCTTTTTTTCTTACAAATGCCATTTAGATTATATCTTAAACTGTTTAGAATTTTAATATTGTATATTTATCACCCTATATTTAGAGAAATACATGGTTTATGTTAATTAATAAAAGCAATTGTATTACTACTTTTATTTTGCAAAATTTATAAATATAATATCGATGTTTTAGAATAAAAAACGGAAGGAATGGAAATAGTTTATTACAGTTAATATTAATAATTAAGATATAGCAATACATACGTTAAACTAAAGAACAGAATATATATAAAGGTTTTATATTTTTAGTTTTATCACATTACACTCATGAGTTTCTCTTAGGCACAGGTAATAAATAAAGGTGTTGAACTCAAAGTACTTGCCAATCAGATAGTATTAGGTATTATACGGCCTAATTCTGAGCAAACGCAGCGATGCGAATGTATGAATATTTCTCCCGCTTCGAATACAAATCCCCTGAACGCGTTTAGCCAATCACAAAACAGTCTGTCGCGCAACGATTTGACAATTAATGTCACAAATTAGTGTCACCACTGTCACCTTATACGGAGTCTCTTAAGCGTTTGAATAGTGATAATGCCGCGTTATACACTAGAAGAGAAAGCCGAAATGATGAAATGGTACCACGCTGATAATTCTTATCAAAGAATATGTAACTTATTTGCCGGAGTTCCTAATGATACGTTCATTTTAGTATGCGCTGCAATAGAACTAAATTCAAATTTGACACATAGCGATATTTCCAACGATTTAGGCATATGCTGCTCTTCCGTTAACCGCATACTAAAATTAAATGGTTTTCGTAATTATAAATATTCCAAACATCATCAATTATTTTACGGTGATGAGTTTAAACGGATGAATTTCCGTTATTATATAATTAATTTCTCATTATGAACAATTTATTTTATCTGTAAGAGTAAATTTTTCTTTACATTACTAGAATTTAATTTAGTTTTTATTTATTTCTGAAGTTTATTTAGTTTACTATGAATAGTTTTTGTTACCTTTATTATTAAAATTTAATTTATTAAATCTCTTGATGCCTTATTTGCAATTTTCTTAACCGCTTATTAATAATTTTATTACGCTTTGTGTGACCATCGTCAGTATAACGTATTGCAATTTATTTATTATAAAATCATTACAATAACACAGGACTAAACAATTTATAGTCCTTTAATAGTAATTTGGTAATCAGATAATTTTTCTTACGTAACGTTTCTTACGCGGCTCCATAATATGTAAGTATGTATGATATATGACATCGATGTTGACACGCCTACAGCATTCAGGGGAATTCTGTTCGGAGCGGGAGAAATATTCATACATTCGCATCGTTGCGTTTGCTCAGAATTAGGCGGTATATGGTGTAATATAAAGTCAGACAAATATTAAAATCAAAACACTATCATATATTGGCTCTTCATTTCACAAATATTTTCATCGAACAAAAGGTAAAAATACAATTGTTTAACTTATAGCTTAAAATAACATCTTCCTCTTCTTCTAAACTAATTATGAAAGGTCTATCATTTTGATGAAATCCTACTTCCCTGTCCCACTATTTTTTAAATTGCAGCTTCAGTGTGAGTGTCACATAAATAGCTCACCCTTCAGCAGTTACTTGACTTAGTGCTTCTTGCACAACCTTTTACAGCCTTCATGCGTCTTACCATATTTACCTAAATTATTAGAGTAATATCTTTTTGCAATCCCCAAAATTAATTCTATAAGGTTAAAAATACAATGATATCGAGGAAGAAAACGAACTGTGTGGCCATATTGCTCTGATAATTCATCGGCATCATAAATAGATGATGGTTTATACCTTTAAATAAAAACTATGATCTATTTGAACTTAATTTAGTAATTATTTTATGTACTAACAGTCTAACGAACTCCAGTAAAGCTGTCTTGTCAAACTTGATTTTATTGTTGGTTAACCATTCCTGAATTTGGTATTTTGTCGAAAATGAAGTAGGAGATTTATTTATTATTGTAGTATGATAGCTTGCATTATCCATAATAATAACTTAAGGGCTTTCTAAATGTTTAAGTAGCTGATTTTCGAACCATTATACATAATTTTCTCGATTCATTTCACCGTAGTAATCCATACATTTACTATTTATTGCGAATATTACTTCTGCCCCAGGAATGAAACCATTACTATTACCAGCATGTACAACTATGTATCTACAAAACAAAAGTCAATGATATATTGCCTGTGTGAATTACTTTTTAAGCAATTAATACCTTTTGCTACCTACTTGTTTTGTTTACATATATTATTGCAAAAACATTATTCATTTCAAAACAATATGAGACAATTCCAACAATACTCGTTTAGAGACGTCTTTCTTAAAATAGAAACCAATATTTTGCGATATTTTGTTGTGAGACGATAATACGAGAAGAATAAAATGACCAATATTAATATGTAAAGGCGACTGACAGATCACAGGCGGATATCATACGTAACAACACTGTACGGAACAGACAACAGTGATAAAACAAATTTCGTAAAATGTTGGAGAAGTTGCATATACTACATTAGTAAATTGAAGCATTTAGGTTTTCACAACTGATATTACTGGTTATGACGCAACTGCTCTCTTATCGTAAAAATACTATAGGCTATAATCGCGTGCTAAGAACTTTTGCTGTTACTGACGTTACTAAAATGGAACAAGTTAAAAAAAAGTACCGAAGTTGCAATTTAGCCTGAACGTTTTGCAAGGATAATGTGCTTTTTAGGTTTTTATTTAAGATTAGTCCATGTTTAGTGTCCTCGATTACTTCTAATTTTGTTCAAATTCTATGTTAGTATTGAATTGAATTAGTATACTTTTAAACTAAAAAAAGGAACATTATTATATCGGTTTTCATCTACAGAGAGCGCTCGTCACGGCCAAACAAATGCTAGAACTCTGGAAAAATTTGTACGAGGGTCAAACGATAAGCGACGTTCCAGAGTGTGATAGAAAAAGTGACACGAGATCAGTCTTCCAATTGTATACATCCGAAATGTCCGACAAGGATACAAGTAATTTAAATGACTAGCGAGCGTTTAAATCTAGACCTCCTGTCTCTTTTAAGGTTCTCTGCAAGCACACAGCATCGCCGCATCCAGAGTGGAACATGCCTTAAGTGAAGTAGCAAGCTCCATGAGTAGTTTTAGTCCGAGACCCGGGCCGCAGAGGGCGTGGATGTTACTGCTTGAAATATGGCTTCTCTTAGCGGAATTATATTTGGCATTGGATCAACCAGCGGACGTCATGAAATGTATCCAAGAAGCCACTCAAATATTTCCTTTGTCTCATCACATAATGCACATTGTAAGATGAACGTGTCAGTTGGAATTTCTAATATTCTGTTTAAAATATTTGCTTTTGCAGAGGGGCCTACTTCACATGCACAAACAGGAATGGCCGGAAGCGAAACTGTGCTTCCAGAACGCTGTGGCTATTAATCCACAACACGTAAAATCACTGCAACAACTAGGACTCGTCTATCATTATTTGAGCTTACAAGGTCTAGCCGAGACTACTCTACGGGAAGCTGCTAAAATTGATCCAACAAATCACATTACATGGTACGTAAGTGTAGTTATATCCAATAATGATTTTAATGAAAGGCTAAGAATAATCATAACCATGTGAAGAAACTGAAAAATGTGGTAAAATGAGTATGTAAACATTTTTTTTATTGTCAGAGGAGGGGATAAAAAACTAATGTTACGTGCAATGCACTTGATTATTATATGTGCAGTAGGGGAAAGTGGGGATCATGCATAAGATTTTTTTTAAATGGCCATATTATGAAAACTATACATTATATACAAGTGTCCCGTATTGTTATGTTCAAATTTTAGGAGTGTAAAGTAGACTTCATTTCAAGTAACAAAAACGCAAAACTTGTATATCCATTTTTATTTGTTTCAAAATTACAGATCTATGAATATGATTGTCAGATCATGAAAAAAAATGTAATCCTAAAGTAAATATAAACTGATTTTATTTAAAAAACCACCTCCTTGTTGAATGCAGGCTTGTGCCCGTAAGCCAACAGAAGAAGTACTTATCCGGATTTCATACTTGTTTTGTCGGATTTGCTCGGCAGACAGGTGAATACGATCCAACAACTCTTCTTTTGTGTTCGCAATTTGCGCGTAGACTAAATTTTTCATGTACCCCCATAAATAAAAGTCAAGCTGATTAAGATCGGGTGATCTGGGTGGCCATGCAACAGGACCACCTCGACCAATCCATCTTGGATAATTGACGTTAACCCAATTTCGGACAGCAATTCCGAAATGTGGTGGTGCCCAATCCATGTGAAACCACATGTCTCGTTGAACATTCAGTGGGACAACCTCTAAAAGACCTGGCAGTTCGTCAATAAGAAATTGAAGGTAATTGTACGCATTTAACCCCCCAGGAAGAACGACAGGACCAATCAACAAGTCATCGATTAGGTCCGCCCAAACGTTAATGGAAAATTCATGTTGAAATTTAGATGGGCGTATAGCTTTGGGATTTTCTGATGACCACCTGTGCAGGTTTCTCAGATTTGTAACACCACTTCTCGTAAACGTAAATTCATCTGTCCAGAGGACTGTTCTGCAGAAATTAAAATGAAGCCGTGACTGTCTTAATATCCAAGTAGAATAAACTAGACGAGCGTGTTTCCTGCGATAGTGATATGGATATAAGCCCTCACGTTTTAAAATTCGCCAAACTGTCGTTCGCGGCACTCCTAGTTGTCTAGCGATTCGACGTACACTGAGAGTTGGATCCCTTGTAACAATAACTACTGCTTCTTCCTCTAAGTCTGCTGGCAAATTTACTCCTCGGTCGAAAAGATAATCGATTCGACGTACACTGAGAGTTGGATCTCTTGTAACAATAACTACTGCTTCTTCCTCTAAGTCTGCTGGCAAATTTACTCCTCGGTCGAAAAGATAATCGATTCGACGTACACTGAGAGTTGGATCCCTTGTAACAATAACTACTGCTTCTTCCTCTAAGTCTGCTGGCAAATTTACTCCTCGGTCGAAAAGATAATCACGCTGTCCGCATTCCCGAAATTGTCTGTGTACTTCCAGAAACGTTCTGTAATGAGGAATGCGCCTATCGGGAAACCGATTTCGGTATTCAATAACTGCTTGACGTGCACTGCCGTTACAGTAGCCATACATAAAATGCATGACCGCTTACTCTTGAGAAGAAAATCGGTAAGGCATTTTGAATAAAGAAAACGTGTCCACTCACTAATAAGCTGTTGTATGAACTGAAACGTAATGTAATCCTTTATTAAAAAATGCAACGTTAACAGTCATCTGAACATTTGTTTATTGTATGATATTCATGGTTTAGCACTTACGAAATAAGTAAGAACCTTCTTTATCATAAATCAATTTCCAGTACTCTATTTGTAGATTTCCAAGAAATTACTGTATGCACTACGACACATGTTTATTTATTTTAGGATAACATTTTATTATGCGACGTTAACAATCACAGGCCTGTTATTGAATCGTATAACTTTTTTTAAATAAAATTCGTATGAATGCTCCCTATACTGAGGTAGATTCATGCTGTACATGGGGTACTTTCATACAAGGTAAACAATTAATATACTTTTTCGAATAGATAACAATTTAATCGAATTTATAGGTTGTAAGGCATTGTAAGACATTCAACAACTCGCTCGAATCGCTACTGCAATAGTTCTTTTCTTTTCTTTCTTCCTTCTTTTCCTTTTTTAATTAACTTCTGTGGGCCTGACAATGATTTCACATGAAATTTAGTCCGTTTTAACATTAATGTAGCTTCCTTTTTTCTTTTCACTTCAGCTAGCAAACTAATAGCTCATTTTCGGGCGTATCTGTGTAAAGTCTAGATTTTTCCACCTGTCTTTATTTGAAATTTTCCGTTTTTGTACTTTTGGATACGGACGAACACTGTGAAGCAAAAGAAGTAATCAATTGACGGAAGCTGTTTGCGTTTAGAACTCAAAATAGTGTTGGAGGTAGATGCTGTGATGCGCAGTTCTTCGGCTTCTTGAGTCACCAGTAAATTTGAATTTACAGTTGGTGTAGTTGTGGATTGTTCCATATTTTGAAAAGCACTTGAATTTGAATTTTTTGTTGAAAGTGGTACTGTGTTAGTTGAAATTTTAGTAGGTATGCTTTCCCTGTCAGTTTCAAAAGATGTCAAAAAATAATCACTAGAAAATATCATCCTGTTGAATGGCCAAATTCCAGTCTTTTGTAGGCCTACAGCTATGTTTTTTTGCATTAAATGCTTCTAAGAATGCCGTTTTAGTAAGTTTAGGAATATCATGGATGCTAATTGTCTTTTCAGGGTGATTAAGATACCAATCATTAAAATCAGTTTTGCATTTAGATTTAAAAGGACCAAGAACTGCTACATCAAGGGGTTACATCCGATGGGATGTATGTGGATGCAATGACAGAAATACTATTCCATTACTACGAGCATAATCTATAGCTTCTATTTCTATCGAAATATGCGATAAACAAAATATATTGTATTCTAAAGTGGGGTAGATTCATACGTATGAATCTACCCCTACTGAATTCGTATGAAAGTACCCTAGATGGAACATTGCAGGTTGAGTTATAAAATTTTTAAACGCATGCAAGATATGTCGACAAGTGATATCAATAATAATAGAATAATCATGTAACTTACCACCCACAAAAAAAACAGGATGATTTTAAATGATCTTCTATTTAATTAAAGCCTTTTTTTGTCGCGGAAAAAATTTTCTTCAGGCTACTGTCAAAACTTGTCACAGCTATAAATATTTTTCTACCTCATTTATCAATGAGGAAATTTGTACAGTTCTATATAAAGTCACTAGATAAATAAAGAACCGCAAACCTCCGCCATTTTTGGGCAAAAATTTGGCGTCAAAATTGAATTGCTGTGTTAAATAAAAAATCAATTTAGTATTGTATTCTTAAAAGAACGCAACTGTATGAACATGCGTTAATAATTAAACCGCAGATAGTAAGGCAATTAATTAAAACAAGCAAGCACTGTTTTCATTATTTATTATTGTTGGTTTACTAAAGCACGCATTTTCGCCTTTTGTGGTTGACAACCAGATCAGGGTGTGCATTTGGAGTTAGTTTTTTCATGTCATCTGCTCTTGATTGTTCAAATTGGGAATCAGAAAAATGCACCTTACATAAGTAACTAAGTGTTATAAGTATAACAAGTGATCTGCTTTTACATATGTACTCACCTCACAAATCTTCGCATTTACCGGCACATTGTCTTGATTAATGTCACATAACCACACTTTTCTTCTGTCTGCAATCCTTTCACCACTGGGAAATGCAAATAAACGGAAACCTTTGGCGACACTGTTTTTGCAATTGATAATACAACAACCAGGCATAATTACACTTTATGTTGCCAACGGTGGGTTTAGATGCAACGATGCAACGACAAGTGATTTGACGTTTGGCGGCCATCTTTGGGCAAAAGTAGCGCTTTCTCTCTCGCACTCTTTGGCCTTATGGATTGCGGTACTTTATATGTATCTAGTGACTTTAGTTCTATAGGTATTACAGCGCCATCTGTTACTGGTACCTCGAGGTATGTTGATGGCATGCTCTCTGAGGTATCAGTATCGTATAAATGAGTACGCCGTATGAATGTTCCCCTACTATAAATAAAAAGCCTGTAACCTTTTTTCTTCGTTATTCCAAGGTACAACTTAGGCAAGGTCTTGGAGGCTCTGGGTGAATATGAGAGCGCAAGTAGTTCTATGGCGAACGCACTGACTGTAGAAATAACAAGTCCCATTCTTCCGTTCACGTCGGTTCCATTGTGTTTCGACTGAACATAATCACCAGAAATCGTATTATTTAATACTTAGATCAATTTTTAGACAATAAAACATATTTATGTATACATTGCGCGTTCAAATAAATTTAATGTCAAGTTGACACAGCAACCTATATTCTTATACTGTCTTAAAAACACTTAATATGACAAGATTCTCAATGACATTATAGCAAGACATAACCTATACAAGTATCTGACGAATTTATATTTTCATATGCAATTTTGACACCAAATTTACTTGAACTTGCCTTATTACGGTGTCTATGTATGTATTATTATATTTGTTATACGCATGTTATTGTTAAGAAAATACTTTGTTACCGATATTAAATATATATACCGGGTAGCGAAAAGTCTGGCAACAAGGTATTTTTTTTCGAAACGAATGAACTTAAAATTGTAAGGTGATGAATGGGATTTTATTCTGCATTTCTTAGAGTACATAGCAAATTTCCGTGATGTCAGCGTTTAGCGTACTGTCGCCATCTTAATTTTTTTTAAGTAGCAACATAGGTTGAGTGATATATCACAAAAAAAGCTTATTTCTTTCTCTTTTCAAAAATACCAATAATGTACCACATTACTAAGGAAATACTACATAAAATTGAAGTTGCATTAATCTATTCTCATTTTGCATGATTATTTCACCCCCGGTAGATGGTTAATTTAAAACAAAAAACAGTAGCAGGCGCTGAAAAAATGCCAAAAACATAGTGCACAAAGTGTAAAGAGTTGATCTAGCTTCATTCACAATGGGTGTAAACATAAAAAATACAAAATTACTGTACGTATTTCTTACGAATGCGAATTAGTTACGCACATACGTAAAATAAACATAAAGTTGAAAAATATTCAACTTTATGTTTTCGTTACATTAAATTCATGGGAAATTGAGTGGAATAATGAGCTAGGTAGGTTAATTTGATATGGTTCATGCTTTCGTATCTCTCAAATAAATGTCAATAGCAAATAATTAAGTAGTATAGCAAACGCCAATTAACTTGGCGCGAGGAGGGGTAAGGTCGCGCAGGATTAAAAGTGGTGGGGAGATTTGTATTTGGTTTTACATCAAATGTCGGATAATTCTAACCTCTGAGCGTGATCCCCTAGCAAAGACATTATGTTCCGTCGAACGTCAATGACAAATGTATTCTGACAATTACTTGAGTAGTGGGGGTGGACGTTTTTAAAAACGGCTTGTGCGCACCCCCTCCTCGCGCCAACTTAATTGGCGTTTGCTATACCTACCTAAAGTCTTTTCTTAAATATTTTATAAAATTCGTCTACTTGGTACTATTCATTTTAAATTACTCGTCTTGGACATGCCTGTCTGTAATTAAAACCAATTTTCACCACATTCAAATTTCTCCCAGAGTATGGTCGAAATAAATGAATACTCAGTGGGAAAGTAGAATCCGCAACAAATAAATATTCCGCTGTGATATTACTTCTTGGTAATCTATGGGGAATAATATTTAATTATGCAAAATGTACTTCAAAGTAAAAATTAACCGTTGACTTGGTGAAATTAGCTTTCGAATGCTATGTTTACTTGTCTGGAACCAACTAAATTTAACCGTTTTTCAAACAGCATTGGTGTCATACACAAGCCTCTAGGGTCCAACTCTTCCAAAATAGAGTGTCATACGGGTATATGGGCAGAACATGTATTTGTCATGCATTTTTAATTCTAAAATAAAATTACTATTCTGAACTCGCCCTTTTTTTTCCTCTCGCTTGAGATTTACAGGTCAAATCCACCAGGTTTTACATTTCCTAACATTACTACGTTGTATTTGTCTTTGTAGTAACAGCAGTAATAATAATTCTGTGTTTGATTTTTCATCCATTTTGTAACAAGAATTCTTTAATTTTGAAAGATGACACATGGGGATGGCTATGTTTACGTTATGTTTATGTAATGTTTTTGAACGCGTAATGTTTTTGAACGCTATCAATTATTGTTATGAATATGATTGTGTTTCGTTTCGTATACGTTTTATTTATGCTTACACCCATTGTGGATCTAGACTTAGTCTTAATAGTATTTGACAGCTACAGTGTTTAAAAGTAAATTAAGAATAATGGCCAACTTATCGGAAAAAGAATGAATTCAGATAATTAATTGGATATGGTGACAGAAAACGTACTTATGAAGAAGTAAGTAATTTTTTTAACGATTTAAATCCTCAACACTCCTATAAGTAGGTCTACAGTTTCGAGAATAATAAATAAATTTAATGAAACTGGTAGTGTACAGGATCGTGCAAGGTCTGGCAGACCAAAAACTGCATCTAATGAAGATAAGACTTTAGATGTCCTACTAAATGTTCAAGAAAACACTAAAACATCTACATATGAACTGTCAAGAAAACATGGTATTAGTACGAAGTCTGTACAAAACATTTTACATAAAAATAAGTGCCACCCATATAAAGTTTTGTAAAAATGTATTAGAGAAAATTGATGGGCAATAGTATATAAAAGTACAAGTTGTATAAGACATGATTTTAGTGCACGCGTTCAAGTTTAGAAAACGAGCCGCAAGGCGAGTTTTCTAAAGAACAAGTGCACTAAAATGTCTTATGAAACGTGTATTTTATACTATTTTTTCTATTTCGGACATTAAAAGTTCAAAAAGACTTAAAATAAGAGGCATGTTTGGTACGAAAATTGTAGAAATTTTCTTTTTTTGAAGTTGGTAGCATTGATGTTTAACTAGAGCATTTTAAATATTTGAAAATCGGCGGTGTTATATGTCATTTTAAGTTTAAAATTTAGATTGATTTATGCAATGACCAACCTCTAAAAACAAAATTTTGCGTGCGAAAAAGTAATACTTTATGCAAACCAAACGGGTGTCGAAAAGTGCACTTTATAGCACCGAAATAGAAAAAATAATTTTTTAGACTGTATTGTATTCAGTGATGAGGTTACATTCTGCTTAAACGGTAATGCTAACAGGCATAACTGGCGATATTGGTCAGCTTCTAATCTGCACTGGATGGAGCAGACTAATACTCAAAGTCCATAAAAAGTTAATGTGTTGACTGGTTTGGTAAGAAACAATTTGATAGGTCCTCTTTTTGTTGAAGGCACTCTTACCGGTAAAAAGTATCTTGCTTTTCTCCAGCAACAAATTATAACTGAAATAAACAATTTTTCCAAATGTAAATGTATATTTTCAACAGGATGGCGCACTATCACAGAGACGTTAGGCAATATTTGGATAACATTTTCCTCTAGAGATGGATTGGTCGAAGAGGTGTGGTTGAGTGGCCGGCAAGATCACCCAACTTAACTCCTTGATTTTTTTCTGTGGGGCTACCTAAAGGGCCGCGTTTATGTTAATAGACCATCTAACTTAAATGATTTAAAAGCTTGCATACGTCTGGAAATACAGCCCATTTCCCCAGAAATGATCAACAATTCTATTCGTAGCTTCCAAGACAGATTCCATTATTGCCAAGAAACAAATGGCCCACACTTTGAGCACTTGTTATAGTGAAGAAACTGTTAATTAGTTGTTAATTGTTTTAGTTATTATTTTTGTAAATTAATGTATGTGTTCAACAAATCTTATTTCCTTAGTAATGTGATACGTTATTATTATTTTTGAAAAGTGGAAGAAATAAACGTTTCTGTGATATATCACACAACTATGTTGCTATTTACAAAAATTGAAGATGGTGATGGTACGTTAAACGCTGATGTCACATAAATTTGATATGTCCTCTAGAAAATGCAGAATACAAATCCCATTCATCATCTTATAATTTCATTTGTTAAAAAAGAAATACCTTGTTGCCAGACTTTTTCGCTACCTATATATTTGTCTCAAGGAAGGAACCATTATCTCCTATTTAATTTTCCATAGAAAATACTTAATCGATTGAATCAACTTGTACATGTTGAATAGTTTGTATATTATTAATGTTGTTATACTCATCAATATTTGGAAGATGCGGTTAATATTGTGAACTTTTAATCCAAATTGGTATTTTATAGATATGTATTTGTTATGCATTTATCTGAATAAATGTAAAATATTGAAATAGTAAAGTAATTTTCTCCGAAATTATTTAACAATCTCTTTAATGTGAAAGAGTCTCTTACTGTCGTGAGCAAAAAAAATCGGGACTGTCAAAATCGTCATGTCAATTTCCTTTATTTTTTAGCGTTGTAATTGACGATATTTGATTAACTTTCAAACTCTACGTCAAACTATATATCATTGTTGCTAATTAAAAATTGAAAATGCCGCTTCTTTCGAAAACTAATAAAGCCAGACTTGTTACTAGTTTGAAAAATGGGAAATCATTAAGAAATGTATCGGTTCAATTTTTTAATATTGGTAAAAGTTCAGCCGCAAGAATATACAAAAAAAAATGGAGGGAAGAGGATAATTTAAATCGGAAAATAATTTCTGGACGTAACAAAATTTCGAATACGCAGGAAGACGAAACATTAATTACTGAGATTAGGCACACACTTTCAAAACATTAAAAGAAGCTATAAGAACAACACAATTTCCTGTCTCGTCTTGTAACACAATGATTACACAATGATTACAAGAGAATGAAATTTAAACTTGAGATATCCAGCCCTACAGTCCTTATCTAAATCCCATTAAAAATGTATTGGGATTAATGAGATAGAGCTTCTACCCAGGAAGAATTTTTGGGAGATTGTTCAAAATGCTTGGCATCAAATTTTTATAAATGTTGTACAAAATATTGTCGCTTCAATGTCTACAAGATTAGATGCAGTTAATAATAACGGTGGAATGACGACATACTAATTATTTTAATTATAATTTAATAAATAATCTTTCTCTATAATTTTTAGTAATTTTTATTTACATTTATTTTAAAAATGTTTAATAAATGTCAATAAGACACACATTTTTGACAATTCCTGACTTACTATTATGAGTAAAGATAGCCACTTAAGTAGTCACAATTTAAACCCACGCAGAAACAGTGTCCCGTTTTTTTTTTTGCTTACGACAGTATGAGGATTCATAACTTAATTTTTTTTTTTTAATTCAGTGTCATTCACTTGCCAAATATTTCATTTTTATGTATCTACATAATTATATATTTTATATAATAAATTGATAAACACAAATGGAAGTTTTATTATTCCGGCTAAAGTTAAGAATACGTGTACCAAAAATTTTTGAACAAATATTAATTGAACCCCTAAAGGACCTCAAAAGAAACAACTTTTCCTAATAAGATTATTGGGGGAAACGTACTGGAACGCTAAAATATCAAATACGTTGCTTATGTTCTTATAGGTTATCTATGCAACCAACACACATTATTAACAAAATTTTGCTAATTATTAATCATTTTAAATGTAAAACAAATATCATTTTCATTTATATTAAAAACTAATGTAACGTGCATTCAAAAACTTTCCTCATTAGAGACGGCCATTCTCATTAAAAATTATATGTTCGTCACAGATTACGTGCACTGTCACCAACCATTATCAAAAAGCATGGTCGTCTTTAAGAGGAATCTTTTGAAGGGACTTTACTTAAATATATATACTTTTCGAAAAATATACTCCCCGCAATAGATATGTATAGCAAACGCCAATTAAGTTGGCCCGAGAAGGGGTAAGTTCGCGCAGGATTAGAAGTAGTGGGGAGATTTGTATTTGGTTTTACATCAAATGTCAGATAATTCTAACCTCTGAGCGTGTATAATCCCCTAGCAAAGACATTACAAAATATGTTCTGTCAAACGTCAATGACAAATGTATTCTGACAATTACTTGAGTAGTGGGGGTGGACGTTTTTAAAAACGGCTTCTGCGCACCCCCTCCTCGCGTCAACTTAATTGGCGTTTGCTATATTTGTGTATGTGATCAGGTGACCAGCGTTGTTATGTTTGTGTCGGATATAGGTATATATAACGCATAAATTGAGCAACGTATTTTATTTAATCAGAAAATATAGCTTTATTAGGAAAAATCGTGTCTTTTGGGGTCCTTTACGGAGCAAGGGGTATTTATCCTTGTTCGGATTAAATGAAGATAATCATTATCTTGGTTTGTTTAAAATATTAATCGCCCTCAATCACTCTCTTTAGATATTGGTTATCCGAATTTATACCATGTTTACACCATTGCCAACTTTTGGACACTAAATTTGACTAAATTCAAAATATATCACTAAATGCAAAAAGAGCCTTTATTTTTTGTTAGGTAAGTGATAACTAATTTTGGATCGGATTCGAAATTTACTTGGTGTAATTTCATTCTAATTACTTAATTTTACATACAATAGTATCTATTCTTAATGCTTCTGTAATTTAAAGAATGATTTTTCGTCACATAATAGCTACATCAGTTAACGATTTGAAATATTACAGACATATTCGTAGATATAAAAGTTTGATAGGTTTATCTGTGCCCCTTCCTAATTATTCCAATCATAAATTTGTAAGTTTCTGAGACATATGTACGAACTTTCCCGCAATATTTAGTTTTTAAATAAAAGATGAACAAACCATTGTGGTCAAATAATTGCCTATAATGCAATAATAGGCAAGTAGAGAGGTAAAAAGCATAATTATTTTAAATCGATTTATTTGTATTTATATTTTGTGTTTAAATACCAAAAATTGTGTTTATATGTTTATTAAGAATTTTATTAATATTATTAAGTATCTTTCACTTATTTTGGTATACTACATTCTCTTAAGGTATTTTAGCCTTACCTACTTTATATACACACACACCAACACAATTAACGCATAATTTATTAAAATGCTTTTTCATGCAATTTAAATGTTTCTATATGGCAACTAGCATTGGAGGTATACTTGTATTGTTTATTGGGTTCTATCGTATGTAAAACTGTGTGTTTTCATCTTTTTCTTACTATTTTATATTTTGACTAATGTTTTACGACAAATTTTTCTTTCTGAACATCACCCATGGTTCGTATATTCTTGAGATGGTATTATCTTCGAAAATAATACACTGAAAAAATTATTAGAAATAAAATGTCCATACAGTGGAAAAGATAAAAGGGCTGTAAATTGCATAGATTCATGTAATTATTGGATATTAGAAGAACATAATACAGTGCCATTCATATTATGCGCAAATTAATTATTATGGCCAAGTTAAATTTAAACGACTGCAACCTTGTTATTTGCTTGATATGACTCGAGTTACATCAATATTACAGTGCCTTTCGATACAGTATATTCATATAATTTAATTATAACTTTAAGAAACAGGTATGTAAATAAAATGGTGCATGTAATATGTAAAAATAAAGATTCAAAAAAAATTTTAAGTACTTTTCAATTTTAAAATTGCTCATGATGTGTCGGAGATCATTAAATAATATGCAATAGCAATACCATGAAACAGTATATGTTTTTTAGCGATTTGTGCTAAAGAATTCTTCAAATTCAAAACAATTAGATTTCGCACTTACATCGTGTTATTTAACAGCTTGAGCCTCGAGTTAAATAAATGGTTGTCAAAAAGCTTTATTATTAGTACAATATTCTTACATGTTTGTGTACGCAGATGAAGTAGAACTTTAAAAAACAAATGATTCTTGATGAAGAAATTAAAATCAACATAAAATAAAACCCCGAACCAACTTTGAAAATACTTGTAAAAAAGTGGTAAACACGATACGCTATATACAAAATTATAAAGGTATACCTCCATTCGACGCCATCTTGGCAACGATCGTGGTGCCACCATCGGTAATGTTAATTCCCAATAGAATTAACTTTAGGTGCTTTATGTGTAGAATAAAATCCAAGTAGGCGATTGTCGTTAACTAAGACAGCTATTTTAATTCAATCAATCAAAGAAGTGCAGTTGATAAAGATCGTATATACGTCGTAATTGATGTTTTTTTAAATAGTTTCAATCGTTTTGGCGTTTGTTTGTCCTTCTGTTATTACTTAAAAGCATTTTTATTGAATATGGGACTTCTAATGCGTGATGATGTGCTTCGTCTTGCATTAGACCATTCAGTGCATGATCCTGAGAAAGACAAATTTCACAACAAATCCTTTCTACATACAATCAAGCCATCAAAGGAGAGTATAGAAAACATTCGAAGTCACCGATTTCCTAATATCAATATCAAGAACGCCAAACTAACTACGAGCCACTACATTGCTTCAGCCAGGCGCGGCTCGTGATGACGTATCTGGGAGTGCATGTACAGTGATGCGAGTCCCTCGTGTGTTTTCGGTGTTTACTAAGAAAACGCTAGTTAGTATACGAGAATACACGAAGCACTCGCATCATTGTACATGCACTCTCAAATACGTCATCACGAGCCGCGCCTGGCTTCAGCATGAAAGAACCCAGTATGTCGCAAATCTTCTTGAAATAAAATCTAGCATATCCCGACTTGGTAGATGCCTTAGAGAAGCCGGTGATGCAAGGAGGAGGCCAGGGCAAGGTGGAAAACGTACTACTTCAGCGGTGGTTGATAGATTTTTAACTTTAAATTGCCTTCGTGATCGCACCACCACTGCAGTACAGCTTAGAGGCATGCCGTATGCAACTCAAGAAGTAAAAGTTAGCGAGAGGACCGTACGAAGAAGATTAGAACAAGCCAATCTTTATGCCTGTCGCCTTGCTAGATGTCCTATTTTATTGGCACAGCATCGGTTAGCTCGGGTAGCTTTCTGCCGTTTATATACCAACTAGAATGTGAACGATTGGCAAAGAGTTCTTTTTACAGATGAACGCCGGTTTAGCATACAACGTGCCGACGGTCGACAGAACGTATAAAGATGGCGGACTGCGCGATTTTAGAGAGGAACCGATTCGTTGGTGGCTCAGTTATGGTATGGGGTGGCATTTCTATGCATGACTCTACGGACCTAGTCATTCTTGGTAGACCAGCTCTGAATGTTCATAGGTACATCGAAGAAGTCCTGCAAGATCATGTAGTGCGGTTTGCTGTAATACGCGGTCCAGATTTTCTGCTAATGCAGGACAATGCCCGACCCCACGCAGCTGCTGCAGTTGATGAATTTTTAAATGATGTTGATATTCACCGTCTCGACTGATCAACTTGCAGTCCAGACTTAAATCCCATAGAGCATCTATGGGATGAGATGAAAAGAAAGCTAAAAAACAGAAGACATAACATAACTACTCTTAATCAGCTTCAAGAAGCTTTAGGAAGAAGAGTGGAATAATATCGACCCAAACTTTGTGCTAAATTTGATTCAGATCATGTCTCAACGTGTCCGAGCGGTTATAAGAACACGAGAAGGCCGTACCAGATATCAACCATAAATAAATTTCGTTTGTAACAACCATAGGTTATTTAGGTTTTGTATTGTTTATTAAATAAAATAATTTTAGAAGCCATAACTTATTCAAATTAATGAGTTATTCAAAGAATTAAGACTGCACATCATTTGCACACATTTTTTTGATAATTTAAGATTTTTTGTAATAAATATAAAAATTCAAATTATGCGTTAATTTTGTCGGTGAGTGTACATAAAATAAATAATATAATTTTGTTTTTCTTAACTATATACATATAAACATAAAATAAACAATACATAAATACTTTCTTGATATTTTATTTACATGATTACAAAAATAATCAAAGAAAACATTTAATTTTATTTTGAGGATTTCTGTTGAGTATTTTATAACGTACAAACAAATAAGTTGAAAATTTTAAATTTGAATATTGAAATTTAATAACAGTCTAAATTCGATGCGTTTCAAAAATCGACTGGACGCTTTATTATTATAGTATTTTAATTTAATTTTCAATATTATTATAATAGTCCTTAAGTTTTAAACTATAATCACCGTTTCAACAAATTATATTCGAAAATTACAATTGAAATCGAGTATTATTTATTAAAACATCAACTCTCTAGATGGCGCTTTTGTTCTTTTTAATTAAATTAAATTTCACTTTCCTATAGATTGCTTACTTATCTTTGCTTTTAATCTCAAGGTTTCCTAAATATTTTTTTAAATTAAAACCACTTGTTACTTAAAATTGGACAATTTCGACATTGATACATCAATAAATTTACCAAATATGAACGAATAAAAATCGGAGAAAAACGTATCATAAATATTCTTACTTAAAAAAAATCCATAAAAATTTCTTGACACTAATCAACTTTCGTTTTTACCACAGGCACTTTATGACAACAGGTTTCCTGGTGCAGAAAAATATTAATAATTAGAAAGTTTTAATAATATTAAATGTAAAGTGACATACATAAATAAACTTGCTTATTTAATTAAAACTTCAAATAATTTGTATCATTGAAATTTTTTTCTTATACACTTAAAACAAGAAAATTAACACCAATGTAAAATAATTCATTTTACAGGCTTTTCATTTGATAAACATTCTTTAAAACGAAAGTTTGTTTATATCTTTATTTCATACCTTATTTAATTTAATTTTGTTTTAAAATAAACCAAATTATATTTAGAAATTTTTGTGGTAATATTTATTGTAAATATATGAATAATAAACAATAGCTTTAATATACTATTTATTAGCGGAAAATACAATATTAAAAAATATTAAACGAAGCGTGTACTTAAAAAAAAATAACAAATATAAATGCGAAACTTACACTTTCAAATTATATTATTTGTGTACATTTTAAGTAAGTGTTTTAAGGAATCTATATTTAAAGAAGTTTTGTCGATTATATTAAGTGGTTGTATTAATTATTAAGAAGAAATTCGCAATCACTAAACATTAGGGGGTGAAATGGAGTCGCCAATAATACCGGGTACCGCACCCGCAAACCGGGATTGTCGTAGACGCAACACGACGTTCATTTTTACCCGCGTGGCTGCGTGCTAAAAGGCGGTCTGTAGCTAGATTGACGCATTGCAGGTACCTTCGAACCAATCACATTGCGTCGTACGCTTCACCGTACGTTTGTAAACAAGCCGCACCCATTAAAAAGCTACGCACAAATAAATAGTACCACAACTTTTTAGATATTTTAATTTAAAGATCAAAGATTAATTAATATTATATAGAAATTATACATAACATTGGCGAATCGAAGTGTCTAAAACCAACAAAAGTAATTTTATGGCTAAGAAAGATGTGACGTTTGTGCAGCGTATGAATATTACTCGTTTATGTCATAGGCCGCATTACTGCGCTTGGCAGCAGCACTTACAGCAGTATAACGCCGCTCTTTCGTCTCTGAACCCGCTCTGCCTGAAAATCTCAAACAAAACTGGCAGTTGGTTTGTAAACTTCGTACAAGACGCTTGGTATTAAGTATTAGAATATTGTGATCTATTGTGAAAACTGTGTCTGAGTGAATAAATTTAATCTTAGTATATCATAATGGTACGTATATTTTGCTGTTCATCTACATTTGCAAAATATTTTTCGGGAATTTAGGTAAACTTTGACGTGAATATTTTTAGATTTTTACTTCTACATATCTGTCAAATTCTCGTTCGTATAACTCTACGTATAAATCCGTTATTAACCGGTTTTTGTATTTTGACGCATTGCAGCATTTTGTATATAAAAATAATACGCCTTTTCAGTAAAAAGTGTAATTTTAGTGAGAAATAATGGAAGTATTTACTTCTTCTTTCTGGAAAATTATGAAAAAAAGCTAAATTTACATTTTAGCATGTTACTTTCAGGCTTGGTGTATCCGCGTATACATATATATACATTATCGATCTGCCCCGATTCACTAATGTAAGGGTGTTTACACGTAACAAAATCAAAATATTTTGGTATTTAGTTTACGTTTAACAAATACAATTAAATTAGAATTGTTCATTATTTCAAAATATTTTAGATTTTTATAATTAGTCCAGGGAAATCCTCCCCCTTATTTGTTTTTTAGTTGTACATGTTAGGTGTTAACTTTTAGGCCGATCAACTTACTGAAGAACAAATTGCCGAATTCAAAGAGGCATTTTCGCTTTTCGATAAGGACGGTGATGGAACTATCACGACCAAAGAATTAGGAACTGTAATGAGATCATTAGGACAAAATCCCACAGAAGCTGAACTGCAAGATATGATAAACGAAGTAGATGCTGATGGTAAGTTTTTAAAACGGTGTTTCTCACTCGCCCATTCTGTGTCACTTAAGTGTGTTAGTAATTGTATCGGAATAAATTTTGACTCACTTTTTTTTACACGTGAAATTTTTCTTGAATAAATTTTGACTCATCAGTTTTCTTTTGTATTTGTGTGTGTATCTAATACGTGTGTGAGTGTAATGTTTATGTTAGCCGCTGTATAAATATTTTTAGTGGCATTAGTACCAACTTAAAAACATTGCGTTTTTCTTGGCAATTATCCTTAATTTGAATTGGCCTTGTTTTCCGCTAACAACTACTTTTAATAATACTCTTCTTTATAATACATAAAAAATGTATCAGAATATTTTTTTTTATAATTGAACGAAATCAATATGGTGACGTATATTGATAAACTATTTTTGATAATTTTTTGTCGCATCCTATTTAAATTCAATATTAAATGAGATTTATATTTTATGAAGTAGATTGCATTAATTTATTTGATGAGCTCTTTTGTTTGTTTAGGCTGTTTATTATAAATATTTAATAACTTAATGACATAATGGCTATAAAATAGAATGATAGTTTAACTCTATCTCTGCCAAATTAGAAATACTTCTAGGATCTCTCCAAATATAAAATAAATGAAAGCACCTTAAAATATAAAATAAATATATATTTACTTTAAATATATGTTACATACTTGTTATATGTAACATCTGCGCGTAATATCGAATGACAAAGGTGCCTTTTATTTCCAGTTTTGACGTTGAGTCACTTGTTGCAGGTAACATACAGTCTTGTTTGTCTATTAGGTACCGCCTTTTTTTCACATATATAAAGTACATGTTATATACAAATAAAACCAATAATTTTAAAAGTTTTAATAGGTTATATCTTTGGAATTAAAAACGTACTTTGAAGAATTTTGATAAATATTTTTCGAATGTAAACTGTCGGACAAAAAAACTGATCCCCTCTTTTTTTTTGCATTATAAAACGATCTTCAATATGTCAAAATAATTATGTATATAGCTGTCATAATGTGTCGTGTAGTAAGTCATAAAATATTACTACGATGGTCTACTTAAATGAAATAGGTATAACCTCTAAATTCACAAACCTAATTCCCACCATGTAAATATACTTAAAATCTTATTAAATGTCAATATGATCAGTTTTTGTCCGCCAGTTTACAATAAAGTTGCAATTGTTTTAATTATGGATGAGTAATTTGTTTCAAAATATCAAGTTTTGGAACGTTTGTTTCAATAGCTCAGCATTTTTTGAATAAATTTTGATTATAAAAGTAACATGGATTCAGATAAAGATTTATTTTATAATTTGGTTGACCACACGTAACTATTAGTTAAATTGTTTTAAATGTGATTGGACGTAAATTATGCTTGGCCTTATATTGTGACGTTTATTACACACGTTTGGTTGATTCTTGTTTATTCGTAGATGTCTAGCTTCACGGTTGGAAGGTAAGGTTGGTATACTATTACTTTAAAAGATCATTGTTCCAAAATATCTTTGACCTGAGGCAGGTTAGTGTTTTGCTAGAATTGTTGAAATGTTCTAGAGAGAGTTTAAATACAGCTTCGTCGACACCTTCAAACAATATTTGATCTACTTATAAGCTTGAATTTAAACAAAGTCATAATTATGCTATTGTATGGACTATGGTGGTTGGTGATATATATATATCTGCAATCTATTGGGGGTATCTATTTGGGTTATAATTATACAATAAAAATTTGCAAATACAAATTGAAAAAGGGCTTTCTAAAAATGTTCCTAAGTCTGGTTTAGAACTAAATTTGTTCGTTTGTTTTGTGTTTAATAATAAGTATTAATCTATTAAAATTTTTATCTACAAACAAAAGATCAATTACAGTGTCCTCAAATTAGTCGCGTGTTATATTGTTTTCTGCAGAGGATTGGGTGTGCGCTTCTGAAAATGAAGGTTAGCCATTACTTCAATAATGACACGCATTGTTGCTTGTAAGTTATCTGAGATCATTCAAAGACATTATATAATATAATTTATAATTTACAAAAATCATTTTAAATATTTGGATTCTTTATTAACCAAACCTGATTCGATTTTTAATTTTTTTTTTATTATTGAAAAGAGGCATATTACGTGCAGATGGTCGCGTCGATATTTAATATATATTCTGATTTTAGGTAATTTTGGGTTTAATGTATAGGTGGAGGCGTGGCAATTTTATTTTTATTTCATTTATCTCGAGCCCTCCACCATTAGGTGTAGCACTGCCTGCCAATTCTTCAGGATATTTAATTACCCCTCCTCCCATTTTATGTTTTTTCTGTGCTATCTTTTTGACATTTTCTTTTGACCTGCACTTTCTGCTTTTTTTCCCTTGTGAATTTTCATTATATTATACTCTTTTTGTCGCAGTCGTATCATGCGTCATGCGGCATAAACGTTCTAACCATCCTATTGCCTTTATCTTGTTTTCGACTGGTTTTATTTTCAGGTTTTTCATGTATTCCTCATTCGGGATTTTGCCCACGGCTCTATTTTTTTCAGAAGTTTTGCTTACATATTTTTTGACATCTTCTATGGCTCACTTCCATGTTTAAGTGTGGTAATTTCAACTACAAAATCCGCATATTCCGAAAATAAGAAAATACAGATACGTCTCAATGTATGCTAAGTATTTGAAGTTTTAAATTTGTTTCGCTGTTTGTTCCTACAGACTTATATTGTTTTTTTTTCTATTAATATATCTTTGAAAATGTCTCAGTTTTCTGTTATCTCGAAGTAACTTCGGCGTGGAATAGTGATGAAAGAGCAGAACTATGTTATCAAGATATCCAACAGAAGCAAAATCGTAGGCACTCTCAGTTACAAGAAAGGCCAAACAATGAAACAGTTATAAATCCCACAGTTCTATATTGTAATGAACTTAGTCTTTAATAAGAACTATACACTGTGGAAGAAAGCAAACTGAACGATGTGGGAGGTGCCGATACCCCACCTATTTCCTCTCAGGCAAAGCGTTGGTCAATGATTGGTGAATGAAATTAATTCGCAATTTCACTTTTATTACATATCTGCTATCATTTCTTAACATTGTTTGGTTATTTTTTAATTCACTTATGGTATGTACTACGTCCACTACTCAATAATACGTGATAGAGGTAGACACAAGGTTGGGGAATTGAAACTGTGTCGCACCGATGTTTAATTGCCTCGCTTCCACGGTGTTTGAAAAATATAGAAATATGGAAAAGGAAGATACTGCATAGGGTTTTTGGTTGAAAACAAGTCTGGGACACGTGGGAAAGAAGGACAAATGTAGAAATCATGTGCTTATACCGGGTGTCCTTGGAATAAAAAGACAACGTATGAAAAATGGAAAGAAGTAATTACATATATAGAATCCAAAATATTTTCCTAAAATTCCCTCATAAGCGAGAAAAAATTGACAAAGATTTAAAAAAATATATTTCACGCCACTGCGAATTTTTCATAAATACTATCGGAGACGATATTTTAAAGCGGATGGACTATAACAAAAAAAAGTTTTGTTATTACCAATCTTGCTTTAAATTTTTAACAGCTGACTTTTTTCGAACACCTAGCATACAAAATAGTCTAAGCAATTTTATCTCTTCAAGAGTAAACATTGCAGTGTGTAAATTCTATAGCCATATTTTTTATAATTTTTCGTAACAAAAAAAAACATTCACGTAATGCACAGCTTATTAGACATGAGGCACACCTTTTCATCGAGTTCGTGACAATTATTCACGTTTGTCCCCACGCTGAAGACGGACACTCCGAACATTTTCATCTGAGCTTTCCACTTGTTTCACCTGAACATTTCATCTGAGCTTTCCATCTATTTCACCTATTTACAAATCGGTTCTTATGAGTAACCAACAGTTGTTACTCAAAACTTGTAGAGGTTATTGAATCCTAAGTAAACAAAGCTGCTCCATTGTCGAGGTTTTATAACATCGATAGCCGTTTACACAATGTTATCGTGCGGAATTTTGATAAATATAAACATTTAGGCCTTATGCTTGTGTGTAGATTTCGTCGGAAGTTTTTTTTATAGACATTCACATCCATAGGCGAGCCATTATTATATTTTCAGGGGGTTTTTAATTTTGGGGTTCGCGTCGTAATTGACTCATCTGGATTTATAATCTATATAATTACAATATTAAAAATCTGGTGTGACACAGTAATTCTGAAGAAATTTGCGGAAAATATTTTGGTTGTATATTCTATATAATTACATGTTTCCATTTTTCATACGCTTTTTTATTTCAAGGACACCTGCATAGTAAACCAGTGATACATTAAAAATATCAGAGATATAATGAAACTCTTTCCAGAAAGAGCGATAAGGGTGAAAGTATTGGAGAGTGGGGCAAAAACAAGGGGGGGGTAAAAATAAATGAATTAATGCGCTGGGAACGGATTTAAGGGAAATGAAAATTATAAATAATTCTGCTGCGTCCATTTGACGTTATTGTAGGGATTTAGAGGAAGTGTTAATATTATTTTGTTTGAAATTTTTAATCCATAAGGATGTTTCCATATAAACATTCTCATGATTTTTGTATTACTTTTCAGGTTTCACTTAGCACGGTTTCGATACAATACGGAAAAAATTAAACTAAATATATGATTTTATGAGAGTTGATTTGTTTTTTCGCCTTGTTTTTTCACCCTGTATAATAAAATTTGTTTTATTTAAAAAATATTTTTCCGGATTTTACTGGATTTGTGATAGTGTTTAAATAAATACATTTAAGCAAGGCTATGTAATTATTAGATAAGTTGCATATATTAGATTAGTTTTTATGCGTATTTTTTCTGTAATAATTAAAAGACTGTCGTCCGGAGCGTAGAAGGACGAACACGATAAATGTGTACAGTATGTGGTGTTTTTGCCGAATAGAGACAAAAAGCGATTGCGTAAATAAATATGTGACATTGGCATTTTTATGATGATGTAATTATATGATTATGCGCGCGGTTTGCGCCATACGCATATACATACACACAGAAAACAACTTTAAGTTTTATAACGTTATGTATTCCATTAACATCAACCATCGACTGTCTAGTCTGTTTGATGGTTTTGTATTTATGAGCACGAGACCAAATCTGAGAATACGTATACGTACTATGTATTTATATACACGGTCGGTTCGAAAAGAAACCGCACACGTTTAAAAGGAAAAGTACAAATACTCAAAAAATACTTTATTCTGTTTTCTACATATGAGCCACCTATTACGTTCTGTACACAATTAGCAACGTTCATAACGTCAATAGAAAGTTTGGGGAGGTTGTCTGCAGGAATCAATTTTAAGACCATTTTTTACTTGCCCTTGGATAGCCAACTTTCTAAAAATGTATTTTCTTGAGGTGAAATTTTAGTTTCGGGACCAGAAAAAGTCAGTTGAAGCTAAATCTCGCGAGTGGGAGGGGTGTGTGATCGAACGAACATATTTTGCGATCAGAAATGTTGCACGCGAGAGTCAGCCACATGTTTGGTATAATTCCGGCCTTAGGGTACGTATAAAAAGAAAACAGGTTGTAACTGGTGCCGATCGGTACCAGTAATGTCACAATACTGATAGACGTACGTACCTATAGAGAAGATGCAGATTATTATTTATTCGGACTTCCAGCCTGTGTCGACAGCTTTACCGGAATGGACATTTAATTATCGGGAAGCAGGTTTGACATGAAGATTATTTGAATTATGTAGTACATAAATTATTATTAGTTCGACTATGGATATTCAGTTAATTGCTGCAGTTTTTAAAAAATATGCTATATGGCACAAACGAGTAAAGTTCCATAGTAATAGAAATACCATATGATCATATATTTCTACCCTCTAGAAGGCAATGACATTTTTCTTTTTTAAACTTAAGTTGGTACCATAATTTAAGTTAACTTATGTTGCAGCGTGTGTGTGATACAGGTTATTTTATACTGATGACAGATTAGGTTTTGTCATTTTGACAAATAATTACATACAAACGTTTCAGTTGAAAAAATAAAAAGTTTAATAATAAAAACAGCTACAATAAATGTTCAAAGTGAGCTCCTTCATTTTCTATGCATAGTGCAACTCTTCGTCTCATATTATTGAAGGCATTCCTTAAATTATGTGGTGTAATTTCCTCACAGACATTTCGGACAGCATTAGTAAGTTCTTCAATTGTATGTGGACGATTCGTAAATACTCTATTTTTTAGATGTGGATAAATGAAATAGTCCATAATTGTTAAATCCGGACATCGTGGTGGAAAGTCTACTATTCGATTATCAAAGAATTCATGCAATAATTCCATCGTTTCTCTTGTCTTATGGGCTGTTGCATTATCTTGCTGGAAATATCCCTCGCGGAGCTCATCATCATGTAATTGATTTACAAATGGTAGCAATAAATTATTACGATATCGTTCTGCATTTATCGTATTATTAAAGAATATTGGACCAATAATCCGTCTACGAGAAACAGCAAGCCAAACGCCTATTTTTTGTGAATGCAAGGGTGTTTCAAGAATTTCATGTGGATTTTCACTAGACCAGATGCGCATTGTTTGTTTATTTATATATCCTGATAAATGAAACCATGCTTCATCGGAGCAGAAGGATTTGTCAAGAACGTCATCGTTATTAATCGTACCTAAGAACCACTGACAGTAATTAACTCTGGTTACATGATCCATTGGTAAAAGCTCTTGCGCGCAATGAAATTTGTATGGAAATTTTTGTAAGTCTTTTTTAAGGATTCTCTGGCAGGTCCCATATAACAGTTGTGTTTGTTGTGAAAGCTTACGAATCGATTTCTTAGGTGATTGATTTATTCGTCCCTCAACATCTGCTATATTTTCAACTGTCCGCTTTAGTGGTCTACCAGCACCTGGTTTTCGAGACACAGACCCTGTTTCACGGAATTTAACCACTGACTTTTGAATTAATTGCCGCAAACTGTCATATGTTGTTGGAAAATTTGGAAATTCTGCCCGAAATTCTTCTATACAAGGCTGCAAGGAGTACGACCATTCTCCATTTTCTAATTTTACACCATTCCTAAAGTATGAATCGATCAGAAAAACTTTATGATTTATTGTAAATATTTTTAAGTGTCAATTAATAAATACATTAATGACAGATGAGAGATGAGTTTTATTTATCAGAACATACACATAATGACAGATGTATTTTATTTGTCACTACCAACACTATATTTTCAAGAAATAATTTCATGGCTTGCTAGAGGGTAAATATAAATGATCATATTGTATATATAGTGAAAAAGTGCTGGCAAGATATTAGCAAGGAAATGGGTGCAGATGTAGATGGCAAGTAATAAGACTTTTACATAGAAAAGAAGCTGTACTTAACGGAGGTATACTGCACTTTTTCCTTTTTAATTTAAAAAACGGATTGTCAATTGTCAATGAGTCATTGTTCATCTAAGGAAAAAGATGGCATCTCTACTTGATATTACTTGTTAAAGAACTAGCAGGTACCTGTTTTTAGTCTGTGCAAGACCTCCAGCAAATAAGCACTGAAATACCGGCGCAAAAACCCACTAAGCAGGTAGCCTGCGTGCTTTCTGTGGGCATACTTACCCTTTTAATTCGTTGTAACAAGCGAAGAATATGATCAGCATAGTCTTGATGCGTGATTTAACGTACAACCTCTCTTAAAATGTGAAAACCATTCGTAAACCTGTGTAGTACGATTTATAACATTTTGTCCATACGCTTTTATTACCCAACATTCGTTCTATTTTGTAATCTTAGCAACACGAGAAGAATTGTAAACTTTGTACGATTTCTGTTCGCAGACTATTAACCTATTTTTAGCGAAACATGTTCGCAAACTGTTAACCATTTTATAGCGAAACACGTGAAACTATAGGCTTCATGTTATATCAAACAGTACCACTAGGTGCTACAAGATAGTGTCGCCAGTATTTTCTTTAAAAAATTAGACCACTTTCTTTTTAAATCGATTGACTATCTGTACCTTGTCATGCATTTGGAAATACATAAAATTGAATAATTTTTTAAAACGGTAAATAGTATTTCTGTAATTTAATGCATTTCAACAAGTTATCAATTAAATAGCGTAATTGATATTAATAGGTCAAATACATTATGTAATCTCAAGTGGTGCTTAATATCTATATTGAAAATGAGTCAATACGAAAAGCAAAAAAAAAACGATGGAATGAGCTCTCTAAGATTTACAAAGATATAGAAATTCTCGTAATATCGATAAGACCTGTAATAAATGATTAATTACTGGTTTACCTTATCTCGATCTGTACATACTTTAAAATTAGTCATTTCCTTTTATTAAAGGTATATTAAGATCTATGGTAATAATTTTCGAATACGTTTTGCAGAAAATTTATTCAAAAAAGTATCATACACCGACAGATTAATTAACATTTTAATGATTTTCATCCCTCACCGCACAAATAAATACTAAACTATATGCATATCCAGAATGATATCATCTTGAGTGGAGAAACACAGCTTTGAGTCATTCAAACTTTGTGCTCCCAGTATAATACAAAAACGAAATGGCAAAATATTCCATGAAAATCCCCAGTTTCACAGCGCTTTAAAAATAATACAGATAAAGACTACGATGGTGCGTTCCTTCGTTTGCAAGGGCTAGTCGGTAAGGATTACATATTATTAATGTATTAAAGTAATGACAATCGACAAACAAGGAAGACTGTAAGTTTTTGATCGAAGAAGAAAGTTCGAATTGTAGCCTGACAAGTGGATTATTAGAATCCACCAAGCCATAGTGCGCTCATAGTCAGTAGCGTAGGAAGACGGATGCGCGGGGTGCGAGTCGCACCAGGTACCAGCTCCGAGGGCGTGACAAAAAATTCCCAGTTTTGAATTAAAGCGCATTTTTGTTACATAAAATAACATATCAATTTACGTAGGCCTTTACAATCGGTAATTGCAGCAAATAGCGGATGAAAGAGGGGGTGCTCTGTCTCGTTTATTTTGAACTGTGCTGGTGCTCAAGTAAACAACAACCGCTCTTGGTACCCCATTGTCTTATCAATGCCAAATATCATTCGCCCCAAGTTGATCTGTGCGACAAGATGACATTTTTAAACTGATCATAACAATATAGTGAACGCGGAAACGTTTTAGACAGTGCGGTGGTTATGTCTACAAATCCCGCAATGATTTGTACCACTATTCCTTAATGTAACGTGCGTTAAAACAAAAGAAACTCGAGTAAAAATATTGAGAAGAGATTTTCGTGTTTATGGAATAATGTCTTAGAAGAAGTGAACCATGTTCAAAAGTATTTATAAATACATGGAATGAGCTTCAAGAAGTCTGTTCTCATCACGATGAGAAGTCTAAAGATCTTTTTAAAAGACAATAGAAATAACCTTGTTGAGGAACCACTGAAATTTGCAAAAGACACATGTGAAGAGATTCCTGTAGTAAAAAGAAGAACTGTCACGAAGAAGAAAATTATGCCCGAAGCGAAGGCTGCAAACGAAGCGCTGACTTTGAACCAAAATCTGAAAAGGTCAATGTTAAGTGCATGGACAGGTTTCAACAAGAAATCGATGTACGTTGCGAAGGCATGAAATGTATATCAAATCGGTTTGCAGTCTTAGAGACCAGCAATCTCATCGAATACTGGAAACTGAACTTCCAAAGTTTGTACAATGTTTTTGGTTGATAATTAGGATGAACTTTCTGCAGTTGGTATCCTTACAGAAATTCCACGCCTAAGAAGATTTCTAAAAGCCACCAATGGTCCAAAAGAAGAGTCTCCTTGTTAGACTTCCTTAAGATTCTTAGATTTTGCGGTTGAATATGAAAGTCGTTTCCAATCTCATTTTAGCATTAAGATTTTTTCCAACTTTATGAGCTTCAGTTGCATCATTTGAGAGGAGATTTTCAAAACTTGAGAATTAATTAAGAATTATATCAGATCCATTATTAACCCAACTTAGCCATTTTGTCAATTGAAAGTAGTGTGGCTAAAGGTATCGATTTTAGTGACGCAGTTTCAAGAGATTTCTAAGTATCATATTAAAGTACAGTTTGTTGGATTAGAGCTTAGAGAACAAAACTTGTAAACAATTGTGTTTTCATTAAATTTAATATAAAGTTATGAACTAGGTACTATCACTATGAAAAAAGATTTCTTACATTGTACATTAAACTGGCTTATTAATAAAAAGGTATTTTGCTAGTTTTTTCATTTATAACAAAAATGTTCACAAAATAATTAACATTTTATCCTCTTTACTTAACCATTTGAATAACAAAAATTGCTTCCTCCATAAATTTCATTTTATATTTTGGTGGATATGGGGGGTGACAAGTTAAAACTTCGCACAGGGTGCCACCAAACCTTGCTACGCTACTACTCTTCGCTAATCGGAATTAGATCATCCTGTTCTCTCAAATATCTGGCTGTGTTTCTAAAATCACAAAATATGAAAGCATGAAGATTTTTTAATATAACTTAATGTTCAATAATGTTAAGATAACTGCTCAACAATATTCCGAAAAAAATGAGTTCTCCAGCGTTGGTTCCAGAAATGACCACGTTATTTAAATCTGTACATGGATGCAGACGTAATTTGAAGACGATTATAGACCCCAATACTGTATGTTCCATTTCAGATGTATTTTTTTTTGGAAATGCTTTTTGGGAGTTAAACTGTCATGTCAGAACTCTACACGCATCGTGACAACAGATTATCTTCTCCAGTAATGTTTTAAATTTGCAAACTTGGTGAATTTGTAAGGAAATATCTTTTGATTGCCAATATAAAAGATAAAATTAAACTTTTTTCTACGTAAATTCTATTTTCATGATTGCTTAACAACTAACCTTATCCGCGAAAGTAATCAGAAAGCAATGTTTTAATAAAAGCGCCTGGCCAAAATGCCAAAGGCATTTTCAACAACTCTTCGAGCGCGAATTGAATTTATTGTAAATTATTATAATGCACAAAAAATGTAATACAGTAGCCGCTCGGAAGAGTGAACACTCTATTCAGTGAACAGCTCGTTTATATGAACAACTAAAATTTTATTAGTAAAGCTCCATAGAGTGAACAATAACACATTCGATTCAGTGAACTGGGTAAATTCCCGGCGTATGAATTATTTTGCTGCATTCGATTCAGTTTCAGTGAACTGGGTAAATTCCCGGCGTATGAATTATTTTGCTGACTCGCCGGCGTAACTTACAAGAACAGCGGACAGATTTATGTATTTATTTTATTTTAGTTGTAATTCTGAGTTCTGTTGATGTTGTAGGTGTACTGTGCTAGAACATTTTTGTGTTTACAATAAAAATGAAGCGAAAAGTGTTAAGTTTGCTCGAAAAATGTGAAATTTTAAAAAGTCTGGACAGTGGAAACAGTGTAACTTATTTGTCTAAAAAGTACGGGATTGCCAAATCCACAGTATGTGCAATCAAAAATAAAAAACGGGACATTTTAAAAGTCACATCAAGGCGCAGTAAAATACCGAAAAGAAAAACTTTAAAATCCTGTAAGATGCCACGAATGGAAAAAAGTATATTCATGGTTTTGTACACAAAGACTTAATAATGTAACGGTTTCGATTGAACTTTTAAAAACAAAAGCAAAAGCTATCAATGAAACTATCGCTGAAAATCCTAATTTTAATGCTAGTGACGGATGGAGCCAAAGATTTAAACGAAGATTTGGAATAAGACATTTAAAAATTTCGGGAGAAAAGTTATCAGCTGCTCCGGAGCATGTAGGTCCATTCAAGAATTATCTTCGAAAGAAAATAGAGGAGCTACAATTAACACATGACCAATTATACAATGCCGACGAGACAGGCTTGTTTTGGAAATTACTCCCAGAAAGGACTTTGGTTACGTCTGAAGAAAGATCGGCCCCTGGTCGGAAAACGGATAAAAGTAGAGTTACTTTACTAGCATGCACCAATGCAACCGGTGAACATAAAATCAAACCGTTAGTGATTGGGCGTGCCGCAAATCCAAGCTGCTTTAAGAACTTTTCACTTCCAGTGCAATACACAAGTACGAAAAATGCGTGGATGACGTCGGGGTATTTGAAAATTGGTTTCATCATTCATTTGTCCCGCAGGTTCGAAGATTTTTGAAACAAAAGGGATTACCATAAAAAGCTCTTCTACTTTTGGATAACACTCCAAGTCATCCACCAGCAGAAAACTTGGTTTCCGATGATGGAAAAATTCTTACTGTATACATGCCTCCGAATGTAACAGCTCTTATACAGCCCATGGACCAGAATGTCATTAGGTTAACAAAATTGTTTTATAGAAGGAGCCTTTTATCCACAATAGTTGCTTCTGATAGCAATGATATTTCAGCTGTCCTTAAAAACTTGAGTCTAAAAGATGCTGTTACACATCTGGCATTAGCATGGATGAATGTGAAAGAAGAAATAATTGCTAAGTGTTGGAAAAATATTTTATCAGATTCTTTCAATAGCGACTCTGATTCAGAAGATGTTCCATTGGCTATTGTACAAGAAAAATACAACAGCGTCGAGGCAGTGACATTTCAAGAAACTGTAGCATTACTACAGAAAGTGAACGGAAACATAACATACAGCCGCAAAGACATATAAAACTGGAATACGGATGTCATAGAAGATCTTGAAGAGGATGTAATTGAAATTGAAAGTGCGGAAGAAACAATGGATGATGAGCCAATGCCAACTACCATCCCCACTCAGGAAGCTTTACAAGGACTTAATATAGTGATTTCTTGGGCAGAACAAAACATGCTAAATTCTGAAGATCTATTAACTTTGCGAAGAATAAAAGAAATCGCAGTTCAAAGATGTTTAAAAGAAAAAAAGGTTCAAACAAATTTAACCAGTTTTTTTAACAAACAAAACTGACTTCTTTAAATCATTACGTATTTATGTATGTATGTACGTATCTATGTAGAACATGTATATTTTTCATTTGTTAATTCTTTTTGATGTAACTGAATACATATACATATAAATAAACGTTTTAAACTGCACATTCGATTGAGTGAACATTTCGATTCTGTGAACAGGTAAGGTTTTAATTAGTTCACATAATCGAGCGGCTACTGTACAAGTTTTATAATGGGTAGGCTATCTTTACTGATTACAACAAAAATCTGCATTCGTACTATAAATTATAGCGAAACTCGTGATAACATACGATTGGGGCACGTACAATGATGCAAGTGCTTCGTGTATTCGCGTCTACTAACTAGCGTTTTCTTAGTAAACACCGAAAACACACAAGGCACTCGCATCATTGTACGTGCCCCTACAGTACGTCATCACGAGCCGCGTCTGCAGTCTATAATACATACTAAAATTTTGAGGTAACTGAGTCAACTCTTTTAATCGCAGACATCAAATTTTTTTAGATTTTGTCCATCCACAAAATCATGTTCCCTAAAGGCATTCTCCCAAATTTTCTCTCCTTTTTGTATGGACAACCTGTTATGCAGTTCTTGAGAGATGGATTATGTGAAGTAATTAATGATCCTGTAGGAACCTGGTTCATAATAATACGGGAACCAACTATTATTATGAACTGGGTTCACTACAACCATAGGATCCCAAGATCATAATTTGCGATTTTTACGGTGAGAATTTGAAGAGTCTGCATTTAATCGAAGTTTCTCTCCGTCGGTTTTTTCTGTGACCATTGAATATAATTTATATATTGTCGTGGAGGGTTTTAAATTTAAATTCATAAGTTTCAATTGATTTTTTATGGGAGGACATCCTTGGTTTTCAAGGACGACATGCACTGGCTCCTGTATTACGAATTTACATATATCATAAGTGCAAGAGCTGGTAATTTCAATGCCACTAGGAGAATTTAAAAAAATATTTCCACCCTTGGTACTTAATGCTTGTGTTTTTAACAATAATACCATAAATCTAATATAAAATGATGACGTTTATTTACGTTTTGGTTGGTTAAAGTGTTTTTTGTTTTGTGCTTAATTATATCATTGTTACATTTGTGTATTTATTTATATATTACTGTACTATATTATTCCTGATCAAAGTAACCTTCAGAACTAGAAAAATATTTATTATTCTTAAGATAAACTGATCTTCAATGAAACATTATAGACTTTTGCGCTTGAAACTAATCTCAGAACAATACGTTTACATTGCTAGTATTTTGATTGTATCATTCGTTTGTAGACTGTTTTTACGATAATTACAGTTTTAATATGCAAGTGCGGTAGTTGCCTTTATTGTACATTACAAAACACACAAAGTTTGTTAATTTACATACTATATACATTACCTTGTGCAATCTTGACTGTACGATATAATACACGAAGTTAAAGTACCATGTGATTATTGGAGTCATAATTTGTTTTTAATTAGCGTTTTTGTTCCAAGACTTCTTCAATACAAACGTTTCTTTTTTTTGTATACGGGATTTTCCTCGTTCTTGAATATAGTCATGATTATAATTTTTCTAAATATTTGTTTTAATATTACTAATGAGGAAGTCTAATTTATAAAAACTAATGACGAAAGTACTAAAACAGTAGGCTCCCGTTGATGAATGTTACAAAATTACGTTAATTTATGAGTGTGACTATTCAGATAACTTAAATAAATTAGTACATCTTACTCATGTGCTAAAATTTTACCTAAATAACTGTGTAATCACTATTGTTTAGGTAAAATTCGGATTTCCATTTATGATAGATTAGATTCATTGAGGTGGCTATATTCCCTAGCGACTTTTCTAGAATTATTGTAGTTCTGACGCCTTGTACTTACATTACTTTCTTTAGTCCTGGTCTTTTATTTAAGCTTAGCAGCTTTGATAGCAGTTCTTTTAAATATAGTTCCGCTTTAGGATTTATCTATCTATCCAATTCTTTGGGCTGGATGTCAGTAAGTCTAGGCACTGGAGCACAGTGTTCTTTGTACCGCTCTTAATTTATCTCCCAGTTCTACTCTGTTAGAACCTTGATAAAAGCAACTATTCTTCTCAGGGGAAATTTGAGTACCCTCGTAAAATCCAACAGATCTCTTCCGAAATGTTTGTGCCCGAGTCTCTTCAGTTCCTAACACGTTCATAATACATGAAGGATAGTTTCATCTTGTTTCTTGCATCTCCTATACCAGGGCTCACTAACCAAGCCCATGTTCTACATATGCTTACTTAAAGGACAGTATCCGGTTATCAAGCCGGTAATAGTTCTGTTTTTGTTTCTGGAGTCTCAATCAATCTGCATTACTAAAGGAGTGTCAGTAGACTCCTCAGGTTCTGGATCCTATTCAGACTTGCATGTTTTTGAGCTTATCTTGTTTTGTATCTCTGTTCATTCTGTCCCCAAGTACGGAAGAAATATGAAGCCAATGCCCCCTGATCTTTCATTATGGGCACAAAGCGTCAATACAAGGGCGTGCCGCCTGGTGTCCCCAGAGAAACGTTCGTAACCACATATACCCCAGTGGCTATTCAGCTTTGGGCGCATTGCCTTACACCGTGGCTTGGGAGAGGCTTGTCCGCGGTGACAGCTTTCGCTAAAGATTATATGGTTTTTAGGCCTACCCACCCCACTTATGACTGCTACCAATCAGTTTCCTCAAGAAAAACCTGACCGTTCTCTTATCCGCCACCTAGGGGCGCACCTAGAGCGTAACTCAACCCCCGTGAACCAGGTCCGCATTACGATGCTGATCTCTCATTTGTAGGAATCACGTCCTTGTTACACCTCATTGGTAGAGTACGATTATGTAGATTCTCTTGACAGAATCTACATAATCGTTTCGACCGCCAAGCTCATATTTACATCGTGATAATTTTTCTATTCGATTCATTTAAATAAAATTAACGGTAATTAAAAATAACTATATTCAAAAATACACCAAATCACAATTAACAATAACTAACAATAATAACAATATACATATTTATTACTACGATATTAAGAACACGATGATTGCTGGTTGAATGAGTCATCCCTCCCTTGACTGCTTATATACCCCTCGGGTAGTTCTCGAGCATTCACTTTCTAGTCTATTCGGGAAAAGTCTTACGAAGTGCTGGCGTGCATTAGCCGGTGACATCATCGCTTAGGTCGTCGCATGACGCACAGCACAATATGTTTGATAAGCTTGAAATAACGGGTTAATAGACCTACTATCATCTTGACAGACTTACAGTCTATATCCGGTAGGTCCGTTGTAAATTTAGGCGAATGTTCCCTAAAGAACTGTTTGCCTATCTTTGACTTCGGGAGTCCTTCGAATTTTTTAGATCTATTTTCAGCCCTCTTTTTTTCGAAATGCAAAATTGCAAAATATTCTCTTCTACTTGTGATGACGGTGGCTTTTGTAGCGCTCTTAGTCTTTTGTTTAGGACACCGGAAATCGTATTGGTACAGTAGATTTTTCATGTTAAGCCAATTTTTAATTATCTCGCTCTTTATCTTATTTAGTTAATTGACGAAGGAGATACTTGTTGAAACTTCATTATAACGCTAAGAAATAAGTAATTAAGCTTCTAGTTTCAAAAATTCTTTTATTGTAAATACACTACAATATTGTTTCGCCATACAATGGCTTCATCAGGTGGATGCAATACATTGTATGGCGAAACAATATTGTAGTGTATTTACAATAAAATAATTTTTGAAACTAGAAGTTTAATTACTTATTTCTTAGGTTTATCTTATTCATTACCGCCACCTTCCCATCATTCTCGCCTCGAAAATTTCTTGCGTTTTTCTCTAATCACATTAAGAAATTTCATATCATAATAGTATATTAAAATACAAGTTTCATAAGGCACTATTTTGTCGCACGAATTCATGTTTAGAAAACGAGTTTTCTAAAAAACGAGTGCGATAAAAGACCTTGAAACGAGTTTTTTCTATTTTGCATTTTTTTACATTAATAAATTAATTGTTTAATTTGAAAGTTCAGAGTTTTATTTTTATATGAAGTTTACAGTTGGATCACATTGATACTTGACTTTTCAAATTTAAATTCGCTATCCGCGAAATATTATTTATTCATTTTCGTTAACATTACTTGATATTTTATTTAAAATTTAAACATAAGTGACGTAGAAACTAATATATTTTGTACTCCACCCCCAATAATACGTTGTTTTTCTAGCAATTTTCTTTTCTACGTATCATTTCTGTCAAATCTACTTATATTTATTTTTGTATTCGAATAATGACAACATGTGGGCGTCCAGGGAAGTATTTCGGGATTTTTTATGTTGGCTTTACTGTGTACAATGTTTAACAGTATTTTTTCAACTGATAATAACAACTTAGTTGTAGAAATACGTGTTTAGAATACGATTTCATAAATTTTTTAAATACTTTTCTATACTTACCTGCATTTACTTGATTGACAGTAAAATTTAAGAAATTCGATCGTAGTATGCTTCAACCTTAGATAAGAGATCTTACGTGAATAACAAGGAACACATTTGCGTAGTCATTTTGGGAATATCGTAATCTGATCCCAGATAACATTTTTTTTTAACATTCAAATACATAATCGTAAAATCCAACAAAAAATATTTCGACAGTTTATAGATACTGCTGTGGAATTCTTTAAAAATAACTAATACATGCGCAATGTGAAAGAAACTTTTGACATACATTTTCCATTGTGTAAATTGTTAAAAATTGCTTAATGGGCACAGTAATATAATGTGACGGCATTCTTTTAATTTTTGTTTGTGTTTATTTTTGCTATTAATAGCGTTAATTAATTCTTCAGCTATTATGTAATTGAGGTACATTGATTTATTTTTGATATATATTTTGCTCTTGACTTACACGAATCTTTGAAAATATTAGGCGCGGTACATAATTGTTATTGTATCATCCCAGTGACCAATAGACTTCACTGTTCCTTGAAATAATGCGATCTTAGAACTTCTCATGCAAGGAGGCTGTGTGACATGTGTCGGCTTATTGAAGCTACTTATAATCCACATTAACACTTACAATTCGGGCCTTCTAAAGTTTATCATCTCACCGCAAGGCTCACATCACAGTAACGGAGTTTACGGTATCATTTTCGAAAAGCAAAAAACGGTCCAATACTTCTAGCAGTGCAAAATCCACACAAAACAGTGATTTGTGGATGTATCGGTTTCTCGATGATTTGTCTTAAATTCTCATCGCGCCAAATGCGACAATTTTGCTTATTAACGAATCCACTTAGGTGAAAATGGGCCTCGTCACTAAACCTGAATAAAGCAAAGGAAAAACGGCATGTATGTTACTTGTTGTACATGTAATAATTTAAATAAATATATATTTTTTCTCACAAATAAAATTCCTGTAAAATACTACTTTTAAATTGAATGCTTCTATTGTGTTGTGATATATTAATATTTGGACAAGTAAACTGAATTGAATGGCTCTACTGTATCCTAGATTACGAGACGAGATTAATATACGACAATACAATATTATATCAGTATTTTACAAAATTTTATTTGTGGGAAAAAATATTTATCTAAATTGTTACATGTACACAAGTCAGGTATAATAATGTCGTGTCCTAGTATATCCTTCCGTTTGTTCAGGTTTCTCACTACTGCAGACGATTTTCTTTGACCAATCGTAATTATGTTTGCTTGTGCATCCAGTCAGCGTATGTACGGCGCTTCAAATAGTCAGGGGGCTTCAGTTGTTGCGTTAATTGAATTTTGTAAGCGCGCAAATTCGAATCATTCCACACTCTCGCGCATTGATGCAATGAATTTGGTCGAACGATTTTGGCCGTACGAGCACGCACTGGTGTTTTCGTATTTGCCTCCGACTCAGTTTGTCGGAATTTTTTCACAACTTTGACAATTGCATTCTCGGTTGGTCGATTATTTGAATGCCCGTTTTCATAGTAGGCTTAAAAACTTTTTCACGTTGTTTTACTGTATACTCAATAACTAAAATTGACAACAAACAACAAAAATAATGTCAAAAATTAATTGATGTTTAAGTATCATTCACACTTAACATCTGCCCAAGCCATTGTTAACACCCTTTATAAATTCAATACTCATAAGTCTCATAACTAAAAAGCTTATATTATGGTTGAAATAATGTGCGTTTACTTGAGACTGAGTCTGCTATTTCTAGATATGATTTTTTTAATGTAATTTTTTCTCCATTTTTATTAATCCTTTTGAATTCATTTGTAGTCTCTGCTACACACCATTGGTCATATAGATGAGTTTCCACTCCTTTCGTTGCGTATCATATCGCTTTCAATTGTGAATTCCTTTTTGCTTATAATTCTTTTTGTATTTCATTAAAACGCATTGGTAGTCCTTGGCCAGCTCCTCTTTATTGTACCTTGAAAGCCATATCTTCTTTGGTCACTCTTTTCAGGTATCCTAACCATCTCAGTCATGTAGATTTAAAACCACGTTGCCAAACTCTAGTTCACCATACTAATTTTTTATTTCTGGGTTTTTCTCAAACATTTTTTTCTATCTTCCCTCCTACAAAATCTGTTTCGTTTGTATAGATTTTGGGATAATTTTATACACTGTATTTACTAGGGCCATGCCTCTGTACTTTCTACATTTATTCTTTTCTTCTCTATATTAGCACCCACGAGTACTGCAATTTCCAAGGTTTTAGATACTATTTTATGTTCCCGTACTTTGTCTTTTAGCTGATGTATTCTTCGAAGTGTAGACCTCCCGTTTTTACCCAAGCTTTTATCATTATTTAGTCATGTTTATTGTTATTATTTCTTTAGTGCTTCTATTGTTGGTGGATGTATTTCTTCTTTTGTTATAATTTCCAAGTTTGTCCTGCTCTCTTTGCAACTCTTCCTACAATTCGTCCTTATTGTTTTCCCCATTTAGCATTCTCTGAAAATATTCTTTCTGCTTCCTAACAAAGGGCCCTACTTCTTGTGTAACCATATATTTTTTTGCTTTTTTTTTAAATTACAATGAAATATCAACATCGTTATCTGAAATAGTTTTTTTAAACATTGCTAATGAACTTTTATGACGTAAGCATTTTTGAGATAATAAAGATCTAATCAAAATTGTAAATTAAGCGGGTAGACTCTTTATCGGTTGATGTAATAAATAAAACCCACTAAAAATTTTCCGAGATTAGATTCACTTAAAATATTTTGAAATTGTAACTTAGATATAGAGATTAATTAAAGTTGCCCGTAATTCGAATGACAAACTGAAATAATGCAAACCTTTATTGTACAATAGACAAAACCAATTGCAGCATAAGTATAATATAAACAAGTAATTCTGCAGTTATTCAAAAAAAAGTTTAAAAAATGGCTCCTATACTATCATGGCATAGGTAAGTAATATCTGTTTGGATGCCATATTGATCGGAGTTTGTGTACGTCACGTTTAGAAACAATGGGTATGGGACAAATTCTCTGTTTGCGCATTACTTTGTGTCTAAAATTCATGTAAAAATTTACGATTCTACCTAAAATTATGAGACAAATTAAGTTTTGATTAAAAGCACGGCTTTAATAATAGAAAAGACGGAATACCGTTTTTTTCAGTAATTTTAATTAAAAATGAACCTGACATATATCAGTACTTTAATGCAATGAGAGAGGCAGAGGCTGGTATCTACGACAAGCAAAGTTCTAACAACAAAATACATATATTGAATTAATAAATAGTGAGAAAACTTTGTAAAGGAATTTTTATTTAATGAATTCGAAGGAAATCTTAATTTACGTCTGGGCGTATTTGCTATGTTTACTATAATGATTATTGCTCCTCTTCATTGTAGATATTTCTGGTGTTATACAGGGATCAATCTTGAAACCACTTCACTTTAATTTCTACCTACATTAAATGACTTGTTTCGTTATTACTAAATAACGCCACTTAGGTAGATAAGCAGCGGCGTCACTGCATTCGCTTTACTAAAATAAAAATCCCCCCTTTATTTAGAAAAATGCTTTCCGTTCGTATTACACCTACGCCTATTCATAAATACGTCTATACGCCTATAAACAACGTCACACTATCGTAGCTGTTCATGTACTACATATATATAGCAGGCGAAGCGCTGGTAAAGTGAGTCTCCCAAATCTCTCGCTTGTCCGCGACTCTGTTAGCCGACAGAGAATGGTGGTGTTTACTTATTAAACTGCAATACTTTGCCATATGCAGATGATCTGAAAATATTCTCGAATATCGACAATATCACCGATGCGTCCTATCAAGATTTAAAATAATTGGTGCTCTAAAAATATGATTTTACTAAATGTTGTGCTGGGTTGTGGCCCTACACTAAGTCTAATACTCAAATTAAGTTTGACTGAAATATTAATCATTATTCTGTGAAAATTCTTTCAATGGAGACTGTGGTTAAATAATAATTTAAAAAGGTATATAACCCCTTACCACAATTATTAGTCGTATCCTAAATACGTATTTCGACAACTAAGTTGTCATCATCAGTAGGTAAAAACTACTAATTAAAAGTCACACATGGGGCACAGTAAAGTAAAATAAACGCTTCCGCACAACTACTATACACTGCAACCCTGTAAAGACTGAGTAAAGACTAAGTCTTATGATACAATTAGTTTCAGCTAGGAGAAATGAAGATAGTGCTCGATTTTTAAGCAAACTTATCAGTGATAAGTTTGCTTAATATACATATGGGACGTAATGCGATGTGGCAACGTGTGTACGACGCCACTCCGCGCGCGCAACATAAGTCCGATGGTCGAATGCATATAAAAATGTATGTTCAATTAAATACATTTGAATGTGTTTTCATCTTTGTGCAAAACTCAACTTATCTATTATGGCAGTGTTAAGTTATACTGCAACATATTCCAAATTTTATTTAAAATTAGGCACTGTAGAAGTTTTAACTAGAGATTAACTAAACTTTATCCTTATTCGGGTTATTCGACGATATAATTGATGGGTTAAAGTGTATTGTAGAACTGTCCCTTAAAAGTTTAAAATTGTCTGGAAATGTATTTGATGTAAATAAATTGTTTATTTTTTTAAAGCAAATATACATTTTTTATACGATGTTTATAAAACTGTCAACAGTGAATATGTAATTACAGTTATACAAAGTAGATACTCTGGTCTATTGTATGGTTTCAATTCCAGTAATAATGCTTTTTATCTTTTAGAAAACGTTATTGTTTTTTTATTACTTAAAATTACTTTTCCGTAGCAGCTAAGAATACAATAATAATAATAAACTGGACCTTATTATGTCTGAAACAAATGGGCAAATTACGTATACAGAACGAATATGCAAACGACTATATCCTTGCGCGGTTTAAGTCTTACTAAATTCTTAACTGCAATTGAAGCTGGGACGCGTAGAGGGGATACGCTGTTGCCACTCATTGTTGACTATGGCCCGTTCCGAGCTGGTCCTATCGGTATACTTACTGTATACATCCATAGATTTATACCTCGAGGTGTTGGCTACCTCATAAATTAATGTGGCACAAATAAAGTGAATTTGTAAATAATAGTTTATTTAACAAGAAATTGGAAAGTATTCGCTGTTTTTCTTAAAATTTAAACAAGCATCAAATCGATGATTATTGCCATGCATTTCTTGAGCTCATGCAACATGTGGTCTTACATTTTCTGTCGCGCTAACGGGACATTTGTAACATTGAGAATATTTTACTTGTTTCACAACAGCCCCATTTAACTCCTCTTGTGCAGACTTATCTAAACCTAGCACTTCTTGAATGTCACTCTTCAATTTAGAAGGACCGTTTTTTTTTTGTAAGTCTTTGTTCCACACATGGTCGTGCCAATTTACATTCAAAGTGCACGAATGGAAGAACTTCTTGGCAGCTTTTCCAAGTTTTTTTTTTTATAGAACATAGGAATTAATTTCTGCTTGATCAAGCATGGCAAGAACCGCAACGGCCTTCTTTTTGTTTTTCGTGTCACTGTATAATTATGCGCCATTTAGTCGAAGGTATCTACTACACCACCTTTGGTGGAATTATAGAATTCAATTATCTCAGGCTCTCTCTTCTGAGGAAAATTTTGTGAAGGCACGTTATAATTTATTTTGAATTCATAGGCGGAACATGATACAATTTTCAGGAGGTTTTTAATTTTGGAGTTCGCGTCGTAATGGACTCACTATATATTTTGGATTTATATTCTATATAATTACATCTTTCAATTTTTCATACGTTGTCTTTTTATTTCACGGACACCTATATATATCTACCAATAATGTACCCTAATTGTAAAGGAATAATTTTACCAGAATGCGTAAATATTAATCAATACCGATTTCAAGGATGTGTTAGTTACAGGTAAATGAAAAATGGAAACACTTAATCTCTCTGAATTTAGGAACATACTTTTATCAAGAACTTTTACTTCTAGACAAATTTATTTTGTAGACACAGTCTACCTAGAAGTGAAAAAGCCCATTTATGTGTTTCTCTTATGGGTGTCTAGAAGCTAATTTTGTCTGTTAGATATCTAAAGGTGAAGAAAAAGGGCATTAGTAAATTAAATATGTAGAATATTATAGTTTATTAATATGTACCAAGTACGTCGTCTATTGATTTTTAGAGATTCTAGTAAATTAAGTTTTCTCCCTTCATTTCCTAGGAAGTAAATTACTTGGTAAATTTACTACCTTTTGTGTTTATAATATCTAAATCTATGGAATTTATTAAATTTCTTGCTTAATAAATTAAATCTTAGGAATATTATCGCTTATAATACCGACTTTTAGTCCTTTGATTTCTAGAGATTCTAATTAATAAATTAAGTTTCCTTCTTTTATTTCTTTATTTTCTACACGTGTAACAATTAGAAATATTAATTTGAAAACTACTATAGTAGTTTCAACAGTCTCTAGCATGGCCGGCCATTTAGAGAGCAGTTGAGAAAGATGGGCGTTTATTAAAAGTAATGAAAATTAATAGCAATTATTGGATCTACATTTTGGAAATATTTTTATTAAAAAGTTACTCTAAGATGATATTCGTGAGACACAGTATAAAAGAAGTGGAAAAACTTCTTTTGCAACAGGCAAGTGGTAAATGTTCTCGGAGATTTTCTATTAGATTATTATTCAAAATTTAATTAACAGTTTTGCCAACTTTAAACCTATTTTATCTTTTTTAATAATCTAGATCGCTATTGTGAGTGCAGTTTTGTGTTTTTTATTTAGATTGCGCAGAGGAAAACGTACACCGATATTGTTGACGTACAATGTTAACAAACCATATTACATTTACCTTATCTAATCAGTTCTTTTATATTATTTGCGATAATGTTTGTGGTCTTTTTTCTTGTTTTTACTCTTAATTTTTTTACAAATAAGAACTAAGAAAAAATGTCACGTCCAATTTAAACTTCCAAACGTTTTAAGTATTTAAAACGATTCATTTCTTTCATTATTTTTTTCGTGATCGAAAGACGATAAAGCCCCGATATTATATCCTTATTATCTTCTTCTCTTTTTGTCTTCATCCCTCCTAATAAAAGATTTTCCAATAAGGACGATATGTCTTTAAAATTAAATAAAATACAAAATATTTGAGATAAAAGCAAAACTTTCTTTATTTAATAGTGCAACTTATGACAATATTATTTATAACTAAAGACGGCAGACTATGTGCCCCAGCAGTGGCGTGGCGTGGAGAGTTTAGCAGAATAACAGTGCGCTTACTTAAAAATAAATATATCGAATCCCTATACAAAACGTTAAGAAAAAACATAAATAACTTACCCAACATGTTTACATTGTTGCAAAAAAATGCGGATGTGCGCGATGAAAAAACTGCACCATAATATATGTTTCTGTATTAGTCTCGGAAAGGTTCGTACGTAGCGACGTATATATATGTTTATATACAGAGAAGGATTGTTCGACGTTGAGAGATGTTATATTTGCATAGGTAAAGCGCTCTTTGTATCTGTAAAACGGATCTTCAGTATTGGTAAAAAGTTGCCCTAATTTTGTAAAATCTACATTTTTATCTAATACACTGTTAAATTTTTCACGGACACAAATCACTTAATTTATGAGTGTGACTATTCAGATAACTTAAATAAATTAGTACATCTTACTCATGTGCTAAAATTTTACCTAAGTAACTGTGTAATCACTATTGTTTAGGTAAAATTCGGATTTCCATTTATGATAGATTAGATTCATTGAGGTGGCTATATTCCATAGCGACTTTTCTAGAATTATTGTAGTTCTGACGCCTTGTACTTACATTACTTTCTTTAGTCCTGGTCTTTTATTTAAGCTTAGCAGCTTCGATAGCAGTTCTTTTAAATATAGTTCCGCTTTAGGATTTATCTATCTATCCAATTCTTTGGGCTGGATGTCAGTAAGTCTAGGCACTGGAGCACAGTGTTATTTGTACCGCTCTTAATTTATCTCCCAGTTCTACTCTGTTAGAACCTTGATAAAAGCAACTATTCTTCTCAGGGGAAATTTGAGTACCCTCGTAGAATCCAACAGATCTCTTCCGAAATGTTTGTGCCCGAGTCCCTTCAGTTCCTAACACGTTCATAATACATGAAAAAGACGGCAGACTATGTGCCCCAGCAGTGGCGTTGCGTGGAGAGTTTAGCAGAATAACAGTGCGCTTACTTAAAAATAAATATATCGAATCCCTATACAAAACATTAAGAAAAAACATAAATAACTTACCCAACATGTTTACATTGTTGCAAAAAAATGCGGATGTGCGCGATGAAAAAACTGCACCATAATATATGTTTCTGTATTAGTCTCGGAAAGGTTCGTACGTAGCGACGTATATATATATGTTTATATACAGAGAAGGATTGTTCGACGTTGAGAGATGTTATATTTGCATAGTTAAAGCGCTCTTTGTATCTGTACAACGGATCTTCAGTATTGGTAAAAAGTTGCCCTAATTTTGCAAAATCTACATTTTTATCTAATACACTGTTAAATTTTTCACGGACACAATCACTTTTTTCATCTTCAAGGATATGCAGCACTAGTTTTACGTGGTCAATAATTGCTAATGAGTGCGATAAGGACAGCGCAGTGTTCTGTAAATTTTTTATTGCGTCCAGTATTGGAACGTAACTCTCGTAAATAATTTTTAAATTTGCTGCCACTTGAGGATTGTTAAATTGAACCTGGCTGAGCCGTATTGCAGCTGCTTCTTTGGCATCTAGTTGTAAAATCACTGATTTAATTATTTCAAAATGTTTATAATAATAAAATGCTGCTTCTAACCAAGTACCCCATCGTATAAGAATTGGTTGCGGCGGCTCGGGTATATCAGGACACAGCGAATGGAATAGCCGAATCCGTTTCGGAGATTTAAGAAAAACCGCTTTCGTTTGTCCTATCAGTTGATCCACATCAGGATAAGTTGTACGTATAGTGTTTGTTACAAGGTGTAAAGCGTGAAGCAAACATGTGACATGCAGCAGGTTTGGTTGAATCGTTTTGAGTAAGTTTGCCGTGGAACACATAACCTTGGCGCATCGGTAACTAACATTAACACTTGCTTCGGTAAAATCTCAAATTTGTGTAGTGTTTCTATTAATACATCATATATCGTTCTGGCAGTACACCCTTGCATTCGTTTACAGGTTAGTAAATAAGGAGGAGAAGGTCCTTGCTGAGTCAGCATCCGTACTAGAATGGCTAGGATGGACTGTTTTTTAATATCTAGTTTCGTCTATTGTTAACCACAGGAATTTTTTTTTACCGTATTTTTCGTACAATTTACAATTCTCTCACGCACTGACGGTACATAATTCCGTAGCGTACTTCTTGCTCGTAATTTCCACGTAGGATTGTATTTCTTCCAAAACTGACGAAACATTGGGTGTTCCACTTTCTGCATTGGTATATTGGTCGCAATTAACATCATTGTTAAATCACACACAAATTTATTATATGATCTGCGTCCACTATTATTCGATTTATGTTTGTCACTATTTATATGTCTTTGGCACTGACTTGCTTTCCAAGTTAATAAAGTTGTTTCACAAACTAAACATTTCACTACGGTACCGTCATATATTAAATCGGGAAACCGATGTAAAAATTTCTTTACTACGTTAGCATGCAACCGAGTCGATGCATTGTTTCTACGCACTCCCGACATTTTCAACACGATTGACGATTGTGTTAACAATGTATCGCTTACAACGTCTCAACGGCAACTGAATTGATCGTCGTACGCCTCTACTCGATCCCTCCACATCACGCTACTGTTCGGGCACATAGTCTGCCGTCTTTATTTATAACATATTCAAATGTCCACCTCGGCTTCGTTTACAGGATCGAATGCCATGAACCCAATTTTTGGTGACTTTTTGCAATAAATCGGGTGAAATTTCATTAATACAGCGTTCAATATTCAATTTCAAAGGGTCTCTTGTTCGAGGTTTGTTGGCATAGACCAACGACTTCAAATATCCCCACAAAAAGAAATATTAGACGATAGACGATTAGAAGATATTAGACAACTTTTGGAGGCCAATGAATATATTACCTAGTAGAGTGTGAACAGAAACCGTACAGAACCTGTTGAAGTAAATAAAGTAAAGTAATTAAAGTAAGTCATTACCAAAGTAATGTTTATAGCTACTGTTAGTCCTCACTACAATCAATCTCAGAATAAGCATTTTAATGGTAGACTTGGCATTTGGCCTTTCGTATTTGAAGAACCTGCTAAGAGAAGCAGCAAAAATCTGGTACAATGGAAACTAAAGTTATTTTGAATGTGACTAGAGAAGATTACAGAAAAATGATAATTGAAAAATTGCTTGTTGCAATTGAACAGAAATGGCCTACATCGAATCGTCTTTCAATCATCTGGATTCAACAAGATACTGCCAAACCGCATATCGATCCTGAGGGTATACGTTTTAATGAAGCTTGCCAAAGATCTAACTTAAACATTCAAATGTTCTGTCAGCGATCAAATAGTTCTGATATGAATGTTTTCGATCTGGGATTCTTCAATGCCATTCAGTCCTTGCAGCCGCTTCTAAAACAGTCGAGGAATTAATCAATGCCGTTATAAATGATGCTTACCCTGAATTAGATAGTAATACTCTGAATAAAACATTCTTGACTTACCGGCAGTGTATGATAGAAACTATGATGGTTGTAGAAACTATCGATTGCCTCATACGCCAAAGAATCACAAAGAAATGGGATGCTTACCTTTTGTTATTAATTGTGACATGGATCTTGTGGCAAAAGTTCAAAATATGGTCGATTTAGTTTAATTTCTGGTTTAATAAGCTTAACTGACTTTAGTTTTATGAAATTTGTACTTTAACTTATAAGGAATAAATTAGTTTTGAGAAAATCGACACTTATTTATGGACGAAAACAAATCTAAAATCGCACACTTTTATGGACGGAGGGAGTACTATTTTCAGTGCTCTATTATTTGTTGTATGATGATGCCTAATCTTTCTTTCGAGTTATTCCCAAACATCGCCAATTGAATTTAAATCCGGCAACTAGGGTGGTGAATAGTTGCTTTTGTACGTTGTATAATAAATAATTCTCGCACAATATTAGCAGTATGTTTCGTATCTTGCCAAATATGTATGAAGTTGTATTGTGTTTCTCACGCCCGATTTTTAGTAATATTTTTATGTAATTATGTTTTTGTTTTAAAGAAAATAATGCATTAAATGCATTGCACCGAAAACCGTCTCTTGGCATTCAATTTTATGTGTATTATATTTTCACGCAGTTTTAAAATCAGTAATAAGTTAATAACTGCTTTCATGTTTTAATGAGTTTTTCTAACTGTTAAATAGAAACAAAAATACTACATCATAATAGACAGCTTAGATTTAATGCTTAAAATTAGGTAGGTGTATGAAAATTTTTGTAACTGACAGAATGTATACGGTCGATTTTGACTAAATTCATTAATTAAATTTAATTGTTTGAATAAAATGTACGGCACGTTAAATATGTAATATATATTTATGTAGTACCATAATACATTTTTCGTTTATGGCAAAATAATGCCAATATTGCTCGTAAATAAAGACTTTGACGTCATAATAATAACAATAAAATATATCCTCATTTGTGTACAGGGTAAATGTATACTAATATCTTGCCCAAAAATTAAAATAAATGCGTGCGTGCTATTAATCATTTTAAACTGGGCCTGCGTCGTTAAATGATTTATTTTATCGATGTTTTCAGGAAGTTGATAATGTGTTCCCACTATTTCAAACGGTTTTGACCAGAGTATTTATTGATTGTAATGTTGATTAACATTAAGTAAGCTATGGTAGAAATATAAAACAATATTTTAACCTTTTACAAATAATGGTCAGATACACTAGCCACCAAAATTTTGGCGTACGCATTATGTTACATTAAAACTAATGGTTAAAAAGATAAATTTACAAATGTTAGAATTTGTTAAAGTAACATCTAATAACCGTGCCTTCAAAAACTTTCCTCGTTATAGTAGGCTGTTTTCTAAGTAATTAAATAATCAAAGATTGGTGCCCATGCGAAGCTTTAGAAAACTTCAAATTTTGACAGTTGTCATACATAAATTCAAATTATAAACGTATATTTTTTAAATTATTTCATTATAATGTTAAGAGTTACGCCATAAAATATATATTATTCAAAGTTACTATAGAACTGCTTGAAAATTAGAAAATGGAGATTTGGTTTATTCCACTAATCAGTGCTTACAGGATCTCCGGCAATAGTATCATAATCTGCCAGTTACTTACACAACTGCAAAAACATATTCAAGCTTGTGTAATTAAATTTGGTGAAACAGGGACAATAACAATAACTCGTAAACCAGGCGGTGGAGCACCTAGAAAACGAACAGCAATAGAAGATGTCATACTATTTTAAAAAAGGACTGTTTCCATATAAAATTCAAGCAGTTTCGGAACTCGGAACAGGTAGATTTTACTACGAGGACACAGTATTGTCTATGATTTTTGAATAATATAAATAATAATACATTCTCGAGAAATGCTTTTTCGATATTTCAGGATATTTCTTTAAACGAACAAAATATGAGAATTTGGTCTCCAGAAAACCCTCATGAGTTTGTGGAAACTACGCTACATCCACAAAAAATAGGCGTCTGGCTAGCAGTTTCAAGAAGACGAATTATTGGGTCTATGTTTTTTAATCAAACCTGCTGAAAGATATCGATATAAATTATTAGAGCCGTTTATTAATGAATGAATATTTCCAGCAAGATAATGCACCAGCGCAAAAATCTCGAAAAACTAGCTTTTTTTGCAAGAATTTTTCGGTACAAGAGTTATTAATTTTCCTTTCAAGATCTCCAGATTTTACAATTTTAGACTATTTTATTTTTCCATATTTAAAGAATACTTATTACACAACCGAAGACCTTTGTAATGTTATTGTGAATTCTTGTGCTAACACAACCCAAGGAATCCTATAACAAATGGCTTTGAAAGCATGAAACTTAGAGCTAAACTTTGACTTCATAATAATAGTCAACATTTCCAACATTTGCTTTGGTATTATTTTCTTTTAATTTTGACTATTGTAATAAACTTTTTTGAAAAACTGAATTACCAATTATTACACACACATTTAGATGACATAACCAAACTATCAAAATTATGCGTTTGTGGCAGAATAGGTGCACTGTTGCCAACCATTAAAAAAGCATAGCCGTCTATAATAAGGAAAGTTTTCGTAGGCACGTTATGTTAATAATTAATTTTTATACATACTATAACTATATACAGAGAGTACAAAGTATTCTCGGCCTGACAGAAAAGAAGTTTTGAAAATCCTATTTTATTTTTAATTATAATTTCCACTAATTTCAGTGCATTGATTACAACGATTAATACAATATTAAACAAACATGTAAATAATTTACATATCTGTAACTATGCACATGGACAATACACCTCGTATTTTTAGCATTTACTTCTGCTTAATACATATGTTTCTGCCATCTAGGCGTCCTCAGTTAAGCTAGTGAAGCAATGTATACAAATTAATACAAACCTGTTATAAACAACTGGTTTGTATCTGTATTTAAATTTACTGAAATAGCCCGCATAGTTCCGCCTATAAGAAGACAACTATTTAATAATTGACATCTTACGGGCGAAAGAGACCTTGTCTGGAGGGCTACTTTGTTTCATATTGTGCAAACGCTTTATACGTGCTTAACGTATTGTCATACTTAAACAAAACCTTTTTGTATATTTACCGCCATCTGGCTGGTTGTTAATGGACTACATCTACATACGTATTTGATCGTTTCTCGTAGCAGCTTAGCTGTTCGAACGATAGGTAGCCCTCCGGACAAAGTCTCTTTCGCCCGTAAGATGTCAATTATTAAATAGTTGTCTTCTTATAGGACGGAACTTGCTTGATCTATGCGGGCTATTTCAGTAAATTTAAATACAGATACAAACCAGTTGTTTATAACAGGTTTGTATTAATTTGTATACATTGCTTCACTAGCTTAACTGAGGACGCCTAGATGGCAGAAACATATGTATTAAGCAGAAGTAAATGCTGAAAACACGAGGTGTATTGTCCATGTGCATAGTTACAGATATGTAAATTATTTACATGTTTGTTTCATATTGTACAAACGCTTTATACGTGCTTAACGTATTGTCATACTTAAACAAAACCTTTTTGTATACAACGATTAATAATTAAACTTGGACAAACATAAGGATATACAACACTACATTAGTGTATCTGACGTGTACATGTAGCAATTTGGATAAATGTGTATTTTTTCTCACAAATGGAGTTTCTGTAAAATACTTCTCTATTGTGTTGTCATATATTAATATTCCGACTCGTGATCTAGGACATTCAATTCAGATTATGTGTTCGAATATTGATATATCACAACACAATAAAAGCATTCAATTTAAAACTAGTATTCCACAGAAATTTTGTTTGTGGGGAAAATATATAATGTACCTTCAAAAACTCCTCATTAGAGACGGCGGCCATGCTTTTTAGTAATGGTTAGTGACAGTGCATGTAATCTGTTACAAACGCATAATTTTGAATGAGCTTGGTCGTCGCTAATGAGGAAAGTTTTTGAAGGCACGTTAGTTTGGATTACATGTACAGCAGGAGAATACATAATGTTGTTGTCCCTTTGCTTGGTCCAGCTTTATTAATAATTCTACACCCTTTTAAAAAGAATCCATTGTTTTCCCCTCAAAATGTTGCATTATAGCTGTTTGCAACTCAATATCGTTATGCAAATTATGTCCCCTATCTTTTTTTTTATTCATATTCATTAGAAGCCATATCAGGTGTATATGGTGGTTGTTCAATTTCTTGCAAGCCACATTTACGAATTGTAGTCTAAAATTTTCCTTTACCTTTTTCATGAATTTCTCGATTCATGCACCAAACAAGTACAATATTTGCTGTTGATGGTTGTATTGCGATCTTTAAAGTCATTCAGTAAAAATGTTTTTACAATCCCAAAATATTGTGACCATATTTTTCGACTTTGCTTTTATGGGACAAGTTTCATTTGGTTGTCGCAATTCAATCGACTCCCTTTTGAATAGAGAGCGCAGAAACGAATCGTCGTACCAATCTTGCACTAATCTTATTCATACCCAACTAGTCATGCAAAATTCTGGAAACACTTATTTCAGAAATGTTAGACATTGCTGATAACGTAATATCTTCTCTTTCAAACTTTAACAATTTATTGACCGCCCGGCATTCAATTTGTTTTAACTGAGACATTTTCGTGCACTAGTGACTTTACCTGATTGCAGTTTAATAACTTGTTTAGCGTATCTGCAACTATGACACTATGACAACACACTTTGAACACGCTTGAACATGTGTAAGCCTGTCAGGCCGAGAATATATGGCGATTATTGCGGTGTATAACACTCTTACAATATTATATATATGAAACCACTCGAAAGACTAGATTTGAAATAAAACAATATGTAATTAAGTACAGTTTTTGTTTACTAATACTTGGCTACACAAAAACACAAGATACTTTTCGAAAATGATCTTTTGTAGCTGATTTTTTAAGGCACGGTGATATCGCGCAATATTTCTTCTAAGAATGTACTACAGTTGTTCGATTGGCGACTTTGCTACTTTAAAATCTTGCATATGTCCCCCACACAAAATAATTTCGCCGATGTCTGCGACTGACATACAACCCCACTCCATGCATAATACTTCCGCTCCCGCTTGAGTGGAGTATGTCATCGCATCTGCCCCTATAAATTGTAGTCCAGGTTGCCCGATAAGTTGTGAAAACAAGGTTAAAAAACACTATAAAATTTTCTTTTGCATCCGAGGAAAGCGCGTTGTGTAAGATATTTTTTTACTTAACCAAGCATCAGATACGCCAACATTAAAAAATATCTGTTTTGCTTGCTTGAAACAAATCATCGGTGGACCTACATTAAGCTGTTCAACTCGCCTATTTTTTTGGCTTTTTTTGGCGTGTCGGTGACATAGGACTTTCGGCGTGCAATGCGTCCATGAAAAAGCTACCTTTGATCTCCTGACAATGCTTGCGGAAATCCTCAACTAGTGATATCATGATATGTACGTCCATAAGTTACTACTTAATTCTTTATTTAGATTATTTTCGGCGATCAAAGTGCGGCCATCTCCTGTGTATCATTTTCGCATCTTTTTACTTACTTATTATGTAATATTTTGGAGGTGTCCACAACACCTCTTGTACACTTGTTTTTTTTAGCGCTTGCGATTTGGTAATACCTTTCCGTTCTTCAATATGTATTCAAATTTAACTTCTTTCTGTAATATTTAGTTCGCACGTCGGCATTATTACACGGAGCAATTACTCATAAAATACAACGCATATTCTTTGATATCTATACTCTTTGCATGAACACCGTCAACAAGAAATTGATATGTTTGTGCACAAACTTACATTATAACATAACCTTTAGAAAATCGCAGGATCGTTATAACCCACATTTGTATCATATTTAGGAGTAAACATTTCTCATATTGGTTTACCCGGAACTTCAATAGTATATGGCGTTAAATACATACGAGGTGTGATCTAAAAATACGGTGAATAATTCGTTACGAATAAAGGCTAGCCACTTATCCCAAAGTTGATCCCATGATTCGAAGGATTTCTGGAAGGCGTCCTTTGGCAGGGCCTTCAGCTGCTCCGCCATGGCCCTTTCAATGACGGGAATGGTGTTACGTTTTTCTTTTAGCACGGTTTTTATTTGCCAGAGCCAGAAGTCGCATGGTGGTATATACGGAAAATAATACGGATGTGGATAGACAGGAACCTTTTTTCAGTCGAAAACTCGCGGGTCAGAAGCGAGGTATTGCATGGCGCGTTGTCGTGAGGAAGAGGAAGCCATTGGCCCGTTTTTCTGAACTCTTTCTCTATACATCGTTTCGAAAACTTTGACTGATGTCTTAGGGCGAGGAGAGCCCCTCATTTTCTATTGGGAACTCAATTTTTGCCTACGGGTCATAGCCATTACATTCAACTTTCAACCCCAGTTACAATTTTTGCCATGAAGTCCGGATCTGCATCAAGACTATCCTTCAATTCCGTGCAAATTGATACACGATAGTCTTTCTGTTCGTCAGTCAAAAGTCTGGGAACAAATTTCGCACTAACTTGGTCTCATTTGCAAATTATCGGTTAAAATGCTCTGCATAGACCTGTACGAGATGTTCGGTTCTTTGGAAACCGTTCGAATAGCCGATCACCTCTTTGAACGAACCATTTTTGCCGCTCTTTGCACGCTTTCGTCTGTTTTTGTGGTCGAGGGACGCCCCGATTGTTGCTCGTATTCAACAGACTCATTTCCGCTTTAAAATCGCTCGTACCACTTGTAAACAGTCTTCAGAGTCACCACATTATCGCCATGTACTGATTTTAACATTTCATGGGCTTCTTTTGTATTTTTTTGCATCTTAAATAAAACTTAATGTGAACGCGTTCAAAATCTATGATGCGCAACAGATACGGTAAACATGACCTCACTTTTCAGGCTGATAATTCACAACTTGTTCTAACGTGGCACTGATTCAACGAATCATAACGAATATCAGGCTATAGGATTTATTATTTTAAGTCTTCACCGTATTTTTTGATAACACCTCGTGTGTGGGTGTGTTCTAACTTTTTTAAATTAATTTTGTTTCACAAGACTTTACAACACCTTTACTTTCAGTTATATTTAAAAATTTTGTAAATCTATAAATAAGAATGGATGAGCTATTTGAATACAAACTTGAAAACATCTCACCGAGAGTGAGAGGACAATCACACTGTATCTGACAAGTAGAAAAAATTTTACGTCAGAACAGAACTGTACCAGTTAGTTAAGTATTTCAAATATTCAATTCTACCGAAAGGAAGGGATAATCGAAATTTAACACGTTCTGGTGCATTCGAAAATAGTAAAACGAAACACCTTTATTTATTCACATTTTCCTTTTTTTTTTTAAGGTAATGGAACGATCGACTTTCCCGAATTCCTCACGATGATGGCCCGAAAAATGAAAGATACAGACAGCGAAGAGGAAATTCGCGAGGCGTTCCGGGTGTTCGACAAGGATGGCAACGGTTTCATATCAGCAGCCGAACTCCGTCACGTCATGACCAACCTTGGTGAAAAACTCACGGACGAAGAAGTCGACGAGATGATCAGAGAGGCCGATATAGACGGAGATGGTCAAGTCAATTATGAAGGTATGACACAGGAGAGAGTGATATAGTGTTATGTTGCTGGTTGAAGTTTTTAAATTAGCGAAACAAAGTCTACACACGAAGCTTGTATTTTTATTCGATTTTTTTTTGGAATCGTCTATTTTGTTACTTTTTTTTTGTATCGCATCACTTTCACATTCTATCTTATTACTAGAGCCTCTTGGATTTATCTAATGCATATAATTTGGGCACGTTATTAGACGACATTTAAAGCAAGAATTTTCAAATTTTTTGTGATAACTATCAATTTTTTAATTTATATTTCTCTTTCGAATCAAGTACAGTCCAGGATAATAGGAAGCGATTCAAATATATCGTTTAAATTCAGTGCAAGTAATGCTAAATAGTTATTTTTTTATAATAAAAAAACAGATTGTTTTAAATATAAATATAGCAATATTGCACCTGCCTACTTTAAGCTTTAATGAAATCACGAATAATCAGTATTTTAAGTACCATATATGAATCGTTCCTTATTTTGAGACGGTATAATGTGGGCTCTATTCTTGCACTTTTATGTCCATCACTTGGGAGGATAACATTGTAAATTTTATACATTTCAAGTTCCTAAGAAGTAGCGTTGTACAGCATAAATATAATTTAGGAATCTTGTAAATGATCTGTTACTATGTTGAAAAAGCTAGCATACTTATAACATATATTCATTTCCGGCAAATGCATGGTCATTAGTTTATTTTAAATAGTTTAGATTTTAGAGTATTGATTGGATTAGTATGTCGTCACAGAGATAAGAAATTTGGCAACCTGACACTTTTCTCCAAACAAAATAAAGCTACGTAACCTCACTTTGGTGCTTAGGCTATCTATAAATATTAGGTTAGGTGCTTGTCGCGTTTATTGAAAAAATCACATTGCTGCATTTTTTACCTTGACACTAATCCAGTCAATTTATATGCCGTATTTACACCGTTGTCACAAAGTTTATAATAGGAACAAATTAAAAAAAAATATTTCTTTAGACTTGTCTTTTGTTATCTGTAATATGCGTAAAAACGTCCAGAATTAACCTACCATATAATAGTTTTTTTATTTTTGCAAATTTAATTGATGGCTTGGCTGTCAGTCCTTTTTCATATATCCAAAAACATATCAATTAGGTATATTCTTTTGTCGATAAATACTTTTTATTGGGAATAAACATTTAAAATATAGTTCAACTATTTAGTATACAAGGATAAACGAGTTGAAGTATTTCCAAATCTTATGTATTCTGTTAAATAAAGCTTAAGATATAGTGCTTAAATTATTTCCGTTTAATCGCCGCCTCGAGATAACAACATTCTCTTTCCACACTTCTTTCCTTTTTCGTAGTGCAAATGATTTTAATTTTAATCAACATCTCTTTCCTTTAATGTAAAATTAATTACATTGAAATAAATATTAAATCAAGTAGTTTGTGAATTGAGTGACTTTTGTACATATTTATATCCAATTTCAAATTTTCGAGCAAGTCTACCATTTCTTTAATTTGTCTTATTCTGTAGCACTCTTCATGTAGCTCCCATATCCTGAAATCCGAATCTTCCCCACTAAATTTCGGTGCTACTTCTGGAATTACTAAGTTGATCGTCTTTTGAAGTCACTCGATCTTATTACCTGAAATAATACGCTTTTTCACGTAGAACAAAGTGTTACACTCGGTTTTTTTAATTCTAATTTGCGGAGTTCATGTGATTATCCGTCTCCGTGAATGATCTTTCTGAAGGTTTCATGGTATTTCTTAAAAATGCTTTTTTTTGGTTAAATGTTTTGGAATTGTTGCTCTTGTGCTCTCGTGAAGCACTTGAATGATTACACAGGCCTGCAAATTTGGAGTCATAATGTCCTCTTTTGATTTCGACGACTGATTCTGAAGTGTTTTAATGCGCTACTTACGAATATGTATTCAGTTTTTCTCCATCACGACCAGATTTTTCAGAATAGACATACGAATAAAATTGCGAAAAAAGACACATAAAAAATTAAAAATGTTCTTAATTCTAGAACTTAAAAACTATTGAAATTTTATAAATGATTGTAGCAAGTGCCAATTAAGTTGGCGCGTGAAGAGGGTGCGCAGAAGCCGTTTTTAAAAACGTCCACCCTACTCAAGTAACTGTCAGAATACATTTGTCATTGACGTTTGACGGAACATAATGTCTTTGCTAGGGGATCATAAAGTGATACACGCTCAGAGGTTAGAATTATCTGACATTTGATGTCACACCAAATACAAATCTCCCCACTACTTTTAATCCTGCGCGAACTTACCCCTCCTCGCGCCAACTTAATTGGCGTTTGCTATACTTGTTTATTGCGTAAACATGTCACTTATGTGAAACCTTGTCCTTTTTTCGCTGAAACTTCTATTTTGAGATTTTCTCTTAAATTTTCGTTTTGACTCATCTTGCCTGAGCTGCCAGCAAGTAGTCCGCCAACATGTTTGTGTTCCATCTACCCTAATACCTCTTTTCCATATCTTTCAAATCTTGTTAAAATCTTGTACCTTGCTCCTCGCTAACGGCTACTAAATTATTCGGAAAGTAGTCATAATGCTCATAAAACCTCCCATTAAGCCAAAATTTGCAATCATATTCGCCACTATTTCTTTATAATCAGGATTTTTATTGTTCCCCGAGAAATTTTTCACCACCTCGTTAAAAGATTTCCATGCTTCTAACTCAATTTGGAGTTTTTCATCGAATTTTTCATCCTTCATTAATTTTCTTATATCAGGGCCAACAAAAATTCCTTCTTTCAGTTTAGCGTACGACAATGATGGAAACATTGTATGCAGATATTTGAAACCTTCTCCGTCTTTATTTAAAACCTTCACAAACTGTTTCACCATACCCAGCTTATGTTTAAAGGAGGTAGCAAAGTAACCAAGTTCTTTCAAACTACGTTTTTAAATTTGCAGAATTTCTTGTCCGGCTATTTTCTACCTTGAGAACTTTCGATATATCCACATTTCATTCAAAAAATTTAACGATCTATATAATAATAGGTTTATTACTTAATGAGGCTGATAATAATGTTACTGTCTACCTTTTACGACGCTAATAATTCGAATTTTTTAATTGACAAAATTCGCTCTTAGTAGGATTCGAACCTATGTCCATCGTTTGCCGAACCATTGCTCTGCCAACTAAGCTATTAAGGACTGTGGTTCGGAATACATCGGGAAGCCTTAAGTTACATTAAAGAAACAGGCTTATACTAATTATGGACTATTTAATAAATTATCCGAATTTAATCCATTATCCTAATAGAATTACTAAATTCCTCCGGGCAATTTTAAGAAACAACTAAAACGCAAAAAAAATATTCTGACATGATTTTTTTTTGACTATTTTTTTTCGCAGTCAGTGCCTTAATGATTGTTGATTTCATACGTAGATAGTATTCCAACAAACATATTTTTAATTAGATTAATTTCTTTCCTCAAACAAAATTTACAAACACTATATCTAAAGACATGTCTAATTAAGAGAACTTTTAAAACTAAATGAAATGTTAATATTTCATTGAACGATAGATTATTAACCCTTCTTACTCGGAAATTAATTTCCCCTTTTAAACTTTGTGACAGTAGTGTAAGCACGTGCGGACCAATTGTACATTTTTTAAATAGGCATTCAGTAAAATTTGAATTAACTAATCGTGGCTGTATAGTAACGTTCCTATCGGGTTGTTTGGAAAGTAATTTCGTTTTTTTTTTTTGTGAAATTATATTTTGGTTCCAATACCTTTTTCCATCTTTCTGGTAGTAGCTTGATTCCACGCTCATAAAAGTTCTGATCTTTGCTTATAATAAATACACTGACTCAAGTGATTTTTGGCATCATCATTTGAAATCAATCCTGTAAAAGAGGATCTGGCGAATACGATGGATGTGGTAACTCATTCCATTTAAGCTGTAACAGCTTCTAATATTAACAAACTTGTGAGAGGTCTGGGATTATCATGGTGAAACATTACGACATTTTCCGTTATCAATTCTAAGCAGAAAAGGCCAGAATTGAGGCCTTTTCTGCTTGATGGTTAAGTCAATTTACTTAGCTGATGGCAGTACACTTACACACCAATTGTGGAATTATCTGGTAGACGCTCAAAGAAAAATGAAAAATGTTCATAAAATACCTTCAAACAGAGTATCACTTTTTTTATGAATACCGACTTTCGAAGTGTTTTAACTCAGCCCATCCTCTTTCACTACAAGATCGTTTGGATTCGACGTTCTTGTAAACAAACGAAATTTCTCGTAACCAGTTATGATTCGCTTCAAGAATGAACCATTTTCTTGACGTTCGAGAAGCAAATCCTTTTCTTTAAGAACATTTGAGTTGGTACTTATTTATCGACTTTTAAAACGAAACCAAGTACTTTCACGTGATTATAAATGTCGAATTCCACAAATTTAATCTCTAAACAATTCTTGTGTTGTTATTTCACGATTTGCTTGAACTAATATCTCTATTTCTAGAATTTGGCATAGGCCTTACAGACCGTGGTGTTTCTTCAATATGGAAATTGCCAGAATGAAATTTTGCGCACCAGCTTTGTCCTAATGCCCTGTTAACACATCTTCTCCGTATACGCCACACAATTTTTTTCTTGCTTGAACATCATTCTTACCTTTTCACTAATAATCAAAGCAAACTATGTTGAGAAAACAGCTTTTGATTTTCTATATTTGATAGAAATATAAAAAAAAAATGATTGCATAGAATCAAACAATTTTTTTTACAAATAAACCATGAAATGTCAGCTGTCAAAATGCTTTAATCAAAATTAGGTTTTAAAAAAATCGAAATTACTTTTCAAAAAACCCAATAACATCCTAAAGCCTCACGTAAATACGAAGGCGAATTGATATGTAAGGCTTCTAATTCTATAAAATAGAATAAGAAAAGACAAAATAATGAAACGAGTCATAAAAAGACGTAAATATATTGTACTGCCAATCTACGTAATTACTCTTTAGTGCAACACATTTCCTCAAATGCTGAATCCATCTCTTCACTCGATCCATGAAAAAACTTTCTTGTTTATTGTTGAATCAATTACAAACAGCAGTCCCGAACCCAGTATATAGTATGAAAAATGTTGACCTTCCAATGCGCCCTTCAACTTTAGGAACCAGAAATCTGAAGGTGCTAAATCAGGACTGATATGAAGAGTGTGAAGCAACCGTGAATGACTCGTCACTGTCTTCATCGTTTCGTTGCTGCCATGTGGTCTGGTCTTGTTGTGCAAGAAAAAATTCGTTCTTTCTGGATTTACAGATACGATCGTAAAGTTTTGCAGTATCTTATTGAATTAATCGTTGATACCTTTGACAGATATTCGGTATGAATGACTCTTTGCGTTCCAGAAAATAGTGAGAATGACTTTCTGCGTTGATGGAACTCTTTGTTTCGTACAAGTGGAGAATCAGGGCGGCGATATTCCATTGGATACCGCTTGTTTTTGGGTTCATTATTATGAACCCAGGGGTCGTCACCAGTTGTGATGTTCATGGGAAAATCTTCACAATGATACTGGTTAAGCCGTTCTTGCTAAGTCTCAAGTCATCTGGAGCAATTTTTTCTGTAATTCATCTGAACAATATACTCATTCTAGACTAATCCCTAATTGAAGAGCAACTTGTTTTTATGTAATTCGGCGATTTCCTTGAATCAGTGCATTCATTTGTCTTGATTCTTCTCATGCGTCACTGATACTGGCCAACCCGATCGTTTTTCGTCAAACGTCTTCATTTCGCCTCTATGAATAGTTTTGCACGTCGGACCCACTGACTAACATTCTTGACATCTATAAAATCGTTGCTATAAACAGCTTCGAAACGACGAATATTTGGTTGGTATGCATGTCAGAAATCGAATTCAATTGTAAATTACATTGTTACTCAACGACGGTACAGAGGAAAATGAAACTGCATGGTAAGACGCGATATTCGAAATTACCGTTTGCAGGTTAGACCTTGTTTCTATCTCTAGTACTCACGCAATGACGTTGTTAGAGACCTTACATATCAATGCGCCCTAGTATTAAAGAACTAATCCTCTTCCCAAGTTCCTGCATTATAATACGTGAACGTATTATTAATTTGCATTTTACTGTTTGAGAATTTTTAAATGCGTAAATTGTACGCACATTGTAATGTTAGTGTTTATATATCTTGATTTTAAGTTTATTTTTCATTGCAAATATTATGATGTAATGTGATTAATTGGATCGTATTATTTTCACGAAGTACATATAGAGGAATGTTTCTGATTTGTTTTTTTCGTTAGCAAATTACTGTTCCAAGTTCTACATTACAATTTAATGCAAAATTTGCCAATAGGTATGACTGGTATTTAGTAGGCGATGAAATAAACAGTTAATAAACAATCACACGTTTCGTTACAGAATTTAACCAAGTAAATTATGCGCTTTTATTTTGAAAGCTATTTTCTAAAAATATGCTCACTTAACTGGTTTTTCTGAGACTTCGTGAAATATCAAATTTTACGTTATATATACTGCAACAGATTTAGGCCTTCTGATCCATGGACAAAATTGCTTCTTTATTTGTGTCACTACTTTCACATCTGTGGTTTACGATATCCTTGTATGAAGAGGTTAGAGGAGTGTTTACGCCGTTTTCTTTCGTGGTTTTGCAACATATTTAAATACAGTAACTTCAGAAATTAAGGAATTATTGAAAAACTAAAAGATGTAGAATCAAAGAAAACACATTTTATTTATTATTATCAAAAATACAGAAGTAAATAACATAATAACGACCAGAAGATTGACGAAACTTAAGCAACTCAATAATTGTTGAAATAAACTAAACTCTATTTAAATAATATAAGAAGTGTCAGTATTTTGTGACATAGCCTTTGCTTTTTCTTATGACAGTACAGGTACGAAGCGTATATTCTAACAAATTTTTAATGGTCCTTCGTGGAATTTGCTGGCAAACTGTTGTAAGCATTTAAAACAACATTGAGACTGGAAATAAGTCCGTGTTGGATGTTCCTATTGATAATCTCATCTCTTATAAATTCTCAATAGAGTTTAGATTAGAAGTTTAATAAGACACCGTTTTAAGTTATAAAAATATATAACATGGACAGTACATACGTTTTGCCACACTGGCAATGATAAATGTGTGGTGATGATAAATAGAAATAATTAAATTCAGTTTACAAAATTGATGCTTACGTATACACATACAAATCCAGAAAAAAGAAATTATTGGGGAAGAGGTTGTGTATTACAGATTTAGATTTAATTGGAGCTATTTACGTCTAACTGGCCATTTAAAATTCTACTTACTTTAATTAAAGTCCCATGAACCCACAACCAAAAAAAAGCTACTAACCCCAAATTAAAAAAAAAGCAACTAATATCTCCCTAAAAATAATATAACACAAATTATTCTCATAAATAAAATTCTAGAATATTCAGCCATAAAAATCAATCCTCTGCTATACTCCACATTCCCAGTTCTGCTTGGATTAGAAGTCTTAGGGATGTTCCTACTATTCCAGCTCAGTTACCAAATAGGAAGTAAATTTATTCATTTCAAACTTGCCAATACGTTTTCTTTCTCTTGCATATTAAGATTTGGAAATTATTATTCAATTTATGGTTAAATTCTAAGCAGTAATTGGAAAATGTTCCTTTATTCTGGCTTCAAAAATCCTACCTGCCTGCCCTGTGTAGACTATTTTATATTCCTCACAAGTTAACTTAAACAAAAGTTTAATTGTTTGTTCTTTTTATCTTTGTTATTCTTATTGGCTTTCAGTTTTAAATAAAATTGATTCGTTATTGAATTTTTTGATAATGGTCCTTACTTTTTCTGAAATGTTTCCAAAATATGTAATACCTCAAAAAAAGGGACTATTATAAAAGAATCCAATAACGAATTAATTTCATTTAATTTAAAACTAACAACACCATATTGAAAGCGATTTAGAATAACAGATCAAACTGACAAAAAATTAGAACTTTGTGTTTATAAGCTTAACTTGTGAGTTACATAGGGCAGACAGGTAGAACTTTTGAAACCAAAATGAAGGCATACAGAATCTAGCTTTTCCAACCACTGCTTAGAATTTAATCATAAGTTTTATAACCATTTTCAAATCTCGGATACATACGAGAAAGGTAAAAAAACTAATTTATTTGAAAGACTTTAAATCTGAATCCCTTCCCTAATAATTGTATTTCTGTATTTATATGTATATAAGCACTAATTTCGTAAACTGAATTTGTATTTATCATCACCTGATGAAGCCACAGTGTGGCGAAACATATATAGTGTCTACTTTATATCTTTCTGAAACTTAAAACGTTGTATTATTAATTATTGTAATGAAGTTTCAACACGCATCTTTTCAATCAATTACTTAGCAGGGGTTCGAGAGGCTCACGCAGAACTCTTAGACTATTTCCCTCAAACCATGTCTTAAACGATTTTAACCAGCCATTTGTTTTGGATCGTTGGTTTGTTGGAATGTCGAGTTTAGTGGCATTTCCTCATATGGCTATTACGTTTTGTAATATGTTTCTGTAAGTTGATCCATCATGCTCTCAATGTGATGGCTCAGACTCTTCCCATTCACAAAAGACATCCCTATACTAGCACATTTCTTGAGACATATTTGATGGTGATTTGGTAATAATGTCATTGTCAAAATTGACGACCCTACGTAACATACCACCACTATCGAAAATATTGAATTTGGATTCGTCGCTTTCCACTTTGCCAAATTTGAATCTGTTCAATTTAGGAGACATATTTGATGGTGATTTGGTAATAATGTCATTGTCCAAATTGACGATCCTACGTAACATACCACCACTATCGAAAATATTGAATTTGGATTCGTCGCTTTCCACTTTGCCAAATTTGAATCTGTTCAATTTAGTTTTTTACAAGGATTTTTCACGGATGTTTTCGAACAGTATGTAACTCACGCAGCCTTCTATTTCGCTGTAATTGAGTTGCTGGTTAGAATGGATCATATTTAATTAATCAATAGCAATTTATTCTATAGAGTTACTTTTCAAAGACAACCTGCAAGTAAATATGTAGCTACTTGAACAAGTTCCAAATTTTTCTCGCACAGGCTGTATTTGTAAAAAGTATCTCGATCGTCAATTATTAATTTACTATTTCAATGCCTACTAAAAACTGAGTATAATTTTTTTATAGTTTTTTCGTTTTATTTTAATTAGTAAAGACCGATATACAGGGCGGGTGATGACTGCTAGTGTTCTCTTGCAGATTTCCATGCGCTTGCTCTCATAGTTTTCAATCCGTGCTCAGATTCACAAGCTTCGAGCTAGCTGGTCAGTCAGTAGTAGTCTAAACTAAATAGCTTTTGAACGAGCCATTTTTTTTTAGTTAATTGCATGCCATCCCATATATATAAATATGCACACAGATGGTCTGTTTTCTTTGTTTATTATTGTTTTTTCGATTTTATGTGTTTTGTTTTTATCTTATTCTAAACTCAATACCAATGTTTTACCAACCCTTTTCTATCGAAATATTTTTTTTTATTTTTTGTTAAGTCAACCTTCTATTTTTCTTATACCCCCTTTTTTTTATATATTACGATCAAATGAGGAGAAGGAATAAAAAATTTTAATAAAAAAATATTCTAAATTAAATACTTTTTCCCCTCGTAAAAGTTTTGAAAAATATAACTTAACCTTAGCAGCAGGATTTTATTATTGCATCGTTGATGTTTGTATTGCATGGATGTCGTTATTCTCATTGTTTTTAATCTTAATCTTTTATAATTAATTGTACATGTATATATTTACCATATACAGTAGCGGACTAAAAAGTATGCTCCAGGATATATTTATTAAACAAACATGTAAGTTATTGGTCCGTTTATCTTCAATGTTTATTTACAATCGTAATTTTAGGGATATATGTATACTTATCGTCCATAAACTTGACCAATTCGTGTAAAAATTCGATGAAATTAAAAGTGTTAATTTTATAAAAAAAATTGATTGAAACAAAAATTTAATTTGACAACCATGAGAAATTGGCTTGCCCCTGGTCATTCGCTTTGTATTTATATTTTTTGGTTAGATTATTTTTTATGAATACGAATGACATATATGGTTAGAATTACTAGTAAATCAACATTATCAAAATTGAGACTTATACAAAATTATAATTGAAACAAATTTTACGAACCTATATTACAAATAATACAATTTATGTGCAAAGAAAATTCTGAAAATATTAGCCTCCTACTTGTAAGCAATACGTGGTAAATTGCTAATATCGTGCGTTCAAAAAAAACATCCTAAGAGTTGGCCATGAAATTTGTAGGTATATCGTAACCTTACGGCACCGTTCTGAATTGTCAAATGTAAGTGCTATTAGTGTCGTCTAATAAAAACGATAACACGAAGTTTTATTTATTGTGACAGGAAGATTATAACCTTGCAATTTTTTTAAGCAGTCATTTAGAAGTAACGTTGCAGAATAACCCAAACACAACTCAATAAATATAAATACAACAACTATTTGCTACCACCTAGCAAAGTACAATTTGATAGACTGACTTAGTATAAACAGCTCACACCATCTAGCGATGTAGAGCAGAACTACCATCCCTTCGCGCGCCACATTCAAATTCTGGGTAGGGCTTCGTACGTTGAAATCATGTGGACTAGATTGTTATCTGCCTATCATAACACTAACATTATTTAATGAAGAATTTCCGTCAATTAGTTTATTAGCAGCTAGCTTTATGAATCTTATCTGCGGTTAGCGTTCCAACAACATCTCGATCCTTCAAATAAATAATTTGTCTTCCAGTACTTTGTGGTTTAAACTTTCAATGCCTGTACATAACCTTACAACTCAACAACTGTATCACTAATTACACCCAATTGGATTACAATCTTATTGACCGATGTCTGATACATACATCTCAAATTTAGATACGTACCCATCTGCAGAAGCTCGCCCATACTTTGAAGCTAGGGTTTGATTTGATGTTTTCTTTTACATTACTTCTTTTAATGGGATGGCCATTTCATCAATCACCATAAATTCTGTTGGTCAGCATTAGCAAAAGTATTTGCTAGGATATTTAGGAAATGCCACATTTTTATAAATAAATCGTGTTATTGTCTGGTAATTCATTATTATTTTTGAAATGAAGAAGTTTTATTTCTTCGTACCTCTTTAGATGCATAGTTTTGGCAATTATTAATCGAAGTTCATTTTCGAAGAAATGTCCTAAAACCTTTCTTTTACTGCTTAGTCCAGTGCTCCGAACCTTACGATCCAAGCGATCCTACTTAGGGGTTTTCACTAGTCACTTACTTCATCAAAGAAAAGGCACTCATGTAAAAGGCTTTTAACAATTCTTGCGGTATGTTTGGGGTGGGTCGTTGTCTTGTTGATAAATAAAGCCCTTATAGTTAATACAGCATTTTCAAGAATTTTTCTTTCGTTAAATTTTTTCATTTATTATGATTGATCAATTTCTATATTTTTATCTCTACAATCAGCTAACATACTTTCTCTCATGACGCGATCAACAAGTGTATGGAAGTTTGCTACCGAACATTTTGAATTTGGATTCGTCAATTCATAACATTTTTTTGCAGTCCTCTACAAAGCCTAGTTTACGTGACTCCTAGTACAAATTAATCTCATTCGCTTGTCTACAAAATTTAAGCGTGTTGGTTTTTATAGCCACTCGATCCTTAAATCGAAATTTTGCTGTTATAACACGTAATTTAAAAATTGAAATCTACCGTGATTTGTGGTACTATAATTTCTTAGAAGTTATCCTGAATATTTGTAATGTTGTGTTTTGTTAAACAGAAATAAGAAAAACACCCTAACCACAATATATATCAATAAATACTATATACGTATTTCGCTTCAGTAGAATATCCTTAGTTAGCCAGTGGGATAACACTGTTATCCCACTGGCGATTTGGTGAAGAGCATATCTTCTAAGGTTTACCTTGGCCAAAAAAGCTACGTTTAACATTTTTCAGTTTTTAAGGTTATTCTACTGATGGCAACTTAGTTGCCGAAATACTTATATAGTATTTATTGATATATATTGTGGTTAGGGTGTTTTTCTTATTTCTGTTTCAGATTACAAGCCACAGTCTCCACCAATTTCGGATTGTGTTTTGTTGTCAATTTCGGCGGCCTTCAGCTGCGTCTTCTACTCAACGACGAAATTTCCGGAAATTTCTCTATTTCATAGCTTTGTTCTTGTTTCGATGTCAAGTTCTTTTGGCATACTTCGGTAATGCCGTACACTAATATAATAGTCGACAAAAATATTTTTAAAATTAAAACACTTGTACTGCTTTGCCGTCGAATACTAAATTTAAAATAAATCGTAAAGATCTACGTGCTTATATAAAAGCACACATAGCACAAAGCTTACATAGAAGCCTAATGTACCGACTCCGCTTTTTCCTTCCTTAAGCGGATCAACGTGTTAATAGAATTTAAAAATATGATCTTTTACATTTAGTTATAATGTGGCAAAATGTTACTAATTTTAAATAATGTCTCTTTTATTATATCAAATTTATGGACAGTAGTGTACTTACATTTGAACAAACTTATGACAGTTATGACACTTATGACCGATAAAGAGTGGTTGACGTCTGCATTATTTCCAGTAAACTATTTTAAAGCTAGCTTGCAAATACTCTACTGCCAGATGTTATGTATAGTTTACATTCAACGATTAAAATAAATTTTTATATTTTTGTATTTTTCGGTCCACTACTGTATGTACGAAAGCTTGAGGTCTTTAAAAAGTAAATGTTAAAAATATATTTACATAAAAATGGATGTTGCATGAAGTATACGCATGTTCTTCGTCTGATCTCAAACTTTTGGATGGTCATGTAAAAATAATAGAAATAAATGTCTTTATTTCCACATATGAACATCTTAGGAACATAAAATTAATAATAATAATAAAAAATAAAAGAAAATATATAAAATAAAAGGAATCAGTATTATGGAAACCTTGAAGGTGAGGTTTAACAGGATAACATTAAGGAACGCTATCAGTTCTTATTACATCTAAAAATGTTCATGCTAATGACTACATTTAACGCGGAAATTTGAAGCGGATTCACTGAAACCGTTTGAAATTAAACCAAAAGTTTTTCTCATGGGTTTGAAAAAGTAAATTGAACTTGATTTCAAACTGTTGAAAAATCCAAGGATTTATTACTTATCTTCATGCTATTATATGAAATACGAAGGAGCGTTTTTAAATTTGCAGAATAGGGGGGGGGATATAAAATTATTTCTGTTTTTCAGTATATTTACATGTAATTCTTAATATATTTTACAGATCTTTCAATTAGCTTGTGTATGCCTCCATAAAAAAATGCTTTATCTTGGTTTGAAAAATACACTGTAACTGTGTCCTGTGTTCTTTTAACCACTCCGGAATTGAAACGTAGTATTCTCCAGTTAAAAAACGCCTTTATCGTTGTAATCTGCTAAGAGGATCTCTTCTTAGTCCCAGGAGAGTGTTCCGGCCGATTATGTCACTTTAAACTTTTTGCGTATTGATGTGCGTTTTTTATGCCACTGCATGGAGTCTTGTTTGAACTCGGATTCATAATGATGAACCCAAGTTTCATCCCCAGTAACAATTTGACTCAATATATCATTCCTGTCTTCATTACGGAGGTCCAAAAGCGCACGGAAATATTCCACGCGCTATTGTTTTTGCGACGACGTGAACGTTCTCGCCACCCACATTGCGCTGACCTTAGCCATGCCAAGATGATCATGAAGAATTTTAGAAATGCTTGTATCGGATACCACAATAATTCTGTGAGTTGTGTCTTCTTTGGCCGAGCATCTTCCATTATTAATTTTTCGACTTTTCGAACAAGTGGTCACTTGAATAGGCGGCCCCGGCCTTGGGTCGTCTTCAAGTGATTCCCTTCCTTACTTAAAGAGACTGGCAGTTACAAACCATAGGTTTTCCGGACGAGAATCCCCCTAAACCGATCACATTTCTTTCAGTATGGTTTGAACAGACTTTCCTTGCTTTACCAGAAAATTTATAACGGCTCGATACGATTTTTTCTTTTTTTTCCCCGATTGGAGTTGGTTGGTCGACGATGGTTTAAACACTACTGACACAATTATGATATAACTTTATATTTATACTAATAATAAGTCACAGAACACGTTACGACATACAAGAGCTCCCACTATCATCCAATCCCGTCGCTTCGTGAACTTGAAAGACGCTCCCTCCTATATTGGCAATGGGGTAAACTTACCATTATACGCTAATTCATTAGATTCTCGGCTTATCAATCTTATCGCTATTACCTTTTCATTTTATCGTTTTTATAGGTGATGTTTAATTATGCAGGTATTCTGTTCATAAAACAATCTGGTCCTAATTTTAAATATTTTACAGTGAATCTAGTGATATGTAATTAATTTGGTCAAACCGCGATCTCGCAGATTCTAAGTGGTTTGACCGAGTGAATCCTAGTCTTCAAGTCGCTTTAATTAGTGTTTATTTCCTAAATTTCAATTGGATTTTAGTTTCAAGCGGCTACAATGGATGAAGATAAACGTAGTCAATAAAAGAAAATGTAAATTAACAAATGCCTATCACTACAATTAATTGTACGTCTAATATGACATAAAGGGTGTTAAATAGGACGAATAGATATTGATAGTAAACAAAAAATATTTTTGCAAAATTGTTTAAGTCTTTATTGAATCATGTTATTTTATATATGGCAACTATGTGTGAAAGATAATATTGGGTAAATGTTCGCCACTTCTTACTTAGATGCCACACTTCCACCCGCTGGTCTAAATTTTGGATTACTCTATTCTACCAAAATGCCTTATTATCTCGTCATTCAGCTCTGGAATCGTTGCTAACTTATTGACATAGACTTTACTTTTGAGATAGCCACCAAATCACATGATCTTGGCGGCCAATTGACTTCCCAGTTACGTGAAATAATGCGATCTGCGACCTTCACATGCAATAAAGCCATTATTGCGTTGGTTGTGTGGCGTCGTCTGATTGAAACCGTATATTGCCCACATCCACAGTTTCCAATTCGGGGCATACAGAGTTTATCATCTCACGGAAGCACCGTTCATAGCAACTATGAGTGCTACCGGCATCGTTGTCGAAAAGAAAACAATCTAGTAATTCCGCCAGGCCAAAATTCATACCAAACAGTGACTTTTTGTTTGTGGATGTGTTGGTTTCTCGATTATCTGTCTTGGATTGTCGTCACTCCAAATGCCAGAATTTTGTGTTTATTAACGAATCCGTCATGAATGCGTTTTATTAAACTTTGTAAGCGGGTAAATTCAAATATTTGGTTAAAATTCGATGCAACATGGCTGTCAAATGGTAAGGTTCAATTCCTACGCACGACGACGAAGAATTGAATTGCTTGAGCTCTTGGCCACCTTCTCGCACACAGCAGCAATGGTTTCGGCCGAACGGCCTGTACGCACTGATGTTTTCACAGTTGTTACCGATCCAGTCTGTTGAAATTTTTTCACTTATTTCGATTATAGCCAAAAAAATCACAAAGTACACGATATGCTTTTTATTTGATCGCTCATTTACATAAGAGGCTTCAACTACTTTTACGCATCGTTCTACCATATATCTATCCATAACTAAAGGTGCCAAAGACTAAACATAACAAATGACAAATATAATGTCAAAGTTTAAGCCTCATTCACAGTTAACATCTGGCCAAGCTATTGCAACATCGTTTATATACAAATAACTTTTTCTAAGTGGGATTTTTGAGATTCGATGTTCAATGAAATGGCGCTAAAAAGATACGATTTTTTACGGTAAATAATTGCCGTTAATGCAGATAGTCATAAAAAAACTATTTTTGTTGCGAGAAGTAATTTAGTAATTTAGTAGTAATTTCAATATGATTTTAGTTAATATAATCGCCAACAATGCAAATTAATAAGAAATTAAACTTCCAGAGAAAAAAAATAATAGAATAAGGAAATAAGATGAACAATACCTTTTTAGTTTGCTTCGGTTGAAAGTGAAAAAGAAACTTTCTTCCCGGGATAATAAATCGCGTGCAACACGTTACGTATTATATTATGCATATTTGAACAGTGTAAATAAGCGTGTTTTTCGTTTGACGTCAGTAATTACCTATAATCAACTTACAAACTTTAAAGCTTTTCTGAAACGTCATCAAACACCGATCATAATTTAAAAACACGCTATCATGTACAAGGATCGCTTAAAATGTATAATGTATTTAGTTTTGCGGTGATATATTGGTAGTTTAAAACTTTTGAATCGATTTTTGCAGAATTTCAACTTTACTTTAAAAAAGTAGTGTGGGGGGGGGCGTAACTAATTACCCTAGGCAAGAAAACAACGTTTTTTAAGCGAATAATTATTTTATTTTTCAACGTTTCGCCTTTTAATTTTACATCTAGTCAACCGACGTTAGTCTTTTTGTTCCTTCGGAAAAGTAAGTGTTATCAAATTATTTAAAATATGTGTTAGTGTCAATGATTACCTCGTCATTCGACCCAAATATTTTGTCGCCGAGCTAAGTTTTCAGGTTGGAAAAAAGTTAGAGGACCAAATCTGGCGAACGAGCTGGATAAGGAAGCAGTTCGAAATGTAGTAATAAGAATTGTCATTGAAGCAATTCAGCTGTACATTATCTTGAAGAGAAAGCACGCATTTCTTTAAATGGTAACTTCTACGTTGTATTGTATCGTACAGTTGATCTAAAAGGGATGCATTCGTATGTTATCGTTTTATCTTTTTCAAGATGATCTATTTAAGAAAAAATACACTGCAGTCCTAAAAGGTAGTAGCCTCAAACTTTCCGACTGAGTATACCGTCTCTGCCTTCTTTGAAGCACTCTTATCAGCCTCGGTGGTTCATTGTTTCGATTGATTGTTCAAGTGAACTTCACTTTTTCCATATTTCAAAATAAGCTAAAAACAGTTCACATTCTACTCAAATTAATAACAACCGTCTTTACTATCGAAATGAACGTAAATTTTGACAGTTACGTTTTGAAAATTGCCAACCCGAAAAACGAAAAAAAAATATTTCTTTTGTGCTGCCCTCTTTTGTCAGGTTCACTAATTACTTCTCCGTCTTCGTATATTCAGTGCATCACTTAACTTTTTCGAAGTGATTTTTAAGGAATTTCACTGACTCCTCAAAAATTATTCATGAAAACTATACAATATACTTTTGTGGTAGTAGTCAATCCAGATGGCGCACATAAGCGTAACATTCATTACTTTTTTTGGTGTGCACGCAATTTCATACAAAACAATGCCAACATAATTTTTTTAGCCGTCACTAAGCTAAGCTCATGTACAACCTGCTTAGGAAGTTTGTGATTTTTAGAACATCCAAATTATCATTTTCAGCTAAGTTTTTACGTTCTTGAATAAATTCAGATTTAATGTGCCTCATTCTATCAAACTTTCTTCGGAAATTTTAAAAGGAATTCTAAACTGAATTCTTCTTTTATTTAAGTCGAAACCTGTTTATCTTTATCTGAAGTGGACACCCTGCCTTTCTTCCATCTTTTTAACGGTCTCTCAGGATTCCTTTTTTCTGTGCTGGTTTTTGGTCTCTTGCAATTTTTATCAGCTTCATCTCATCTGCCCTTTGGACGTACTCGTTCCATACTTTTAACCTTTCTCTTGTAAATCTCTGATTCCACATTTTTCTCTTATAGCTTCGTTCCCAACAGAGATACATATAGTAAAAGTAAAGTGGAAAATCATTCAAATTCGTCTATTTAAAAAAAACGTAGGTATGACGAAAAATCTCATATGCACCACGGTTCGTACAGTACACTTTCATGGTCTCGAATACATGCAAACCTCGACCCTACGGGTCTCGGTTTGCAATCGTATTCTCGACCATAAAACTGTACTTACGAACCTAGGTACATAAATAACTATTATTTATCAACAGGATAATCGTCCTGTTCACGTTGCGAATGTTGTTTTCCCTCACTCGTAAAGTGTTAATTTCTGTTGTTCGCATCAGTTGTTTGATTCTGCTTGTAAACTGAATATATTCTAAAAAAATATTTGTAATCTGAATATATTCTAGAATAGTCCAATAGATACATTTTTACAAACACCACTATCAATGTTTGAAGAAGATAGACCGGAGCAAGGTATATCTTCCAAACAGAATTCACCTCTTTAATCTTTGCACCTTACGTAGGTTTGTAACGTCCACTCCAATCATTAACACGAATTTCCCGTCGCAACTGATCCATTGTTTCTCTTTTAAATTACAGCAGGGTCTCAAATGAACTTTATCAACACACACATCATCTCTGGTTTATAAACAGCACGTATTGACGGCTGCGTTATAAGATTTCTATATATTATAAGTATAGCAGTAAGTAATTAATTAACGACAGCATATGAGAATTGCTTTTAGATTTAGACGATCGTCATTTCATGTTCATTTTCCAAGAAACAAAAATACAACAGATTTTCAACATACTTGATATAAGCTAAAAATATTCGGGGTCAAGGCTAGTTTTAGACTATTACTATTAATATGCAAACGGTAGTTATTTGGAACTTAAATTAAAACGTGCCGGGAATACTAGATTAGATATCATTATTATGTGAATTTGGGACATGTGAATAATTCTAATTATAGAAAAATTTTCTCATTTAAATGTTTGGCTCATAATTTTCTGTTGAAAAGAATTTCATTTTCACAAGCAATTTAAAGAGAATATATTGAGTGTTTAAATAAATTTAGCGCTGTGCCCTGGGCATGAAGTTGTAATTTGCAATCTATTGGTCATTCTAACCTAAATAGTATTTAACATCAGAAAGTTGTTGAAGATTATTTAAATGAAATATAAGTTAGATAATTTGAGAAACTACGTCATGTTATTGATTTGAATTCACATAAATATACTACCTTCGTTTTTAGCAAAACGAAAGAAAAC